>JAVXUP010000042.1:0-600000 GCA_033070095.1 Escallonia herrerae
TTTTTTTCGAATGCCGTCATATGAAAGGTATATTCGCGCACATTTTAGCGCCAAATTCATAGCATGCGAAAAATTATGTACATTTCTTTTTGGTACAGTTTTTTGTAACATCACAGCAGCTAGCCACGCACGTCAGGATAATGGTAATGAAGGCGTCTAGCTTCATTCTTTTTCAGCTCCCAGGCTATCCTATACCTAAACGTCAAGGCATCCTTCCTAGTCCACGAGGAGTGTTTGAGCACTTCCGAGCGAGCAATGTAGTCCATGTACTTGAGGACGTAAATCCCGCAATCGTGACCGTTATATTGCTTTGGTCGGTCCTTTATCATCACGACCGTCCAAGGGTCACCCTGTGGCCGTCCGCATGCTAGCGAGAGGACAGTAGTCTGCATCCAACAATAAAAACGAGAATCAAGCCTATGAGACAAGAACAATATACTATGAGCCAAGGTCAAAAAATAAATACTAACCACTAAAGTGATGTACTCGTTGTACATCTGTGCCAGCAGCTGTCCAGGCTCGTCCTCCCTTAGGCTATCGTATATGTGAACCGTTCTGAACGCTGGATGGAGAACTAATAGGAACCAGTGGTTTGCATGATGACAGGGTATCATGATAAGGTTCGCATCAGCAGCGGGACATTGATAGTCTGCGTTCATCATGCCTAACACGTTTCGACCTGGTTTCCACTTACTCCTGCCGCCCCCTCGCCTCCATTCTGTGAATTCTCTCACCGTTAATTCCACAAAATGAGTGGGATACATGTTAAGCTTCAGATATTCAGAACGGTTAAAACGTTGCTCTCTAATCCGGAGCAGTTCTATGTAAGCGTTCATGACAAAATTTGAAAGATCTGTCTCCGGCGCCAACGTTCTGATATCCTCATGACCTAGGAATGTCGCAAGGGGAAAGTCTGCTGAATTGACAGGCTCATGCCCGAAGTAGTGCCGGTCGATCCAAGCCATCTTGTCCGACCTCAATGGCTTCGTCGCTTGTCCTTTGTCCGACCGAAAGCTTGGGCGCGAGGCCTGGATTCCTACTTGGGGAACCTGACTCTGGCACTGAGAGTCGTATGCGTTCGGAGGCAAGCGACTATATGGCTCCCATACCTGACTCTGGGGCTGATAGTCGTACGCGTCAGGAGGAGGGCGACCAGACGGCTCCCACACCTGACTCTGGGGCTGATAGTTGTACGCGTCAGGAAGAGGGCGACCGGACGACTCCCACACCTGACTCTGGGGCTGATAGTCGTACGCTTCAGGACGAGGGCGACTAGACGGCTCCCCTTCGTAACCCCGGTACGCAAGACTAAAGTTTTGAACTTCAGTCTTGTACTTCTCAATGGACCTCTTAAGATTGTCAGGAGCCTGCGCGACAAACCAGTCAAACGACTCCAGCTGCTTGAACACCTCAATGCCCTGGTCAACCTAAAAAACATGCATAGAAAATATGGCTAATCATATTTGACAAATGGTCGATAAGGTGCGCAAATAAATTATCAAACAACACTAGCATGACTTACAATGGCCAATGCCCAGAACTGGTCATAGACCTCACGTGGCGCGTACGATGTCTTCTTCACCTGGGAAGGGCGATTCACCCTCGTGCGCGTCACCCTGAGAAACCACTGTAAGTATTCCTCAGTACTAATGCCGTCGTGCTTCAGCGATACAAGGCTATCATACGTTTCCTGCCAGGTATTCCACTGGTGCACCTCGTCACCCAACAAAATCAAGGCATCAGCCACCTCGAAGTTCGGCCCTCGACCACCCCTGTATGGCCGCATGTCTACAGCGGGTTTTGGTATCCCTTGTGGACAGCCAGCTTGCTTCATAGCTCGATCGGGCATCTGAAACTCACATTCTTCGAAGTGAATGAGCGGCACCCGAACCAAACCTGCCAGCACGTACGACACCGGAAGTTGCCAACACCACTCATCCAACAGATGCATCACCTTGCCATATGGCTGCCACGTCACCTGGGATGCATCTAGTATCTCTAGTTCCCCCCGATAGAACTTTAGATGGTGGTGAGGGTCTACCCGTCTCCTCCTCCGGTTGGTCGTAGGCCCCCAGGCCCACACCCTAGGCCACGTCTCATCGGAATCTACCAACGGTTGTGGACGACCCATGGGTAGCCTCTCGTAAGACCAAACCTGTGAATGCAAACGTTATATGGAATTAGTAATTAACCCCACGAATAGGAGTATACCTCCTCAAGATCCTCCAAGAACACCATATACTTCGGATGCACCGTGTTTTTCGAATGCGTCGGAAGTAATATAGCTCCAATAATATACAGAAGGAATGCCTTCGTATACGTCACGAAATCTTGAGGAGTGTATTCATCCGGTAGCACGCCGTACTGCTCTCTCAGCCATTTAAGCTTGACGCCGTTTGTTGTAAGCGCTGCCCTTGGAATTCCCGGAAAATACTGCATAGCCATATTCGCTATGGATGCAGACGGCACGTTCAAAGTAACGGGTCTGCCGTGACATGGGATTCCAAGTATAAATCCGACGTCCTCTAACGTAACAGTCATTTCACCAAACCGGAAGTGAAATGAGTTCGTCTCGCTCCTCCATCGTTCAACTAGAGCGGATATAAGGCAATCGTCGTGTCGAGACCATTTCCCGGGATCGGTGAACAGGGTTAAATTTTGACGGTGTAATAGCTGTATTTGTTCCTCGTTTAGTACCCACTCTTCAAGGTGCCTTGTGCTTTGAATTGTTTCCAAAACACCCCTATCGACACCGTCAAATACGTGCCTCGCGACGTGGTCATCGTCATCGTATAGGATTGATGTATCATGAGGTCCAGAGCTGAAATTCATACCTTTAAGAACAAAATATAATTATAAACCAACTTAGCGTCCATAATATCCATAATATTTACATTCCAAAACTATAACTGGATCTTTAACCTAGCTTACCAACACATTAGCAATAGTCATTATTTCAATGTATTAAAACAAATCCTCAATTCCCACCACTCCGAACGCTTAATTACGCTAGTTCCCACTGAATTTAGCGCCAACGTGGTTATATAGCAATATATAGCCCGATGGCCCCTACACCTCCAACACCTCAAAACAGCTTTAAAGTCAAGTTTTTAAATGTATTACGTCAATTATATACCAAATATATCAGGAAAAATTTTAAAGGGGGCAAGTTACCAAAACACCCGCTACTTATGCAAAATATCCCCTGGCAGTCATCGCCGGTGCGTCACAAGGTTCAGAACATCTGGAACAAAATAAGTTTTCGGGTGTCTCACACCCTTTCCTGAACTAAAAGTTATTTTAAGGTATGAATTTTAAGCTGGATCCTTCCTAGCAAAATAGCCCCCGATCAGCGGAAAATTACCGAAATGCCCCTGAGCGTTCACTATCACCCCAAAGCCCCCGAACCAGCTTCAAAACAACATTTCAGGTGGTTTACTTACATTTCTGGACTAAAAAGTCGTTTGAAAAACTTGGCATGGGAAAATTACCAAAACACCCCTTGGCGCGGGAAAATTACCAAAACACCCCTACGCGCGCCACGTCAGCTTCAAAACAACATTTCAGGTTTTGTAATTATATTTCTGGACTAAAAAGTCCGTCAAAAAACTTAGCACTGTAAAATTACCGAAATACCCCTCTCGGGGGGCGAATTACCGAAATGCCCCCTGGCATCAAAAAATATCAAAAGTGCTTCGAAATGCTACTTGAGGCTTCCTGAATTCATTCTTGACATAAAAAGTATTTTACGGAGGTTTCGCCCAAAAATCGCGAACCGGTGTCCGGATCAAGCGCTTAAAGGGCCGTTCGGCCAAAAAAATAGGTAACGGCTTCGGAATGGCCCGAATTCCTGGGGAATGGAACTTCCCAACATCCTAGGATTCTCATAAAAGTTTCGCGCGAAATCGCGCTAGCTTGATATTTTAAAATACACTGCAGAGTTACAAGGTTCCCCGTATCAGTTAACCCCTTTCCAGTCTTTGGAAAAATCTGAAATTTTTACCTGAGACAGATCCTTTAAGAATAACTAGGGTCTCTTTTTTGCATTTTGGCAAAATCTAGCTCTAGCTATTTTTTATAAATTCGTGAAAAACTGTCTATATTTGGCACCCTAAAAAATCGCTGTTTTGGAATCTATAAATGTAATACGCTGATTTGTATAAACCTAACATTGAATTATAAGGAAATTCAAAATACTTACTTGTTGTGACTTGATGTATTTAAAGAAAAAACTACCGATCTTCTAGCGGTTATCCACCGATCTTCTAGCGTAAAAATTTTTGATTTGTATTGTTATGGAGATTATGTAGGTGAGATATGAAGTACGAAGGAAGTTGGTAAAAGATGACAGAGTGCAGAGTGCAGAAGAAGGGTTCGGGGGAGGGGATTATAAAGAGAGAAGTGAGGAAGAGAGAAGAAAAAAGACAGAAAAAAGTGAGGAAGAGTGGTTGTTTATGCGGTCAAAGGCTGCTGAAAAAAAAAATCGGCAGAAGGACACCACGTTGGGCATCACGGGGGAGGGAAGGACGACACGTGGCATCGTGGGAAGGACACCAGGTGGGGCATCACGCGGGGGGGCGCCACGTGGCAGGGCATCACGCGGGGGGGGCGCCACGTGGCAGGGGAGGGGGGAGGGACCAACCGCGGGTTGTAGGAGCGGTTGGGCCCTGCGGATGAGGGGAGGGGACGCCACGTGGCAGTGGGAGGGGACCAACCGCGGGTGCCACCCGCGGTTGGGCCACGTGGCAGGGGGAGGGGACGCCACGTGGCAGAGGGAGGGGACCAACCGCGGTTGGGCCACGTGGCAGGGGGAGGGGACGCCACGTGGCAGGGGAGGGTCCAACCGCGGGTGCCACCCGCGGTTGGGCCACGTGGCAGGGGGAGGGGACGCCACGTGGCAGGGGCCATGGGATTGGGCCACGTGGCAGGGGTTGGGGGCGGCACGTGGCGGGCAAATTAATGCCAACCGCTGGTTGTGCATGCGGTTGGTGTCCTTTTTCTCCTCTCAGCCATTTTCTCACCATTTTTCTCACCATTTCTCGTGCTTTTTTTGCCATTAATGCGGTGGCCGTACACCTTTTGCGCCACGTGGCCCAACCGCTGCTCTTACCTGCGGTTCGGTGGAGAAATTGTTATTTCTCCACCGGTGGGTGTGGATCGGCCCCCATATATATATATATATATATATATATATATATATATATATATATATATATTTTTTGGGCCATCAAATCTTTCTTTCTCGTTAGCCTTACCCGTTGCCTCTGTAATTCGGGTAATCTCAAAATTGATGAGCCCACGTCAATTCTGAATTTTATTGTTAACAATCTAAAATTCTTTCGCTTTCAATTTCTTTATTAGAATCCGCTGTCATACACCACTTCTGCAGTAAGAAAAAAGTACCGCTAAGTTTATTTCGGCAACAAAAAGTTATCATTATAAGTTTTAACAAAAATTACAAAATATTTATGGAGACAATTTTTTTTTATTATTACAGCTACACTGTATAGCTGAAGATTCGTATTCATTATTTAATGTTACCCAAATATGTACACGAGTTTCAAGCATGAAAACACATTGCTATAGACCATTGACAAAAGAAGGGCATCTTCGTATATTTCCTTTTTCGTCTACTTTTTGGTTCAAGAATTAAAACTAATGTCGTTTATAATATGCTATTTTGTCCTTGTCTTTGTGTATAATGTTTAAAGCTACAACGTTAACTAACGACAAAGTAGATGGGACAATTCAACTTGTGGGAAAACAAATTAACTGAGCTTCATACTAATAGTGGCAAAGGCAGTGAGTAACACCGCTCCTCCCATATATATATATATCATTTCTTAGGTCATACAGTACAAAGGAAGATGCTCACCGAAAAGTTATAAAATTATTTTTAAAAGTATGTTCTTATGTTCGTTTTGTATATTAAATTATGCTATATAAAATTAATTGAACACCATTTTCAACGTTAAGACTTTAAAAGTGTCGTATATAACACCTTAACAATAAAGTAAAACTCATACATGAAAAATGATATTTGAACCCTACTTTTACTACCCAACTTCTACTTTTGATTTAAACGCATTAATTCAAATGGCGCTATGTAGTCATTTTAGGAATAAAAATAGAGCTCACACATTAATTTCTAAATTTCTCCTTTGACATTCAGCCATAGACACAATTGCCGGCTCCACCATTGTTGTTGTGGCCTATTTGAAAATTTTGAGCTTTGGTAGGATTAACATATGATGAAGCAAACTGATGCCCCAGAGGCGATGCAATAATATGTTAAATATAAGGATTAATTACACACGGCACCCCTGAGGTTTGTCCATAATTACACATGGACCCGCTATCTTTGCAAATTATACTAAGCTACACATTTCTATTTTTCTGTTAACAGAGTTAACAAAATTAATGAAAGGACTGTCATACCCCTGATAAGCAAGTTAATTTACCCTTTCTCTCTCTCTCTCTCTCTCTCTCTCTCTCACACACACACACACACACACACGCCGATAGCACCCTTTGGACTGCACACCCACTGCCGGTGAAGTCACGGGCCACCAACCTTAGCCACCGTGACCCATCATCGCTCCCATCACCATGAACCACAAGTGCCGATTTGGGGGCGAGGCAACCGGCGCAGATCATCGGCCGGGAAAACGATAGTCGAGGCAAGTAACCGATCACCGGCGAAGTGTGGGTGATGGTTGCCGGAAGCAACAGCCAAGAGACCCAAACGTAAATCCCGGCCAAACACAACAACGATGCAACCAAGAGACCCACCGGAGATCGAGAAGATGCCGGGAAAGGTTCAACACCACCGTGAAACAACCGCTGGCCAAGAAACCACGAGTAGCTCTGAAGATTACATCCTAGCAATCGGCAAGAGTCTTCGAACACGGCCAACCAAAATGGTCAAAAACAGCCCGAACCTAACCACCTCTGTCCAAATCCGAATCACCAGCCATTAGCAGCAGCGTCGTTGGCCGAACTCACGCAGCGGCACCAGAGAACAACTTTCAACCTCATTCTCTAACTCTACTAATTTGAATTATTTTTTGTGTAGTTTAAAAATGGTGATTTTTGCGGTGTCCGGTGATGACTGAATATGCGATGGAGGCAGTGGTATTTTGGCACCGTTGCCTGAATCTGGCGATCGGAGAAGACCATATACTACCCGTTTACTGTGGAGTTAGTCCTAGCGTTTGTAGTGGTGGATCGGCGGAGTTTCATAGCTATGGTGGTGATACTTTTGTTGGATCTCAGGAGAGAGATATAGGAAGAAAAACCCAGATCTGGGCGCAGATCCGTGAACACCTTGTTTTCTTAGCATGCTTTGGCCGGAATCTGGAGTCGCCGGTGATTCTGCACGGAAGAAAGAAAGGGGAAGATCTATGGGCATTTTTGGTATATCATAATAAATTTGTGTTGCCCTCAATTTTTTTGACGGTTCCCTAACGGAAGTGGGTTTTGTGTAATACAATGACAAACCTCAGGGAGCGGAGTGTAATTTTCAAAAGATAGGGGGGTCCGTGTGTAATTTAAGGTAGACTTCAGGGGTGCCGTGAGTAATTAACCCTAAATATAAATATAATAATTCTAATAACTTTAAGCATGACAGAAGTGGTAGAGGCCTTGAAGGATAATCTCTTAAGGTAGATCTCCATATCAACAGCTCATAAATTGCAATTCTGTTTATAGTAAATAAAAATAAATAGAATTGAAATTCTATTTTAAAAAACTTGACTACCCAGAAAAGATTGATAAGCTTGGTTCTGTATATTGGTCAAACAATTTAAAGTTCTTTTTTACTTTATATATACATTTGTAGTGACTTTAATAATTTAGTATTTTCATGGTTCCACTTGCATGGGGGAAGAATGCAAGAAATACAGATCAGTTTCAATTACCTAAGCACATGTACATTATTAAATTAGAAAACCCATAATTGCTTGCTAATGTTAAAGCAAAAAGGAACAAGAAAAAGTGTGGCATGCACCTAAATAATTGCATTTTTTATTTAATAAAGGTTTTAAAATTGGCTTGTTCTTATCTATGCTTTGTATACTCTATTTTAAAATGTATATAATCTCTTGTTTTTTCCTCTAACTTACTGAAATAAAGCTTAGTTTACCAACTAAATATATTATTATACCTGGCATTGCATTTGGTTGCATTCTCTTGGTCAATGTCTTTGTGGACCCTAGGGGAGCTTAACCTAATTAAATTTCGCATCTCAACTTGCAATGGTCATAATTAGCTTATTGCTTAAACAACTTTTCCATTAGGTGAACAATGTTTTCTTGTAAAAATATCCAAAAAGCCAGTAATTCTACGAATTTGTGAGAAACAATAACAACTTGGCTTAGGAAAGGTCGAGGGAGTGAACAAACTCAAACATGTAAATTTAATTCTTATTTCTTGTAGCAAAGAAAATAGGATTAGGATTTTCTAATGTATAACACTTGCTGTTATAATAAAAAAAAATATCGCTACTTGTATTTTAGCGACGAAAGATTGTCGCTGTAACTTTTAACAACAACGATATAATTTTAATAACAATCTTTTGTCACTAAAACTGTTACAGTATTAATGCTGTACAACATAAGATCATAATCCAAGATATATATATATATATATATAGCGTTTGCCTCTTGCCCAAACTTTATTATGGACAAACCATTAATTATAGCTACTGAGTAATTATTTTGGGAGGGATTAGCCGTTTGATTAGGCTGTGGCATGCGAAATTACCAACAAAAAAAGAGTGTCTTTCATAGCTAGTGAAAAGTTGTCATGTTGAGAAGTCTCATAGCTTCCACATTCAGTCTTTCTGCCATTGCTGATGTATGAACTGCCTACTAACTATGGAATATTAATACTACGTGGATTTCTTTCGGCAATACAAGGTCTAGATTTGCTTGCTTTCTTAATTAAGTATGACAATTGTTTTGTTTCGATCTTTAATATGGTTAAGTTGTTCTTAGACCGTAGCAAATAATTTCACTCCCAAAAGCAGTTAAATGGCCCTAACGCGTGTTTTTACACCTCCACTTCTAACGTCATGTTTTAAGGGAGCATTTACGTTTCAAAATCTCAAAATTCAAATGTTTGTGATTGCACTCCCAAGTGTTATCAACACCGTCCTAAACCCGCACACATATTCCATTATCATCTATGGTCGGTATCTACTCCTCTCCATCAGAGAATATATGCCCCCATCCTCCCTTCAATCTCGTCACCACCAGAAGGGGGATAGATGTGTGCTGCAAATCTCTGGGTCCCAAAGGCGACTGTGGCATTGTGCGGTAGCAAACTTTGGCTGCAACAACTTGATGGTAGCAAATTTGAATAGCCGTCACTCTTCGGCTACGATTTTTGTACACGAAGGCCTGTTCCTCACTTCAAGAAAGAACTTTAACTACAGAGTACATAAATTGATAAATGCCTATCGAAACCTTACTCTACTCACGAGTAAAATAGAGTACTGATCAAAGAAATAAAGGGCTTTTTCCTTCGCTTTCAAAGAAGACAAGCTAGCAATGAATAATTGGTGTGCGTTCATTGATGTGAACTACTCTCAAATGGTGAAAGAGGGAGCCCCATGCTTTGAAACTTGAAAAAAGCAGATAATAAAATTTTCTATTTTGAACTTCTTTGACTTGGTTGCTTATTCACTTTTTTGCCTGCACTTGGTTTGATATTAGGGTCTCACACTAAAAAAAATATTTGCATACTTGATGTAACTCCATGTGTAATTGAATAATAATATGAGTAGTAATAATTACTTTTTCTTAAAAACGAAAGATGGGAGGAAGGTTGCTTGTCTTCATGCCTTGGCAACCTAATTTCACTTTTCCCAACCAGAATTCTTTTTTTAGTTTTCTTTCCTCCGGACTCCAACCATTTCTTAACCAAAATTCATAATTTATCAGCTTTAATAGTAGATAATTAATGGACCAAATATTTAAAAACTATTTCTCTTTTTTTTAATAATTGTCTTTTTAAATTCGAGTATTTCGGACAGCCTGAGGAAAGTTAGGAAACACAATTTAGCTTTAACAGCCAAAACCCCAAATTTGGCATTTCTTCACTAGCCAAAGAAAAATTCAATCTTTGGTCTTGTAAAACTCAGCCTTTTACTCCAAAAAAATTAATTTTTTTCTTTTTGGATCATCCTCTTTCTCTTCTTCACTCAAGAAATTTCAAAATGAATCTCATATTAATTTAGTTTTACTCTGATCTCAGGTTAATTTATTTTCTTCATAAAGATTCATCAAGTCTTGAAAAAACGGCTCCTTAATCTTGAAATTCAAGCTTTTCTTTAAGTTAATTTTTTTCCCCATCTGGGTTTTGGGTTTCATGCTTTGAGGAGGTTGTAATTTTTGTTGAATTAATTGATGCAAAATATATTGAATTTTCCTTAGGGTTTTTGAGTGATGGAAAATAGTAGTGGAGTAACAGTGGTGGGATCGGATGCTCCGTCGGACTACCATGTAGCTCCGAGGAACGAAAACCCCAGCGGCCAGGTCATCACCGGATCAGCGCCAGCTGTCACGCTCCAAGTGGGTGCCTCTCCTCAGCAGCCGCCTGCAGCGGCGGGGATGGCGGCGGCGGCGGCGATGACGTTGAAGAAGAAGAGAGGCAGGCCCAGGAAGTACGGTCCAGATGGTACAGTAACCAAAGCCCTGTCGCCGAGACCCATTTCCTCGTCGGCGCCACCGCCGGTAATAGATTTCTCGGCGGAGAAGCGTGGGAAAGTCCGGCCGGCGGCGGCGAGTAAGCACCAACAACAGTTGGAGAGTTTAGGTAAAATGATACCCTTTTATTTCATCGGTAATATAAACACTGCCTTTTCTTTTTTCTTTTAAAGTTTTTTTTTTTGCATGCATGTTGATAGTTTTTGGACTTTGATCTTAGTTTTATAGTGGAATTGGTGTTTTAGGTTTTGAAATTTGGATTTTTAGTGATTAATTAGATGTGGGACCTGTGAATAGATGCCCCATCTTGGATCTTGAGGTTAATGGGTAGTTCTGGAAGTGAGGTGGGGAATGGGTGGAATCTTCACCTTGTAGCTGTTATTCTGCTCCTCTTGCCTTTTGGGGAGCACCAAAAGGGAGAGACCTGAACTGGCGGTTAGAGCTAGATTTTAGAGTCGTGCTTATGTCTGCGATCTACCGCTTAAAAGAAAGGAAGGAAGCACTTTATTTGCCTTATATGGTGATGGCTTGAGTTGATGCTGTGCTTTAATACTTGTAATGTGACCAAAGTTGTTCATCTGGTTAATTACTTTAATATTTTCTTATAATTGATATGGACGATGTGCTTTTGTATTACTAGGATTCATAGGTCGAACTATATTTATTGGTTTTCTCCTCTCTTTATTATCATTTGTGGGTTTGGTCGTTTGCCGGGAATAAATGTGGAAACCATCGGGGTTCTGTTTGTGAGAGCACAATTTGTTGTTTATCATCCCGTTGTTTTTGTAAGTACTGCATGAAAATTAAGCTGCTGCTGTAGCTCTTTTGTGCCCTAATGTCCGTTTTGAAGGTTTTTATAATAACTTTACAAGGATAACTCAAGATTCTGCAATTTTCTTACTAAACTACGTGCTATTTTTTTTTTCTTCTGTTTTCTGTTTTTGGCTTTCCTTCTTTATTTCCAGAAATGATCTGCTCTATTCTTTTGACTTTTACAGTGGGGTAAACTGCATGTTGTCAGTTACTAATCTCTTTTGTTTTTATCTAGGTGAATGGGTTTCATGCTCAGTTGGTGCTAATTTTACTCCCCATATCATCACTGTTAATGCTGGTGAGGTAAAGTGCTAATTTATGGCTTCATATATCAGGTAGTTTATTGAATGAAAATGTTACAGGGTTGTGATTGTGATTAGCCTTTACGACATTGTTTTATAATCACATAGTCTTAAAAGAGGTAAAGGGTAGAGAAAAACTGTCTAAAGAGGGTGTTTCCTAATACTTTCCGGAAGAGATGGATGATCTTGCTTATAAGAATTAGGCAAGGATGAAATGAGAAAATTATTTCTTCCTGTAGGCCATGTTTGAGTCAGACATAGTTCCATTTCTGCATTTTTAATATTTCACCAATGTATTTAACTATTGCTGTCGTTGAAAATGTAAACCAGTAAACATTATCGTTTTCTGTTTTACTATGTTTGTGCTGTGCGGTTAGAGCTCTTAAAAGAAGTGCTATGAAGGTACATTATTATTCATAGAACTTTGTTTAGTTGAGGTAGTACTTCCACGTCATTTCCTCTCGATGGCCTCTTTTACTTATCCTTCCTAACTAGCTTCAAGTCATCAAAATTCTTTGCATATTCGAGTTCACTATTGACTTAATAGCATTACTAATTTAACTATTGGTGTTTCAGGATGTTACCATGAAGGTCATATCATTTTCTCAACAAGGGCCTCGTGCGATATGCATCCTTTCTGCAAATGGTGTAATTTCAAGTGTTACACTTCGCCAGCCTGATTCTTCTGGGGGTACATTAACTTATGAGGTGCTGCATTCAATTATGTCTTTCTTAGAGAGTGGTTAATTCTCAGGATTGATGGTGTTTGTTGTTATGCGATGGACAATTTTATCCATATATGTAATGCATGTGAAAATATGTGATCTTTTACTTATGATTTTGCTTGATCCATGAAAAATCTTCATTGATATTTCCATCTTCAGTTGAGGATTGGCAAATTCTTAGTGACATGTACAAGGAGTGTGCTAATCGTTACCAGTGTTGCTTGGGTCTTAAAGATTTGTTTTACTGGTAATACCACATGACATTAGGAGCTTCAGCTTGTCTTATCCCCATGCATGACAACAGTGACTAGACATGTACAATAAGGTTTAAAATAATTTGCAGTTAAATGTTGCGGCTTCTTGGTACCTCAACCCCATATTTTATCGAGGTTGTGCTTTCTAAACGTAGCAACTGTCGTACTTACTAATCCGGGGGTAGTGGCATTTGAATCACCTTGATTGCTCTTTAGTCTTAACTATTTACATGCTAAATGTTAGGCTTTCAGTATATGGTATGAGATAATATTGTTGCCTGTCATTCTTAATGGAATGCTAAATTTGACGAAAATGTAATCTCTTCCCCCTGTTTTTCTTCAGGGTCGTTTTGAGATACTCTCCTTGACTGGATCATTTATGCCAACAGAGAGTGGAGGAATAAGGAACAGATCTGGCGGGATGAGTGTTTCCTTGGCAAGCCCAGATGGACGTGTTGTTGGGGGTGGTGTTGCTGGTCTGTTAGTAGCTGCCAGTCCCGTTCAGGTATGACCTCCCTTCAACATCAGTTCAAAGCAGCAAGCATTCTGACTTCCAACTCTGGGGAATACCTTCTTAATCTCAAAGGTTTTCTACTTGTGCATCGTGACTCTATCCAATTCCAATTGAGATCTCATATTTTCCCCACGTTTATACCTCTGAGAGATACACAGAATCAAACTGTGGACATTCTTGATGAAACAGATTATTTTGATTATAAATGAACCGGTCTTATGTGTTACGGACCTAAAAAGTGGGGCGGCCAATTGCACTAGTTGACCTCTGGGATATAATGAAACAATCTGGCCATTTCAAAGGCTAACGTCATTCTATGATATAGTGAAACTTTTTGCTGGACTGTGAGTCAAAAAAAATCTGATTCATTTTTCTCTTGATAAAAATCAGATTGTGGTGGGCAGTTTCTTGACGGGGAATCAGCACGAGCAGAAGACTAAGAAACCGAAGGTGGAGTCATTCACTACGCACACAACTACTGCTGCCATTCCTGTATCCAGCGTGGAGATGGAAGAACCATATGGTGTGCAAGGACAACACAATTCAAAGCAAATCCTTTCACCCTCTTCCTTCCGTGGAGAAAACTGGTCTTCCTATGCCCCCGACTCGAGGAACAAGCCAACTGACATCAATGTAACTCTGCCGGGATAATTTTCAAATATGGGTTTGCTACTGACCCACTTCGGTATAAAGACTCCAATTGATGAATCTCACTTCTCTTGTTTCGTTTGTCTGTGAACGGTATCGACATTGTGATTTCAGGCGGGAGTTTATGTTTCATTTTGTGCTGTAGTTTAACTAGTTAGTGGATTAGGTGACCCTCTTCAGCTGCTGTTCTGTTGTATTGTAGGTTATTTGGATGTATCGTTTACCCATGAATTTGCCTTTCGTCTGAGTTATGCGCAGTGATCTGTTGTGATCTTAATACTAGTGCTTGTTGTATCTTCAAGTTCTTGCTCTCACTGACCAGTTTTCCATGCCATAGATACCTTTCGTATTTTCTGTATGCAGATTCACGATGTTCTTTTCACCAAAAAGATCATATGATGAAATTAATTATTTGTCACCAAGGATTACTTAATGGCACTAAATCTGTACGAAACCTCAAGTGCATCAGAGATAAGCTAGGGTCAGATGATTAAATAGGAGATGAAGATGAGAGTAGCAAATGAGAACATAGAAGGCCTTTTTCTGGATTCTACTTTGTTTGGTAGATACCTTATGGGTTTATTTCACTTTTCTCCTTACTTTGTACGGTTTTTTAAATCAGCCCCTAAATCCTTAATTTTTGAAGATAGTCATTGTATTATGTCGTATCATCAATTTTAGTCTCTCTGTTAGCATTTTTGTTATAGATTTGGGAGCATTTTTGTCAATTAAAAAATGCATCCTTCCTCCTGCTTCTCTTTCGTACCCGGTGAACACACAACTACACCCACTCACAGCCACGATGATGGGTGTGAGTTGGGATTGGATGGTGGCGATAAATGGTGCGAGGAGTGTGGCTGGCTACAATGATTTGGTGTGATGGTCGGCGGGGGGAGGGGGACAATGTCGCCATTAGAGCGGGTGGCGAGGAGGAGACCGGTGGTGGCAGCAATGAGGAGATCATAGGAGATTGGAGTCAATGGTGATATATTTTGACTAATTAAAATAGGTGGAGAACATTGGTTTTGTCTTTGGCTTTGGAGAAGTCGGCTGGTATTGGGTTTGGCGATGGGTGGTTTCTGATGGTCGTAGTGATGGTGGCCATGCTGGGTTTGGATGGTGAAGGGGTTGTGAGTGGGGTTTGTGATTGGTGGTGGTGTTGACGGTGATGCTTGGGTGGGGGAGGGGGGGGGGGGTGATGGGTGTGGGGGCAATGATGACGTGGTGGGTTCGGTAGGGGGAAATGGTGTGTCGACAGTGTTGGGCGGTGGCGTTGTCGGAAGCGATGGAGATGTCCCAAAGGCGAACGATGGTGTTGTCGGAGCTGATGGGGATATGGACCAGAAACTATTTGGGGAGTGTCAAATGCATAACATGTGCTCTTTTTGCCTTAAAGGCATGTAATGATCAATTTAACAAGAAAAACATGCAGTGTGACTAAAATGATGGCAGGGCTAGTACAAAGACTGATTTCAAGAAAATATGAGTTCATGCACTAATTAAAAAAAATGGGGCAAATTACAAGGAAGAAAAGTGGAATAAGCCTATAATAGAATTTTTTTTCTTTAAGGTACATATATATTTTTTGGTTATAAGAACGAAATATACACCAACATACAAGAAACATTGATAAGGTCCAAATCAAAGACATTATAAATCCAAAAAAGAAATTCAAAGTCTGACGGCATTTTCGTTCGATAGAAGTCCATATAACTTAAAAAAATGCAAAAAGCTATCACGTCCAAAAAAATCACCCGTAGAACTAGAACAGAGTAAACAGGTGAGGCCGCCAAAATTATGTACACTGGCAACTTGTTCTTCAAGGTTGAAGATGCAATGAACCCTGGACGCTAAACATGAAGAATTGCAACAATTGAGAGGAGTTTATGCATTGCAATTAGGTACAGGGAAAAAAGAGTGAGAAAGAATACCCTGGGAACAAAGAGTTCGTTTAGAACTAATTTCATTTTTAAACTAAAGCAGTGTTCAGCTCCTCCACCCCAAGCAAGCCAGCTGAAGTTTGCTCTAAATGTTTGTTTTCCTCTTTTTGGTTATTGAAACTGAAAGCACCCTGTAAACATTTTTGTTCGTTGACATGTGCGCTCAGCTAGCTGGTTTTTTAATTAATTTGCTTGAATGGATGTTAACTTTGCACTCAAGGCAAGACGATATTGCCACTAGAAGATCTTTGGGGAAAAAATGAAGTATAAGCAGTCAAAAGTAGAGTCCACTTATTCATCCTCTATTTTCTAAGAAAAAAAAAAACCTTTTTAATTAACTAACGATAACCTCGAGACCGAGGAAGCATTTGATGAAGACAGCTTAATTGAAAATTTAGATAAACAGAATTTTGACGTGTAACTCTTACCTTCATAGAACAAAACATCTTGGATCTTTCATCTGTTGGGAAAAATAGCTTTGTGTACTTGTGCAGAAAAACAATTGTGAACAAATACTAGCATGCAAATATTATCGTTCCAAAGACAGCAGTCACTAAACCAAATAGAAACAGAATTATGTCTAAAACTCGCAACAGGAAATGCAGAACAGCAGATAAAAAGACCGAGGCGTGAATTTGGTTCACTGTCCTTAAGACTTTATTCGTCCAGTAACGGTGCTGACGGTCTCTTGACGAAAAGCCTCCCAGGATACAACGGTAGCACGTCTGAAAATAGGAGCACTCCAAATCTTCAGACTCGGCGAACCAAAACAACAGCAGTAGAACTCTTTCTATTTGGACAAAGAAAACCGAACATAATACTTTTTCAGAAAAAAATTTCGGGATTCAACTACTTAACTTCTGTAACTGATTCACTGGGGGGTGCAACTCTTCACAGAAAAAACTGCTAGTTAGAAAGGTCACAACTTTCAGAAAAGAAAATAAATAAATAAAATTTATTTATTTAAAATATTTTTGTCCCAAAAAGAATAAAGCCTGATGGGCCCAAGCCCGGGGACGGGGCGGGCGGCGTGCGCATGGGGTGGACCTAACCTAGGTCCTCTATTCTTACAAAACATGGGTATCCCAAGGAGTCCAACATTTAGCTCAAGGTTAAGCCTTATAAGGAGACAACATTGACTTTAATTCTTCTACGTGGGATTCTCTCTTCCCTTCAAGTTGAACCACCAACTTCAACGTTAATTTTCTCTTTCACCTTCCATTTATTTTAAACATGTGAATATACCATGATCATCAATTCCAATAGATGATCATGAATCAATTTGGTCCTAACCAAAATATGATTTGGAACCAATTTAAAAATTGAGTCAAAGTTGCTTCTCTACAATGGGTTTAAAACCCAATTCCAACATCATCGTGGCATAAAAGATCCACGTCCGAGCAAATAGGGTTGGCCACCTTGTATACTATTTCATGCTTCGTTTGTCGCTAAAACCTCTGTTGTTACTAATGTACTTGTTAGCGAGAAATCAGATGCAAAGAAACTGTGGAGGTAGACTTTCACCAAATGCTTTATTAGCAACTAGGTCAACTACAACTAGGGTATTTTAGTTCTGATGCTTTATTCTGTTCACCTCAAATCATTCTGATGCCTTGGACATGCAAAGTCATCAATAGCGACAAAAAAACTGAGAAAGTTTCCTTCTTCAGTGTTTTGCCCGTGCAAAAGGAATGGCTGGAAATTTCATGGTGTCTTCTTGGCTGCTTAATTAAGCTTTCATCGGCTCTGCCAATGGAAACTTGATGCATATTCAAAGTAAAACTCGTAGAAAACACGTCTTGGCTACTATATTAATAGGCCTATAAAAGCACATCCTGGCCTTCAAAACATCACCCATTTTCTGGTAAAACAAAGTTACCCATTTGGCCATAATACTGGGCATGAGAGCTGTCTGGACACTCGCAATCCTAGGAGCGATTCTGTGTACAGCTATTTCTCTTGTACATTGTAAATTTTGGGCGTCATCCTATGGCAATCAGCTCGGGTTTTCGTCCAAGCAATTTATTGAGTTCTGGGTCTTTAACACTGTTTTACGTGCCATCCTTGCGAAAAGTTTTAGACCATCTGCCAATGAATGTGATGGGTTCCTCGCGCGGTTTCTCCAAATCGCTTGCGAACCAGAGCAAGCGCATGGTGAAGAGATACTTGACACTGACATGTGCAACACCAATGACGGCAATAAGCATGCATGAAGATGACGACCACGATGAGGATGACTGGTATAGCTCTGGTTCAGATGGTTATGACGAGGACAATGAAGATGATGGTACTGATGACGAGGTTGGTTGGGACAATGACGACGATGAAGTTGACGACAATTTAGACAGCAGAATCAACGAATTCATTGCGAAGGTCAAAAGGGAATGGAGGGAAGAATCGTTGCGGGAGAACCTCCACGATGGATCGAATATGTGGATTGACTTGAAGTTGTTTATGTAAGATCCAGGTTTCATTTTGTGTATGGAGTCTCATGAAAACTCTCCCTCGTTTCTTTTGTTGGGGGTTTATGTGTTCATGTTACTGTGTATATTTGGTTGCTTGGGAAATCGACATTCAAAACTGTACAAAAATTAAAGAAAATTTTCCTTTGCCCATGGGATTGAAAAGTTTGCTTGGGAAGTGTTAATTTGTACTCACTATAGTTTGGACTTTTGTCACGAGGGGATGTACGTTAGGAGCATTAGTATACAGTATTCTTTCTACGCTAAGTCCTGTATAACAATAGCTTAATGGATCTTTCGTTGTTGAATTGTTGGCTTGCTCTTGGACTTAATCATTTGCTTCTCACGTTCTGTGAATAGGCGGGACATTGAGGAATATCCGAGTTGGACATTCAATTGCTTCGAGAGCTCCTTGTAAGGCTTATTGGAAAACCCGGACTTGATTAATCGCCCTTTGTTGTTCAAACTGAATAGTTTCATTTTTGTAATTTTCCGGCTGTTCCAAAGTCTTAAGCAAATGAAAGGCTTTCATACAAAAGCTTCGTAGAATCGAGAATGAAGTTTTCATTCTATACATGTCAGATCATGAATTAGTAACTGCATCCAATCGAACAAACTTTGGCTCTTACCCGGATTGTAAGAATCTTCCTTCAATCCCGTGTACAGTGATAATAAATAGTCGCTAAATGTTTCTAGTGACTTTTCTTCTAACACTTTCATCGACAATTATTAAAAATATTTTTTTTAGCCTCACTAAATAAAAGTCACTAGAAATATTTAGAGGCAATTTATTGTCGCTATATTGGGGGTAGGAGGAAGATTCTTCCAACCAGGGTAGCAGTCAAAATTTTCCCCATCCAATTTCTAAAAAATCTCAATTGTTTTGAACTTTCCATTTTTGGAATAGCAAAGTTTTAGCATGGGAGACCTGACCTCTAAGTTTTTGTAGCTTGAGTACGCCTCAAGAAATAGTCAATGTGTCAGTAATTATAATTTAGAAACTAATATGTGCTTCCCTTCATTTGTAAAAATTAGGATTCACCTAATACGTGCTTCCCTTCATTTGTCGGCGCTATTGTACGACACAACATCCTTTAAATATGTCAATAGCTCATCTTGTATAGGTGTAGCTGCGATAAATTTTGTTATTCACATCAGATTCACCTCAGCTCTTACGCCTTAATCAACAATTATTTCCTCAATAATGCTAAGAAGGCAATGAAGGTAGCACTGCCTAGGAAAACTGGTGAGTTCTTGCTCTCACTCACCAGTAGTTTTCCTTGAATTACTTGGGTATTCTTATAAGTTGCATCCGATAGATACCTTTCTTACTTTCTGTGTTCAGATTTGCGATGTTGTTTTCACCCAAAAAGAATTCAGATTCGCGAAATTGTTTTCACCAAAAAATCCTATGACGAATCAGTTATTTGTCACTAAAAATTACCCATTGTCACTAAAAGTGTACTAGACCTCAAGTGCATTAAGAGTCAGATGATTAACTAGGAGATGAAGACGAGAATAGCAAATGATATGGAAGGGCCCGTTTCTGGATTCTACCTTCTTTGTTTCATGTCTTATGCATTTATTCACTTTTCTCCCTCTTACCTTGTGCGGATTTCTAAATCAGCCCCCGGAGCCCTAATTTCTTGAAAATAGTCCTTATATTATGTCCCGTCGTCATTTTAGTCCCTCTATTAGCATTTTTGTTAAAAATTTGAGAGAATTTTTGTCAATTAAAAAATGTGCCCTTCTTCCTCCTCTTTCTTCTTCGCTCCCTGGTCAACACACCATTACTCATAATCACACCCAACCACAGCTGCGATGATAGGTGTGAGTTAGGGTTCAATGGTGGCAATACAGGGTGGAGGATGGGTGTGGCAACAATAATTGTGACAGTTGGGAGGTGGAGGGGGATGATGGTGTCGTCAGAGCCGGTGGCGAAGAGGAAATTGGTGGCTGCGGCTATGATGAGATCATAGGAGATTGGCGGTCGGTGGTGATATTTTATAACTAAATAAAATAGTTAGAAATTCATTGTTTTGGAGGAGATTGGTGGAGATTAGTAGTTTTGGGTTTGGCAATGGGGCAAGGGTGGTCCCTAATGGTTGCAACTATGGTGGTTTGTTGGGAGTGTGGCCATGCTAGGTTTTGATGGTGGTGGGGCTATGAGTGGAGTTTATGATTGGTGATGATGTTGTTGATGATGATGGTTGGGTGGCGAGAGGGGTTGATTGGTGTAGAGGAAGTGATGGCGTGGTGTGTTTGTTAGGGGAAAGGGTGTGCAACAGTGTTTGACGGTGGTGTTGTCAGAAGCGTTTGAGATGTCCTAAAGGCGGACGATGGTGTCGTCGGAGCCGATGGGGGGGGGGGGGGGTTGACCAGAAACTATTGGGGGGTGCGGTCACTTGCATGATACGTGCCATTATGAAATGATGAATCTAGACCTCGATTTAACTGAAAAAACAAGCAGAGGAAATAAAATGATGACGGGGCATAATTCAGGGACTAATCTCAAGAAAATAGGATTTCATGTGCTGATTAAACATAACCGGGGCAAATTAAGAGGAAGAAAAGTGGAATAAGCCCACATCCTATTTTGCTAGTATAATCGCAATTGATTCTTGTGTTTTGAGGTTTTCTTTTTCTTTTCCTTTTTTTGGCTATAAGTACGAAATGTATACCATCATCCGAAATCAGAATCCAAAACACAGACATCATAGATGCTAGAAAAATGTAAAGTCGGACAACATTCCTGTCCGATAAGAGTCCATATTACTGAAAAAAGGCAAAAGTCTGTCACGTCCAAAAAATCACCGGTAGACTTTAGAGTACAATCAACAGGCGAGACAACCTAAATTAACCTGTACGCTGGCATTTTTTTCTTTAAGGTTGAAGATGCAATGGACCCTAAATCCAAAAAAAAAAAAAAGAATTGTGTTAACTAATACGGAGTAGTACTTTATGCATTCCACTTAGGTGCCGGGAAAAAAAGACGGAAAGAAAACCCTGGTAACAAAGAGTTCGTTTAGAATTTATTTCATCTTTAAACTTTCAAAAGCAATGTTTAGCTCCTCCACCCCCACCCAGCTGAAGTTTGTTCCATTTTTTCTTTTTTTGTTATTCAAATTGATTGCCGTGTAAACATTTTCGTTCAGTGACATGTACGCTCAGCACCCTCACGATATTTTAATTTTGGCACCAAGTCCTCGCTTTACCAGTTGACTGGTTTTTTCATTAAGTAGCATGGACAGAAGTTAACTTTGTACAGGGTGTTATTACAAGGCAAGATAAATTTCCAGTAAAGGATCTTGAACGAAAAGTAGAGTATAAACGGTCAAAAGTAGAGTTTTTTGTTAGGGCTAATTACACCTATGTCCCTGAGGTTAGGGGTAATTACAGTCAATGACACAAAGTTTCAAAATGTAACATTCCGTGACCAAAAGTGTTTCAAATGTTTCACCCGTGTCCATCCGTCAGGGTTCCATCCAAAAAGTATACTTTTTTATGATGTCATCAATATGTTTTTTTTAAAATGACGATACTACCCCTTGTACTGTATATACTGAATATTTTTAAAAATTTTATATTAAGATTTTAAGCCTTAATTTATAGATTAGGGTTTTAAAACCTTGATTTGTTCTCTATCTTTGCATTAGGCTTTGAAAACCCTAATTTGCGAATTTTGGTCAACCCAACCACACCGACAGATTGAGAGAGAACAGAAGGGGACGGCGGGCGATGGAGTCTCGGATGGTAGCGACATGTGGATCTGTTTTTTCCGGCTAAGAACAGAAGGGGATGGGGGGCGATCGGCGACGGGTGGATATGTTTTTTTCGGCGAAGAACAGAAGGGGATGGGGGGCGATGGAGTCTCGGATGGTCGCGACAGGTGGATCTGTTTTTTTGGTGAAGAACAGAAAGGGACGGGGGGCGATGGAGTCTCAGATGGTCGGCGATTGGTGGATCTGTTTGCGACGATGGGGGGCTGCGGTGGAATTGCTTTGTTCGGGGAAGCAAGGGACTGCCGGTGGAGAAAAGGGCTGCCGGGGTGAGGGAAGGGGCTGTCGGTGGGGAAAGGGATTGCCGGCATTGAGGGAAGGGGTTGCCGGGAAGGGGCTGCAGGGGCAATCAAGTCTTTTTGTCAAAACTTTTAAGTATTTTGGTATTCCGTTTGTCAATGGACATAAGTGTTACATTTTGAAACTTTGTGTCCTCGGGTGTAATTACCCCCAAACCTGAGGGACATGAGTGTAATTAGCCCTTTTTGTTATTAATATTGACTGCATTGTGTCAACATTTTAGTTCAGTGACTTGTGTACTCGGCACCCTCATAATGTTTCAATTTCGCTACCAAGTCATCCTTTACCAATTGATGGGCTTTTTTGTCAATTTGCGTGGATGGATGTTAACTTGTCACGAGGTGTTATTACACAAGGCAAGATAAATTGCCACTAAAAGATTGTTAGCGAAAAAGTTAAGCATAAATGGTCAAAAGTAAAGTCAGTTATTGAGCCTCTAATTGTAAACAACAAAACCTTTTTTATTAAGTAACGATAACCTGATGAAGAGCATAATGAATGCAAGTTTAATTGAAAGATTTAATTTAGATAAACACAAGTTGACTCCTAATTTAGTCTTACCTTCATGGAATGAAGCCTTTTGGATCTTTCATTGCAGCGTAAAAGATCCATGTCCAAGAAAATAGGGTTGGCTAACTTGTATACTATTTCATGCTTCATTTGTCGCTAAAACCTCACATTTTTGTCACTGATGCATATTTTAGCGAGAAATCAGATGCAAACAAACTGTGGAGGTAGACTTTTGTTGCTGCTAAAAATATGCTCCGCGTACTTCGCGGAACCCGAGCCTGGACCGATGACCTGCAAGACAGAAAACGAGTGACCGTCGGGTAGGGTTCCCGGCGGAGAACTCTCCGATACTTAAGTCAGAGCGCAGTTACAGGATAGTAACTCTGAAAAAACATGAATTGTATAATTCCCCCATACCTGGAGGGGTAGACCCCTTTATATAGCTGTAGGAGAAGACTCCTAGTAGGACTGGGCTTTGGGCCAGATGTGTTAGGATCGCGTTAGGATCCTCGAGGATCACGTCACAATCCCTAATAAGGTAATCATTGATCTCCTAATTTGACTAGGATTGCTGGGTATTCTCCTATTATTGGGAGTTATATTTGAGTTATATCATAAGCCCCCCACTTCCTTAGCTAAAATGTTTGGCTGAGAAGTTTATACTTGGTGTCTCGAGACATGCGTCAGATTTGTAAGTGATTCTCATCCACTTGTAGGGGTAACAATATTTCTCTCTTCCATGTGCTCCGACCTAAGCGGGAGCTTAAGCCTTAGAACTTTGCCTAAGTAGGGCGCTAGAACCCTAGCTCTCGAGAGCTAAGTCTTAGAATGTCGCCTGAGTAGGCTATTCAGAATCATCTTTAGAGAGACGAATCATGGGATCTCGAGATCTTTTAGGGGCTGTGCCCCATGGTAGCCTCTCTCGGGAGAGGACACAAAGCTGTGCATGCAAGTTGTTGCATGTGCTAAGTGTTTCAATGTCCCCTCGAGTGGTCACATCTCTTTTGGAGGGTGTTCATTTTGTGCAAGTGTGTGTTCTTGAGCTCGAGCCGACCACATCATGCTTGTGTTTCACTTTGTCGCAAACTCTTATCATCAACTAAGAGCTGGCAAAGAAGCCTCGCACTCACGCTTGGCTGGGTTTTGAATTGACAAAGAATGGTGGGGGGATGAAGTCCCATAGTCCTTTGCCGTTTCACGGGTTAGAACTGTAGCTAAACCGTTCGGATAGAGCTCGAGCTCTATCCTGTCACCCTTGGGGGTGTTCGTCCCTCGAGGGACGGATGGAGCACAGAGCTCACGCAAATACCCTCGGGGGTTTGACGGAACTTAAGAGTTCTCGTCTTACGGGCCCTCAGGGGCGGATGGAGCCGGAGCTCATGCAATAACCCTCGAAGGTTCGATGGAATTTAAGAGTTCTCGTCTTACACGCCCTCGGGGGTTTAACGGAACTTGGAGTTCTTGTCGTAGGCGCCCTTAGGGGTTTAACAGAACTTTAGAGTCCTCGTTGCACGCGCCTTCGGGGGTTTGACCGAACTTTAGAGTTCTGGTTGTACGCTCCCTTGGGGGTTTGACGGAACTTAGAACTCTCGTCGTTTGTGCCCTCAGGGGTTCCTCGTCCTTGTTGCCGCGGTGCCAAATAAGAAGGCGCAGGTCATGGAGCCTGTAATATGGTCGCTGTGGCGAACTTCCCTGTCTAATAAGACACAAGGCATTAAGCTTGTATAAGAATGATCTCATAAAATATAAAGCCCCTTGGTCTTTGAGAAGACGTGGATAAAAAAAGATGGCTTTTTAGCCTATATGCAGGGCCCGATCGCAAGAAGACCTGTGGGAGCAATATAGAAGACCATAATCTGCTTGCTCAACTGGATTAGCATATAAAGCTAGAGGACGTGTAGTTCGTCTGAGCAAGATGCCACTGATGATCAGTAGAGTAGCTGTCGCAATTTATCGATATACTGAGAAGCAATTAGATTCAGTTTACTGGTTGCATGCTTGAGCTTGAAGTTGTACCAGGCATAGCTGTCGATGAGTTCTAATCCACCAGATACAGTGGCAGCATGTGTGATTCCATCATTGTTGACCTAGCTTCTCAACAAGCAGCGATGTGATATGCCATAGATAAAGGCCATTGTATGACCATGAAACGATATATAATGCCGTGACGGCAAGATACTGCAGCAGAAACCCTAGGCGTGACTTTTAAGTCGCCGGGTGCTGTGAATTTATTCCTTGCTTAAGAAGTGGTTTATACGCCACTGTTGATGCTCACATGAATAGTTTAAACCCTTGCAAGAAATAAAAGTACATGACTGAAAAAAACAGCCTTTGAAGCAATAAAGCATATGAAAATGCAACTATGTTTTTAACACAGAATTAATAGTGGTGTTCAGACGCCATGGGCCCATTAGGACTTTTGTCGATTAGACGACATGAGTATGTTCAACTGCGTGACACTAGTAGGCTCAAAAAAGTCGTTGTGCTTGGAAGACCCAACATTTAATGTGCTCGTGCCAACGGACGCAACTGCATAATGCTAGACAAAAAAATAAATAGGTCTAGGCAATGAAAATGCACAGAAAGCAGCCTTTAGGAAGGTTTGCTAGCGCCTAAAATTCGTTGTCCCTTAATTTTTTAGCGACAAACATGCGATGAAGTATACGCCGTTTTTAAAGAGTGTGCGACATACGTTAAATAAATGAGACCCTATGGGGTCTAAAGTATAATTACTCAATTTTTGATAGGTTAAAACCTTAATGCTTTTGAACAAGGTGGCATACATTGAATAAAGAAGACCCAATGGATCTAAAATCTAAATATGCTTTTTATGGGGGTAAATGTCGAAAGGAAAGAAACCACCTGATATTTTTTGGCCTGCCCAAAGCTCACATGATGAAGGGCCTCCATCTGCAAGTCCATTGACCGAGACTTTTCTTGGTGAGAAGACCAGTCATCGTGCTGCCGTTGGCGCAATTTGCGCAAGCTGACCAGTGAGGAGGTGGCCGTTAGCGGTGCGGTGGTGGCGCGCTAGCTATCTCTCGGCCGTCGATCTTGACGGAGTGGTGCCGTCGCTCTTGGGCGGTGGACGGAACGACGTTGGGATGGTCACGGGGCTGATGCCGGCAACGGGTGCTGGATGTTGACGGCGGCGCTGATCTGCTTCTTCTTGCCCCTTTATATATTTATTCGGTTGGTTGTTGTTTCCGATGTGTGGCCGATATGGCAGCTAGCTGTGACGGCGGTGTTGGTCGTGATGGCCCCGCCTGACGCCGGTGGCTGTGACGGTGCACCTCTCGATCGGCATGAAGCTGCTCCGGCAGCTTTGTGGCCGATATGGCAGCTTAGCGGCGACGGCGGTGTTGGCGGTGATGGCCCCGCCTGACGCCGGTGGCTGTGATGGTGCACTGTTCGATCGGCGTGGAGCTGCTTCGGCAGCTTTGTGGAGGCGGTGCGGCTGACTTTGGTGGCCGTGGTTGCAGCGGCGTTGGCTCTTTTTGCCGAGGCCGTTGTGCTGCTGCAACTCCAGCGGCGTTGTGTTTCTTGGCGGCAAATTGTGATGGGTTTCAACGGGGCTTCTTGCGACAGCTGCAGCGGTGTAGGCAGCTGCATTAATGTTGGCCGCGACGGCGCTGCCTTTAGTCGCGACGACGCTTCCGTTAGCCGCTCCGGCGTTTACCGTTTTCTTCATGTGAAAGGAGAGAGATCGCGAAGAGTTGCGATTGCCGGCGAGTAGTTGAGGATGGCGATGGCGCCTTGTCCCATGGGCACGGCGGCGGCGCTGTGGTGCCTTTTCCTCTATTTTTTTCTTTTCTGATCTTCGTGATGTAAGCCGTGGGGGCAGTGGCGTGACCGCGACACAATGGTATCTGCTTCGGTTTTTTCATGGCGGTTGCCGGCAGTTTATGGTGCCCGCAGCTCCGCTATTGCTTTTGCGTGATCGGATTATTGACTTGCGGCCGCGGTGAGTTGTTTGGCTGCTAGTCGCGGAGCCATCCCACCGGCCAATTCCTTGTTGACGTAACAAGGTTGCAATCGCTGGATTGTTTGATGGCAGTTAAATTTGGAGGCGTGCGGCGGCGGCACTTGTGTTGGTGGTTCCGGCACATTATCGTCGGCCGCTTGCTAACAATGGTTTGAGTTTTCTTGAGGTCAAACGGCTAGGCTGGTGGGTCCCACGGATGGCACCAATCTGTTGCTGCTAAAAATATGCTCCGCGTACTTCGCGGAACCCGAACTTTCGGTCCTGCAAGACAGAAAACGAGTGACTGTTTAACTCTGAAAAAACATGAATTGTATAGTTCCCCATACCTGGAGGGATAGACCTCTTTATATAGCTGCAGGAGAAGACTCCTAGTAGGACTGAGTTTTGGGCCATATGTGTTAGGATCGCGTTAAGATCCTCGAGGATCATGTCGTAATCATTGATCTTCCAATTTGACTAGGATTGTCGGGTATTCCCCAATTATTGAGAGTTATATTTGAGTTATATCAACTTTCATCAAATGCTTAGTTAGCAACTAGTTCAGCTACACCTAGGGCATATTCTATTATGCTGTTAACCTCGAATCATTATGATATCTTGGACATCCAAAGTCATCACTAGTGAAGTTTCATGGAAAAAAAAAATAGAGAAAGTTCCCTCTTCATTGTATTGACTATACAAAAGGGATGGCTGGAAATTTCATGGTTTCTTCTTGGCAAAGGCAGTCTTTCATCAGGTCTGCCAATGTAAATTAAGTTCATACTTAAACTAGAATTCTTAGAAAACACATCTTGGCTATTATGTTACTCAAGCGGAATTATAAAAGGACGTCCTGGCGGACCTGGCCTTCAAAGCATCACCCATTTTCTGGTAGAAGAAGTCACCCATTTGGCCATGATACAGGGCATGAGAGTTGCCTGGGCACTCGCGCTCCTGGTGGTGATTCTGTGTGCAGCTATTTCTCTGGTATATAGTATATTTTGTGTATCATCCTATGGCAATCAGCTCGGATTTTCTTCTAAGCATTTTATTGAGTTTTCGGTCTTTAACACTGTTATATGGGCCATACTTGCGAAAAGTTTCAGACCGTCTGCTGATGAATGTGATGGGTTCTTCGCGTCGTTTCTCCAATTCGCTTACGAACCAGAGGACGAGCGCGGTGATGAGACACTTGGCAACGATGGGAGCGACACCAATGAAGGCTATAAGCATGAAGACGACGACGACGATGAAGATGAAGGCTATAAGCAAGAAGACGACGACGACGATGAAGATGATCAGTATAGCCATGGTTCAGATGGTTATGACGAGGACAACGATGATGATGGTAGCAATGACGAGGTTGGTTGGGACAATGACGATGAAGTCGACGACAATTTAGAGAGCAGAATCAACGAATTCATTGCAAAGGTTTTAAGGGGATGGAGGGAAGAATCGTTGAGGGAGAACCTCCACGATATACATGTGGATTGACTTGGAAGTTGGTTTTTTTAACACCCAGTTAGGTTTCAGTCTGTATATTAAGTCTCATGTAAACTCCCTCGTTATTGTTCGGGATTTATGTGTTTGTACTACTTTTTTATTTGTCAATAATGCGTATTTGATTGCCGTAGTTATTGAATCAAATACAGCAAAAGAAGAAAATTTTACATTTTTCATGAGATTGAAAATTTTGCTTACAAAGTGTTTGTACTCGATGCAATCAAGTGTTCAAATGGCTAAGGAAAACGGTCATAGAACGAAATCATATCTTGGCAACCATATGGAACCTGTTTCTAGTTTTGGATTTTTGTTATAAGGAAGCATGTTAGGAGCATTCGTATATTGTACGTACTCTTTTTATGCTAAGTCCTGCATAACACTTAGTAGCTTAATGCGTCGTTCGTACTGCTGTTGAATTATTCGATTGCTCTCTGATTTAGAATGCAAGGTTTTAGCCTTGGAGATATCTATAATTAGGAGGCTTAAATCCCTAGAGATCGATAATGACTTGCATATTGTTAGCGCAACTTCATGACACAACATCCTTTAACTATGTCAAGAGCTCATTTTTTGTGTATATGTAGCTGTGATAGATTAATTATTCATATTAGATTAGATTCACCTCAGTTCTTAAGCCTAAAACACTAATTAATCTGCTCAAAAATTCTAATCAGATAAGGTCAATGGAGGTAGCATTGCTTATGATACCATATAGTTTGGGCAGTATAATGCTTGATCTAGCATGAATTAAGCTTTAAACTCTCACAAATCTTACAACTCAATCAAACAATGCATGTCTTAGGTAATATCTATATCTACTCCTCTCGCTTCTAAGGAAGTTATGACATGCTCGAAAGAAAAAACGTCTGATTTGTATTTGAGTTTAACCACACACAGAGAGGATCATGTGTCAAAAAATCGACCAAACAAGTTCATCCATATTTTTTGGCCTGTGGAGAACTAGGAAAGGGATGTCACAGACTTACCAAACTAGAACAAATGAAACAAGTTTGTGTAGAAGAAATATACCTAAAACACTTGATTGGAATTGCCAAAAACGATAATACGTTTATCATGCAGTATATCGCTTTCTAGTTCTATTTGAGCATGAACACCAAACACAAAGAAGCGTGAGCGATCTCAAACGAACGTGTGAAAGATAGGAGGAAAATAATAAGAAAGGGAAAGCAAGTCAATGACAAGTGCATATGATTATTATCTTTGCATGTTTCAATGTAGCCCTGAATACCATATACATTTACATGATAACGTGTTTTCATATGGTTATTGTCTTTATATATTCAATTTTTATGGGTAATATGATTAGCTAAATCTCAACTTAGAAGGACTCCAACAAATGTTCTTGCACCAAATGTCTAATCGTCACTAAGAAGCTTAAGTCACAGAAGATGGAGTACGTAGATTTTGCTTGCTTACTAAGTAGAGCACCATCGTTGACAAAGTGGTGGTCTTTTTGTTATGGTGAGACAAAGTCGTCTTGTGATCATGCAAGCAACTTAAATAAACATATTTATTTATACTTAATTATTTTGTTGTCAGTTCACGACCTTATCATCAGCACTTTAATTTATAGGTTGTTTTAGCGCCAACTTTAACCAGTGGTCACTCAGAGTTGCTTAATTTTATATAATTGTTTTCTCCAATGAACTCTTTCCCCCTTTTTAAACATGCATATTGGTGCTCTTAAATATTCGATTAATGCCATAGAGTTTCTATATGGTTTGATGCAGTCTCTTTGAAGTCCACCGGTTGCACATTTCTATTACAAATTACACTTTTTTAAGGTTTTACAATTATTTCGATCCAAAGTCGTGCATGATTTCTCTATGCTTTCTTCGTGAAAGTACGTGCCACGAACCGCGATGGGAAATTTTCAGCTGAATAATTTTTAACACGTAGAAATACTTGTCACCAACTCTACCCTACCTGCAATCAGGAATAATCCCATAATGGGGGTCAGATATACTCCATTTGTGAGTAGTTGCAAACTGATCCCAATACTGGACCTCATTTAGCGGGATGCGGTCAACTGCTAAAAACTTTAGAAAGAACAAGATTGCTGCTATCTATTTAATACTCGTACACTAATGCCGATAATGTACTGAGGTATCTTTGGCACTTCAGAGGAGGAGGACAGTGGAAATGGGCAAGTTCTGAAATGGTGAATCTGCGCCTGACATGGAACTGCAAACCTAATGGAGAATCCTTGGCCCGTACGGAGGTGTTCTACTTTCAGGTCAAATAAGCACCCCTCAACTTGGTATCTCAAATTGTATCCTTACCCATCTAGAAACAATATGTGGAAATGACAGGTTCTTACGAATGAAGATATCGTAGGAATAAGCTAATCCAACGAATAACTCCTCCCTAGCTGTAACATCACCTATATCTACGTTTTTCCAGAGGTGGAAACGGCTCAAGGGCTCACCGACCTCAAAACTTCTATCGAATCCCAGAACAAGGAAACACCGTTTCAATTGCCGACAGCGTTGGGAACTATGTAATAAGGCTATATATAAAGATTGACATCTAAAAGAAGTAGCATGGTCGGTAGAATCAGCAATTAAGTGGAAACATGGCAGAACCAGTTCTCAAAGTGTTGAAGATAAGTGAATGGATCAAGGTAATACATGTATGCATCATCCTAACTGAACAGCTAACATAAGTCCGCAAATGAAATTGGGAAACATTCTGCGATTTATAGCATTTATCAGCCAGTCAGTTCCCAAGCAACACATCCACTAACCAAGACCTGCTGTAGCATCTTTTCGTGGTGCATCTGCCTTAATACGGGGAGGCCTAACAATACGGTCAATGAGCCCGTACTCCAGAGCTTCCTGAGCATTGAAGCGCTTCATCCGACCTAAGTCCTTGTGAATCTGCATATTTAAAGTCGAAAGCCACGCTCATCTTTCAAAAAAAATGACCAAACGAAGAGTAAAGAAAATTATCTTTACTACGACAAAGAAAGAAATGTTGAAGGTCTGGTCTAACCCATGTTCAGACTTTTTTTTCTTTTTGATTTTGATAGCATAACCAGAATCAAATGGAAAGCTAAAGCTTGTTTACAGCCTATAGTTTTCGTAACAATATCCTGACATCAGCCTATTCAGAAAAAGGTTCATTGACAAGCAAACTATACCCTGTCAACAGGCTGGCCTGTCTTCTGAGCCAACTCTTTGAAAAGGTAGTCTCTGATTCTGAGAAGTTCATCAGCTTCATTACGAATGTCGTCAGCCTGCCGATAAAAGTTTCATCTATATAAAAGCACGTCAAATGAAAAAATTGTCTGCTGGAAGATTATATACTATAAGCTTCTTTTCATAAAAAATACATCAAACCTGACCACGAGCAGCCCCAGCAGGAGATTGTAATGCAATTCTTGAAAGGGGCATTGCAAAGCGGTTACCCTGCAACATCCGATAAAGATAAGATATAGGGACACCAGGAACCACATTCAGATCTCAAAACGTAAGGTAAATCGACTAAAAAAGTTGATAAATGAGATTGGCAACTGGCAAGTTTTCGTGGACACTGACATATTATAGGCTGTAGCACTCACTATGAATAACAGAGCATCTAAGAATTCTCCTTTTTTGAGTGTCCTAATTTTTAGTCGAGTATTTGACTTTAGATGGAAAATGAAGAAACTCACAGCCTGAAAGTATTCTCTAGCAGTCATAACTGTTACCCCAATATGTTCTTGCTGCATTAATAGCGTCTAAAGATTTACCATTAATAAAGGTTTCTCCACTTCAACTTCATTAATAAAGTGCATAAACGGTTTATCCAACTCTCCCCTGTCAATTTCTTGTGATACACTGTCATCACAATTCAATCTTACCTGCCATAGATTTACCATTGAGGGAAAAGAATATACCTTTTCTCCAGCAGCAAGAAGAAAGCCGGCCAGATTATAGGCATAGCCCACACAATGTGTGCCAACCGCACTTTGCAAGCTTTGCATTGTGTCGTAAATAGCCATGCTTGGAGTAAGCTGCCAAAGGTGTGGAACAATAAGCAGAAGATAAGTAAAAACAAAGCAGAAAACTTTTTGTTAAAGCTTGATCGACAAATAACTCACATCTCCACCAGGACCATTGATGTACATGTACATCTTTTTGGAAGAATCAACACTGTCAAGATACAGCATTGTTGCTAGGATTTGGTTGCTGAATTCTTCGTCTATATGTTGCCCAATAAAGATAACCCGTTCGCGATACTGCACAGCAAACAGTTCAGTAAACTTCATCTCCTTTATAGTTTTTTGTTCAAATACAAAGTGTAGATCAGGTAGGAAATTGTTCTTTACAATATTCTAACCACACATATACATGTACAAGAAATGGAGGGAATACAGGATCCTGATTCCATAAGCAAACAGAAACCAAAATGAATTTTTTTTTTTTGCAGTTTCGAGTTTTGGCAAGCTTCTTTAATTGGATTGACAAAATAGATTGCTACAACCATCCGAACAAGACATAGGTGGCAGTTAAAAGAATAGAGGACCAGATTCCCATTGCATGCCATAACCATGTTGGAAGTTAATGTCTCATGGTCATAAGATAGGTTGCCGACCTACTAAATCATAGGAAATGCCAAAATTGACTTACAAGGGCATTCCACAAATCCACCCATTGCCAAGTTCCCTCACCAGGAGTCCTATATGGCACTCTTGGCGTCCCTATGGGCATCATTCCAACACGTGCTCGGGTTGCTTTACCATCACATGTTCTGCAATTTAAGAATGCATCATTATACAGCTTATACATGTTGAATAGTCGCTAAAAAGAACATTTGTACAGTTGCTAAGAGATCCGTAAAATACGAAAAGGCAGCCTAGATATGATCACCGCATCATGAACGAAATGTGATGACAGATAATATGCTCAATGCGCAATGGCGTATATGCACAAAAATAAGAACACGGTAGTACTTAATACTTATAATAGAGGTACCACATATAAATTTTCAAGCAATCATCAACATTGAAACAAAGGGAAAGAAGCGCAAAGGGAGGGAGAAAACAGTGAAAGTTAATAAAGAGCAACACAAAAAGGTGCCTCACATTAAACCTATGCGGACCAGAAGAAGAACCTACAGTTTGTATGCGCACAGGGGCAAGGCCACATGTAATGTAGGATCGGCAGTTGCCACCTAGATTTCAGATCACACAAAACTAGGATAGAATGATAGATGCACGGTGATTGAAAAAACTCCTAACTTTAAGTTGAAAAAGAAATCATTTTCTCCACTTTCTTGTGTTTAACCTTCTTTAGAATTTAATATCGAAGTGACAAAGGTTGCACCATATGTGTGTGTGACATAGACGTCAGTATCTATGATATACCTCAAGATACGCAACAATATTAGACTCTGCATGATAGACATGCAGAATGCTGCAGTAGTGTGCCAACATCATCTTTAAGATTGTATGAATACTGAAGCTTCGTAAGCTTCCTGAACTGGTTCATCTCATGTTGTGTAGTATCGCATATTGTGTATCGTAAGATAAGTATTACGCATCAGGACTTCTATCACATGATACGAGCGATAAAATGTCGATTTAGATAAGTTTTAACTAAAGCAACAACAGAAATAAGGACTCACATGCCATATTCTAGGGTTTTAGTCTATATCTATTACACAGCTCAAGCTGTGGTCTCAATACGATATATGAGTATCTTCTCCATTTTTCCCATTTGTCTCTTTGTGAATTAATATGATAGATTTAGTATATGTAAATGTTGATGTAACTCACTGTTCTTACCACTTGCCAATACCTATTTAGTAGGTGATTGTTATTTGAGTTCAACTCGATGTTTACATGGTGCCAAAACTATCATAGAGTTCCCAAAAATGTCAGAGGAAAAAAATCTAATGGAACGGAGCTAGTGTACAACTTAAAGACATGTACTTGTAAGAGTAAATGAAAGCCCATAAATAAAAACAATGGGTACAATTACCTGGATTCGATGCTTTTATAAACTTTATTGTGAAATTCAACATTCAAGTTGGGTTTTGCAACTCCGAATGAATCTGCCAAAATTAAAGAAACTGACGATAACCCAATTGCTTGATGAGGAAAATTGGAGACATGAAGTTAGTGGGTAAGAACAAACCTGGAGATTGAAGCCTTAAACCCACAAAAACCTTGGTGGCACAGCTGTAAGAAGAAAGAAAACAGTTTCCGTCAGTTTCAATGAAGAGATAGTTATACTTCACATGTACAGAGGGTGGGTTGGGGTGGGGGTGGGGGGGAGTAAGGTAGGCACCTGAGGGAAGGCTGAGGAATTCCGTTCTGGGAGTGTAGGCATGACGAAGAAGCTGTTGAATGGAGGGATAGTGCCATTTGTTGCAGATATGAAGAGTGAGAGACCCATTTTAGGGGAAACGGAAAGACGAAGCATAATAAGTGTGCTAAGGGTCTGGGTCTGACCCGGACTCCCAACAACTTAAACCCGACCCAGCCATGGTTAGGCCACGAAACGATCTGTATGCAATTTTTGGCGATTAAACTAGATATCGTTTGAAACGCTTATAGTTTTAATTTTTTTCAAAAAAAATAAAAATAAAATTAGTTTAATTTTTATTTTTTATAAAAATAAATGAGTGTTTAATTACTCAGATTTTATTATGAATTTTTTCTTTTGGGTATTTGATTACACAGTTTTTATTTTGAATTTTTTTTTGTTATGGTAGCCTTGGCAGGCCGGCGGTAACGGTGGAAATGGTGGTCTCAAAACAAAAACCTAACTAAAAGCCCCAAAACTCTTAAAATAGGAGTTTTTAAAAACAGTCATGTTTTAAAAATTAGTTTTAAAATTAGAATAAAAAAAAACAAAAACTGTTTGTCAAATATATATTTTTTTCTCCAATTTTACTGTCTACTCAATGCGTTTTTTCCTTCTTAAAAATTAAATGATTTTCAAACGGACTCTTGCAGTGTGAAACTTTTTTGAAGGACCTTTCAATGTAAGATAATGAAGATGGGGGCCCAAAGCAATGAAGGCCTTTTAATCATGCTTGCGCCTTTAACAATAAAATATTTTCATTGATTTACTCTGCCTCATTCTTCTCAGATTCTAGTCATAACCATATGTAATTAAACCGTCTAAAAGCAGCCTTCAATTTATCTTACTTTGCTTTGAAGTTCCTTGCTCATAAAAGATATCTCAAAAATTCTCCAATAGCAAGGTTGTGTCATTGCCACCTTATTAGTGTCAATAGTAACTAGCTTATAATTTAATTTTTCTTTCCCTCATTGTTTTTTTCTTTTGACATTTTTTAAAAATTCTTATGACAAATTTGGAACATGTAAACAGTGAATTTGAACTCTGATAACAATTATAGAGCGGATATGTATCATTTGACAAGTCAGGCTAAATATAAAAAAAGACTATAATTCAAAAAAATTCATAAGCAGTCAAAACAAAAAATTCAACTAAACAAGAGCATTTGCGATAACAATATCAATAGAAATACGCACGCGACAACCAAACTAACACCGTGTTGCTAGCCGTTAAAGTGAGGTTTTAATAGGTTGATATTCCCAACAATTAACTGGACGTTTGGGAAAATAACTTTTTTAGTTGACAGCACTATTTTGTTTTTTTTTTAAAAGTACAGTATTACATTTTTCGAAAAGAACTAAAGCGCTCTCTTTTGTTTTCCTTCTAATTTTTTTTTTCCCCTAACAAGCTGATGATTGCTGGTTCAGGTGAAACTGCCAAAAGTCCAGCCCAAATCGGAAAGAGGCGGTTCGGCGTAGGGCCCAAATGTTTATGCCGCCTCAAAAGCTACAAGAAATTTGTTATCTCACACACAAATCGGAAAGAGTCTTTCCCTCTTCCAAAACCCTCAATTCTCTTCTTGTCTTCCGAGTCTTCTTCTTACGGCGTCAAGGGAAGAGAACGAAGCAGACGACCCACTCTAACTGGTCGCCGGAGGATCTCGCCGCTGTCGCCGGGTTCCAGCAATAGGTACCTTCGTCGTTCTCTCTCGTCTATTTCTGTTTTCCTTTCCTTACTGCGGTCTCCTTCTTTCTCTCTCGTTTCGCTACATTCGAAGATGACACTATGGTCTATGGATGTAGATTGAGCCCTTGGCCGAAGGAAACAGATAATAGTTGTGTGACTTTGTAAGAGTTAAGTAGTGAAGTAATTTCTTATGACTTTGCAAGAGTCCCCTGTTTCTGTTTGGCAAGTGAAGAAGAGGGCGCTTTCCCTGTTTCTGTTACCTGTTGACTTAGTAAGAGTTGAGTAGCGAAGTACTTTGTTACAGGGGCGGATCCAGGATTCTGCATCGAGGGGGGCCAAAAGTTTCATATAAAAACTTTAGTTGCTAGTGTTACAAAATTAATGTAATTTGACCACGACCATGTTTGGTGCATGAAGCCACATCAAATAAACTTGAACCATTTTTAGTCTTCAGTTGCATGAAATATGCAAAAAGAATTATATGTCTATGTGTATTAGTTTCGGCATCACATCTATATTGAAGTTATATACTTGTGTGCACTTATACTTGCACAATAGTTTAAAAATACTTTGATTAAACGTTACTCACATATTGCATTTGTGAGTATATCAGTTGTCCGTATATGAAAAATGTATATTTAAAATTGAGTAGCGAGAAAAAATATTAGTCGAACTTTGAGTTTGTCTACCCCCCCCCCCCCCCCCCCTCCAAATGGTTTTTAGAGGCACTTGTTAATAACACGATATTGAATCTTTAAAAACAACAATAAGTTGAAAGTGTTCAAATGCTAAAATATATATTAGGAATTTTTAACTTTTTAATCTTAATTCGTTAATCAAATGTCATGTTGGTAACATTAAAATCTTTTAGTGACATATATTAGGAGGGGTAGGGGGGAGGGGGGGTGGCCATGGTTCCCCCGGCCCTACATTAGTTCCGCCTTTGCTTTGTTGTGTACCATGTTTTTTTTTGTACTATATTGCATTTAAACTTTAATTATGACTTTTATTTGAGTTGCTTGTTTTGCGATTATTGATTACTGTCTACTATTTTAGATGTAGAATGTGTTTGATATAATGACTATATATATACATAATAAAAATATGTAAAAAAAATTCTGCGGTGTCCAAAATCTGGTTTTTTGGAAATTGCGGTGTCCGGTGTCCCGTTTGGTGTCGATGTCAGACGTGGTGTTTGTGTCCGTGCTACTTAGGTATGCCCCCTTGTCATCTGCAAAATTAGGGATGTTACATCGTTCATTATTTCGTCTCTTTTGATATTATATTTGGCCTTTTTATATTCAATCTGACATAACTGAAAGAAGAAAAACAAAAATACGTGAAATAACTAAAAATCATGAAGTTAGGCATTTATGGCCAGTATTTAGGAACTGCTTTTGTGGATTTTGATTGCGCGTAATGAAGAGAGTACGGCAGGCACTGGGATTCGACTCAATGGTGCCTTATTTGCCTGAAGTCAATAAGTAACTCTATACTTTACGTAAAATGCTGATGGTGTTTTCTTTTTTAATATGCAGATTTAGATCAAACATGGATGAAAGCTTGTACGATGAGTTTGGAAACTATATAGGACCTGAAATTGAGTCCGACCAGGAGAGTGATGGGGAGGTTGGAGATGAAGAGCTCCCTGACAAGCATGATGACGACGGTGTTGCATCTGACGACGAGAATGCAGCGGTTGCAGCTAATGGGTGGATGACTACCACTGATGATGTTGACATCGATAACCAAATCGTCCTTGCCGAGGACAAAAAGTACTACCCGACTGCGGAAGAGGTTTATGGCGAAGAGGTCGAAACACTAGTTATGGATGAAGATGAACAAACCCTTGAACAACCAATTATTAAACCAGTCAGGAATATTAAGTTTGAGGTTGGGGTTAAAGATTCATCCACTTATGTGTCAACACAGTTTCTTTTGGGTCTTACGTCGAACCCGTCTTTGGTTCGTAACGTAGCATTAGTAGGCCACTTACAGCATGGGAAGACAGTTTTCATGGATATGTTAGTTGAACAAACCCACCACATTAAGACTTTTGATCAGAACAGCGAGAAGCATATGAGATACACAGATACAAGAATAGATGAACAAGAAAGACGGATATCAATTAAAGCAGTTCCTATGTCTCTTGTCCTGGAGGATAGCAATTCAAAATCGTATATGTGTAACATCATGGATACTCCTGGTCACGTCAACTTCTCTGACGAAATGACTGCTGCTCTCAGGCTTGCTGATGGTGCAGTGTTAATTGTGGATGCTGCTGAAGGAATAATGGTAACCTTTTCGACACTCTTTTCCTACCTCTAACTTGGCTTTTCATATGCTAAATGTTCCAGAAGACTAACAAGTTTCTGTGTGGCTCTTTCTCTATGATATCCTCACGGTTCTTGGTAATGTATCCTTTTTCTTTCTCCCTCCTTGGATATGATTTTCTCGCTTAATTTATTCTCGAGTTATCTGTTATACTGGCATCCGACTTCTGTCATTGTTGGACTTGAAAAGAAGTTTGTGATGAGGTGGAGCTACACATGTTTTATGATCTAGTCTTTAAGCTGCACAAGCTTTTACGTGGATGACTTACAATGTCTGAGATTCAACTGTAATGCATGGGCGTAGAAGAGCAGATTTGGTTGTTTTCCTTACAAGGGAACCTGATATATGCTTTTTAAGGTTTTTATTCTAGATTTTATACATTACTTATCCAACTGTAGGTACTGAAACAGTTGGACTTACCATGCCATTTGCTATCATGCGTAAAATATATGAGTATATTGACATCTGAAATTGCTTTCGAGCCACTTTTTTTATTTCCTATAGCTGCTGCCTGTAATTATTTCATACTTCAACTGACAAATACTTGAGAAGAACAATTTTTGCTGAGGTCACTCGATATTGATTCTTGAACAGGTCAATACAGAAAGGGCAATACGCCATGCAATTCAAGATCGCCTTGCTATCGTAGTTGTGATAAACAAGGTAAAAGATTTGTTCATGTGGTTGACTCGTTAATTTCCGTACTTGTGACTTTTGTTTATTTTACTTGAGTGTTCATTTTTGGTGTTTGTGTAGGTTGACAGGTTGATAACCGAACTTAAGCTGCCACCAAAGGATGCTTACCACAAGTTGAGGCATACGATTGAAGTCATTAACAATCACATTAGTGCATTTTCATCAACTGCTGGAGATGTTCAAATGATTGATCCAACCATTGGAAATGTCTGTTTTGCTAGTGGCAGTGCTGGATGGTGTTTCACTCTGCAATCATTTGCTAAACTTTATGTCAAGCTTCATGGTATCCCATTCGATGCTCATAAGTTTGCATCTCGTCTTTGGGGAGATCAGTATTTTGATCCTGATGCCAGAGTTTTTAGGAAAAAACAACCTGCAAGCGGAGTGGAAAGATCATTTGTCCAATTTGTTCTTGAACCTCTTTACAAAATATACAGTCAAGTAGTTGGAGAACATAAGAAGAGCGTGGAGACAACTCTTGCGGAACTTGGTGTGACTCTTAACAATGCAGCTTACAAATTGAATGTTAGGCCTTTGCTGAGGTTGGCTTGTAGCTCGGTTTTTGGTTCTTCTACTGGTTTTACCGACATGCTGGTTCACCACATTCCTTCTGCCAAAGATGCTGCTGCTAGGAAGGTTGAACATATCTATACTGGCCCCAAGGACTCCTTAATTTACAAAGCCATGGAAGACTGTGATCCTTCTGGGCCGTTGATGGTTAACGTGACCAAACTGTATCCTAAATCCGATTGCAGCGTCTTTGATGCATTTGGTCGGGTATATAGCGGTGAAATCCAGACAGGGCAGACTGTACGTGTTTTGGGAGAAGGCTACTCACCAGATGATGAGGAGGATATGACTGTAAAGGAAGTCACTAAATTATGGGTTTATCAAGCTCGTTATAGGATACCTGTAAGCAGGGCTCCTCCTGGTTCTTGGGTTCTGATTGAAGGCGTGGATGCTTCAATTATGAAAACGGCCACACTTTGTAATGTGAATTATGAGGAGGATGTATATATTTTCCGGCCTCTTCAGTTCAATACTCTTCCTGTTGTGAAAACAGCAACTGAGCCCTTGAATCCAAGTGAGTTGCCAAAAATGGTAGAAGGACTAAGGAAGATCAGCAAGAGCTATCCACTAGCGATTACTAAAGTTGAAGAGTCTGGTGAGCACACCATCTTGGGTACTGGAGAGTTGTACTTGGATTCTATAATGAAAGATCTTCGGGAGCTTTATTCAGAAGTGGAAGTCAAGGTATTGTTCAATAATGATTTTCCTTATGGTGCATGTTGATTTTCCATTTTGAGTTGTTTTTATTTTCACACATATGATGTACTTTTAGTTGATGAACATGCTTTTGTTGGGATGTTATGAAATTTAGGTGGCAGATCCAGTTGTCTCGTTCTGTGAAACGGTGGTGGAGTCTTCAACAATGAAATGTTTTGCAGAAACACCCAACAAGAAGAACAAAATAACCATGGTACGGAATCCCTTTTTTCTTTATTTTGTTCTAAAGCTTTTCCCAATCAATTACTGTTAGCCAAGATAACGAAACAGTTATGTTCTCTAGATTGCTGAACCATTGGAGAAAGGACTTGCTGAAGACATTGAGAATGGCATCGTTAGCATTGATTGGCCTCGAAAGAAAATAGGAGACTTCTTCCAATCAAAATATGAATGGGATCTGCTTGCTGCACGGTCTATTTGGGCATTTGGGCCTGATAAACAGGTAAATTATGGATAATCCCTTTATTTATTCGCTGGAAAATTTCGTGTGAAGTCTTTGGATCTTGAATTCTTATGTGTAACGAGCTGGAGCGTAAATTCTTATTATGGTTCCTCCCCTAGTGTTTAGATCTCACTTTGTCATTTTCCTTGTAGGGACCTAACATACTTTTAGACGACACACTCTCTAGTGAAGTGGATAAAAGCTTGCTGAATGCTGTTAAAGATTCCATTGTTCAGGGGTAAACTCATACCTTCTTTTTTTTTACCATACTATATAATTGTGGTAATGACAGTATACTTTTTCTTCTTCTTTTTTTTTTATTTTTTTTTAAATTTTATTAACAAAGGGCTAATCGTTCTGGACAGATTTCAATGGGGTGCTCGAGAAGGACCCCTTTGTGATGAGCCCATCAGAAATGTTAAGTTCAAGATAGTTGATGCAAAGATTGCACCTGAGCCGTTGCATCGTGGGTCTGGTCAGATTATTCCAACGGCCCGACGGGTGGTGTATTCTGCTTTTCTTATGGCGACCCCGCGGCTTATGGAGCCGACTTATTATGTGGAGGTAAATTTTGGTTTTGTATATTATCCTGTGATGGTGGGGGTGCAGAGACGACTTAAACAACTTAAAGAGAAAATATTTACGCTTATGGTATTTTACACTTAACCTGCTCAAGGGAAAATTTCGGTGATTATGATTAGAAATGAAAGCTGAAGAGAATAGAATGCTTTCAACGCAGTTCTCTTGGGAGAGACCATTTATCATATTTTGGCATCAAACTCTTGACTTTTTTTTAAACATGGGTTTTTCCTGCATAGAAAGAGATTGTTTGAAATTTGACACTTCCAACTCTCGAGTACAGTTTCTTGTCCATTTTCCCCGTAGACTCTGTTGAATTGATGGTGTAACAACTAATATGTTGCTGTTCCAGATACAAACACCCATAGATTGTGTGTCGGCTATCTACACGGTGTTGTCACGTAGGCGTGGGCATGTTACTGCCGATGTTCCCCAACCTGGGACGCCAGCCTATATTGTCAAGGTTTGATATCTTCTTTTGTCAACATGGTTACTATGTCTTATTTGGGTTCTTCGAAAGGAGTACTGGGTCTGAGATATACACATTCGTTTACTATAATTAGAAGAACTTACTTTTTTCATGACAATTTTACAACCTGCAAAACCAGTTTCATAAGGTAGACTCTTGCTCTGACAGCTAAATTTTTTATTTGTTTAGACTGCCGTTGTGAGTGGGGCTTTAAATTGATATTCGAAAATCTGAATGTTCTTTTGCATTTCTGTCCATTTGAAATGGATTCTGAAGCAAATATTGCATTCGCAAGTATCCGTACCGGTTAAGAGCATCCGTCTCTGAGCATATCTATATGTATGCAGCATACTAGTCATGTAGCGTATTCGTTTTATAGATTGATCCCGATTGGTGCACTCCACCTCATAATTAAGTGACTGACATGAACGTTTTACCTCTTCTGTGGATCTAGTTTAGTAGATTTAATCATTATAAATTAGGCTTGAGTTTTTTATTATTCAGACTCATATATGCAAATCAATTTCAAAAAATTTAAATATATTTTTTTTAGTTAACATTCTTGGGCAAACTGGATATGACAATGTTATCCCATTTTAAGATGTTGTCAGAAGTCAAATAATTTCCGGTAAGGTTGTACTCTTCCGATATGCTTACGGTTTTAAGATTATATATATATATATATATATATATATATATATATATATGTATGTGTATATATATATGTATGTCTGTATGTATATTATGGATATTTTGATGAAAAAGCGGATACGAATATTGACAAACTTATATCGCTTCAGATCTCATCTGTTTACAATCTTACATTTTAGTGCCTGAGTTATATCTTCCCAACCGTTATATATGTCTATTGATCCTTGCGTCCATGTTGTCTTCGTCTATATTGGTTCTCAATTTGTCTACCCTTCAAATTCATTAAGAAACATGCAAGGAAAATATAAGATACGTCTCAATCTCATTTGTTGCATCTCTTTCTTTTATGGAATGCCAGGCGTTTTTACCTGTTATTGAATCATTTGGTTTTGAGACGGACTTGAGGTATCACACTCAAGGACAGGCCTTTTCTCTGTCGGTGTTTGATCATTGGGCAATTGTTCCTGGTGACCCTCTTGACAAGAGCATAGTACTACGACCGCTTGAGCCAGCACCAGTTCAACACCTGGCTCGAGAGTTTATGGTAAAGACAAGGCGCAGGAAGGTATGAACTTCCACTTCCTCCTCTTTCCCCCTTCCTCCTCTTCCCCCCTTTACATCATCTAAAGATATCATATTCTACACGTTGCCGAAGCTGGTGCTTTTAAATATGTTTTGTTCGGCTGTTGGAAAACACGGAAATTGTTTCCTTGTTATACATTAGGCCAGATAGGTGGTATACATGTGTCCTTATGTCCCAATCTTGATAACTATTTGGGTAATTAATCTGACACGTCATCTTGTATTGTTGTGCAGTAGCAAAAAAGATACGAAATGCCCCGTTAATGAGTGTTGTGGTTTGGTGTTTACATTTACAGGGAATGAGTGAAGGTGTTAGCATCAACAAGTTCTTTGATGAAGCTATGATGGTGGAGCTAGCGCAGCAAGATGCAGATCTTCATCAGCAGATGATGTAGTTGGGCTGCGACACAGTAATTGCACCCGACGCTGACTGATAAAATTGTAACCTTCAGAATTAGTTCCCAGCTGAAGCCTCAACTATCCAATGATGCTTCACATCGTTTTGTTTTAAAGAAACATGAAGGAGAGTAGTAGTACAGAACCAAGTTAGCCGCCAAAGGGTTTTTTGTCCATGTAAGCTAAAATGCTAACCATCTCTAAGCTAACATGCTAACTATGGGTTTTCCGTAAGGCTGTCGTGTCGATATGTTAGTCACTCGCTTTTAGGACTGCAGGATACGTGAAGTCCTGCAACAAAATGCTTGTAATGTTGATACCTGATGTGTGTTCGTTTCAAGTTGAGCTACTCAAGCAATGGCTTTTCTAACGACATTACCTCCTCCATTCTATTGAATTTGTCCCTTCTAGACTAAATTCAGCGCATATAGGCATCAATTTGTTGAGTGATACTTGAATTCAATTTGATTTTTTGATGAACTGATAATTTGTCCTGAAAATTTTGCAAAATGTCACTGAGAAAATCCAATGAATTTCAAACTGCTTTTCCCACCAATTTAAAATAGTCAATTAGTCAACAGTCCGACACCAGCTATAGATTTGAGGGGCATAGCCCCTTGCAATGGTCCTGACCACCCAATATTTTCTACTTGCAATGATGTGGGCGTCATCCTACAGGAAAGAAGATAAAGCTATTGCTGAAGAAAAATATCAATAAATAAACTCACAATGTTACAACAATCAGAGGACCGGGTATCACAATCAAAAGCCAAAGCCTACACAACACACTTCAAAAGCCTACAAATGTTGCATCATAGTGTCAATTACTAAAGACCCGGTCTTGGAGAAGGCAATGATACACAAGCATCTCACCATGTAAAGTAGCAGACAGTGGCACTTAAAAACCGTGTATATCATGTTCATCATCTTCCAATGCACTATATATCATCCTACAAAACAAATTAGAGTGATGTATGAGTAATAAAAAAGGGTTGAGTCCAAATGCAGATTGAAAGAATTTGAATCTCGTGATCTTACCAAAATAAGGAGATAAAGAGAAGAAAAATTAGATAGCCAAGCTTGAAAAGTCGTTGCTTCTTTTCCCAATTTAGCTGGTTGAAGATCTCGGTTACATCCAAGAGGTGCTGCCTTCGCATGTATCTGATCAGGAAAGAACATGAGAATTATAAATTACACGCGGATACACTAATGCAACTTCAGCATATGCAAGAAACTGACAAGAATTGGTTGTACATCAGGAAGCAATTCCTCCACTTTCAGCATGACTATGACATATGTTAATTATAGATAAATGACAGAACGAGATAAAAATAAGGATGACCACCCATGGTCTCAGCTGATTTGGGAGATGGAACACAAATCAGCTATTTGCTAGATGGAGACAACTGAAGCTACTTCAAGCAGTGTTCCCATATCTAACTTAAATTAATATCACAATGGCAAGGAAGATCTCACCCTCTCAAAACAGGAATAAGTGAAAAGAGAAATAAGATACAGCTATTGATTCAGGCTAATAAAGAAAAGGTTTACTGGACAAGTTCTTAGTGCTACGTTGCTTATACAACGTGTATTCAGAAAAGAAAAGGCATATAACTCTTGTTAGTTTAGCAATGTGGTTCCTTTCTGGCTAGCCAAATACTTGTACTGGGTGTAGGGCTGTATACGAACCGAATTCGAGCCGAATAGGGGTGTGTTCGAACTCGGTTCGTATAATTTCAGGGGTGTTTGAGCTCGGCTCGCGTTCGTTTAGGAGCCAGACATGGGTGTTTGAACTCGGCTCGAGTTCGTCAACGCACAACTCAGGCTCGACTCGGCTCGTTCGTCTAAAGAGACAAACTGAATCAACAATCAAAAAAATGGCCGGAGAAACGACCGGAGAAGAAGATGAAGACGGATTTCTGGATCTTCTCAAATATCGAAGACTTGGAGTCGTAAAATATCCCAAATCTGATCGGGGGATGCCAGATCTGTGTGGAGCAGCTGCGTTTGTGGGCCTGTGGCCTGACTTGGCAGAGGTCTAGCCGGCGATGTGGGCGATGATTTGGCCGGCGGTGTGCTTGTGTGATAAGAGAGAGAGAGAGAGAGCAGAGGGTGTTTGATGACTGTTCGAGTGTCCGAGAGAAGGCCGCGGCGTGGGCGGTGGTCTGGCCGGCGGTGTGGCTGTATGATGACTACGAATATTGGCCGGCGGTGTGCTTGTGTGATGAGAGAGAGAGAGAGAGAGAGAGAGAGAGAGAGAGAGAGCAGAGGGTGTTTGACGACTGTTCGAGTGTCCGAGAGAAGGCCGCGGCATGGGCGGTGGTCTGGCCGGCGGTGTGGTCGGTGTGGCCGGCGGTGTGGCTGTATGATGACTACGGATATTGGCCGGCAGTGTGGTTGTTTGTTGAGTGTCTATGTGTCTATGAAGAAAATGAACTTAGTGAGAGAGAGAGAGAGAGAGAGAGCATAGATATTTTTTGTAGGTTTATAATATATATATTATATTTTTTTAATGAATAAATGAACCGATGTTCGTTTATAAGGCTCGGCTCGTGTTCGGCTCCTTTAATAAATGAGCCCTAAAATTGTGTTCGTGTTCGGTTCACCTATTACATGAACGAACATGAACGAGTTTCAGAAAGAACGAACAGCGAGCTGTTCGTGAACAGCTCAGTTCATTTACAGCCCTAACTGGGTGTAATAAAAATGCCAAGAACCGCACCACGTCAGTAGCACCTGTAATACTGATAAGTCACAAACCTTCTGCATACTTCTTTTCCACTCTACAACTGAAAGGTTATGAGTTCAAACACCAGCCTTCTATCCCAAACACATTTGGTCCAAATGGCAAAATAAAGGACCAGACATTGACACTAGATTCATCTTCAGTACGGTTTGCAAAGCTCGTGTCACAAATACAACGCTTCAGGACACCCTAAAACGGGATAGATCCTAATCTATAGCACAGTTCCAGCGAGTTTACCCGTCCAATCTGATAAGGAGAACTCGCTCCACCCCACTCCCAGCCCGACGTCCACCCCACCCGCACTGTTCTTTTTAAGATTTATTGCAAACAACTATCTGCAACAAGATCGTTAGATCCACAGGTTTGAAGGTTCCCTCGCACCTACTACCACAAGGTAGGCAAGAACGACAACACGAGAAAAAAGGTTCCTTTGCGCCTGCAAAGGGACACGGAGAGGGAGGGGGAGGAACGGAGGGAGGCAGGGAGAGGGAGAGAGATGGAGGTAGGGAAAAGAGGGAGAGGGGAAGGGATCAGCAGAAGGAGAGGGAGGGTGGGTGGAGGGAAGGAAAGAGAGAGAGAGAGAGAGAGGGTGATTGGAGGGAAGCGAGAGAGAGGGTGAGTGGAGGGAAGGGAGAGAGATAGACCCCTGTTCTTTTTGTACTAAGAAATTTCTTATGACCTTCACAAACCAATTTCATGATCTGGAACCTTTTGAGCTTCTTTTTCTTAGTAGTATAGACGTGAATAAAAATAAAAATAAAAAAGACGAGGTACTAGTCAAGAAGTACGCGCCATGGACAAGGAGTAGGCAAACATAACTTTCTGTTTTCTGGGTCGGGGTAGGTAGGAATAACGAAGGAGGTCAAAGATAAGATGGTTCATACCTCAAAATGATTCTCAATGTGTATTGAACACATACAAGATTCTCGTGGATCCTCAACAGATTCTCTTGAATCGATCAAACACAACCATTCTAACCAACCATCACCTGCCAACTTCACCAACTCCATCGGCATCATCATCACCACATATGGTGCCAGAAAGGCTTTCTTCCTATATCACCATGACATTGTTTTGCTCCTCTTTAAAAGAACCAAAAATCATATCTGGAGCCACTAAACCATTCACTCCAAAGCCCCACAAGTGGGCTCCACATCAAAATGACACCTTACGACATATATCTAGACGGGGTTTACTGAACACACCCTCGTCACATCAATTTGATATTGAACCAAATTTTGACCTTCAACTTTTCCTGTTTTGGTAAGTTACATGCTATTAACAAAATGGCCCCACATGGGAAGCAAGCCAAATACAAAGGAGAAAGACGAGCACCAAAAAAGTGCCAAGTAAAAAAAAACCCAGGAACCGCTATCAAACCGAACCACCTCAAAAAAGAAACTAAATCGACACGACACATCTACGATAAAATCAACCACCAAAATGACCCTCCTGAAGCCAGAAGAAACAGGAGACTCAAACAGGCAGAATGCAAACAATGAAGTGGAAGCTCAACATTGTCAAAAGCACCTCCATTCCTCTCCCGCCAAAAGGACCCCAAAAGAGAAAGTGGCACTAACCTACAGCTTTTCCTCAACCTTTTTGGCTTCTTGGCCGCACTCGTACATAACATAAGATCACAAGCCGATCATGACACCAATAAACTTTAGATAAGGAAAACAGAAAGATCCACAAGCTCCTCGCAATTCAACAAAGAAGGAACTGGTGATCCACCAATTTGCCATATTTCTTGCATATAGTACATGAGCTTACAATATTATACCCCGCCACCCAAGGTTACTGATGGTCACAATGGTATCTCAAACTGCAATCTAGACTCTAGACAAATAACTGCCGCCAAAGGAGGGGCATGGTGACGTGACTGAACCTCAAAAGATAGAAGAGTGCAGTATGAACCCTCCTTCAGATTTCCTTATGGATTTTAATGGTAGGCCACTAAGAAAAATTCCAGCAATTAGTAAAATCCCTTCAGGTTCAGTTGCAAATTAACATTCAGAGTTTGATTGAAGTGAACTCATCTCAAAGCTACAAGGTTACAAAATCAAAATATTCCAACACGTGTCTGCATTCCTAAATATTTTGGAGACACACATATATATTAATCGACTTTTGAATCCTCCTGCACATTTATTACCGCACATGCGCATAAAGTCGGCCAACATGTGTCGGCATTCCTATATATTTTGGAGACCCACGCATATATACAACGACTAACTTGGGAATCTTCCTGGGCATATGTTAACACATAAATGCGTTAAGGCAAGGAATTCTATATCTGTGTACGCCCCTTGGTCTGTGTACATGCATATGCTTACTATGTCTTAATTTCATGTTCACCGTGTGTACACAGTACATATGCTTGTGGTATTAAAAGAAATATGTCAGGCAAATAGAGAAAGAAAATCACAGCCTAAGAAGATAATGATCAACAAGTATGCGTCTATATCTACATATGTGAGGTCTGGCGCTCTTTATCTCACCATCAACAATGAATTTATGCTCGCAGTTAAGTCATGATAAATAAAGACCAGGGCCAGGTAAAACTTACAATCTCACATTGTAGTACAAGTACGGAACACCAAGCAGCGACATTACCCAATGCCCCGTTATAAGATAGAGAAAGCATAAAACTCCTTGCGTGATAAACTCAGGTAGAACCACTTTGTTTATCCGTGAAGCAGAGTCATAAGGATTAATGTAATCGAACTCTAGATCTGCCAAGCACATGAGCTGCAAATTATAAAAAAATTCACAAGTCAGATTCTGCATCTTCTAAACCTTGAAATGCTGAGAGATTCTTTCCAAACCCAATTCTCAAGTTACATCTTGCAAGGCATCTGGACCTCTTTAGACCATTTAATAGTAGGCCGCTATAATGTTGTTAAGCATGGTAACATAGTTGATCCTATTCTCTAATGGCTTGAAGTTTTAGAGCAGATGGAAACTTAACATGGTATCAGAGCTCTCATTGCGCAGAATCTTGGGTTCGGTTCTTCCCGCTTGCATATTTGGTCCTCCTTTATAATAATGTAATTGCACTACCTTTATTTGTGCACTTCATGGTGGTGTCCCTTCATCCAAATCTCATTAATTTGTATTGCACGTGAGAGAAAGTGTTAAGCATGATATTATTGGGTCCATTCTTTAACAACTAAGGTCTTAGAGTAGATGGTAACTTAACAATGTTCAAGCATTTAGTCATCAGAAGTCCAAGCTGATAAAAATTTGACACAATAATTGTAGAAAGCAAGGACTGAAATGTGAAGTAAATATCATTGGTAATATCTGTGACCCCAAATCAGACTGTAGGTATAAACTAAACATAATTCACTGCCACCAATTTCTTGCGCTTGCATTATAATGATTTACCTACGAAGTTTTTCCGTTACACCAGGCCATGGAGTTCTGGTCAACCCAAAAACATGAAACTAAAAGTCCAAAATTTTCACTCCCTTTTCTCCATTGGATTTTCCCCTCTGAACTTTTGCGGATTCCTAAAACGATGAGTAAAGTCGAAGTCTATAGCTCCAAAATCTACTATAGAAATTAGCAAAAGGTTGAAGAGGGGAAATCTAATGGAACGAGGGAGTAGATATCAGCGAACATAAGCAAGTTATGAGCCAAACCCTAACCCCAAAATCACAACAGCCATCAGAAATATCATGAATACAAAACCCTTTACGTAATAACTCAATTGGATGCCAATTATGCTGTGTAATTAAAAAGCTGGGGTACATATGGAAAGTTTGGAGGGTCAATCTTAAGGTTTGAAATTTGACCTGGTAAACGATGACGACAAGGAGAGCTATGAGGATGAGGAAGAACAGTAGCCACGCGAACAAATCCCCCATCTCTCTCTCTGTCTATCTCCTTTTCCTGCGCCTTCTCGTATACTAATTCGTCAACTCTGTTTGAACCAGAAACGGAAATGTGGGAAGTCTGAAGAGAAGGCACCGCCGAATGCGCAGGGAGGTGAATTTGCGCCTTAAGTTCAAAGACAAGTATATCGTTGCTAAATAGTATCGTTTATAAGTGCCGCTGAAACATTTTAACGGTGATGGTTGGACTACGTTTTAAGTACAGTTGACGAGTGAGCGATGTCTTCTATTTTATTTTAAGACAGCAAAAGGGGACATAAGAAGAACAAATTCCGGGTGTTTTTAATTTTTATATCACATGATGATAAGAGTAAGAACACATATTTTCACAATACTCCGTCTTTTCTACTTTTCGATTATCATCTGTTTTTAAATTCTGAAAAGACTACAACTTTGCTTTTTGAAATGCAGTTTTAAAAAAGAATATTTATAACTCGTAAGTTTGCTGTCGCATTTTTTTGAAAACTGCTACTATTTGAAAACAGACTAATGAAACTGTGCTAAAAAATAAGCGTATTAGTTGCTAGTAGGATACACATGACTTGAAGTTTGGTACGAAGCTACGAACTCTTTGGAATATTTATTTAATGGGGCTTAAACACAAGATATCGCAATGCAACAAAAAGATAGTAGCCATTTGGTTTATGTGAAATCTAGAAAGAAGAAATTATGCTTAGAGCAACTCATGATGCATAAAGATACCATTATTAAAGCTGAGAACTGCAAAGACTTGAGACGTCTCTTTTGTAAGATTGAGAACTTGGGTAAGGAATATCCTTCTCTCTCAACGCCCCAAAAAAAAAAAAATCTATTCCTACCCACAAGCTCATTTTCCTCCGATCTCCGCCACCACCGTCGAGTTCATCCGGTGTGTGGTGTCGTGGTACCCTTTGTGTGCGCTTGCTTTTTGAGTTTTATCTTTTTGTGTTCGGGATGTGGTGGTGCTCTTGGTCATCGGGGAAGGGAAGATTTGTCGTGTGGCGGTGGTTTTTTATTGGTGGTCGTCGATAGGTGCTGGATTGAATTGAGGGGTTTCGCCGTTGGTTTTAGAGTGGGTTCGACAATAAGTCAGCAGATCTGGTGGTGATTGGTGGTGCGTCGGTGATTGATGTTGGGTTTCTCGATTTGTATCGGGCGTGGTAGTGCTAGTGGTTGGTGTTTGTTTGGGGAGTCCAATACAAGGGCTTTTTCTGCTAGGGTTGTTTCCGCCTTCCCCTTTGTGTCAGAAAGGTCTCGGGTTGCTTGGTGGATGATGGTGTTGCTGCATCAGAGTAGGGTTAAGGTGCAGAGATGTCAATGGGTGGCCCAACCCAGGCCCAGCGAGTCAGAGGAGAAAATGGGCCAGACCGAGCTTTGGGCCGCAGGGAATTGGGCCCACTGGGAGATATCAGGGCCCGGTCTAAGTCTAGTATCTAGGCCTTAACTTTAGGGCCGGGCTTGGGCCAGGCCAGGGCTTGAATAATTTTTTTAAAAAAATATTTTTATTCATGTGTTATGTTGCAAAAAAAAGTATCCACAATATTATGCTATCAATTCCTTTGCTCCAACTTGATTACATATTTTCACGACGAGTGTAAAACTAAAAAATAATTGCTAAAAAGTTGCTCCTATTATGAAAAATATAATCCACATATTATCTAGTTATATTTATCAAAGCCACTTCATACTATGCATGCCTTGTTGCATTAACTACATACAAATTGTTCACCGAAACAGCATGAACAGTAAATTACCACAATAAAATCATAAATTTTCATATATGTAGAAAGTGCTCAAAATCGTAACACATAAATAGTCTTAACCAAAAAATAAACTGGGGAAAGCAATGAATATACAATTAAAACCACAACAAGCTAACATTAAGAGAAAAAAAAAAAACCACAGACAACAAAGCAAATTCTGTAACAGAAACATTAAATGAAAGCTCACTTAGAAATCATAAAAAACACATATCCATCAGCCCACACCCACATTTCACTGTGTGTCAAAAAAAAATACACTAATCAGATGAACTCAATAACACCTCCAAAACTATTAATTGAACCAAAAATATCCAAAAAGGCAAAAAGATAAAAACGTAATAAGATGTAATTTCAAAAGAAAGAAAGAAAAAAAAACATTATAAAGAGGCGACAACTGGGGCGGGCCAAAAAACGTGCGTTTTTAGGGTCGGGCTGGGCCCATTTCCTAAATCCTTCGGCCTGGCCCTTGGCCCCATGGACCAGGGTCATACTATTCACCTTTTAGGATCGGGCTGGCCCGTGGACAACCTGGCCCTTTTGACACCTCTAATAAGGTGGATGATTGGTGGCGTATTGAGGCTGCTTGTGATGACGGTGGTTTGTGGGATTATCTGTGGCTAAGTTCCAGCGGTGATCAACGGCAGGAAATGGTGGGGAGATGTGCCGATGGGAATTGGTGTTGATAAGTGGCCTAATAGCGGCGACGGAGGCGACGACGAGGATAGCCAGTGGCACGTGTGGTGTAGTTAGTCTTATGACACGTGTCATGGTGGTGGACACGTGTTCATGGTTTGGCAGAGGATAATGGGCAGGCGTCATCCGAAGGCTGCCCTTGTTTCCTCTAGCGTGACAGGTGACAAATTTTTAGTTTGGTTATGTTTATCCTATTCCAAAAAGGAAAAAAAAAGTATCTTTTGATTTTATTTTTAGTGCTTGTGTATTACTTTAGTGCTTGCTTAGTTAGGAATAGTCCTGTTATTTTTTGTATTTTGTTTTATTTAATAGTTGTTTGGTTAGATACTTTGTTGTGATTTCTATCAGATTGAGATGTCATTCGTAAGTCTATTTATTTGTCTATGGGCATTATGTAACTTTCTTCCTTAACTTTGGTATATATTTCTAATCTTCTACAAAAAACAAAAAAAAACTTGATAACAAATGAGAAATCTTATGCCAAATTTTTTTTAGAAAAAATTGTTCTTTCATCACAAAAAAGGAATGCAGATATTGAAAAGTTGAATTCAATGATCAATTTTCTTTTTGTGTTTTCAATATTATTTTTGCTAATGGGGACAACACTTGGACCTCTTGCTCTACTGCGTAAGTGTCGTTGATTTTCACCTGTCATAAAATGGTACCTAGTTGCACCGTTATTCATATTTAATTAATTAATTAATAATATGAAAGTTATTGTTGAAACCAACTCTCTTGATAGCATTCAGGAGATGCAACAGTTACCCTTATCTTTTTCAAGTGAGGCAGGCAAAGCTAAAGCTGGCATTTGATGGCTTTTGTTTGGAGCAGCATGCTCTCCTTGTCAGTTGTCATTCTTCTCATTTTGAGTGCCTACCCAACTCCATAAAATCCATATCTGTGATGGCTAAATCTCCACGAAAGTGGGTGAACTGACTTAATATGACGCGCCTCCTGAAGCTCGCCGATATTGAATTCCTTCCCCTAAGGCTCAGGCAGGTATTGATTTTCTTACAACATGGATGATTACCTCCTTAGGGAACTCAGACTATTTATTAGCTTAGCTAGCGTGGAATACCCTCTCGTGATGGGGGGCAGACGCCTGGTCCTGCGGTTGCCGGAAAAGTGGTTGTGAGCCCCCTTGGGGATTCTCTTCGGAATTAGTCATGGGAGTGACTTTCATTACAAGCAAAGAAGCGCTCAGGTTGGGTGGGTGCGCCTCAGCGCCAGTGCCTTTATTTGGAAAATTTTAGTAAATTAAATGGCAGTGTCAGGAAAGAGATAAGGGAAGTCCAATTTAATATAATCTTAATCTACCCTTTCTATCTATATGCCTTCCTTAAGAAGCTTCTGCAATAGATATAGTTTCTTAGCCTATTATGCCCTCATCTTCCTTAGGTTGAGGCTCTTTCTAACAGAGAAATCTCTTCTCTCGCCCTGGCTTGGTCGAGTGCTTCGCTCTCAAAGCCAGAGCCAGTTCAAACCTTATATCTTGGAGTTGCAGTGGATATTGGAGTTGCCCCCGCTGTCGATTCAGCCGAGGGAACACTCCCTTCACTCTCAAGGAGTAGAGTAAGATTGGCTTAGTCTTTCCTTAATCAAGGCCTTCTTGTCCCGATCCGGCCGCCTGACTCTATTTCTAGCAAGGAATAGAGGCTTTGTGCGGCCGGGCGCCTCGACGAAGGTCAAGGCCTTCACTTGATCAATTAAATAAAAATGGAAAAGAGTTGCTCTTGGATATTATTCCTTCTCATTAATTTTGGGCATCTGACATGTATTGGAAAATTTTCATCATTAGATCCTGCTTTATTGAACTTTGTATTATAAGGTTTAATGTCCAAATAAAAATTGATTGATTGGTTAGAGAGATATAAAGTCTCTAAGGTGTGCATTTAATAAGGTTGAAAAATGGTCAAAACATAAGTTCCCATATTACTTGCAAAATGAAAAAGTAAAGGTATTTGAATGAAAATGTGATATAACTTATTGTTTTAAAAACAAAAGGTATGCATGATTATGCCCCTTGCACATGTGCGCACACATGCGGACGACGACGTAAAGGCGTTATTGGCACACTTTGAGAAATTAAACAAATTTTAGTTCTGTTTAAATTCAAAAGGTACCTATTGTTGTGTCTGCAAATTGCACCTCGCCTGTTCTAAGCACGTGGTGTAGGACTGATGATAGACTCATTTTTCTTTTCAAATTTCTCTCTCTCTCTCTCTCACACTCTCAAATTTTTGTTCATTGATAGCAATCTGTTGTAGTATATTTGTTGTTACCCTACGCAGATTATAAGGGAGCAGATATTGGTCAACGAAAAAGTGCATAACATTCGATTCAGGCTCTTTCCAGTTTTTATCTCCATTACTGCCTTGCTTTCCAATAACATGTTGCCATTTGATTTTGTGAACAACTTTATAAACTACGATGCCGGTTGTTGCAGCAGGACTAACGAAGCTCACCGCACGACTAATGACGTCGTCACAAAGAATTTCATTTTTATTTAGATAGTGAGTACTAACCATACACGATGGCGCCTTCGTTACCATACGACATGGATGGCTTTGTATGTAACGAACACAGGTCTCCAAGTATACATAGCGGTGCAACGGCCTAACATCAGAAATAAGATGCGTCTTCAATTGCCTGTTTAGAAGGAAAAAAGGGGGAATGTGCTGATTCGAATAGAAAAGCCTTACTTGTCCCGGTCCGGGCTAAGATCCTCGTTGACAACATGAATTCGTATGCAAGATTACCCAGCAAACAGGAAAAAAAATGTTCATAATCGTGAGCTCAATAATCACAGTGAACGCTACGGATATAATAACTGGGAGTGGCTGTGATATATGATTGGAGTCACTATGCCAATTAATTAATTACAAACACATGAATTTGTTTGTCGTGGAAGTACTGCATTTAGTGATGCTGCCTCAGTTTGCTTCTTAGTATCATGAAAAGAGGATCCAAAAGGGTTTTCACGGCAAGAAGTCCATGAATTTTGCCAGAGGAAATAAGGAGTTGGCCTCTGCTTTTGCCTCATCAGAGTAAGAGTAAGAGCAAGAGCAGGATGCATTGGCAGCGTTGCTATGCTTTGGGCACAGAAAGAAGTTTCGTGACCCCAAATTCAACAACTTCTCTTCTGCCTTCAAGCCTGCATTTTTGCACTAAAACAATGTCGCTTTCTGTTGCTCACATGAAAAGGAAGAAAAGGGATAAGAATTTAAAATAAAAAAAAAGTCATTTTTGTTTCTGACAAACAACAAAGTAAATCGAGAAAAATTCGTGAAATTAGTAGCAGCTTCTGCTAAGTTAACATCATAACTGAAATTAGCACAAAGGTTGATTTTTATGACTAACTTCACTTTTCAAATAATCTCGAAGCACAAAGTATGTCTTACTTGGAAAGATTTTGTCTGTAACCCGGATACTTAAAACGGCTTACAATTCTGTCATATAAGGACAATTAATAGTCGCTAAATAGGGAAAGCGACATTTTGGCATATATCTTTAGCAACATTTTTTCACATCACTTAACATAATTAGCGCCATCTTCTTTTTTTTTTTTTGGCTATAAGGGAGGGTTGCGGGCTCTTACTACTGCTAGGATTGCAACCAAAACAATTTTGTCTTAATTTTGACTTTCACCTCAGTATTTACCTCAAAGCACAAGAAGGTGTTATTTTTTGTTAAATATTGAAAACGACAAACAACCAACAATACAAATACAAATAATGAGAAGGTAAAAAACTGGTTAGCACCCTTACTTTGAAGACTAAACTGTGAATAATGAAGCTCAAAGCACAGAGAGTCCGTTTCGGCCAGCAGTGGACGCCTCTTCTCCTTCACGTAAAGCTCAATGACCGCCTTTATCAAGTCACCTACGGTGCACTCGGGCGATATTACCACCTGAACCGGTCCGAAACTCCTCTGAACGTCAACTTTATGCAACACTTTTGGTGTTCTGCGTGACCCTGCCGCTTCCAGCGGCGGGGTAAGCTTTTTAGGCAGCGGCATAACTCCGCCGCGCTCGCGAATGGGTTCCGAGTGTGCCTCTGCGGCAACTCGTCCGCCGTCCACGGCGGAGTTCCGTCTCCCATGAGATAGTTGTTTTGAGATACGGAACATCTTTTTTGGTGGGAGTGAGGTCAAGGGCGGCCGTGAATTGGTGCGTTGCCTGATACTCCTATATAGAAAGATGTACGTGTACAAGAGAGAGAGCGAGAGTGTGTGTGTGTGTGTGTGTGAGAGAGAGAGAGAGAGAGCTGAGTTGTACTATGATTTGAGAGGAGTGATGTGGGCTGATTTGTTGGGATGGTAAGAGAGAACGTGCACGATTTTGTATGAAGGTTCCGAGAAAGAGGGAGCTTGTGAATCACCCATGGGAGTTCACCAAATTACGAAATTACATGCCATTGCAATAGAAAGCTTAATGCAAGTTTTAAATTGCATGATGGTTCGAAAATCCCTCAACTCAAGCCTTGAGATCTCGATCGAATCGAGCTCGAGTGTTTACACAAAAAAATAATTATTTATCCGATCGAGCTTAATAACCAGGGGCGGATCTATAATGTCACGTTGAGGAGGGACAAAAGTTGTATCTAAAAACTTTAGTCATTATTGTTATAAGATTGATCTAATATGATCACATTGCGTCGGCATCAAATAAACTCGAAACATGTTTAGTCTTCAATTGCATTAGATAGGCAAAAAAAATTACATGCCTATGTGTATTATTAGTGGAATCACATCTATATTGAGGTTAGTCTAGTATTTGCACGATAATTTAGAAATAACTTGACAAAATGTTACTTACATATAGTATTTCTGAGTATATCAGTTGTACGTATGTCAAAAATAGATATTTGAGATAGAATAACGAAAAAAAGTATTTGTTAGACTTTGAGTTTGTTTATACAACATAAAAAAGAATTGGAACTACAACAACATAATATAGTAAATGGGTAAATTCACTCCAAACTTAAATTCTCTCAAATTCCAAATAGTTTTTTAGTGGCACTTGTCAATAACATAATTTTAATCTTTAAAAATAAAAATGAAAAAAGTGTTCAAATCTCAAAACATGTACTAGGAATTGTCAATTATTAAATTTCATGCTTTAACCAAATGTCATGTTTTGGTAATGTAAGAAAGTTTTAGTGACATAAATAGGAGGAAGAGGAGGGGGGGGGGGGGGGGGGGGGTTTCTGGGGTGTTTGTTTGGTCAGGTCTGCCACTCTTGATAATAATGACTTAACGAGCTTTAGAATATGTTACAACCTTCTACATCTCTGTACCAAATGTAAAGAGAATATATTTTCAAAGTTGGTGTAATACAACTACCTACTTAATTAGAACAATAACACTGACATAGAAAAATAGTTTAAAAATCAACACAAACCATAAAATTTAAATTGTAAACAATTACCTCATAGGAAATGTTTTGTTTTTACAATTTGAAATTTATACTAGAAAATGTAGTAGAAAAGATCCTATATAATCCATATTAATACTTTAGAACTAATTTTATTTATGTACACGCATGCATACTAGTTATCGTCGGCAAACACGCACAATGCTTGTACAATTAAAAAAAACATATACAAATCTAATCAATATAAACAATAAAATGTACATAAAAGGAGAAATGAGTTTACCATGAGAATGTTGATTGTGAGGGCTGGAGCAGTAAAAGTAGAGTAATAATGTTGACGGTTGGATATTTCGATGTGATGGTCAAAATAATGGGGATGAAGTAGAAATTCAAATTGCAGTGGGGTGGGGATGTTATTTATCAAATATTAAGAAGTTTTCAAAAATAACCTTGATTAAAAAAAATTGAAACCGAGGTTAATATATTATGAAGGGGTATACTTGAAAGTTCAAAAAAGACCTAACTATGAAAGTGCTTTTTCTTATTAATAGTATTAGCCTAGAATCCCGTGCCAAGCACGGGACAGTTTATTAACATGTATTTATTTTAGTAGTCTTGCAATGTACAATAAAATATCTTGCACAATTTTATCATTTTATGGTTATTTCATCAAAGATAGTTACTTTAATTTTTGGCTTGAACTTTCTTATAATAAAATAAATTAACCCTTCTAATCAAATATGAATAAGCAATGTCCTTGTGCATATTCGCTAATTCTGATTTGGTAACTATATAGATGGACAAAAATTAAAAGTTTATTTAGTACACAAAAAGAAAATTCTACTGATAAAAGTATGCGGAGAACATATTGAGATCAATTTGCTATTGCATAAGACATTTTTATTATTTTCTATGTATCTTTTAAAAATAATTTGTATCTTTGAATGGGTTGCCCATTATTTATATTTAGTTTAATTTTGATAGAGAAAATTTTGGTCTATATATTTGTTTATAGCATGTTATAAAAGTTAATCAACACAACTAATTAAGTAAGGATGGTGTGCTTGCTAAGTAAGTTTTATCTTCAAATATAATAAGGTTTTCGATCTAAGTTTTAGTCTACATTCATCACAACATAACAAATATCTTTTTAGATTTATATGCTATTCTATTCAGAATTATAAAAGTTAACATAAAATCATAAATGGTAGATTGCTAATGCAAAATTTAGAATGCTTAATAGTTTAATTACTCATAATAAAAATACCATAAAAAATTGGTTCAAAACATTTTCAACGTAAAATTAGTTGAATTTAAGAAATGCTCACATAATTAAGGTTTTAAATTTACGCTTTTCTTAATGTTTCTCATATATAATCTGCATATTATGGTATTTTTACATTTAACCAATGTGACTAAGTAGGATGCCGCAAAACTTTAGAGTAAGGAAATTACTGACCAAAAATTTTAACCAACATATTTATCAAGTTAGATTCATATTTGAATTTACGGAAAACTTAAATATAAATTTAAAATAGTACCTAATTTTTCTTATTAAATCTCTTAAGTAATTTTTGTTTTACAAGTTAATAATTCATGTTAGAGAGTTTTTTTTATATATAATATTCAAATAAAGTCATAATATGTTACTATATTGGTTAGAAATTTTTGAATATTTCGAATTGATTTTTGAATTGCATAACGCTTATTATTTAAATGTCTACTATATTTGCTGATTTAATTAAGTGCAAAACTAAGAACTCCGTTCAAAATAATGTTTGGAGAGCTAGCAATATTAATATGTTTAACATTAGTTTTTATAACTCTTATTATATTAGAAACACAATGCAATGAGGTATCATGAGCTGTTATTAAATTTCTTGCCTCAGTTATTGATATTATAGCTCAGGATTTCGAGTCAAGATCGAGTAAGTTAATAAAATATTTTTAAAAGTTACAAAAATTGTATCAATGAATACCACAATTCAAGAAACAAAAAGAGATTAACATCTTATTAAAAAAATCTACTTTTTAAAAATTATAATTGCTAGTAAGAAATTTATATACTTTATTTGTAGCAGTTTCAAATAACTTGTTAATATTATATTATTATTAAGTTCTTTTAGTGGCTCAATCTATAACATTTCAAAACCAAGTATATTCGCTTGAAAAGATAGGTTAAGAGTTCTTTATCTTTGAAATCGTAAATGTCATAGTTCATTCTTATCTTCTTCATTGATCATTGTTTCAAGAAACCATCAACTTATTAAGATACGAACATGATATTCAGTAGAATTTTTTTCGTCTCATACACATTTAAAATTGCAGTCTTGATTAGATGGTCACGTAATTGTTGCGGAATATTTGCATATATATATGTGTGTGTGTGTGTGTGCTTTAGTTCCTCTGAACTGTAAGTTTAAAAAACAATGAGTAGATTGGGTTACAGTATTGTCGCTAGATTTTTACTTTCTTTAAGCTTTTCTTTTACATCTTCAAGCGGTACTATAACACAATTTACTCATTATTCTTTCAACTTACATTTGAAAAGAACTAAAGCAAACATATATGCTATACAAATATTACGCAAGAATTGCATTACAATCAAATCAAAACCTAATACGTAAATATATCTTTGTAGCATAGAATTAAATATTGTACGATTGATTTTTCAGATTTATAAGGTTTACAAATATTGCGACAATTATACCATGACTTTTCAACAATAAATTGTAGTAAAGAGTGAGATTTTTTTTTAAATCCTTATATACGGGATATAACCAGTTTGGTGATTACGGGGTCTTATTTAAAAATATTGACTTATATATCATTTATTAAATCTATATATCACATTATTCATTTTTAACGATGACTATCATATGTATATATCTATATATCTGAATAATGATAGTAAATTTAACTCAATTAGAATGCCATTTTTCTCCCTTCTAAATCTAATATGTTATTTTTATTTTTTCAATATATGAATTTTTATATTCACATTAAAGAGTGGTTTTAAGAATACAATAGTTAAAATTAAATCATAATAAGTTAGTGTATTTGAGTTCTAAAATATTTAGAATTAATTTTTAAATTACACAACCCTCATTATTCTTACGAAATTAATCAAATTTTAAGATAAGGTACCGATCAAAATTCAAATAAATTGTTAGATCATTTTTTTTCTAAGTCTCGTAAGTTGTTTAATTGCTCCTGTAAAATTAATTAGATATCAAAATAAGGATCCTATCATAATTTTATTATAGAGTGATTTTGAAGATACAATAGTCAATATTAAGTCCTAACAAGTTAGTATGTGATTAGGTTGAGTTTTAGAATAATTAGAATTAGTTTTCAAATTACATAGGGCTTACAGAAACCCTCATTACTCCTGCAACATTAACTAGATATAAAAATTAAGATCCTATTAAAATTTAAACTAATTATTAAATAACATTTTTATTTTAAATCTCATAAATTATTTTTTGGGTATATGGATTTTAGTTTTCATATTATAAAATATTTTCAAGGACATAATTGTCAAAATGAAGCCTTATAGATTAGTCTATTGATTACATTGAGTTTTAGAATGATTAGAATTGGTATTTAAATTAATTTTTCTTCTAAATCGAAAGTATTATTTTTATTTTTGTATATACGAGTTTTTATATTCATATTAGAGAGTAATTTTGGAGATACAATAGTGAATATTAAATCCTAATAAGTTAGTATAATGCTAAGGTTGAGTTTGAGAATATTTAGAATTAGTTTTTTTAAGCACATAAATGTAAAAAAAAAAGTCTTAATATATTAGTATATTGATTAGATAGAGTTTTAGAACGATTAGAATCGGTTTTTAAATTAATTCTTTCTCCTAAATCAAAAGTTTTATTTTCATTTTTTATATATATGAGCTTTTTTATTTATATTAGAGAGTAGTTTTGGAGATACAGTAGTAAATATTAAGTCCTAATAAGTTAATATAATGATAAGGTTGAGTTTGAGAATGATTAGAATGAGTTTTTTGAATTTTAAGGACATAATTGTCAAAAAGAAGTCTTAATAGATTAGTATATTGATTAGATAGAGTTTTAGAATGATTAAAATTGGTTTATAAATTAGTTTTTTTTTTCTAAATTGAATAGATAGAGTTTTAGAATGATTAAAATTGGTTTATAAATTAGTTTTTTTCTTCTAAATTGAAAGTATTATTTTTGTTTTTATATATATGAGTTTTTATATTCATATTCGAGAGTAGTTTTAGAGATACAATAGTGAGTGTTAAGTCCTAATAAGTTAGTCTAATGATAAGATTGAGTTTGAGAATGACTAAAATTAGTTTTTTTAATTTTTAGGACATAATTACAAAAAAGAAGTCTTAATAGATTAGTATATTAATTAGATAAAGTTTTAGAATGATTACAGTTAGTTTTTTAATTAAATAAGACTTACTAATATAGAAGATAATTAATATTAAAATAACTCTGATGACGTGTCATATAAAGAAGCGATGATGTGTCGCGTAAAGAAGTTATCAATGTAAATTAAATAAGACTTACTAATATAAAAGATAATTAATATTAAAATAACTCTGATGACGTGTCATATAAAGAAACAATGATGTGTCGCGCAAAGAAGTTATCAATGTCTTTCTCGCTTCGCTTATTATATATTATTATAAAGATAACTAAGAGATGCCACTAAACTCAAAACAAAAAATTTTGGGCTAGGCTCCCTTTCAAGATTCGTGGGCTAACCATGGGCCTTGGTCGGGTCTGGGTTCTTTGGAGACTAGTGCGTGGAGCACAAACAATGCTGGCGCCAACAAACATAATAGATAAGATTGCAAATTAGAGGACATGGGAAAGAGAGAAAAACATAATAGAGATGGTGAAAGAAAATTAAGAGATAATGATTTATATGTAGTTACAAATAGAGTGTGACTAAAAAGTAGAAGAGCAGTAGAAGGTAAGTTTAAATTTAAATTACTTTATTCATCATTGTTAATTTTTTAGGAGAGAGATATAATGATTTTAAAATGTAATAAATAAAACAATTGGAAGTTAAAAAAAGTTTCACCGTAAAAGTGTTATCTATTAATGATAGTTAGATACTTAGGTCAACCATGGCCTAGGAAGCCTATTTAGGCCCTAGACCCTAGACATTACCTTATACATTTTTTAGATTTTAAGTTAATTTTTTCCGCTTAAGGGTATAAAAAGTTACAGATTATAGTTTCTCAAAGGAGATGAAATACGTTCTTCGGCAACCAAATCCAACCATGTAGCTAGCTAACTCGGTTCTTTAGAACACAATCTACGCTCTCCCTTCAAGGAGTAGCGTCTTCCACTCCTGTTATGGAGTTTCCCCGATGCAGTTCCGTCTTCACCTGAAATTCATTCCCACAGGTTACGATACCTCTTTCATCCTTTCTCTCTATCCACTTCCTTACCGGTTTGATTCATCTCTACTCATTCATATTTATCCTCCTTTTCAAACCAAACTGGGTTAGGTCCATTCTTAACTCTTTGAATTTTCCTCACCATTGTTTCGTTAAACCTGATGGCCACAAAAAACCTTCTGGAGGTTTATGTCTTGCGTGGAAAGAAGGTGTTGATTTGGAGATAACCTTCCAAGATAGAAATGTCATTAATGCTTTGGTATTCTCGGATCCCTTATCCACCCCATGGATGTTATCAGCCATCTATGGGCCTCCTCACTAGTGCAATAAACATAATTTCTGGGAAAATATGGATGTGTTAGCTAATTCTTTCTCTGGGCCTTGGATGTGCATTGGAGATTTTAATGCTGTGATGAATCAATCTGAGAAAAAAGGTGGCAGACCAGTGACGACTTCTTCCTCTGGGGGTCTTGGAGGCTTTGTTGATAATAACCAGTTTATTGATCTAGGCTTTTCCAGAAACCCAATTACCTGGACAAACAATAGACCGCTTGCAACAAACATAAAAGAGCGTCTCGATAAGGCTTATGCATCTACTTGTTGGCAATCTCTCTTTCCAAATGCATTTGTCTCTCATCCTTCTGGAAAAGCATCGGACCAACTCTCGATAGTTCTAAGTACTCACAAAGAAAACAAGGATAGCATCAAACCGTTCAGATTTATTGCGGCTTGGACAAGAGATCCTACTGCAAAATATGTCGTTCAATCAACTTGGAGAAAATGAGCTCACGGACCAGCCGAGGTTGTTTTATATAAAAAGACAGAGTTCACACGCTTAGCTCTTCAGAGATGGAACCGTTCTCACTTCGGGCATATTCAAACCTAAATTAGACAACTCACAAAAAGCCTAGATTGCATACAGCAAAGAAAACCTTCCATCTAAAATATGGAACTTGAGAAGAATTTAAAGGCAGAACTTGATGAGCAATGCCGACGAGAAGAGGACTTACGGTATCAAAAAACTAGACTTTCGTGGCGAGCTGAAGGTGATCTCAACACTAAATTTTTCCACCTGAGCACCGTAATTCGGAGGAGGAAAAATTCCATTGACTTTCTTAAAGATGACAATGGAAATTGGTTGTCCAATAGAGAGGCGATTGGAGATTGCATTGTCAACCATTTTCAAGGAATTTTCCAAACTTCAGACCCCTCCATCCCCTTTAATCTTGAAGGGCTCATTACTCCCAATCTCTCTGAAGCAGATAAAGCCTTCTTATGCGAAATTCCTTCGAAAATAGAAGCTATCAAAACTTTGAGACAAATTGGAAGCCACAAGTCCCCCGGACCTAATGGTATGCCAACTTTATTCTACACTTCCTATTGGGACACGGTATAACCTGAAGTCTGCAAAGCTGTCATCGACTTCTTCAAGGGAGAGCCTCTTCGTGAGATCAATCATACTCATATTGCCCTGATTCCCAAAATTGATGTGCCAACAAAATCGAAACACTATCGGCCCATAAGTCTATGCAATGTGGTGTACAAGCTAATTTCCAAAATTCTGGCCAATAAAGTCAAGCCGTTTTTGTAGAAACTCATCTCCCCTATGCAAGCTGCTTTTATCCCCTGAAGAGTAATTAATGATAATAGTATCATGGTTCAAGAGATTTGGCATACCATGAGAAAGAAGAAAGGTAAAGGTCTGATGGCGGTTAAAGTCGATATGGAGAAAGCTTGCGATAAGGTGGAGTGACAGTTTATCTTAATAGTCCTAAACAATTTTGGCTTTCCACCGTTATGGATCAATTGGGTTGAGCAGTGCATTACTACTACCACCTTCTCTACCCTTATAAATGGAGTTCCTCATGGATTCATCAAACCTCAGAGGGGACTCCGTAAAGGAGACCCGCTTTTTCCCTTTCTTTTCATCATCTCCTCTGAGATATTAACTAGGCTCATTCATAAAGAGGAAGTTGCGGGTAATTTACACGGCATCAAAGCAAGCAGGGGATGTTCTCCAATATCACACCTCTTATTCGCTGATGACTTGATTGTGTTTTGCAGATCAAATGTTTCTGAAGCTTAGCACATCAAAAAAATGTCTTGAAACTTACAACTCTTGGTCCGGACAATGCATAAATCAACTGAAATCGCAGATACACTTCAGCAAAAATGTCAACTCTCGTACGGAAAGAGCGATTTGCAGTACACTTAACTTCAGAAAAGCGGCAAAAGATTCAAAGTATCTAAGGCTACCTCTGTTCACCAACCAACTAAAAAAATCAGCCTTTGCTAGCTTGATTGAAAGGGCTGAAAAGAGATTAGCAAGTTGGAAAACCAAAGTGTTGTCTTATGCAGGGAGAGCAACGTTAATCAAAGCAACGACAACGGCTATTCCTATCTACTCAATGTCCACATTTCTTCTTCCGAAAAATTTGACGGACTTACTTGACAGAAAATTTAGGAATTTTTGGTGGGGCTTGAAAGAAGATGGGAAACATCACTTCTACCCAAAAGCTTGGGATGCAATCTGCACTCCTAAATCTGTTGGAGGACTTGGTTTCAAGCGCATGTCCGAGATAAATTTGGCTTTGATTGCAAAACTGGGTTGGACCATTGTGACTAATCCGTCAGCGCTTTGGGTTCAAATTGTGACCTCAAAATATTTGAGAGGTATTCCTTTCTTAGAGCACAAAGCAAAAAGTTCCTCTTCTTGGCTATGGAAGGGAATATGCAAAGCCCAATACATCTTACTTGGAGGTTTGGGGCATATTACCAGGAACGGAAGAACCACAAGCAGATGGGAAGATCCTTGGATTCCATCCCCGGATGGATTCAAGAAAGCAAGAACATCCATTCCAGATCATGGCATCAGCTTAGTAACCGACCTCATCTCAGTTTCTACCAATGATTGGAACTTAACCAAACTCCAAAATCTCTTTGATAGTGAATCTGTCGAATTGATCAAGAAAATTCATCTTCCATCTCTTCAATCCCACGATTTCATAGCTTGGACCCCAAATCGATCAGGTAACTTTACTACAAAGTCAGCCTATTTGGAAGCTAATAAACACAGATTCACGCATAACAATGCATTCCCCCAAGCATTCTGGAAAAAATTGTGAAAAGCCAAAATCAGGGAAAGGCACAAGATCCTTATTTGGAGAATAGCTTGGGATTCAGACCACCTCAGATTTCAACCTATCAAAGTGGTTGGCTTATGGCCATGTTAGAATGCCCGGGTCTTTCCTTGGACGACCAAAAGGAGTATGCTATATTTGCATCCACCTTAATGGATCTTGTCTGGCTTGCGAACCTATCAATGTGACAAGGTTGGCGGACTCCATAAATCTGGAAACTCTGGCCTTTGTCAAAATACTCAACCAATCTATTCCTCAAAAGCTTTCTGAATCTATTGGCTGGACACCACCTCGCTTTGGCTGGCTTAGATGCTGCTAGTAGAGGTACAGAGGCAAGCTTGACAGTAGTGTGCTGGAATGAGGAAGGGAAAGTTGAATTTGGTTTCACGAGGAAAATCAACAGTGACAACGCAGAGAAAGCTGAAGCCATGGCAGCTTTGTTGGCCATCCAGAAAGCCGTAGAATACAAGAAGGAATTTGTTTTGCTGGAAGGGGATGCACTTGTAGTCATCAACTCTATTAATGACCTTTCTTCCAGCCCAAACTGGAGAAGCAGGAAAGCTATTCAAGAAACAAAGATCTTGTTGACCAAGATTCAGTGTTGGGATAGGTGATGCATGTTTCTCGTGAGACGAATATTGCAGCCCACATTCTAGCAGCTAATGCTTTTGTCTACAACCTTTTTGGTTTTGTTCCACCTTCTTCCACCTTGTTTTCATCTATGAAAGAAGATAGGAACATGATTGCATGTACCTGATTTTAATATAAAGTTTATCCGTTCATAAAAAAAAAAAAACAAGGAGATGAAATATTTAACATTTGCATGTCTTAAATTACTGACAAGAAGTCGTCGGGAGTGGCATATTACCTCTTCATATGTTTGACAATACTTACTAACAATTCTAGTCAAACGCCCAGTTTCATTGCCTACTCTTATTTTATTAAGTTTGATCTGACCTTTGACCCGACGTGACTTGACGTGACGGACCATGTTGCTCAAATTATGAAAGTCAAGTACGTAATATACAATGCACAATGCGGTGACATGCATGTACTTGTTAAAGCCAAAAGAAAGTTAAAATTACAGTTCATTAACTTCTTTAAAGTGTTGACAATTATTTGTTGGAGTAATTCATTGGCATTTTGTAGTAACTATTCTCAATCTTTTGCACTTACAACATGGTTATATTCACGATAACTGATAAAGTAAATGCACTGCATGGATCCGCATTCATTCAATTGATCACTAATACAATCAATCTCAATCAGATGATTGAGGTCGGATAGCTTGCGCTATTTCCTTTCTCAAGACACTTTTTCAACAGATAATATTTAAATAGCACATGTAATTTGTAGTATTGCAATCACAATCGTCTAGGACAACCATTAAGTGATCAGTAGTTCTCAAATCATTGAAATGAACCAAGCCACTCGAGGTTATCACGTAGTCATCATCCAAATCTTGTACGTTCATGCTCTTGCCAATGTGGCTCGACAATTTGTCTCGGCCGAAGAGTCCTTAAAGGTGGCCCACACGTATAAGCAAATATGGCAAACCATCTCTGGTGCTCTCACATGGATCATGGATGGGTAACTGATGTGAAATCTAGAGACGTTGGAGGGTGATCAAGAAAGGTGGTTAAAGCTTTCACAGAGCAGTAGCCATTTTCAACGCAGGGCTGTTGCCATTTAACTGCTATTTCTGTGAGAAAGTGATAGCAACAAGAGTTAATGTTGTTTGTCAAAAGGTAGGAGAGAGACATCCATGAAAAAGTAACCAAAATGTAACGTGTTGTGGCGTTGCAAAATTACAAAATATACACTGCGGTGCCGTCCAAAAGGCAACAGAATAGTAAAGACACCTGACTATTAGTCTATTACCCTCCTAACTCTGCCGACCATGGGATTATCATGGCAATCATGTCGGCTAAGAATTCAATCTAAAAGTCCTAGGTGAAGATCACATACCTAAAAAGGAGTCAAATGTCTCGACTAGAATTTGCTTACACGGAAGTGCTGAGATTGAACATCAACAGTCCGATCTGCAGTCCTAATTGTCTCTCTAGTAGGTATTTTTAAGATAATGAGTAAGGTCGGTCTTATAAGGACAATCTTATACTATCTAACATCCGATATCACAATAATGCACGGAAATAATGAAGTTGAATATCTATAATTAACCAGATCACCATAAACTAAGGTGACCTTTGTCACATAATACATGTGAATTGTAAAACGGAATACGGGTGAATGTACAGAGATTTTACAAGTAACAAAAGCTATGCGCGTTTGTACAGGTTGCTGTATATGGGGGAGGAACCATGGAGACAACAGAAAAGGGGGAAAAAAGAAGTCAGAGAAAATCCCATTGAACCTAAAAAGATGGTTCATAGAGTAACAAAAAATTGATACTACCATGTTCTTCCAACAAGACTATGGTTAGAGTCATCCATTGCAGTGCACGCAACCCAAGATTTTCCAAAGCCTTCTTGTCCTCCTTATGATTTTGCTGATCTTCCGAGAAATGAAAGCTGGGATGAAAAGGAAAGGAGTTGAAGGCGCGGCCTCTCGTGTCGAGACAGTATCTGAGATGACAGAGGCAGTTGCGATTTCTGCTCTGTTACTACTGTACGCAGAGTTACTCTTTCTTAGATAAAAGCTTCTGCTTCCAACGTCCCCAATCATGTCCGATTTGTTAAGACCTGAGCAATAAGAATCGATAAATGAGAAAGTTAAGAACGAAGCCAACCACAATCATAATCGTCAAATTTCTACAGGTATTCCAGTTTGCTTTACCATAATCGATGAACTGCAGTTATGAGAACTATAAAATTTATAATACTTTGGTAGCCCATCTTCTAATTAGTGAATCAATCACAAGATCATTTGACTAGTCGTAAGAGAATATGAAAACTTCACTCAAAATCGTCACACTAGATCAATCATAGTGAGACGCTTAGTGAAATCACATCCGCTAGATCAATGTATCTTAGATAATTCCTTTAAAGGAATTGAGAACGCTACAACGGGCCACGCCCCTTTGATCTGGTCATATCAGCCTTGACATTCATTCATATTTTATCTAACAGTGTGTTGTATATTGCTGTCAATAATAGAATCCTTAATCCTAAGACCTGTGGTATAATGGTACTTGCTACACGCTTATACTAGAAATCAAACACCTAAATCTCCATGCTAAAAGTCAATGCGACTTAAATCAAGGTTTCACAGAAGGTATGATTTTCGAAAACCACCATTAAGGATTCTCGTGAGGGTCGGGTTTATGCATTCAGTAACCGTGACAAATTCTCGGATGACAACGGAAATTTTTTAAACTAAACAACTAACACTACTATTATCGAATGTTCGTTGTCTGGTCTATCTCGGTTCGTTCTAATTCCTTCTCCCTCGCTCTTCTAGAGCACGAAATCGTAATCAACTGGACAGAACAACAGAGTCAGGAACTTACTTTTGAGACTGAAGTATGACTGATGTAATTCAAAGGTTGAAGCAACACTTTTTTCAAGCCCAGGACTCCGCCCTTCTTCACTGTACTTGTTCATTACCAGCCTTATTGTCTCTTCCACACTAGATCCCAATCTGACCATTGTCCGGATCGGTCCAGGACTTCCCTCAACCGTCACATTAACCACCACTTTGGCATCCTTGCTGTACCCCTGCAAATCCAAGACCCTAGGAGAATTTAGCCATTAAGACAGCGTTTGGATTTGCAGTAATGTTGCCTACCAAGTTATTGCACATACCAAACCCCCTATATCTATTCAGTCTCTATCAGAAACCCAATTCGTTTATCAGATAAAACATGTCACAGGAATTAGGGTGAAACTGAAATTGTAAAGTGACAACATATTTGGCATGACCAAAACTACTAACTTGATACACAAAACTCAACAGGAATCAGATTGAATTAACTGAACAGAATAGCACAATATACATGCATCTCTCTGACAAATAGCGCAGTGATTAAACCGAAAATGGAAACCAAACAGTTCCTTAAACCAACCAACCAATCAAACGCGAGAAATAGCACCTCACCTCCATTTTTTGCGGAGACCAAGGCAATGACTCCTGAGAGGAGAAAACGTCCGTAAAAGTGTGAGGCCGGAAAAGCACGGAATCCGGCGGCGTAAAATTCCGGTGATCGTCCCCACCCGCAAAGACGATACCAACTGCCAACATACTAGGCACTGAGTTGCATCTCTCTAGTATCTTAACCGGCCTCGAAGCCCGGCGAGGGGCCGCCGCAGGAGGAGCTGGAGTTCTCGGCCGGCGAGAAGACGGTGACGTAGACGGCGAAGGTGACGGACGTGTGGTTCTCCGGTTAGCCGGAATTAATCGCCGGAGATCTCCCTCCGACATATACTCGCTATATCCTTTCTTACTCTTGAAGCTGTGCCTTTAAGCTAGCGTGCAAAGGTAGTTGGCATCGTTGGTTGGCTGGCCACGTCTTTGCAAACACTGCTCTTTCTTGACTTCCCCTTTTTCTCTGAAGGTGACGTCTAAACCTCTTTGTTTTCCATTTAATTATTGGGATAGGAGATTTTGAGGCAATTGACGGTTGGCCCGGTGTACCGTTAAGCTTTATAACATTATTATTGGTCATTTTGTATCGGTTTAAAATTGTAGAACAGACGATAATTTAATATAATATCAAAACTTTGATTTAGTAAAACTTTATATTCAATTATTTTCGTTGATAAAATTGTTGAGTTCATTTTTTATTAACTTAAACTTTTGAAGTAAGTGGTAACTTAATTGATACTATTGAACATTTACTTCACATGTCTAGAATGATAATCAATAATGTCGCGTGCACTTCGTTATTGCACCCACAAGTTTGTGCCCCTATCGAATGCAGATGCGGGATTTGATTTTGATAGGTACATTATTGAATTAAATGCATTAGATGCCTTGAACAGTTGTATAAAATATATAGATAGTGGCATGCCCCCGTGGTATGCTCAAATGGACAAGCAGTTAACTGCTAACATATATATATATATATATATATATATATATATATATATATATATATATCTTGTAAAATACTTTCGCAGTAAATAGCCTATGACCAAAGTCAAGAAAGTGAAAAGGACCATTTTTCTTTTAAGGTAAAGAGAAGTAAATATTGCCCTTGTGAAAGGTTTAAAAAAGTTTAGTACTAATTAGCAAAAAAACCAGAGTAAATCAAATTCCTACTAGTCGAGATGCCAAATGTACTCAATTATATCTGTTATAAAAATAATAATGATAATTGATAATATCATGCCATTGATATGTGAAATTATAGTTCAAAATATCTACCTGGTGGTTTCGTCTTTTCAGAATAGAGAAACTATCCCTTCTAAACACTTAAAATGCCCATTTTTGTCTAAGTTTGTCGATTTTTAACCTTTTTCTGATGAGTTCCTTAATTTTCCCCTTTTCACTTCAATTTTGCTATCATATAATCTCCACTTTGATTGAAACAATACTGAAGGGGAAGGCGGTCCCAAAGAAGTGTCTCTTATTCTCATACCACTTATCCTTACATTGACAAGTATTGCGACCAATTTGGTTTGGGCTATCGCTTGGGATACGGACAAATGACATAGTTGGTACTACTAAAGAATGGTTAATTGCCTGAATAAACGGAATTCTACCAAGATAGTACTCTTAACACACTTGCCTCGCCTCAATATCCCTACAACTTTGTGGTGAATTGAGACTTACCTAAATAATTTAATTTTCTGACGAACCATTTCACACCTTGGTGAATCGTACAATTATTGACCCTGACTTCTAAGATCAGTACTTGTACAAACAAATGACCCTCGTCATCCCAACATCTACCACAGCCAAATTGCCAACATGGGCACAAATAATTCCAAGTCAAATAGAGGGACAAAGACTTTAGGATTAATTCTGTTGATACCAATATCTTGTGCATGTTCTCAAGCTTCTGTGATTAAAATGGCCATCCAATGCTTTTACAAGAAGGGTAGCCTCAAAGCGGGACTTGAATTCACTTAGTTCTTGCGAGACAACATTAATGGGAATCAACATCTACCTCTTTCTTTGCAACAGACGTATATATAGCTCAAGTCCGTGGCCTACTAGATGCCATCACATGGACACTTAAACAGTAGATGAAGCATGTAACGATACTAACGAAGTCTAAATGTTTGCTTCCTCGGTTACCATGGGATCGATGATATTCTTGACATAGTGGCACTTATTACGTTTAACTTTGGTACTTTGGTGCAAGACCTACACTCCCTTTGTGTTGATAAAGTGGCTCCTAACCACGTAAAGGAAGCAAGTTAGCTATCTACCTTCGCATATTATGCCCGAACACAATTATATTAAGACTAGATATATAAATACTATCTTAATATAGTAAACATGTTTTTATCGACTTATAAATAACCTATCGAGTTAGGGATATGCCATGACTACTTCTGACATCGTAATGTCGTGGTATGATGTGAACAGAATGTATCTCTGTTATTAACATCATTCTCCTAGTATCAAAAAGAGGCATTGAGTAATTTTTCAAAGCTTGATAATTTGCCCTATAGAATCTAGTGAAGCTTTTATCCAAACATGTAGGACAATCTTGCAATTGTATAATCAGGCGCTCTCTCTCTCTCTCTCTCTCTCTCTCTCTCTCTCTCTCTCTCACACACACACACACACACCCGCGCACACAAAATTTGACTTACTGGTCTGACTGGCAGCATAGCTTTAGATGCACAGGTGAACCACTCCATTTGCTTATTCGCAAACCTTATTTCAGTTGACATCGACGAGGACCCATTGTTTTAGACATGTCCAGACAAAGTGGGGGTGCCTAATTAACATATACCTTCAACTTGGCCTAATGTGCTGAATGCTTTATTGGTGGCCTGAGGAACATCAGTGCATCTAGTGAAGGCCTCTTCTTATTAGTCAAACATACCCCCAATTACGAGGATGGAAAATGCAAACCTCATCCATCCGATTCAAAAACTCACCTTAAGCCTCTTACTCTTACCCATTTTGGCGACCATCTTCCTGTCCAAATATAGCAAATGGTATATGACACTTAAATTTTTAACGCTCTTAGCAAGTGTAATTGCAGTTTATCAGATATGCAGAAAAGCCGAGCTGCTTCTGTAGAGTAACCTCTTTGATAATCCCACTCCTGATATCATCTAGACGATCGTTTTGAACAAGTTTGCTGATTACAAGCTTGTTTCCAGTATCAGAGGCAAAAATGACTTTAGTGCTGCTGAAGTCAACTGCAAAACCATGCCTGCCACGCAACACACCATCGTCAAGAATAGGAAGACGGGTGCTCAAAACGGACTCATATGCCTTCTCAGGCTGACTGAAAACAATAATGCTGCATGGCCTCAACCTGACAGACTCCTAGTGACGAACCAGGTTGCTCATCGCCTATCCGGGAGGTGATAGTTATTCTACCTAGAGAAAGAATTTAAGTGCAAAGTGCATTGTAAAAGCAAGAGAATCAAGCAAACATATCAAGGAAAAGTTAGAGATCCAGTGACCAACCGGAAAAATGAATCAGCATTAGTATATTTCGCGAAATGAATCAGCATTAGTATATTTCGCCATTTGTCCTGTCATCAGCTTCAAGATGCTCAGCTATTCAACAATATCTGCTTTACTACCAGTAGTGAGTTTTGGAAAACTGCATGAAGGTCAACGAGGTGCGTCATCTGCTTGATCAATATATCTGAATAAACCTCCTTAAGAACATCCACTGCTGGTCGTTGTCCCACCAACGACTGCATAACTTTGATCTAAATCCCTCGGCTCCATGCTTAGCTCTCTTCTTGGGCCTCTCCTCTTGCCTGAGCCCCACCTCCCCATTTAAAGAATTTAGTGGTGCCTGCAAGATTCAGCTGGTAAAATAAATGAATTTGAGCAACAGGTCCCAAAGTGATACATCTTAGAAACGAAAATGGAGAAGATAGATTGGAACAAGCGAATAATATCTTGTGCTTGATGTATACGTACCACTTCACGCTCAAGGGATATCAAGTTGACAACATGTGCGTCTTCCATGAGATCATCAATTATGCCAACCAATTGGTAAATTGATTGAGAAATATGTATCACATCTGGTTCAGCCTGCGCATCCATAATGCGCTCAATCTAAAGCAATTTCCACTGAATCTGTATATTTAATTGGCTCGTTCTTTTCTCAGTGGTACAATCACCTAATCCTTAAAAGACTTTGAACCACTTGAAATCCTGATCTTCCTCCTTCTCCACTTTATAAGACAACTTATGTGTTTCCAACAGCATATCAATGTGAAAGATGGACATATCATCTAACTCCTTCCTTTTAAGCCTAATACAGAGCAAAGGAACAAGATCCTCGGCCAGACCAGCTCTCTGTTGCAATAAAGAAGCAATCAAGCAATTAGTATTTCATCATCTTTTGATGCATTCTAAAAGGACTCTCTAAGCACATTAGGATAATCCATAGTTCCTATACCAACTACTATACTAGTCTACTAAAAACAATGATAAGGCTATCTACTCTACAAATATTTTGACCTATAAGGAGTACTTTGACACTGCGGCATACAAGCAAGTCACTTGATTTGGATTGAAAAGATCAGCTTGGAGATAACAGGTGATTTGGAGTTTTGGATCATAAGCAACGATTGTGATCATCAGCCAGTTTCCCCATTTTCCCCAAACCCATAAGACATATCAGGGTAGAGTAGGGATTGTGGTCTAAAAAAGAAAAACAGCACACACTCGTCCAAAAGGTTCCGGTTATTACAATTACACGGTGTGGTCAGCCAGGGCACTTGCTTAGACTAAAATATCACCGAGTGAGTTAAGAAGACTCTTTTAACTCTTCAATCTTACTCGCTCTCTTTTCCTGGGCAGAGGGAGCTAACTCCAATGAAGCCCAGCGGGTCTTTGAGCTTGTACATCTGGAGTTATTGGGTAGCGTCGAGCCTTCTGGCACCAGATGTTAGTAATTTTGGGTCTTCCAATTTCTAAAAGTTGTTACTTCAAAAAGGAAATCTGAATAAAGATGAACGATCAGTTCAATTCAAGCTGCTCTGCGTGAAGATAGATACTAATAGAGGAGATAGAGACCGCGAAGAGGAGACGGATAAAAATATAAATGATTGTGCACGCATCAGAAGCACTATGCTCTAATTTCAGAGTTATTCATAATGGATAGACTTATCTCAATGGTTTAGAACTGAGTGCAACTATTCTAAGTTCTAATTTCAAATAAACCATACCTGAGTAGAATTGCGAGGATATCCAAAGGTAAATCAAAGCTGGTAAGCCATGCGCTTTCCTTAGGCTCTATCTCTTCTTTCAATAAATAAATGATGAATTGTTAGAAGGATGGTACTCAGATCAGGAACCTAAATCGATGTGTATTAAATCAACCTCAATGCTGCTTGAGAAGGCTATAAGATAATATTTTTCTTGCTCATGGAGCTGGCTACCTCCCCTAATCGTAGACTAGCTACAACAATTAACTCCTAAAGAAGAGAGCTACGTGAAAGGTATTACAAAGTCCAGGTATTCAAGAAACCCAGCTTTGAAATGCCTTTCAGCCTGTAAGAGTAGCAGTGCGCCCCTCGAGGTACAACATAGTCATCAAACATATTATTATGTCCAAAGTTGCTAAAGGCTACTATTTTCCATCCTATAAGAAGCCTAAATCCTCGTCTATGCTACAACAAACCTTTCCACACTCCAACGAGGAGCATAAGAACAATTATGCCTATGAATCTGTGACAGCCCATTCAATGATTCTCTTGTTGGTGAGTACCCCAACCATCTTCACACGAGAATGGAACATCACAGGCTCGCCATCTCCAACAGTTGATGTAATGACGATTACCGGGGGGTGAAGTCGGTAAAATTTCCGTAACCACCCATTAGTGTACCATGACTCGCGATTTTGACGAGAATATCAGTAAGGGAAGCATGTGCTTTTCAACAATTTAACCATGACAGTGGTGAAGGCCGCCTCCTCGTCACCCCATCTACATCATACGCTTTGGAAGTGAAAAGGTAAATTAGATATTAAGTCAAAAACTAATTTATCACCTCCAAACCATTTATAGGGCAGAATAAGACCACTCAAAAAGTTGGTATCTTGATTGAGAACCAAAAAGGTGTGAAACAGAAGCAGAATCTGTATATTTTGACACGTCAAATTCTATCAGCACGTCTTCTTGACCAAAAAGTTGCTTGACGAGGGCTTTGTTAAGCTCTGTCCTGCCACAGCCAGGGCTGCCAAGAAGAGAAAGGATCCAATAGGGCAAAATCCATAACATGTTCCTGACCTGATATGCTTTCAGATGACCTTCGCCCTAGGCCCACCGATCTCCAGTGGAAGATCAGAGATCTGAAGAATCAATGGAGCTGAAATGCCAGTCATGGGGCTCGCTACCTACAGTCCAGTTACAGAAAAACCTCTCCAGCTACATAAAAAGAAAACTCTAGTGCTGTTCCATCCAACTACTAGCTGGTAACTTAGCCAAACTGTTTTCCTGAACAGCCTTCCTCAATCTCTTGGCATCATCCCACCTCCCAGCATAGGCATAAATATTGGCAAGAAGAGAACCATAGCCAGTATTATCGGGCTCCAACTCAAAGCAATGTTTAGCTGCAGCCTCCCCAAGCTCGACGTTGTTATGTAAACTGCAAGCAAGAAGCAATGCTCCCCAAACACCAGCATGAGGCTGCACTGGCATGCTCTTTATTAGGTTGTGTGCATCTTCTAAGCGTCCTGCCCGACCCATAAGATCAACCATGATTCCATAATGATCAGCTGATGGCACAAGTCCGTACTTCCTCATGGAGAGAAAGTAACAGTAACCTTCTTCCACCAAACCAACATGATTAAGGGCGGTTAATATCCCTGTGAAAGTAACCAAATTTGGATAAATTTCAGCATTCAGCATCTCCTCAAACAACTGAATGGCATCAGTTTCCCTACTATTGATGCCGCATCCCAAAATCATTGCTGTATAAGCAACCACATCTTTCTTTCGCAAGCCATGAAACAGCTCATAAGCTTTCTTGATGCTTCCAGACTTTGCATACAGGTCAATAAAAGCAGTGGCCAAATGATCATCCATTCCAATTCCGAGTTGGCTCATATATAACCGGATCCAAGACCCAAACCCCAAATCACCTAGTTGAGAACAAGCAGATATAACACTAGCCAACGTCATCTTATCAGGTTGAATGTTCACAGTTGGTTGAAGCATCTCATTGAATAGCTGAAGCGCCTCTTTTGGTCGGCTATTTTGAGCACAACAAGCTATCATAGCATTATATAGGAGTTGATCTTTCTCAATAATTTGATGAAAAAGCTCACAAGCAGATTGGACATCTCCACTCTTTGAGTATCCAGCAATCATTGTGATACAAGAAACATTATTTCTTTGGGGCATTGCATCAAAAAAAACCCGTGCTAGTTCTATCTTCCCACAGTCGACATACCCACTGATCATTGCATTCCATGAAGCTGAATTTCTCTCTGGCATTTGTTGAAATAAAAAGAATGCTTGGTCCATATATCCTGCCCTCCCATAACCTGAAACTATTGAGTTCCAAGATATGACATCCTTATTCGGTGTCGCATCAAACACACTTTGGGCCATTTCCAAGTCCCCAGATTTCAGATACCCAGATAGCACCGAATTCCAGGACACCACATTTTTCCCTACCATCTCATCAAACAGCCTATGTGCAGTCGCCATATTACCAACTTTGCTATAGAAATCCACAAGAGCTGTTTGCACATAAACATTCTTCCAAAAACCATACTTATGAACTTGAGCATGAATTGAAATCCCACCCACCCAATCTACAGTCTTAGCACATGCCTTTAGAGCAGAGGAGACAGCAAATGTGCTCGGAAAGAGTGCCGATCTCTGCATTTGCACATATTGAGCAAATGCTTCTCTGAACTGCCCATAGCGACAGAGAAACCGAATGGTGCATGCCCCAGAGAAAACATCTGGATTTTGCATATGGTGGAGGATTAATTGCAAATATTGAGTAGTGCTCCAACAATAACTGCGGGAATATCTGAGGATTTGGTGGACCAGTAGTTGCTCAAGATCGTTAAGACCATTGATGAGTATCAGCGCATGGATCTGCTTTGCTTGTTTGACTGTCACAGGGTTGTGCAATAGGGTTGTCAATTTTGAAGCTAGCATGTGGAAGATGGGTGCTTGATGGTTAATGAAGTCGCTAGTTATGTATCATTTTATTCTTCAACGAGCTGCAAATTACAGCCACATCAGAAATGCTAGATCAGCACGCGAAAGAAATGATGACGAAGTTTCTTGCTGCCATACTAGGGCGTCACTAGTTTCAGCCACAAAATATATAAACGAAATTCTGTGATGCTTTGACTAGAATCACAACTTAATGAAGTCAACTAACTATGGGCAGCACGAGGTGGAAGATTGATTATCGTATATGACTGAATCTACACATATATAAAAAAACAAAAAAAATACACCAGAATAATAAATTTAGTAATTTCAGCAGAAAAAAGTTCAAAGAAGACATCAATTTACAGGTAGGGCATTCCGGCTAGCTCTCAAAGACATAAATTCTTCCTTGCTATCACCTATTTTAAAACCAAATTAGATGTTCCTCCTGTGTTTTAGGGCTCCATGGATTTTTTTTGGACTTGAAATCAAGGATTTGACAAACATAATAAATTTGGTTCTAGAAGGTGGATACTTGATGCATTAGTTGGTCTTTACTAGTAAGTTTATAGGGATGAACTTTAAATATCGCCATCACGATGTTAACACCACAAGGTTCTTAAAGCCATTCAAATTTCAGATACTACATATAAATTAAGCATATATTCCTATGAGCAGACTCCGAATGAACCAAACCCATTCTCAAATGCTTCCTTCCGAATGCAACCTAAGTAAATTTTGGAGAAAGTCATGATAGTTTCCAGCCAAAATACACGAGTTTATGGGCCCATACATCAACAGTGAACCATAGATAAGGACCTGCCCCTCCTAATTTCTAGACTGTAAAACTACTCCATAGGAACCATGCAAAGTATAGTATGGTCGTCGCACAACCTAGACGCAAATGAGAGTCAATGGAAGCAAACATTTCCCAGCCGAAAAGGCTAGTCTCTATCATAGCATAATGTGCAGGCAGTTTACTGCTTCAAATTTGGCTGTAATTCTTAACTTTAAGACTTTGTAATTAGGAGATGTGTGCTTTGTGAAAAAGATCAAAAAGTAGGAACAGTTTTTCAACAAGCAAAAAGCCTTAGAATCATACGAAGATACTTTGGCTAAACAATGAAGCCTGTGAAGCGCTGGTGGAGCGCGGGGTAGTTGGGATACTGAAGAAAATGAGCACATTCAGGCTAAACACGTTTTGAACTCATTAGAGGAAAAACTGCTAAACGTATGAGAACTTTCCAAGTCACTAACATAAACAATGTCTCTTCGTCCCACAAGATGCCCACTTCATTATGGGGAATATACAGTTTATCATCATTTGCACCAAAATCACTCAAGACCGCGATAAGGCTGTTTTACATTGGTTTTTTTTAAGGCAAATTCCTTTTTTTTATAAGCTATAAGTCATAGCAGTAACATCATATCCAGGGTTGAAATCCCAATTCAAATCTACTTAACACTTAAATTCAGCAACTCTGACCAAGTACTAAAATCATCAGACAGGGCCAGTTATTTGAAGCTTAATATAACACAATCTTCACTTATGAAAGAGACCAATTCTTTTAGTCATTAAGCCTACCTTCCGAACAATGACGTGGCCAAAAGCAAACGCAAACACCTGATTTTGTTAAAAGGTTCATCCCTTTTAGTAACAATTTCTTTATCAGCATCATTGCAGGGATAGAGCAAAGTACAGTCATTGAGGCAATATGTCAAACATGTAACGTGCAAAAACAAAACACGCGCATAAACACACTTATCGGACCAGAAATGGACATGAATAAGTCACATGCTAACCAACTACGCTTCAGGCTTCAGCACAACAAAACCAGTATTATTCAAAATCAATACCGTCTTAGAATAATGGAGACGGCAAACTAACACCAAGAAACAAAAGTTTTACAAAATTTCTGATTGGCAACAGTTTATATAATGAGATACCAAGCACGAGTCACTAAAATACCAAGCCCAAGAGGGAGCGAGAGAGAGAGGGCTTGCCTGATGCCATGTCATCAGGCAACACGTGGCGCTCCCCCAGAAGGTGACGGATGTTACGGTGTGGTTCTCCGGTCGGCTGGAATGAATCGCCGGGGATCTGTCTCCGCCATAAACTCGCTATATCTTTTCGTTGCTCTTGAAGCTCTCTCTTTAAGTTAGCGTGCAAAGGTACTTGCCTGGCTGCGTTTTTGCTTTCTCATGGTGACGTCTAAACCTCAAAATTCAATGGTTACGATGCTCCGAACTATTAAATACGGAGTATTTACTCTGTAGAGATAATAAGAAAATAAAAAAACGTTACGCGTATTGATCTCATGTGCACCTATTAAGGATTTTTCTGAAAAAGATTGGGCCTTCGCATCTGTCATTCCGGGCAGACCTGCCTTTCTTGACTTCATTTTCCATTTAGGTTTGATTGACATCCAAGTATAGGCCGGGTTGGAATTGGGTTTTAAACTCATTGTAGAGAATTAACTTTGACTCAATTTTCAAATTGGTTCCAAATCATATTTTGGTCAGGAACAAATTGATTCATGATCCTCTATTGGAATAGATGATCATGGTATATTCACATGTTTAAAACAAATGAGAGGTGAATGAGAAAATTAAAGTTAAAGTTGGTGGTTCACCTTGAAGGGAAAATAGTATTCCACATTGAAGAGATAAAGCCAAGTTATCTTCTTATAAGGCTTAGCCTTGAGCTAAGGGTTGGACCCCTTGGGGGTACCCATGTTTTGTAAGGAGGAAGGATCTAGGTTGACCCAAGATCCACCACACACGCCCGCCGCCCGCCCCGTCCCGGTCCGTGGCTTGGTGACACACGGTGGCCCTTGATGGCACAAGGAAACCGTGTGTGGCACTCGACTTGCCGCTCGCAAGAAGAGTCCGCCAACCAATCCCAACAATTTAAAGCAAGCAGTGCATCAACATCGCATAAAAACAGTGCACAAAGAGTAAATTTCAACACAAGGGCAAAACGGTCACAAATATCTTCATTACTTCAATAGCATCATCACAACTTACAAAAGGCTTTGTTTGCATCCACAGTGTGCAATCTAGTTAGACAGGCAAGCTAAAACAAAGCAATGGACTCTCGGGTATGAGTGTGCATGACTCCCATATAGTACCATTAGGAGGAAAAACCAAAGTGACAGTAGTAGACGTAACTATGTGCGACGAGTCATAGTGCCAAAGGGGCAGCCCGTGACATTCTCCCCCACTAGAGTTGTTGACGCCCTCGTCAACTTCTGCATGTGGTAGGCTTCAATCTTGTCGGCGTAGGCTGATAAGTCTGCTGCTCGTTCTCAAGTGTTTTCTTCATCCATATGTCCATGCCACTTGACTAGGTACTCCTGATGGCGTTTGCGGGAAGCTATAATCACTCTATCATTCAAAATAGCTTCGGCAACTCGCTTTCCTGCCGCTTTGGGTTTGAGTCCTTGTCTCTTGATTTGGCCCCTGGAGGGGTCGGCTGTGTCTTCATAGAATGGCTTCAACATGCTTACGTGAAAGACGGGATGGAGCTGGCGGCTCCACCAATGAGGCGGATCAACTTTGTAAGCCATTTTGCCTATCTTCTTCACTATAGTCAGGGGTCCCTCATATTTCTGCAAAAGACGAGAGTCTTATCCCCTTAGAAATTTGCGATCTTGTGGCAGTAGCTTAACCATAACTTTGTCGCCCACGTTAAACTCTTGAGATCTCCTGTTAAAATGACTTGAAATTTTACAGGGAAACTTAAATATATATAATGGTGGTCTCCACCAAAATTGAGCAAAAACGCACGCCTGGATCTTCAGATCTTCACTGTTGGCTTTTGGCGTGCGCGGCCACTGCAATTGGGCGCGCAGGCGCTGTGCTTGACGGGCGCATGGGCGCGAGACTTGAGGAACTTGTGAGGGTGCATGGGCGCCTGTTGGAAGGGCGCGAGGGCGCTGAGCTGGATGGGCGCGGGGGCGCTGTGCTAGGCGGGTGCAAGGGGGCAGCCCGTGACACTTGGGCTTGGGCCCATCAGGCTTTATTCTTTTTGGGACAAAAACTTTTAAATAAATTTATTTATTTTCTTTTCCGAAAGTTGTGACCTTTCCAGCTAGCAGTTTTTTATGTGAAGAGTTGCACCCCCCAGTGAATACTCTGTGTATAAAAACGAGTCAGTTACAGAAGTTAAGTAGAGAACTGAATCCCAAAACTATTTTTCTGTAATATTCTGTCTGTCTCTGAATTTTCCGTGTCCGAAAGAGTTCTGTGCCATTGTTTTAGTTCGCCGAATCTGCAATTTGGAGTGCTCCTATTTCATACGTATTGCCGTTGTATCATGGGAGACTGTCGTTAAGAACCGTCAACACCGTTGCGGGACGAATAAGTCTTAAGGACAGTGAATCAAATTCACGCCTCGGTTCTCCATTGCTGTTTGTCTGATTTTGCTGTGAGTTAATTTTAATTGTTCTTGCTAATACTGTTTGTTCTGTTTAGTAAACTACATTTCAGTATTTTCGTACTTAGTTGATTTCTGCACAAGTATACACAAAGCCGTACTATATTTTTCCCAACAGGCCCAACCTATACTTGGTCTAGCAATAGGTCAAGCGAAGCCTCTACCTATGAAAAATTGATAAAGGTATGGCCAATGCTGACCGGTTCAATCTCTTTCCTCAAGCTACTATCTGAAATCTTGGCATCCAAGTTTCAGATCATGCCCCTGTCCTTCTAGACCTTTTTCAAACCTGGTCCCTAGCTAAAATTTCCCGCAATTTCCAAGCTTTTTGGCTCTTACATCCTGACTGCATTAAGCACATTTATTCTTGCACATTTATTCGTACTGGAATTCTTAAGTCTCAGGCTCCATACTATTTCAACTTGTTCACAAAGGAAATTTTTTTTATGTCTTCAATGAATTCTTGGTGTTCTTCCACCTTTGGCCACATTTCTGCTAGAATCGAGGAAACCCAGAAAAAGCTTAGAGAAGCTCAGTCTTACCTTCCTTGCCCAAATGCTCAAACTCTCTGCAATCAACTCCACCATCATCTTGACTGGTTCATTGACTGTGAAGAACTTTTCTGGGCACAGAAGATGAAATCGAAATGGATCAAAGAAGGCAACTACAACACCAAACTCTTTCATACCACCACCGAGATTTGCAGAGCTCGCAACTGTATCTCTGGCATCTTCAACAACCACAATCTCTGGTGCACTTCAGAGAGAGACATCATGAATGCTTTTGAAAACTACTTCACCTCCATTTTAAAATGAGCCCTAACCTAACCAAGGCCGCAAGAGACTTTTCTATCTTAAACGCCCTTAAAACCTCAATATCAGATGACCAAGTTCTCTTTCTTAACACATCTTTTTTAGGTAGCGAAGTCAAAGATGCTCTCTTCAACCTTGCCCCCCTTAAAGCCCCTGGTCCTGATAGAATCCTTCCTCTGGTCTTTCAAATTGTTAGAACTTCCTAAAACATGACATTTCCTCTGGTGTTCTTTCTTTCCTTCAGTATGGCCATCTCCTCACAAAAACTAACTTTTCATACATAACCTTGATCCCTAAATGCTAAGACCCTAAATACCCTTCAAACTTTTCGACCCATTAGCTTGTGTAACATTATTTATAAAGTTGCCTCTAAAGTTCTCGCTAACCGATTAAAACGAATCCTCCCTTCTCTGATCTCACCCTTCCGAAATGCTTTTGTCAGCAATAAAGCTATCATTGACAACATTCTAATTGCTCAGGAGCTTTCTAATAGGATCCGTACCAAGAAAACTGGTAGATCGGGACTAGCAACTCTTAAAATTGATACGAGTAAGGTTTTTAATCACCTTAATTAGGACTTCATTCAACGGTCCAGCTCAAGCTCAATTGTTCTCCTTTTTGGATTAAGCTCATCATGCAATGTGTGACTATTGTATCCTATGAGGTACTAGTCAATGGCTCGCCCTCCAGAAAAATTCAACCCCTTCGTGGTATTAGACAAGGTGATCTTCTTTCACCTTACCTTATTATTTTTTGCTCTGAAGTCCTCTCGGCCGCTATAATCAAAGCATAATCTTTTCAACATTTAAGTGGCATTCGATCTTGCATCTCCGCCCTGTCAATTTCATATCTTATGTTCGCAGATGATATTATCTTTTTCTTCCAATTAACTCCCTTAAGCTGTTCCTGGAACTCTACTGCAGCATCTCCAGCCAAGCTATAAACCACTCTAAATCCTCACTTTTGTGTAGCCCAAACTCTTCAACTCTTTGCCTCCCGATATTTCAACATAAAATAAGATTCTTCGTTTGACACTTACTTGGGTACCTCTCTTGACATTGTCACAAACCGTAAGACTTACTTTGATTCCCTCCTTCTTAAAGTCCAATCTCGTTGTGCTGGTTGGAAATGAATTCCTATTGAACAAAGTTGGACGGGCCACTCTTATCTCAAACTACATCCAAAAATAATGGTTGATATTATGGAAATCATAATATCAAGCATGATAAATATATATATATATATATATATATATATATATATATATATATATCATATTAACTTTATTTTTGTACTCATTTTATTAAATGTGACAATAAATACTTATACGGAATGTTTATTTTTTTTTCACAAAATCCTTATCGGTATCTTTAGTTTGGCACGAGCGATGCGTGTGCCGCGGTGGCTAGTCTTTGTTAAACAGAAATTTATGTGAAGGTGGAAGTGGTTGTATACTTTTAACTTAAATCCCTTAAGCATTTTTGCACTAAATACCCTATTACGAAAGTAAAATTTTCAGTTTCAAAAGAAAAGAAACTTCTTCATATTAAATTCTACACAAACAAGAAAAAGAAAAGAATAATTTCTTCTAAAGTAAGGAGAAATAAATCTTGCTGTTGTTGTCAAAGGTTTTAAAAAAAGTTTAGTAGTAATTGGAAAAAAAACCACTGTAAAATCAAATTTCTAGTGGTTGAGATTTCAGAGAGTACTCAATAATAAGTGTTATAGCAACAATGATAATCAATTCTTTAATAAAGTCATGTCATCATAGAGCTTGTTTTGTGAAATTCCATTATCAACCTGCAGGTGGTTTTGCCTTTCCAAAATAGAGAATCTATCCCTTCTAAATACTAAGAACCCGTATTTGTCTACTTTGTTGATATTAAACCTTTTCCGGATCATTTCCTTAATTTTTCTCTTTCCGCTTCACTTTTGTTGTCATATAATCTCTACTTTGATTGAAACAATCTCGAGAAAAGATAGCAGTACGTTGTTTCCCAGATGTTGTGTAACGGAAAGTTTATGAAGGCTTACATGAAGGGGAAGATGATCCCAAAAAAAATACGTCTATACCATTGATCGTTGACAGTCACTGCAGCCAGTTTGGTTTGAATTACCGCTCAGAAGAATAACACGTGACATGACCGATATCATTAGAGAATGGTTGATTGCCTGAATAAATGAAAATCTCACCAAAATAGCACTCCGAAACCCTTGCCTTTATGTCCTTACAACCTTGTGGTATATTTGGGCCCAGCTAAATCCAATTTCTCGACAGGTTCCTTTCACACTTTGGTTAATCGTACAACAAATTTTAACCTGGCATCTACGATCGCTACTTATAGGAACAAATTACCTCATCGTCCTAACATCTATCACAATCAAGTTTCTAACCTGGGGCAAATAAATCAAAATCAACTAGAGGGACACTTAGAATTTTTGCCCTAAATAATATTATTTTAAAAATTAATTACCAATATACTCTATTTTAAAACTTATTTATCCGCATACCACACTTTTGGAGATTGCTATTTGAAATCACGAATTCAAAGTAGAAATCGCTGTTTGAAACAACGATTTCTTTGACTAAAATAGTCATCCAAAGGAGGACTTGGATTTACTTGCTTATTAAAAGACAACGTTAGATGTGGATCATCATCTCTCTTTCTTTGCAACATACATACATGCATCTCAAGCTCTTTGCCTACTGTATTCCATCACATGGGCACTTGAAAAACATAGTTAGCACATTACGATACTAACAAAGGTTTTTTTTTAATGGCTTTTCTCGACTGTTCGGGACTTGCAATATCCTTGACATATTGACATCTATCGTGTATGACTTTTGCACTTAATCTGAGACTTTCACCGTTTTTGCGTTAGTAGAGCGGCTCTTGAACAGTTAAAGGAAGCAAATTGTCTATCCATTCTTGCATGATCATGTCCAAACACGAGTGTATCAAGACTGAATAAAGGAAGGTCTTTTGTCAGAAATACAAATACTACCATAATTAAATAAATCTGTTTTTGTGGGCTAGTAAAAATATTTCATCGAGTCAGGGACATGTCATGAACACTTCGGACATTGTAATGTTGTGATGTGATATGAACACTATGTAACTTTACTATCAATAGTATTGTTAGCCGAACTTGGCCGCTCACTTTTGACTACTCTTTGATCCCACTCTTGTAACACGTCAGCAAATATTTAATGGTCAAACTTCAAACGTCCTTGCCCCGATCAGAGGGCTTAACAGTTGACTTAGTAGAGGGCTTGCCGAATTTTTGTTGCCGCCGAAGATTATAGTTCTCAGCGTTGTTGCCTGGAAAACATAGAATATTTTATTGTAGAGGACAAATGACTACTAAACGAAAAAAGGTTACCTCAATTGCCAAAAGAAATGGAAGCAATACATCAAAATTGTGTCCATGCACGATGAACGCCATGGTTCGGTAGCAATACATGACTGTCTCACTCAATAAAGTAATTTAGGATCGGAAACCATTTAACGAGTTGTAACTATCACCGTACATAGGTAGCTGTTATAATATTTTCTTTTAATTGAATGAAGGTCGTTCTATGGCAATAATTAGCAGTGAAGAGACAATTTTAAAAAAAAAAGAACCGAAATCGTCATATTCAATTATTTAAGAGAGGGCTGTTTTACTCTTATAACCTTTTGCGGTGCTAGTTATGAGTTGGCGAAGGAATTTACCATACTGGATGAAAATGACCACAAATGAGGAGGGGCTATTATGGGAATGTACTGTTCTGAAAATAATATGATTTTTTTATTTTTCAGCCAATGGAATACTGACACCCAAGTAAAGCGGACAAACATTATGAAAGGGGGATGTATGTTTAAGAAAATAATTTAATGAGTGCCTCAAAGTAGGGTGGTGATGACGCGGGTCACACATGGTCGTGGTTTGAAAGTTCCCCCATACAAAGTCAGTTCTCTGGTTCCCGCATATTTTAACCAACACAACTTGACAATAAAACACCTCCCCTCCCACCCACACTCGCTTGCCAAGAGATCTTTTATTCGCCCGCCCCCCTAAATCTCTCCGCCACCGCCGATGTTGCCCTACGCCACCCTCCACGACGCCGAGACCGCCCTCAACCGCAGCCTAACCGCCGCCGAGACCCTCTGGTTCAACTACTCCGCCGACAAGTCCGACTACTTCCTCTACTGCCACAACATCCTCTTCCTCTTCCTCATCTTCTCTGTCTTCCCCCTTTCCTACCTCCTCCTCGAGCTCCTCTCCCGCAACGTCCGGGCCTACAAAATCCAGCCCAAAGTCAATTTGTCCTGCTCCGAGACCTTCAAATGCTACTGGGACGTAATGCGCATGTTCATCCTCGTCGTTGGCCCGCTTCAGCTCGTTTCATACCCTTCTGTCCAAGTAATTTTCTCGCTTCCGAGTTTTACTGAACCCTCTCCGCTTCAAGTTTTTTGTCCGCTTCTGATTTTGGCGAATCCCTAGGACTGGATTTAAGCATCCGTGTCGCCCCGCCCTATCAAACAATACTTAACTACTGATTGAGTTCAATTCAGCGTTTACATGTTGAGATCGAACATCTAAACATTGAATCGAATGCTAATTAAGCATAGTTTTGACTACTCAAATTAGGATAAAAGCAATGAGTAGCGAGAATGTTTGCATGTTCATATTTTGTTCTTGAAATTTGCAGAATGCGGAAGGAGACAGAGACTATGAAACGGATGGAGTAATGTTATTGATCTAACGAAGTAATTCATTAGTTGGAATTTCACTCTTCTTGTTTACTTTGCAGTTGATTGGGGTTCGGACGAGTTTGCCATTGCCGTCGATTTGGGAGGTTGTGGCGCAACTGGCGGTGTATTTCGTTGTGGAGGATTTTGGGAACTATTGGATACATCGGTTTTTGCACTGTAAGTGGGGGTATGAGAAGATTCACAAGGTGCACCATGAGTATACGGCGCCGATTGGGTTCGCAGCGCCGTATGCGCACTGGGCCGAGGTGTTGATCCTCGGGATCCCATCATTTTGTGGGCCTGCGATTGCGCCGGGGCATATGATTACGTTTTGGTTGTGGATCGGGTTGAGGCAGATTGAGGCAATTGAGACTCACAGTGGGTACGCGCATGCTTGCTTGAAACTGCCTTTTTATCTTCGTTTGATGATTGTCATTTTCTTCTTTTGGGCTATTTCACTAAAATGATGTTCAGACTTTTGTTTACTATTAAGTTTCTCTTTTCTCAAGTTGATTTCCGTAAAGGTAACGATCACGGTAGGATCATCAACAGTGGACTAACTTTTCTTCACAAACAGAAGTACCAGGAGAGCCTTATGCTTTTTAATCACTTTCTCTCTGGAGTTATGCCCCCACACCTTTGGCCCCCACATATCATTCTTGCACAGTGATTAGCTGCAAATGTTCCGGCTTTATCAGTCTTTTGTTGAGTTACAAAGTTTAATTTGATACTGAATCCACCTTCACTCCCTTGGTGTTGGTTAAATTACAGACTAAAATGTATAATAACTCACCGACAGGTGGAACAAGGTTGTTCCATCCTCAGTCCGAGTCCACTTGGAGGACTCCCTGATTTTCAATCTAGTGCAGGAACTGAAGAAGAAAACTGAGAGAACCCTTGCGATTAGGGCTTTGCATTGGAGAAGTGCATTTCTGAGGATATATTCAATCTTTAAGACGGATCTCTTTGGCTATTTCTAAAGGATCCAAGTTCTTGAATTTACTCATTTCCCTCAACCGCTGTAGACTCCTTCAAGGTTAATGTAGATATTACTTTTTGGATGTACGTCGTGGCTTTTATGCTGCATTGCCTTCTTCACCTTTTAAACGGATCTCTTTGGCTATTTCTAAAGGACCCAAGTTCTTAAATTTACTCATTTTCTTTAACCGCTGTAGACTCCTTCAAGGTTAATGTAGATATTACTTTTTGGATGTACGTTGTGGCTTTTATGCTGCATTGCCTTCTTCATCTTCTCCCCCAACCCCCCACAAGAGTAATTGCATGTTACACTAGTCAAAGGAAGTCCTTGATGTGTTTATCAGCTTTTACTAATATGCATATGCAGATATGAAATTCTGGAAAAGTGGACACATTGGATTAGATTTGATTTTTTGGATTTTCGTGCTGCTTTTGGTCTTAGACTTTCAGCTAGTCAATGGGATAATTAGGTGTATCAGGAAAAAGATCTTGACATGATTGGTGGGGTTCTTTGAGGTCAAGTTTTACGGTCAATATAAGTGCCTCTACCATGATGTAGAATAAAACCAAAAGAGATTCTATTTCAAAGTTGAGGGAAGGCATCAAGAAAGGAATTATTTTTTGCATGTCTTCTCCCTTGTTTTCAAACTTTTTTAGTTTCAGCAATGATTGATTGAATGAAATTTTTAAAAGAAAAGGGATATCCTTATCTTCTTCTTCCCCTCTTTTCCAGTCCATTTCAATATCAGCCACCAGTCTTAAGTTGCTCTGTATGGCCAGTCATCTCTATCGTAGGTTGCGTCCCACTATTGTTTGATATGAACGGGCTATGTTTTTGCTAGACTGTCGATCTCTTTTGCCTCTTCATAGCCTTAGAAGGTGACAAGGACGAAAATAGACCTAATTCGTTAAGGTTGTTAAAGAAACTTGAGCCTGGTGATTTCTGGCTCGTTTAAGAAGTGGGTAGGAAATGTATGGTTCAAAACAGGGACTTCTTGGGTTCTGTCCTCTATGTATGCTTCAATGGCGGGTTCCTTTGTTAAGTAAACATATGTACAGTCTGGATTTCATCCGTAATTTCCCAATTGTAAGTACATGTAAACACGTGTACACACTCACACTCTTTAATAACGTGTCCTAAGCAGGAGTCTGTACTAATTAGGTTGGTATGGGAGTAGCTGGCTGGTCATATTTGGTATTAAAATTGATAATTATAGGTCAGTTGGACATGCATGGTGTGGTTGTAATGTTGGGTTGTACTTATAATCCAATGGGTTGGAGATAAATTGAATGGAGAGATAAGTTGGTTGGTTACGTGATGTGAGAGTAATGGGCTAGTTACATGACACGAAGTATGTGTTGCCGCATTGGTTCAGGTCTGTCACTCACTGTGCTTGCTTGCAAATTGGGTCTCCCCCCACCCCCCCACATCCCCATCACATAACCCAGAACCAATAGCAAAGAAGTTAAAGTTGTCTATAATGAAAATCTGGTGTGTCTTAGCAAGAAAAACTAATTAAACTTTGTCGCTGCTTTACATTTGAATGATGTTATTTGTCTGTAATTTTGCTTCACATAAATGAACACCAATCTAGCTGCAAAATATGTTTATTGAATTGACATGTCAGTAGTGTTAAAATATCTGTGTCAGCCATACTTCTTTGGTAGGACTTTATCTGGATGTGTTGTTCTGTTTATCTTTCACTCATATAATTAAAATCTGACGGAATTCAAAAAATTAAAATCAATTACTATTTCATGGAGGAAGGTTCAATTTCTTAGCACTAGAACCACAAGGATAAAGAGATTCAGCATAATCAAATCTTTGGCATTATGTTTTACCGCGTCTATCTATGTAAATAATAGTTCGGACTTGGGGTTGAATTTAAATATGCTGAAGTTAGTAACATATCTCCTTAGCTTTCGACATATAATTTGGTGAAGGGAAAGCCAATTGCATTGTCAAAAGACCATTCCTGGCACTTGTAAGGAGCACTTGGGGAATGCCAGCGGTTGATATGAACATTGGCAAAAATGAAACCACTTCAAAGGACTAAGATGTGCTTAGCTTTGTGATTTGTTCTGTTATCTCCAGCTCCCTATTACCTTTGATGATTCTTCTTTTAAACTTCAGTATGTCTTATCTGTGCTTCACAAGAATTCTCTTTATGATGCTTTCTAGACATCCTTCTTTTTTGAATAACAGACACTTAGAGTGCGTTATAATCACCTGTTGTCGCCATCCAGGTACGACTTCCCTTGGACTCCCACAAAATATATTCCATTTTATGGTGGTGCGGATTACCATGATTATCACCATTATGTTGGGGGACAAAGCCAGAGTAACTTTGCTTCAGTGTTCACCTACTGTGATCACATCTATGGTACTGACAAGGTATACACATTTTCATGACTGGTCTTTAAGATTTTATTTTTTTGAATGGATAGAAACACTAGTAATGACTTACTTATGTCATCAGGGTTACCGCTACCAAAAGAAACTCCTTCGACAGGTAACCCTCGAGCTCCTTATTTTTCTTTTGATTGCTGACTTGTTACTTATTAACTTGATTGGCATTCTTCCACTTTTTTTTATGTATGAGTGTCGTCTCGTATACTGGTTGAATGGGGTTGAGTGAAGTAGACTGTTGATCAGTTTTCTTGGTCTTTCATATTTGGTGGAGAACAAAAGTGGTTTCCGGGCATTATGTTTTCAAGTTACCTTGGCATCATTTCGTAATTTGATTGTTATCTTTGGTGCATATTCATTTGTTCTCTTTGGTGCATATTTGTTTGTTTTGACTACTCATGGTGGGTCATATGTTCTGCAAGGAGATGGCAACTAAGTTGTTTTGACTACTGATGCCTTCTCCTATGTTTAAGTTGTTACGTGCAAATAATCCAGTAAATTTATTTTTTTTGTCGTGCACATTTATTCCAACCAATCCTATGTTGATCCAATTCAGATGAAAGAGGGATCAAAAAGCAGTAGCGTACAAAATGGAGGCTCTTACAGTGTCCTTGCTCAAGATCTTAAATCTGAGTAGTGTTGGGACGTAAGAACCCTTTCTGGAAGGATTTCCGCGGTATGCCTCCCACTTGTGACAATGTTTTCTGAAACCTTCTGTTTCGAGCTGGCATCATTGGGTGGTTACTTTGCTAGTCAGGTAAATAGGAAGTACTGGTTCTGGTTGAGAGTGAACTAGGGTCCTTGACAACGTGTTCTTTGTGTAGTTTTAGACGACGATTTTAAATATCTATTAAACCGAGCCTCTCTCTTTTGGCAAATGATTAAATCAATTTCAAATGATGTCAGAGTTTTATTCTGTTGCTTACATACTGTTTAAGCTGATGTATGCCTGCTGTGTTTTTTGCCGTTACTATGACTTTCTAAAGGCATCGAAGAGAGAGAGTTGAAAATCAGTCTTAGACAAGGCAGAAGTGAGAAAGTTGCTTTGGCAAAATGTTGGGACCAAAATCTTACGGCTTATGAGTGTGATATCTGCGTAATGTTGTCTTGCCGAGTACATACTACAAAATGGCAGAGTTGTGCAAGATGAATGACCAAATTCAGAGCCCCTGGTGACGAGTTTTTAGGATGGTAGGAGCTATTTACAGTTGAAAGTTATCCGCCAAATTGGCGAAATTGCCGTAATTTGGAATATGTGAATGCCCCCTAGTAGGTGCTTGACCTGAATCCACCTAAAGAAACTGTTGGCACGTTACAGTTCTGGCTAAAGCTTCCCTTTCTAGCGAGTAATTATGGCAGCTATTATTATGATAAACTTGTGACCCCATCTGCCGTGACCTGAATAACTGAACAAAGCTGACAGTCCGATCCATAACCCACCAAATCCAAAGTGACCTTGTTTGTGCAAGGTTACTGACTTTTCGAGAGAGGAAGGTTGATGAAAGGGTTGTTTCCCTTCATCCTCGATGACGATCTTCTCTCTTTTTCAAGCACTACATACTTCAGTTCGTCTTCTTTTGAAGCACTAATGTAACAAAACTGCAACAGTGATGTTGTAACTATAAACAGGCAACTACTTATGCTAGACTCCACAATCAGATCCTTGCATAAACTAGCCACGTCAGCGAGAAGTGGAAATATAGACTAGAATGGTCCAAATATTACTTCTGATGTCCCTGTTTCTTATCTTAAAATTTTGGCGTAGCTTCTCGTTTGTGATTTGGAGATCGAAAAGTGTTTATGACCTTAACTCGGCCACATTTCATGAGACTCTTGTCATCGCGGAATCTGAACGCAGCTTTATCATATTACAGTGATTGGGTTTGTTTTCATGTTTCAACCATCACAATATGATGGAGTAACACCACCCTTTGTGTATGGACTTACGATTCTTTCCTATTGCTTAGATCTAAGGCTGACTGCTATCATCTAAGGGATCTTCCACAAACTTTCATCTAAGACATATGATTACTTAGAGAAATGGGTAGAAAACTTTTTTGTTTGTGCTTAAAGATAACAAATGGTCACTAAAAATGCATTTTTTAGCTTTGAAAAAGTGAAAACCAAGTAAAGCTACTATCATAACTTCGGTTCTTCCCAAAACATCATTTTAGCTCCGTCTCTCATGAAAACTCGAAGCTTCGAGTACAATGTGAGCTGCATTTTGCCAATCTGATGGTCTTGGACAAGAAGTTGATAAATGAAAATATTTATTCTTATTTTAAAACTTCACTGACATTACAAGAAGCCCGTCTAGCTCAGTTGGTAGAGCGCAAGGCTCTTAACCTTGTGGTCGTGGGTTCGAGCCCCACGGTGGGCGTTTCGTTTTTCCTTTATTCTTCCTTTTTCACGGTGTTATTAATTCAATTTTTTGTATTCAAGATTTGGCTAAATATAAGACACTGACGACACTTGGGCCTTAAGCAGAAAGTGTATTCATTTAATATAAACCGTATATAAAGAGCTTGAAGATACTTTTACCGTCTCAAGTCGTTATATGCTTTTAAAGCAATCGATGTCCAGCTTCACACTTTTACGAATTTGAAGTGCTCAAGTCAAAAAGTCGAAGAGAATTCTAAAAAAAGTAACCAATGCTTTATTTTGAGTCCAGCAGTTCATTATTTTTAAAGTGATGGGCTTGGACCATAATGGGATTCATTCATTTTAACCAATGCTTATTTTTGGGCCCATTGAATTTTAGGACCATAATAGGCATGCCCCTCCTGGCAATCAATTCGAGGTGATCCAACAGGATGAGAAAAGCACCACGAGATCCCTTTGCCAAAAAATTTTTTGTGGGGAAGAATTGAGCCAAAACACATGAAGGCCCAGAATACCGGACGGGGATCAACACCGAGAGATATCACAATTGCTTTAGGATCGAAGCAATTCAGGGATGTGGGCGATATTAGATTGGAGATGATGAGGGAATCAAGCTCGGATTCCCCGATGAAGAAAAGTCCAGGGGCACAAACAAGATCCAACCTGAGAGATAAGGTGAAAGTGTAGATAAAAACATTGAAAATTCTCGAGAAGAGGTAAGTCTTAGAATTGAAGGTGCCATGAGTTTTCATACAAAGTTCTTACAAATTGAGCGCAAAATGGAGATATCAATGCATGAAAATTACAAATTAAAGGAAGAAGTAAATGCATTGAAAGCCATAGGAGATAATCCAAGGCATGAAAAGAAGAACAGACCGCGTGAACCGGGCATTTTGGCCGTGGGTAGAGCGTAAGGCCCTTAACCTTGTGGTCGTGGGTTCAAACCCCATGGTGGGCGTTTCTTTTTTCCTTTATTTTCCCTTTTTCACGGTGTTATTGATTCAATTTTTTGCATTCAAGATTTGGCTATGTATATAAGACTCTGATACTTTGGCCTTAGGCAAGAAGTGTATTCATTCAATTTAAGCCGTATATAAAGAGCATGAAAATCCAGATACTTTTCCTAGCCTAAGTAAAGTAATCGATGTCTAGCTCCACGCTTTTACAATTTAACTGTCCAAATCAAAAAGGGGAAGAGAATTCTAGAAAAAGTTACCCATGCTTATTTTTTAGTCGAGCAATTCATTATTTTTTTGGTGATGGGTTTGGACCATAATGGGATTCATTCATTTTAAACGATGAGTATTTTTGGGCCCATTGAATTTTTGGACCATAATAAGCATGCCGCCGACGATCACTTCCAGGCAATCGAACACAAGACGTGAGAAGCACCTTGAGATCCCTTTGCCAGAGATTTTCTGCGGGGAAAAAGTGGGCCAAAACACATGAAGGCCCCCAAAGTATGGGACGGGAAATCAATACCGAAAGATATCACAATTGCTTTACGATCGAAGTAATTCAGGGAAGTAGGCGATATTAGACCGGAGAAGAGGTAAGTCTTAGAATTGAAGGTGCCGCGAATTTTCTTACAACGTTCTTACGAATTGAGCGCCGAATGGAGATATTAATGCATGAAAATGGCAAATTGAAGGAAGAAGTAAATGCATTGAAAACCGAAGGAGAGAATCCAAGGCATGAAAATCAAGAACAGACAGTGTGGACTAGGCATTGAACTTGGGGGCGCGTGGTGCATTATCAGTCAATAACAACGATAAACGCGTGAAACTGTAACGATAGCTGGTGTGGCAAAGGACCCTGTGGGTATGAACGATGCAGAAAAAAAATAGAGCTGATGCAGTAGCGCAGTTGGATCAAACAGAGTGCAGGATTGGGAATCCAGCTGTATTTGAAAATAGAAAGGAGGGAATGGGTGAGGAATTCCCTTCTTTGCCTACTGCAAACAATGGGAAAGTCGAAAGAGTGATGGCATCAATCAAGAAGGATCCCAAAGGCGAAAACCCTCGCATGCCACGGTGACTCGACCGGACAGGGATTTCGTGTTTAAACGTAGCTTAGAGTTCATAGCACCGAAAGACATTAAAAGGGCAAAATGGTGTTGAATACACACGGGAGGATGTGCAAGAAGAAGTGCAGGCCACCAATGTAGGTATTACGAAGGGTTATCTAATGGAAGCCATTTGGGAATTTCTCTCTCAGAAGATTTGATTCTGCTTATGCTTATAATCAAATTTTGGAGAAAGGGCCTTCGTTCTTCGATAATAGATCAGTCATTGTTAAACTCTGGAATGCTTCTATGTCAATTGAAAAGGAAGGACCGAATATTGTACCTGTTTGGGTCAAACTACCTTACTTACCGTTACATTTTTGGTCAAAAGAAAATGATAAGTAGAATAGTCAACTCAATTAAAAACCCATTGTTTATGGATCATATGACTGCCTCCAAAAAAAAGACTGGGTCATGCAAGAGTTTATGTGGAAATACAATTGAGGGAAGACTTCCTGAGGAAATTCCATTAGAAGGCCTTGAATGGCTCATAATAATGTGATTTTTGCAATATCTTTGGGCATCAAGAGAGGAGATGTTTCAGAAAACCTCTACCAATGTTAAAGTGGAAGGCTAAGAAAATGGCTAAAGAGACGGTGGTGACAGATGCAAACCATAATGTCCAGCAAAAGGATCAAAGTAACGGTAAAAAAGGTTGATAACTATATACTGGTAAAGCGAAAGTCAACCAGGACGACATTAAGTCCCAGAAGTCCAAATGTAAAGAAGACTAGGACAACCTTTTAAATTCTTCAATTTTTGGACGAAGCATAAAACCTTTAAACAACTATTGGAATCTGTTTGGCATGAGGAAGTTAAAGATAAGGCCTGCTACCAACTAAGTACTAAGCTTATGAAGCTAAGACCTGTCCTAAAGAAGTTAAGTAGAGAGTAGTACAACAACATTTTTTGTTAGAACTGTACTTGAGCTCAGAGTTGGAAGAAATACAGAAGCAAGTTTTCACGCGTTAGACTGTTGAGTTAGTGATGAAGGAAAATGAGGTGCATGCATAGTACTACAATTTGGTGCAAGCTAAGGGAGAATTTTATTACCAGAAAGCTAGTGTTAGGGATCTAAGCTAGGTGATGGCAACACTGCTTACTTTCATAAAAAGATAAATACTTTAGATGAGACTCAGGTATCGGGCTAATGAGGTGCATCAAGTGGCTATTCAATACTTTTCAGAGTTCCTTGGAACACCTGTCCCATCTAATCCTTTGACAAGAAATAGGCTCAATGGCTTCATTAAAAAGAAGGTGGATGAATATGATCAACAATTGTTAAGTGTCCCTATAAATGAACTGGAACTGAAGAATGCCATATTCTCATTCAAGGCCAATAAAGCTCCTGGGTCTGATGGATATAGTGTTGAATTCTTTCAACACAATTGGAAGATGGTACGACAATCTGTGACTGCTACTGTTTTGGAAGTTTTTTCAACAAAGTGCGGGTACTAAAGGTTTTAGCAACACTGCCTTAACTCTTATACCTAAGATACCTTGCCCAAGCATTATGAAAGACTTTAGGCCTATAGCCTATTGCAATGTCATATACAAATACATGTCAAAAATTCCTGAGTGCATGACTAAAGAAGATTCTCCCAAAGATTATCTCTCACGGGCAATATGTCTTTGTAACAAATTGAAGTATTGTAGATAAAATCTTGTTAATGCAAGAGGTGGTGAAAAATTATCACAAAAACGGAGGTACCCCTAGATGTGTGATGAAAGTGGATCTACAAAAGGCCTATGAGTCATTTAGTTGGGAATTTCTTAAAATAGTAATAGAGTGTATGATATTTCCCCCACAGTTTGTGAGATGGATAATGTAGTGTATTACTATAGGCTAGATTTTCAGTGAATCTAAATGGCTGCATAGAGGGATACTTTGCTAGCGCTAGAGGACTAAGGTAAGGGATCCCACCCTTACCTTTTTTCTATTAGTCATGGAGGCCTTTTCTGGCACGATGGATGTCTACTCTAACAATGAAGATTTTCCTTTTCATGCTAAATGTAAAGACCTGAAAATCAGTCACTTCTGTTTTGCTGATGATTTGTTCCTGTTAGCTTAAGCATAGATGGAAACACCGGTGCTCATCAAACAAGCATTAATGGAATTTGAGCAGTTATTAGGTTTGGCTCCCAACCTTACTTAGAGCTATGTCTCTATATCTGGTGTTGATCAGAATACTACTATGCAATTGATTGAAACTGTTGTATTTTTGTTGGAAAACTTCCTGTCACCTACCTTGGTGTTACCTTGATTTTCACAAAGTTGTGTTATAATGATTATAGAGCTCCTGTGGAGAAAACTATACATAGATTCTCCTCTTGGTCTACAAGATACATCTCCTATGCTGGTAGGATATAACTTGCCACGTATGTCTTGTTAAGTATGCAAGTATATTGGTGTAATATTTTTATACTGCCCAAGAAGATAATAAAGCTGATTGAAGGCAAAGTTAGGGTTCTTATATGTCATCGGAGTGATGTAAGATGCACTGGGGCAAAGGTAGCTTAGAATCATATATGTTTACCAAATAAGGAAGGAGGATTAAGCGTTAAAACAATGGATCAATGGAATAAAGCAGCAATATGTAAATATTTATCGGATCTGGCACATAAGAAGGATTCCTTATGGGTAAAATTATGTCATATTTTTATTATAAAGGATAGACATATTTGGATCTTTAAACCCCCTATCATAATTTTTAGACTTGGTGTAAGATCATAAAGCCGAGAGAGGTTTTCAAGCAATTTTTGGCCTATAAAGTGTGAAATGGGAATACAATCTGGCTATGGTTAGACAGATGGCTACCAGTCGGTGTCTTGACTGAAGTGTATGGTCAGAAAATTGTGTATGATGCTGGCATGAGTGTAATTACTAATGTAAAAAACCTTATGCAAAATGGAATATGGAGACTCCCTACACTCAGATCACAGGCTCTCAGAGGCCTAAATGCTGTATTAGAAACATTACCAAGGCCTAATATTCTCAACCAATATGAAGTCATATGAACTTTAACTACTAATGGAAAATTCACAATAAAATCTGCTTGGGATGGTATTCGAACAAGAGCTGGTGTAGCCCCTTGGTGGATGTTATTGTGGTTCCCTGGTCATATTCCCAAATGCTTAATGATCCTGTGGCTGTTATGTAATGGAGAACTAAGAACCGAGTCAAAGTTGAAAAGGTGAAACATTATTCATGAAGACACATGTGTACTATGTTCTGCACGGGCAAAAAGTGAGGATCACTCATTTTTACAGCACTCTTCTCTAAGGAATTATGGGGTTTGATCTTAAGAAAATTACAGATTAACATCAGGCTGCTGTCATGGACACAATTCCTGCAATAAGCTTGCCAACATTTCAGAGATAAGAGCCTAAAGCAAGACTATGTAAGCTGCTATTTGCTGCAATTTGTAATAGAATGGCAGGAGAGAAACGCCAGAATTTTTAAAAGACAAGTTTCAACATGGGTCAAGGTCGGCCAGTGAGACGATAGGGGGTAAGTTCATCGTCGAGAGGGAAACAACCTCGATCACTAGCTAAGGCCCCTAAATGACCGCTCAGTGATAAATGAGGTAGGGGTGCAGAGACAGCTAGGAGGTTTTCCTAAAAGCAGCCACCCTTGGAAGAGTGCGTAATAGCTCACTGATCGAGCGCTCTTGCACAGAAGATGAACAGGGCTAAGCGATAGCTGCTGAAGCTGTGGGATGTAAAAATATATCGGTAAGGAGCGTTCCGCCTTAGAGGGAAGCACAAGGATGCTTGTTCGTGATTCAACAATAGGTGAGGTATAGAGTGCATAGCTAGAAAAAAAAATCCCCTGCAAATCCTACCAACATTGATCTGTGTGATGCTTGGGATATAGATAAGCAAATTTTGTTATTATAAGGATGTGTATAGCACTTGAAATATGAGATAAAGATGAGAAATATATAGATGTGAAAATTGTTCTATCACTTGTATATGTGAGTTGTTTTGATAATAATATATGGGACCTTTTATCCAAAAAAAGAATTTTAATTTCTTAGGACATGATTCCTAATCTTCTTGGGCTCTTTGATTACAATTGCAAATGAGCTTTTCTCACTAGCTCTAAACTTTAAAAGGCTTATGTGATCCTCGAGCCCTCGAATCTTTATCCGAAGAGCTCACGTTTCATACCATCCATAACATTACTATGTTGCTATGCCTTTAAAATCCATACTCAATAGGTTACATGAAGTCTGAGCACCCCCGTGGTATCTTATTTCTATTTTATTTTTTGTTGAACAAATTGAATTAATGTAATTGATTAACGATTTCAAACTAAAGGCAATACCCGAACGGGAACCCCAGGAAACAACAAAGACAACGCATCCGATCGAAAGGTCTCGGAGAATAATGACCAACATGGTCTTGGAGGAAAACCAAGTAAACATAAAAGCTGTCCGTACTTGAAAGTACCAAATTATGGGGTAGTCAAAACGGGATGACACAAGAAAATGCAACAAATCCCTAGCTCCCACTGAAATGGTCTCGCCATTTCTTAAGTCAATTCCCCATGCCGCTCAATATTTTTACTTGTTTATTTTGAGCATAACTAAATACAATTTACGGTAAAAAAAAAGAGGCAAAGTCACTGCATCAACTTTGCTCCCAGAACCTACAAAGTCTGACCGTCACTTGAAACGGCATTTCTTGAAAAAATAAACGTGCCTAATAGTCGGGATTAAAACTAAACCATCTCTGCTTTCTAATTAAGCCACGAAATAAATCTTGCAACATTGGAGTATGTGCTCTCCAAGGATTGGGGTAGACCCAAAGAAGGTCGTGGTAAGCATTGCTGCTGATGGAGACATGCTGAAAGGCATGTTTTCTGAATTTCCATACATCTGAGGTATACTTTGCACTCATACTTGTTATGCAGCGCTGGAGCCGAGGACCCTTTCAAGGGCAGAAAGTGAAGCAGATTTAAGGTATCTTTCAAGAGAATGGTCCTCTCCCGAGTTTAAAGCAAAGCCCGAAATGGTGAGTGGCAGTTAAGAGTTGTGCAGATATTCATGTGTGTTGAAACGATTACAACAATTATCGTGCTACCACGTAACACGTAATGGGTTCGAAAACATACCGTACGAAGTCTTCGAAAATTCCGACGTAGGATCCTTGTTGTTACGAGCCTCCAACACGCTTGATCTTTTTCGCAGGTACGAAAACGGCTACTAGAGTCGAGTTCTTCGTCCACGAACCAAATCCTAGAGCTTGGTGATTGCTCTAGAGAGAGTGCTATAGAGAGAGGGATTATTGCTATGACTTACTTTTTTTATTGGGATATCTCTAGCCTTTATATAGAGATACAATTAGAGACTGGCTTTACCTCCAACTCTTAGGAGATAAAGATGTATTTACCTCAAACACTTAGGAGATAAATATCCTCTAATTAACTGTAATTATCCAGACTAACAAATACACATTATCTGTTAGTGGGCGGATAATGGGTCCATTGACCCAATTTATTAACAGCTCCCACTCGCCCACACACAGGGCAAATAAATCGTAGTCCCTCTTTATCTCTCGTCCACTCATCTCCTCATACAGGAAATGGAACGTGCGACCTACGAGAAAGGATGTCCAGTTGAGGAGTATTGTATTAAGTTATCACCAAACTAACACAATACATCACTCCAATAAATCTCGTATGTACCCCAGATAGTTCAACTACACCAGATTAAACACTCTCAAATCCCTCATAATGAGCAGTGTTAAACCTCTCATATGTTATGTATTCATGACTCATATCGAAACGAAAATCGACAAAGTCGCCCGGGCTATGAATCACACAACATGATGTAATATTGAACTTTCTTCCCAAAGCCCTCATGTCATTCCAATTAGACCCAACCGCTTTCCTAGACATGCCCCGCGAGACCGCATCATCCATGATCCAAGGGTACATGCTAAAGTAGCGACATTGAGTATCCTCTTCATGACATAGTCTAAGGTGAAAAGGGTACTATATATGATCAAAAATTTTGATCCAAGTGGCTCACACAGTGACGAAGCAGGGATTCATTCGTCACTCCCACTGTCGGTCTGCATTTAGCACATGCAGTATGATTTGCATGCTATGGCGTAACCCTCAAGGGCGTGTCACATAAATGTATAATAAATACGCCATACGAATCTAAGTCTAGTCGCTGTACAAGCGCCTAACCTGAGTTTTTCAGCCCAGTCACTCTCATAGTGCCTGCCTGAAATCTCACATTCGGCTGTAAACAGGCTACATAGAGTTGTGGAGATACTCTATGATCGACCTACATTTATTAGGTCTCATCTTAGCTCCAACTAAGGCGACATGTTTGCTTTATAAGCTGTATCATCTTATTCGCCCACTTGGCGCTTAAGACAATTATGTCTCATCTTGCTCGCTATCTTAGCGCCAAGGTGAATTACCCGTGTGAGTGGGTCAATTCGAGCCTGGTGACACTCTCAACAAGGATGTATATGTAATCACAAAGATTATCCATTCATTCCAAAATAAACTCAAATCAAGGAATGAAAATTTAATATAATAAATGTCAAGCACATAAGATGCCATAAACATATCAAAACCTACGTAGTCCCATACTCCTAATGTGAGAAAGGAAAACATCTCTAGCAATGGGCTTGGTCAAAGGATCAGCCACCATTCTGCCAGTAGGTATATGTTTCATGGACACCTCTCCTTGCGCAACTAAAGTTCTAATGAAGTGATAACGAAGGCCTATGTGTTTGGCCTTCCCATGATATTTGGGGTCCTTTACAAAATCTAGGGCAGCTGTATTGTCACAGTGAACAGTGACAGCCTCATCTGCATGAGCTGTAACCCCTAAAGACTGTAAGAATGACCTCAACCAAACAGCTTCCTGGACTGCTGCTGAACAAGCAACATACTCCGACTCCATCGTGGATAGGGCGATGCAAGTCTGTTTCTTGCTGCACCAAGAGATAGCTCCACCTCCTAGTATGAATGCATAACCTGAAGTGGATCTGCGCTCATCTCTATCACCACCCCAATCAGCATCGCTGTATCCTCTCAGTCTCAAGTCTCCACCATGATAACACAGGACGAGATCAGCGGTTCCACGCAAGTATCGAAGGATCCTCTTCACCGCATTCCAATGAGCGGGTCCAGGATTACTCTGATAACGACTCACCATTCCAACGGCATAGCAGATGTCTGGACGCGTACACAGCATAGCGTACATCAGACTTCCTACTGCAGCCGCGTAAGGCACTTTGGACATCCGATTCTTTTCCTCATCATTCTTTGGGCATTGGTCTGTGGTCAAAGTACACGCCTTGTCCATTGGAGTGTCTATGGGTTTTGAGTTATGCATACGAAATCGTTCAATGACTTTCTTGATGTATGTCTCTTGAGACAAACCGAGAAGTCTCTTTGGACGATCACGTATGATTTTAACCCCGAGCACATAATTAGCTTCTCCCATGTCCTTCATCTCAAAAGTTGAGGACAACCACTGCTTAGTGGCGACAATGGAACTCATGTCATTTCCAGCTAAAAGAATGTCATCCACATACAAAGAAAGGATTAGAATATTTTTCTTGGATCGTTTTACGTAAACGCAATGGTCTTGTTCAATCATTTCAAAACCTATAGAGGTAATGGCATGATGAAACCTAAAGTACCACTGCCTAGACGATTGTTTGAGACCATATATAGAACGTTTGAGACGGCAAACTTTGCGCTCATGTCCTTTGACTTCAAAACCCTCGGGTTGAGCCATATAAATCTCTTCGTCTAGTTCTCCATTGAGAAACGCAGTCTTAACATCCATATGAAAAAGTTCTAAATCCTGCTGGGCGACAATAGCTAGGATCAGACGAATTGAAGCAAATCTCACCACTGGGGAGAAAGTATCTTCATAGTCCACACCCCGCAGTTGGGTATAGCCTTTCGCCACAAGACGTGCCTTATACTTGTCGATTAACCCATCTACCTTGCGTTTGACTTTAAAAACCCACTTGTTTCCAATAGTCTTGCGCCCTGGCGGAAGGTCAATCAACTCCCAGACTCGATTCTTTTCCATTGAGCTTAACTCATCCTTCATTGCAGCCATCCACTCATTTCTAGCAGATGAAGATAAGGCTTCTTCCACAGAAGTAGGCTCGTCCTCATCATTTGGAGTGCACATAAGAATTTCACCGTCAATCTCAAAACGACGACGTGGAACTCTTCCTCGTGCACCTCTGCGCAGTTGAGAATCTTGTTGACCTGATGGTCCTTGTGGTGTGCTCCCACTGTCTGGGATACTCCCACTAGGTTGAAGGTCACTTACACTATCTTCAGCGACAACCGGATGAGGAACTAATTCCCCACCTTCGCTTGAAGATGGTAAAGTGGGTTCAACCTCCTCTAACTCATAGAGGTCAAGATTCTTACTCGCATCTCCAATGCTAGGAAAATCACTCTCTATGAAATCGACATCACGAGACTCTATTTCAGTCCTTCCACCATTTGGATGTTCACCATACATTACATAACCTTTAGAGTTTTCAGAATACCTTAGAAAGATACTCTTCTTTGCTCTAGGCCCTAGTTTCCCATACTTATGAGAAGTACTGTGAACATAACCTGCTGAGCCCCATGGGCGCAAGTTATCCAAATTTGGCTTTTGGTCATTCCAAAGCTCATAAGGGGTGGATTTGACTGACTGTGAAGGCACACGATTAAGTATATAGGCTGCAGTCAAAAGGGCATCCCCCCAAAAGATATAGGAAGGTTTGCTTGCGCCATCATAGACCTAACCATGTCTAACAATGTTCTATTCCTTCTTTCCGCAACACCATTTTGTTGTGGAGTATTAGGAATAGTAAGTTGCCTGCGTATCCCCTTTTCCTCACAAAACTTCTTGAAGTGATCTGACAAATATTCGCGTCCTCGGTCAGTGCGAAGAGTTTTTAAATTCTTCTCTTTCTGATTCTCAACCTCAGCTACAAAGCGTTTGAAACAGTCCAAAGCTTCGTAGCGGTGAGATATCAGATACACATAACCATATCGCGTATAATCGTCTATCAGTGTAAGGAAATAAGAGGCGCCATGGCGTGCCTTTACACTCATAGGTCCACATATATCAGAGTGAACTAGCTCAAGTGGTTGAGTTGCTCTCACAGCCTTTCCAAAAGGCTTCCTGCATGCTTTACCGGCCAAACAAGCCTCACAAGTTTGTAGATTGACTTTTGCGAGTGGGCCTAAAAGGCCTTCTCTAGCCAAACGAGTCATTCTATCTTGGCCTATGTGGCCCAGTCTTGCATGCCAGGTGGTAGAATCATTCACAATATTATCATTCACCACATAAGAATAAGAAGACTGAGAATCAATTAAATCCAATTGAAAAAGACTATCCATGCGAAAACCATGTCCGAACAAAACATCATCCAAAAAAATGTCCAACTTATTACCCCTAAAAATAAAGGAAAAACCACTGTCTAATAAAGCAGTAACTGAAAGTAGATTAAGCCGAACTGTGGGTGCATATCGCACATCCTCTAGAATCAATGTGCGCCCAGTGCGCAACTTGAGCTGGTAAGAACCAACCCCTAGCACCTCTTCGGAACTATTGTTTCCCATGAAGATATGTTTGCTACCCGCTGGAATCCGGTGATAATCTACGAACCCCTCTCGATCACGTGCTACATGTTTTGTTGCACCTGTATCCACAAACCACACAGGTTGGGAATGAGCAACCATCACATGTGAGGAAACATATAACTGAGAGAGAGATTCTGAAAGTACCTTCTTCGGCTCAGTGCAATCACGAGCGAAGTGTCCTTTCTGTTGACAGTTGAAGCATTTAACTTTAGACAGATCCTTTTTCCCACCACGTTTTCCTCTCTTGCGTTTCTTCATTTTTCCTTCCTTTGGCGCAGAAGTGCTAGCCTCGCCTTTCTTACCTTTCTTACTTTGTCTTTCGCGCTTGCCATTTGCATTGCGCGATCCCCCTTGGGCGACATAAGCAAGGGTCTTGTCAGTATCTCGAGTCTCGTCCTCAAGGATGACATGCTGTGAAACATCAGAAAAGTTCTTGATGTTTTCACTGTGGGTCAATATCTGTTTCATATTGGCCCACGAGGCAGGAAGGGACCTTATGACAGCTCTGACTTGCTGCTCATCTGTGAGCGCATGGCCAGCATCCCTTAGCTTACCAATCATATTGGACATCATCCTTAGATGTTCACTCATGGTATGTTTAGGGTCTTTTGTGTACTCCTCAAACTTAATCACAAGGCTACGAAGCCGCGTAGTTGAGGTTCCACCAAAAGAAAACTTGAGCTGATCCCATAAAGCTTTGCAAGTTGGAAGTTCATCATACTGCCCAATTAGATCATTTTGCAAGCTGCTCAACAAGGTGTAGCGCGCACTACGATCTTTCTGATTCCATTTCTGGTAGGCAGTGTGGTCTCTTAGGGGTTGCGCCTCAGTTGGCGCGACCATCTCCTTGGTCAAGTGCTCCTCGAGCTCTTGTTCGTTCAGCATGAATTTCATCTTTTTGTGCCAAACGTCATAATTATCTCCGTTAAGTTTTTCACCCTTAACGAGATCAGCTATGACATTCTTGGTGGCCATTATATTCACTACATTAGATTGCGCAAGGAAAAGACATTAATTATACATCCTTTTATTTATTTCAAAAAATTCAAATGAAAAACATAATCCTTCCTCACATCATGAAATCGAAAATCTGCTAAGCTCGTAATCATCTCCCATGTATGTGAGTTGGGAAAAATATTTTTCAAGTAATTTTTCGCAATAAATTTCATCATCATATAAGCCACAATATAATAAATCATCCACATGATAATTTAGAACAATATAAAATTGCACCATGCAATTAAATTTGCAAGGACTCCATTGAGCCCTATTGGCATTCTAATAACTTATGCTAAGAAAATTCTGGTTTGAATAATGTGCGTGCGAAATTACATCCCCGTACAAGGCTTTCTCGAAATATACAGGGAAATAGCAGAATACAACATCTTTGAGAATCCTACTACAAACTACTCCAATAAAACAAATGGAGATGCCGCACAGCACATTATTCTCAAAAGAATTTTCTTAAAGCAAGAGTAAACACATTAAACATAAGTTTCTTTAGAATGCCAATCTAATATCCATCCATTTAACCTAAAACTAGCATACTCAAATAAGAAGTTACAGGGTAATAAAATGGATGAATAGGCCACATTCTCCTCCCAAGGAAAACGGGCGACAAGGGCCTTGAAAATATAAATGGTTTAAAAGTGTGGATTTACCAAAAACCCAACAAATATACCTCAAAAGTATATTTAAACCATAACACAAATCAAGGCAAGCATGTAACAAATTAGACATAATTTATCTATGTCATATAACTCTCCAAAAATATTTATTGCTACTCACGAAGTGCAAAAAATAATATTTACGCATTATTCGTATTTTTGGGAACCACAAAAGTACCACAAAAATACTCACAAATGACCAAAAACTGAGAGATAAATCCTAAAAAATTGGCAAACAGTAAATTTATCCTTAATATGCCCTCTGAAATTAAATAAAAATTCTGTGTGTATAAAACAAAATTTTAAAGTTAATTTTTCATAGAAAAAATCGTTTAAAAATTAAACAGAACACACACAGAGGGTATAAAGGTAATTCAGCACCATTGAAAATTTTCAGAAGGCATGACAAGGCTCCACTCGCCGGCGGTGACGATCACCGGCCAAAAACCAGCCTGCACGCGCCTCCACGCGCCGCCGTGCGCGTGGGACAGCGCAGAAGATTCTTGGAGCAGGCGCGTGGGAGCACGCGCGCGTGGAGCTCGTGGGCTCGTCGACGACGCCTTGCTGGCGCGTGAGAGCGCGTGGGCGCGTTGCACGCCTGGGCTCAGCCACGGCTGGCGCGTGGATGAGCGTGACGGCTCCTTTCGGCGCGGTTTTGCGCGTGTGGCGCGTGTACGGCTCGGCTTGAGCGCGTGGCGCGCGTGGGTTTACTGTTCATCATCTTCATAGGAAAACCCTAATTTTTCCAGCGCCGCCATGTCGCGATGCCAACTTCGGGATGCCATATCTCTCTCGTTTTTAAGCCAAATAATGCGTACGATATATCGTTGGAAAGCTTATACAACATAGATTAATTATGTACCAACCGATCATGATAAAAACAGAATATCATACTCCGAATTTGAGTCCCAAAACTCGAAAAAACCACAGTTTTCTTGAAAAATAAAATCGTGATTTCTCACAAATCATGCATCCAAAAATCACAAAATTTTATGGAGTTCATCCTCAACCATAGGAGAACAAAAACATCTAATTATTTTTCAGAAAAACATGCTCAAAAAATTTCGAATTTTAATAATGGGTCTCATTCATGTATCCGGAAAAAATCGTAACATGCACATTATTTAATCTAGCATGTTAAAGGCGAATCAACAAGTAATCATGCTCTGATACCAATGTTGAAACGATTACAACAATTATCGTGCTACCACGTAACACGTAATGGGTTCGAAAACATACCGTACGAAGTCTTCGAAAATTCCGACGTAGGATCCTTGTTGTTACGAGCCTCCAACGCGCTTGATCTTTTTCGCAGGTACGAAAACGGCTACTAGAGTCGAGTTCTTCGTCCACGAACCAAATCCTAGAGCTTGGTGATTGCTCTAGAGAGAGTGCTATAGAGAGAGGGATTATTGCTATGACTTACTTTTTTTATTGGGATATCTCTAGCCTTTATATAGAGATACAATTAGAGATTGGCTTTACCTCCAACTCTTAGGAGATAAAGATGTATTTACCTCAAACACTTAGGAGATAAATATCCTCTAATTAACTGTAATTATCCAGACTAACAAATACACATTATCTGTTAGTGGGCGGATAATGGGTCCATTGACCCAATTTATTAACAATGTGTAACACATATTGACAAATATCACATCACGGTTCGCTAGTTTGGGCCAACTGATACTCAACATCGGTGACCACCTGCAGGCTGCAGCTCAATTTTCAATTAGTGATGCTCGGTTTAGTGGTCAAGTAAGATGGGTACGTGTGTGAAGCAAGTACTCGCGACCGTTTCACGTCAAAGGTATCATGGTTATTTCTTACATCGCATTCACTCTTGTTGTCTTAATATACTAAACTAGACTAGACTAGATGAATGACACATTTAACTCACTCAATTAAGATTTCGCTGGCTTCGAGCTAGCGTCAGGTAAGCGCAAGCGCCGTAGCCTGCGGGATTGTCATATTGATCTTATTATCATGCTATAACAATGGTATTAATTGGTAGTTCGTCCATGAATAAAAACCGCAGATGAATCTTATCTTACGTATGGGTCTCATACGTAAAAATGCTTAGTGAACCATTGATAAAAATTTTGCGTTGAGATTCAAATCTCACCTCAAAAAAATGCCGATCAATAAATCAACATCTAAGCCTTATAAGTCTCTCACCTCGCTCGCTGACAATTGATTTTGAGTTGGATTTTGTCACTTGATATTAAAGCGGGTCGATTTAAGCATATCAGTCAATTTTAAATTTAAATCTACCATTCTCAGGCTCAATTCATCACGTGTTAGCTACGCTCTTCTGGTCACACACGTGAAGGAACTTGTCGAGATATAAATCTCACATCAAGAAAGCATTAATTCATAAATCAACATATAAAACCTTGCGAATCTCTCTTTTCATTTCCAATCAGTTTCGAATCGGATACTTTTAAATCTCCTAACAGCGTGTACTGTTAAGCAATGATAACTTTTACAAGAGGTAAATGCACGATAATACATACAACTGAACTTTTTACCAGTGGCATCATGTTCTCTCCGGTGAAGTGAATTCGATTTGCCATAATTAATAATAATAATAAAATAATAATATAACAAAAGATTTAAAGTGCCACAGGATTATGATTTCTCGTGTGCTGAATCATATAGCCTGAGGGCCTCACAAGTGTGCACCCCAAAAGTGGGAACAGTATGGCCATGTATTAAATCGAATATATAAATATTTATTAAATCAAAGGAGAAGGACAAAAGACCAAAATGGGCAGTCAATTTTTTAATCTGTGCACGTCACCTGCTTCAGTAGCCCTTTGAATAATAGCTCGTAGATTTGGTGAGCCTTTTTGCAGGGGCAAACCACCGTGTCCTGCTTTGGTCAACACAACGTGCCTCATTTACTATTATTATAAAATAATAAAAAAAAAGAAAAAAGAAAAAATAGGACCACTAGGGAATTGGAATATGGTAAAATTCCTAGGTTACCCTTTTCCTTTGTTTATTGTGTTTCCATGAAAGAAAAAATGTTTTTAAAATAAATTTTGATTAGACGAGGAAAGTAACGAGGAAACAGACAAAGAAAAAAGGCTCCAGACTGTCCCACAAGGGCCCCACAACAAGACCCCAATAACAACAAAAGGTGAAAATTTCTGAAAGGACAAACCACGCCCTCTTTAAGCACGTGACTCTCATTCTCCCCCCAACTAAGACACTCTCGCGGGAATGCTCAGAGCCGGACTGATTTTCTTAAAAGCAAATTTTATGTTAAATTGAGATCACTTTGTAAAATTTATTTTAAGTTATTTTTGATAAAATTAGCTTTAAGTTAGAAATGATATTTAAGTGAAACGTATTAAAATAAGTTTTAGTGTGATAAAATGTTCTAGAGACATAGTGTTCCAATAAAAGATGTTAAATGTCTTTGTAATTAACAGGAATGCTTTGGTATTTTACTTGGTCAAACATGATTATGAAAAAATAATTTTTTTATAGTTTTTATTTTTTTTAGATTATGATTTAAAGATTATGGTCAAATAGATATGCTTATTTGCAAATCTGTAAACAGTCTTATTTAATCCAAATTTAATTATGTTTGATCAGATGATAATCAATTTCAAACATGCCCTACTTTCTTCTAAATATGTTCAGACTTGTTCCGGACTGGCTGGGTGAGAAACACAAGCTTTGCCGAAGTGTTATGTGTGGCAGTTGAATACTCGTTCTCATAACTGATAAGTTTTGGGTCAAGTCCTTTGGCTATGGCGAGGTTAGACATGTCTTAGTCCGGTATGATTCGCACAATTACATGAAGTACGAGCGAAAACTCACATAATGTTGACGGAGACGCACTCTTTCACGTCGTAACTAAAAAAGTATATATAATAAATAAAGGTAGAAGCAAGCTTGTCATATATTTGACGACGACGACGACGACGACGACGACGACAATAATAATAATAATAATAATAGTAAATTAAATATACAACCCAATTTTAAATTGCATGTCATGATTACATTTGGTTTCATTGGATTCCCCATTGATTTTTGGAAATTTTGATGATATATTTTATTATATGAAATGATTATATATAACTAAAAAATATGACAAGAATAATAATATTAGAGTAAACAAATATTGCTCGGCAAATCAAGTTAGAATAAAAATCACGAGCTTAGTTAGCATTTACAGATCGTGACCACAAAATTTGAAGATGTAGCAGTTGTGTCCATCCATCATTAAATTTGGGTTGATGGCAGTTGTTGGAGGATAGCGGTGATGCTTAGTCTATGATGTTGGTGATTGAGTTGATGTGAGTTGATGCCGATTAATGGAGGATGGCGTTCATGGTGGGTTTCTGTGTTGGTGGTGGTGGGTAATTGATGCGGTGGTGGTGGTGGATGACGCGGTGGTGGGGGGATGATGTGATAGGCGTTTGACAAGGTTTGTTGGGTTTTTGTATCGGTGGAAATTGTCGTGGTGGTGGATGGATGGTGGTGATGGGGGGTTGAAGCAGTGGTGGGTGGATGGTGGGGGATGATGATGATGGGCGGTTGAGGAGGCTGTTGGGTTTCTATGTTAAAAGGCAATGAAGTTATTATTTTAAATTGTTGGGTATTTTAAGATTCTGTTTGGTTAACATACATCAATGATAGTTGTCCAAACTAATGGACGTGCGTGTAATTTTATTTTAATCTTAGAGATACTGCTATAACTATTAGGGGATGAGCACAGTTCGGTTTGGGGGTCAAACCGCGAATCGAACGTCATCCCTCGGTTTGAAAAATTATGAATCGAACCAAACTAAACACTATGGGTTTAGATGGTTTAGTTTGGTCGATTTATACGGTTCGGTTTGATCGGTTTAAACAGTCAATGCTCACTTAAAAATGTTGTTCCTTTACGTACTACTATTGGATCTAATGATAATTAAATTGAAGTTATATATAATTTTTAAATTACATATAATCTTGTTACAATTGATATATAAGTGATCATTGATGTACGAGAAAGAATCAGTAAATATAAAATAGATGTTGGTCACTTTATAAGTGTTCTCATTATTTTATTTTTCCTTAACTTTTAAGATTTATTTATTTGAATTTTTTTTAGAACTTTATATGTGAAATTATCGATGAATGTTACTAAAAATAGATTAACATATCATAGATCGGTTCGATTTGAAATCGGTTAAAAAAATATGAACCGTGAATCGATCCGAACCAAAGTCAGTTTGAAAAATGTGAAACTGAACAGTTAAGTTCTTTGAAGGGTTCGAATTAAGTTGGTTCGATACGAGCGATTCGAACCGATTTAAATGGTTTGATACTCACATGTTCCTAAAATTTTATTGTAAGCTGCATTCAGACCTTATTGGAATTTGAAAATACGAAAAACCTGAATTCTCTTTGGGTAGAATCTTCGTTAATCATTCCATTTTAGCCTAAAACGTAAAAACCAGAGTGAACAAGCGCGTGAACGGCGTGTGCAGTAACGTCGAACCAGCACATCTACGGTACTATTCGTCTATTCCACACTGTCTCTCTCCATTTTACTCTTTTCTTCGCCATTGCTGGCCTTCCCTCTCCTCCCTCTCTTTCTCCATCAGTCGTCACCCTCTCTCCCTCTCTCTGTGTCTCTCTTTACCTTTTACCCATTTCCAATCACACAAAAGTATCCACTCCATCACACCTAAAAAAAAGTTAAAAATCAACCCAGCACAACCACTTCAATACCATCACTTCACTGATATCGCCGGACTCCGGCGAGGGCCACCGGCAAATTTTCAAGTTCCGGCCACCCCCGTCCTCCTTCATTCTCCGGCTAAATGCAAGTCAGGTCACATGGGTACCACGGTAAGAAAACTTCCATATTCGAAATAACACAATTCACCCTCAAGTTTCTGCTTATTTGCACTTGGAATCGCCGCATTTTCTGCCATGGCGGCTACTAATAGCGGCACCGCCACCCCGCAACCCGCGGAGAACTCCGCCGAGGAGCTGGCGGCGAAGGTGGTGCATAAGAGGTACGAGGGGCTGGTGACGGTGCGGACCAAGGCCGTAAAAGGTAAAGGGGCCTGGTACTGGGCACACCTAGAGCCCATTCTCGTTCACAACTCCGACACCGGCCTGCCCAAAGCCGTCAAGCTCCGGTGCTCCCTCTGTGAAGCCGTGTTTTCGGCCTCCAATCCGTCCAGAACGGCGTCGGAGCATCTCAAGCGTGGCACATGTCCTAATTTTAACTCCACCCCTAGACCCATCTCGTCTGTGTCTCCGTCAGATGCTGTTAGTTTAGGTTCCCCTTCTTCTTCTTCTGCCCACCATCACCACAACCACCGAAAGCGTAGCTCTTCCGGTGGCCGTGGTGGGGGTAACGCCGGACCCGTTACGACGTCGTACCAGGTTGCGCCACTTTCTATGGTCGATCCGGGTCGGTTCGCGGTTGAACTTGCCTACTCGCCGGTGGTGTCGGTGGCGGCGTCTGCTGTAATACCAGCTAGTGGTGGTGGTGGTTTGTATGCTCATCATCAGCAGCATTTGATTTTATCAGGCGGTAAGGAAGATTTGGGCGCTTTAGCTATGTTGGAAGACAGTGTAAAGAAGCTAAAGAGTCCCAAAGCATCACCTGGTCCAACACTGAGCAAGGTCCAAATTGATGCATCGCTTGATTTTCTTGCTGATTGGGTTTATGAGTGTTGTGGGTCAGTCTCATTTTCGAGTTTGGAGCACCCGAAATTTAAGGCATTTCTTAACCAGGTCGGTTTGCCACCGGTTTCGCGAAGGGAATTTGCTGGTGAGAGATTGGATGCTAAGTACGAGGAAACAAAAGCCGAGTCAGAAGCACGAATTCGTGATGCAATGTTCTTTCAGATTTCATCAGATGGGTGGAAATCTACGAGTAATGGGCATGTAGGGGAAGAGAATTTGGTGAATTTGGCTCTGAACCTGCCTAATGGGACTAGTGTGTTTCGCAGGGCAGTTTTTACTAGTGGGTACGTGCCTTCTAAGTATGCAGAGGAGGTTTTATGGGACACCATCGTTGACATTTGTGGAAACAACATGCAACAATGCGTAGGTATAGTTGCTGATAAGTTTAAGGGAAAGGCGTTGAAGAATTTAGAAAACCAGCATCATTGGCTGGTGAACCTCTGTTGTCAGTTCCAAGGGTTCAGTAGTTTGATTAAGGATTTTAGCAAGGAGCTTCCGTTATTCAAGATTGTGACTGAGAATTGTTTAAAACTAGTGAGTTTCGTCAATACTAAGTCTCAGGTTAGAAATACTTTTCATAAGTATCAATTGCAGGAATACGGGCGTGCCGGTTTATTAAGAGTGCCTTTAGGTGGTTATGAGAGAGCTGATTTTGGACCTATGTATACTATGGTGGAAGACATATTAAGCTCTGCAAGGGCACTTCAGTTGGTTTTGCTCGATGAATCTTACAAGATAGTATCCATGGAAGAGCCACTTGCCAGGGAGATTGAGGAGATGATGAGGAATCCCCATTTCTGGAATGAGTTGGAAGCAGTGCATTCGCTTGTGAAACTGATCAAGGGAATGGCTCGGGAAATTGAGTTGGAGAGGCCGCGTGTCGGGCAGTGCCTTCCACTCTGGAAAGAGCTTACAGTAAAAGTGAAGGATTGGTGTTCTAAGTTCCACATTAGTGAAGGACCTGTGGAGAGGGTGATTGAAAGGAGGTTTAAAAAGAATTATCACCCAGCTTGGGCAGCTGCATTTATACTTGATCCCCTATATTTGACCAGGGACACTAGTGGGAAATATTTGCCGCCTTTCAAATGCTTGACACCCGAGCAAGAGAAGGATGTGGACAAACTCATAACTAGGCTTGTATTGAGGGAGGAGGCGCACATTGCGCTAATGGAGCTTATGAAATGGAGAACGGAAGGGCTTGATCCGGTATATGCGCAGGCTGTACAACTGAAGCAGAGGGACCCCGTTACCGGAAAAATGAAAATCGCCAACCCCCAGAGTAGCAGGCTTGTGTGGGAGACTTACCTAACGGAGTTTAAGTCATTGGGGAAAGTTGCAGTTAGGCTTATCTTCCTTCATGCAACTTCGCGTGGGTTCAAATGCAATTGGTCTTTCTTGAGATGGGTGAGTGCCCATGCTCAATCGAGGACAGGCATAGACAAGGCTCAGAAGTTGGTATTTATTTCTGCCCATTCAAAGCTTGAGAAACGGGATTTTTCCAGCGATGAAGAAAAGGATGCTGAGCTCTTCACCTCGGCCAACGGTGAGGATGATGTGCTAAATGAGGTTTTTGTTGATGCATCCTCTATGTAACACTCATTTTATTCTTTATCTTTTTATCTTGGTAGATTTCTAAATTTGTATGATTTTTTTAATTCTTTCCACTGCTCAGTACTTGTTTCATTGATCTTTAGTACTTCTTCAACTGCTGAACGGGCTCATGATATGGGCAATTGCTCATTAATCTCGGAGTTTTTGAGCCTTCAGAAAATATTCTTCTTTCTTAGAGACAGAATGCTAATGAATAGATGTCAAGGGCCAGAAGAATGTTGTAACACCTTTGCATTTAGTAATTGAAGTCAATTATCTTTATTGAGGGGTTTTATTTCTCCTTTTCAATTCTTACTCATTATAGATCAAAGCTTTACCCTGACAAACTTATGAGTTTGATGAATCTAACTAATTATGAAAATCTTGTTGTCATTGAGTAATATTTATATGATTTTTCTGCATGGATGGAATTTCTTGCTCAGTTGATTGGCTTGTTATAACCAAATGATGCTTTTCTGTGATTTGTCTATCTATCCAAATCAATATTACTTAAAGGCTGACATTAGGTAATAATTAGGTATCAATATTTCTGCATATTAGAAATTTCAACAGGCTATTAATGACTTCAGTAAGCAAAACCAAGCATGACAACTTTAGCCGTCTATTTTGCCTCCTTTTTGCTTTAGTATTCACACTTCGTGTGGTATCTGGTAGGTTTGCTAATTCTACCATCTTTCCATGTTTACTTGACCTTCCCCGGGCTTCAATTAGGGAATTTGACTTATATCTGATCCCTCCTTTGAACTTTTTGTAGTTTTTCCTGCACCAGCGTGCTCAATTGGCGCTATATAGAACCATATGGCAGAAACCCCAGAAGCTTGTTTTTCCTAAAACTCACCATTAATTCTGCGTCTAGGGTTTCCTAGTGATCCTTTATATGCTCACATGGGTCCTCCATTATACTTCTGATGGTAGGAGATTCCCAAGTGTAGGTTCTGTTTCAAAGTTGCAGAGAATTACTATGCTATGCCCACATCTGGGTATTACCTCAGCATCTTTGTGCACATTGCTTAGGATTAGATCCGATTAGCTCAATTGACCTCTTGGACTTGCATAGATTCTAAGAGTTAGTGTATGCAGTGACAGTGAGGATAGATATTGATGTTTTTCCCTTCTATGTCCCAAAGCGAGTTCGTCATCGTGTCGAGCGCATCAAAATTGGCAGTTGTGGTCATTATAGAACACTGGAACATGATTCCGGTCTTTAGTTCACTAAAGAACGCTATCTATTCAATACGATGCTAATTCATCCTCTTTTTATTTCCTGGCAGAAGCATTTGACAAAGATATTGTTAGACTGTCGAGGCCACCTTAAGGTGTTTGGTTGTTAATAGGAATTGCCCTGTCGTGATTGTATTGCAAGAGGGATCCAAGAAAGGATATGGTTTGGAGTTTTTCGATCCGAAAGACCAGCGCTTTCGACAAAGATATTGTTGGAATGACAAGGCCACCATAAGCCCTTGGTGCGGTTGCTGGAACAGGTTGGGTGGATGGTGAACCAGGTTTCTCTACATGGGTCAACAACCTCGGAAGGACCTACTACAAATGTTTCTAGCTAGAGGACTAAGAAGAGCACTTCTCCAACTCTTTGTTATCTCATCCCTGTCTTCTGGTTTGTGTTACTGAGAGAGTAGAGCCCCACATGAAAGTTAAGTGGAAGTCTATTTCACAGTTTTGGTTGTTTCATGGAGAAAGAGAGAGAGAAGGAAGGACCCTCAAGCTAAATTATCTTTAGGTAACTTCTCTTTAAAACATTCGGAAACTTGTGATGTTCATGCAGAGTCATTAAGATGATGCTGCCCCATGATTGACAAAAAGGTTGTAGGAGGACCCAAAGCAGAGGAAGGCTGTCGGCATGAAGCAACGCAAGAAGATGCTTTGACAGTGATTTGGGAACGATGTTGAATTGATTTGCTTGTTCCAGAGAGCTCATTGAGGTGCGTAGGCCTAAATCAGCCAGTAACAGTGGTGGCCTCTACCGACCTTTATTCATATTATTATTATTATTATTATTATTTCAAACTGTATGTTTACCATACCTGGTAATTCTTGGAGCTTATTGCTTCGTACATATTCAAGCATGGAAACAATTTGCCTAATGCATTGATTTAAAGAGAGATTTGTTGTTGTAACGGGCCGTGAATTTTGATTTTTCCTGTCTGTCTATCTGTTCCTCATTAATTTGGACGCCCTCGCGAACAAGAACAGGTTACAAGTAAAACTCGAATGGGGCACAATCCTCGCTTTTCATAATTTGGACAGCTTTAGGAATAGATATCTATAGACCCGCTTCATAAAATCTAGTCAGTTTCCATATCTATATAGGTTGTAAAACAGTTTTGTGAATCTCTTTTCTTAATAAAATATTTTTACTATTTCGCAAAAAAAGACCGAAGTATACATAAGATAAGCATACAGTACATGCATGCTAGCTAATGTTCAAAGGGCACAAAACAGAGCAAAATGAGTTGTTGACATTCAAGTGTCGTCTTCTTGATGTAAATCAGTCTTCAAGTAATGGAAGCTCCAAACTGTTCATTTTGCAACTTCTGCTGGTGGTAATCAAGACAAGCAGATCTTCAAAGAAACTATGCTTATGATTCTTCACCACCATCATCATCATCATGCAAACCCCATCTAGAAATTTATCTCTCTCTTAATTGGTGATGCAAACCCCATCTAGAAATTTATCTCTCTCTTAATTGATGGCCTTTGCAGATTCTTCCACCCACCTTCACAAACAGTTAAAAGGTGAAAATTTTTGAGAATGGGGTGGCCAGCAGGCCAGGGATGGCCATTCACCTTTTGACAGGCGAAAGTAGACTCCAGATGGGGAGTAGAATAAGTGTTGTGGTACCTTTGAATTTTGGTCTTCTAATTACTCATTTAGTGGAGGGGCAGAAATTCTTGTCGGCAGGGGATTCCACTGTTTGTCCAAATTAAAAATAAAAAAAAGGGGGGGCTTTTATTTTGCACTGACTACTCACCAAGTAAGGGACAAGTGTAGAGTTCTCTCTTCTGGTTTGAGCTTTTCACTTGTAATGCTATGCTATGCCCTGCTCTACTCTACTCATGGTTTTGGTAAAAGCTAAAGGAGGTATAATGATTATTCTAGAATGACAATTCCCTCCCCCTTTCTACAAGAATCTTATCCCTTCCTATGTTCTTTACGGTTTGATTTAGTCTTATGGAGTTAATTTTTAATATATAACCCAAATGTTTGCTCATACATTACTTAAAATTTGATCTTAATACATTTATATGTGACTCTCGACATTAGAATAGTGTGAGATTATTTTGAAAAGACATTTCTAACGATTTTAGAAGTACCTATTGGCGATGACCCTTTTAAAGGAAGTAACAGCCTGTTATAAGATTGTGGGCTGAGTTGTTATACTAGAAATTATTTCACATCGAAAAACTACGGGGTTTGATTGGAAAGACTCCAAGGCAATAGTGTGAGTGAAATATGCGGATAAATCGTGGAGCTGTTAAATTAATACTTGATTCTTGCTTTATGTTTATCATTGTTAATTGAAATGATAACTTTAGACGGTTCTGACTTGGTCAAAAGTAATTTTTAATATATAATGTTGCTATCGACGTCCAAAGTTAAGAATTGTAAGGTAAAGTTACTTATAAATTCGCAATTCCTTTTCTCTCTGTCGGTCACTTTTTTTTAGAGTTGTTTTTGTAGTTTTAAAAAATAAAATAAAAAATTTTTGAACTTTTTATGAGTTCCTCGAGTTCAGTGACTATAATTTGGCCCTGCCAAATGGCCAAGGACTAGGAGCTTTGTTTCCAAACTCTAACTTCACTTTATGCTTTGAAAAGAGGCTGACTTTATTCCTTGTTGATCTTTTTGTTATAACCTATAGACATCAGGTGGTCAGCTTAGCAAGGCTTTTGTTATCATAGAGCAATTTAAGGATTAAAGTGCATCTTTCAAGTATATAAAGTGAAAACTTATTTGCAATTGCATTCTTCTTTGAAAAAAAATTATTTAGGGTCTAAAAATAATTCTTATCTAAATATAACACGACTCTTTAAACTATAATTGATTATAGTTTAACTTTGTTAAGTTGGTTAGATGTTTATTATACCTTTACTATGATGAGAGTTTAAGCCGTGCCGGATGTTAGGCCTTTTTAGTATCATATATTCTATGAATAGGGATGGATCTCATGTAGAATCGGAGGTAACCATGGTCTTCCCCCAATTCTTGAATGAATAAGCTGTGTGAATTTTCATCCCTCCAGACGAAGATGGGTCTAAAGAGGAGATTACCATACAAGCCTAAGTTAAGAAATGCAAATTACAAATATATAAGGGACATGAATAAGCTGTGTGAATGGTTAGCGTCAGCGACGTGAATCTATCTACCATTTGTGAGCGGTTGGCTAGTTGGGCATGCCGGAACAGCTCAAGGGTATGTCTCATCAAAACATGTATTTTTTGTCCTAAATTTGTAAAAAAGCTAAATTATTGGGGAAAAAAAGATCGTAAAGCCTCCTTTTCTTCTTTTCTTGTCTACTCAAATCCAACTTTTGATTTTGAGTAGATTGATGATCAGTCAAAACCAGTGGGCTTCATGATGCCTATACAGTATAATTATGGTAGTACTATTTGGGCCACCACCCATGATAATGATACGCCATAAAGTATTTGAATCCTCTCACTTCATTATATCAACCCCCCCCCCCCCCCCCCCAACCCCCAACAAAAAAAAAAAAAAAAACTGGTGTATCTCTATTTTTAAATCGTTGGTGTACCTTTTTTAGTTTAATTATTGTTCTCAACCCATTCTGGTCATGCTCAAAGGCCCATTAAGGGTCCCGCTTCGGCCGAACACGTCGACAGATTCAACAGTCAAATTTTCAACGTATCGAACCAGTCAGCGCTCGCACGCTCAAGTCACGTACATTTTTTCTACAAGGCGCGCGACTTAGACAACTTATTTCATGTTAACGTTACTCACGGTAATACGATCATCACGCCGCGACCACCCAAGCACCTTTTCATCAAAAACTTCGACCGAGAGCGCAACAGGAGCAACGGGGTCAAGGGGCATAGGCCTTGGCCAATCCCATGGGGTCGGCCTTGGCCTCACCCAAGGCCATGAGGTTGGCCTTGACCTCCCATGGGGGGTTGGCCTTGGCCTTCCCCCCCCCCCCCCCTCGGTTCTTCACTTTTCGTGCAAAGTCCCTTTCGCACTTTGTTTGCTCCGTACGCTCTTTATGTGACTTCGGCGCTTTGTTCGTTATGTGGGTACGATTCTTGACAACACGCTAGTCACGACGCAACTTCCGGATTTGTCATCACTCATCAAAACACCTACCGTCGGTGCGCCCGAAGTTCCCCAAAAGGGGAAGTGGCCTTGGGCTCCAAAAATAGAAGTTGGCCACTTGGCCTTGGCCAACCCCAGGGGTCGGCCACAGCCTTCCCCAACCCCAGGGGGTAGGCCTCGGCCTTCCCCAGGCCTAGGGGGTAGGCCTCGGCCTCCAGGAGGGGTTAGCCTTGGCCACTCTCCCCCGGTGGTTCCCCCATTCGTGCATACTCTTTTTCGCACTTTTTTCGCTCTGTACGCTTCGTACATGATTTTGACATCTTGATCGTCACATAGATACAACTCGCGTCAACACACTCGTCATAACGCAACTTCCAGATTCATCATTGCTCATCAAAACACCTACCAACGGCGCACCCAAAGTTCACCGAAGAGGGGAGTGGCTTTGGGCTCCCTCCATGGGAGTTGGCCTTTGGCCTCGGCCTCCCCCAGGGGCCGGCCTCAGCCTTCCCCCAATTTATTGGCCTATGGCCTCCCCTCCCGCACGCACTTGTTTTCTCGAATTTTTGCACCTCCGCAATGTTTACGAACGTTTGTCGTGCATCAACCTCGCGACGTCGGTCGTGCATCAACCTCGCGACGTCGGTCCTACATCAACCTCGTGACGTCCGTCATGCATCAACCTCACGACGTCCGTCGTGTATCAACCTCGTGACGTCCGTCGTGTATCAACCTTGTGACGTCCGTCGTCCTGAACTGCATACTGCTCCCTCGATGCCCATCGCCCAAAGTCTCGCACTACCACTGAATGACCCATCACCGACGACTGCATACCATCATTCCTGACTTTGTCATTACTATATGTTGCATTCATTATCTTGTTATGACAGGTACATTCAGCTCACATCCCGTCTTCTGGACACCCGACCCACGCCCGTGCGCCATCGTCATGATACGTGCCCCCCACCAAGTATTGATTCGCGAAGTTCATCGCCGAGCCCATGCGCCATTCTCATGATGCGTGCCCCCCACCAAGTATTGCTCCGCGACGTTTGTCGCCGCGCCCATACGCCATTCTCATGATGTGTGCCCCCGGCACCAAGTATTGCTCCGCAACGTTCGTCGTCTCGCCCATGCGTCATTCTCATGATGCCTGCCCCCGGCACCATGTACTGCTCCGCTACGTTTGTCGTTGCGCCCATGCGCCATTCTCATGATGCCTGCCCCCGGCACCAAATATTGCTCCGTGACGTTCATCGTCGCGCCCATGCGCCATTCTCATTACATGTGCCCCGGCACCAAGTATTGTCTCCGCGACGTTCGTTGCCGCGCCCATGCGCCACTTCCATAACATGTGCCCTGGCACCAAGTATATCTCCGCGACGTTCGTTGCCGCTCCCGTACGCCACTTCCATAACATGTGCCCCGACACCAAGTATATCCCCGCAACGTTTGTCGCCCGCGCCCATGCGCCACTTCCATGACATGTGCCCACGGCACCAAGTATTGTCTGCGAGGTTCGTCGCCACGCCCATGCGCCACTTCCATGACATGTGCCCACGGCACCAGGTATTGTCTCTGTGACGTTCGTCGCCGCGCCCGTGCGCCACTCTAATGATACATACCACGACACCAGGTATTATCTCGAGACGGTAGTCGTGGAGCCCATGCGCCACAATCATGTTACATGCTTCCGGGGGCTCCGTTCGTAGTGCTCTGGCACGAGGACCCCTCGCAGCAAGATGGGCTCACAACCTTAAAGCCATCGCCGGCACAATCACAACGGGATGGGCTCATAACCTTAAAGCCATCACCGGCACAATCACAGCGGGATGGGCTCACAACCTTAAAGCCATCGTCGACACAATCAACAGCGGGATGGGCTCACAACCTTAAAGCCATTGCCGGCACAATTACAGTGGGATGGGCTCACAACCTTAAAGCCATCACCGTCACAATCACGAGGGGCTCCAGCACTTAGACCTCTCACGGCGGGATGGACTCACAACCTTATAATCATCGCTACCACGGGATGGGCTCACAACCTTAAAGCCATTGCCGTCTTCATTCCGGGGGGGCTCTGCTAGTAGTGCTCCGGCACGAGGACCCTTCACAGCAGCGGGATAGACGACTCCTTAGGGACACTATCTCCGTCAAGGTGTCTTGGTGATTGACCTATGTGCTCCGATACTGGGGGCTCACGTCGGCAGCCCTATGGATTATGACCCCAGGGTCACTCCAAGACGGGAGCAGGTCTTTGGAGGGCAACGCGCCTAGTCTGCCTAGTAGTTGGGCGTCAGGTCTTCCCCATCACTGCCAGGCCTGTGGGACTCTGCAAGGGCTTGGATTGGAGGCTAGATCAAGGGGGCTCTCTGGCCACACAGACTCTGTGAGAGCCAGTCTTTCTAGACAGACAGAGTGATGTTGTGCGGGGCAGGTCTGGTGAATATGCGATTCGATAGTTTGTGGAGCACCGATAGCTATGGACCCCTCGGTGACGTGTCACTCCGGGGAGTGCCACGTGTCGCGTGATGACATCATCATTACAACCTCTATAAATAGAGGTCTTGAGAATTCATTTGGGGGATTGGGACATTTTTTAAAGGTTGGACATTTTCAGAACACTTTCACTTTCTCACTCTAGAATCCTAAAGAGAGAAACATACAGGACCCTGACTCTGGACATAAGTATCGGACTGTGACTGTCGTCGTGTATTCACCCTGCGCCATCGCCCTCGCAGCACTGCCACCCTCAGGCTCTGTCTGGGAAGCCCTTAGTCTCTGCCCTTACTCCGCCCTTGTTGTGTCTCACATCAGTACACGTCGAATGCAGTCCCTTGGTCTATAAGCATTATAGATTAACCGTTGTTGATGGTGTTTGGATAAAAAGAAATGAGAGTAGGTTTAGTAAGGTGAAATGATCATATAATCTATTCAAATTTAAAGGGCGCATTTAACGTTTGTTCATATGTGAAAAATATTTTGGTAATTCTTTTAGTCAAACCCAACTGCCCAAAACTGATTAAGTCACGAATAAAAGAAAGTAAAGATTCTGGATTTAATCAGTTTTGAGCACATTGAAATAGATTTAATCATTTTACTTTCTTTTTATCAAACATAACTTAGTCAGTTTGATCATTCTATAATCAATTTCAAACAACATGTGCTGATTATTTTTTAAAAATAATAGGAAAACAAATTTTCGGATGCCAGACTACATACCCCACGCTCGCGTGTGTACTAGTGGGCTATATAAGAAACCTGAAAATAATGATTGCAAATTTGCATACTGGATGGTAGCATTCCGTATGCATCGATGAATTGAAAAAGTTTCTTAGCATCGTATTAAAAAATAAAATTCAATCCCATGGCAAATTAATATTCGTAGGAATACTATAAAAACATTTTCAACCCAGTGATAAATTAATATTCCTACGAAATACTGTAACCCCCACTTTGACAAAACTGGGTGGAAGAGTGAGCTTGCCAAACAGGATGCGTCTCACGTGTTCACCCAATGATTCATACACAGGGACAGGGCTAGGGCTGGACCCCCTTTTGGGTTCCGTTCAAATAGCCCCATAACACTTTTTAAATGTCATTCCACTGCTTTTGTTTCCAGCTGTCTTTCTAAAGAGTGTGTGTTTGTGTGTTCAATTATTTCCAGCATTTTCTTGTGGCTTTTTTTTTTTTTGCAAGTACCCCATTTTAGATTTTACATAATAAAAAACTTTGGTACTAAACTTTACTAGGAGTGTGAATAAAAAAATTAGGGACTAATTACACTTATGTCCCTGAAGTTAGGAAATAATTACAGGTAAGGATAATAATTTGGATAAATTATACTAATGTTCGTTGACCAAAAGGAATCTTAAAAACCTTAACGGTTTTAATGAAAAGACTTTGTTACCCCTGAGTTGAAACCTTATTTATTTTTCAATGCCATTACTTTATCTAAAACAAAAAATAAAAAAAAACTTTTTTGGAAGGGGGTGGGAGACCTTACTGGAGCATGAAGATTGAAACAAAATCAAAAATTTTATCGTCGATGAACCAGAAAATAAGAACATCAAATTTATTTTTGTTGATGAACCAAGACTGAAGAAGTCTCCTGAAACCCTAGATCTTTGAAGCTTGGCCTTTTTAATCGGAATGTTGCGGCAGAGGACGCTAGGCGAGTGGCACTACTTGTCGTCACCGTCACCGTCGACGGCAACTCCATCTCCGATGCTATCACCTCGATTTGCAATCACCATAGCGGTTCTCTCGGCAATGAATCGAAGCGTTTGTCCGGATCTCTCGGCAATCACCATCGCGATTGTCACCAGCTGGGATCTCATCGACGATGGCCTGGAAAGAGATTTCGCCGCCGTCCACCACCTCCTCAACAAGCGGGCACACAACGGTTTCTTCAACACCACCGAAACATTCAAGTTCATCTCCTCTCTCATTGAAATGTTCTTCAGGTTCTAGTTTGGGCGATTTATGGTTTGAAATTTTCGATGGCTTTGGTTTTTGTTGCAAATTAAGCTGGATCAGAGCACTGAGCTTGAATCGCAATTTGAGCTGGGTTTTAAGTGCACGGTGGCGGCAGCGTGGGTTAGGGGGTGGAGGAAGAGAATAAAAATTAGGGTTTCAAAAAATTCTTAATCTGCAATGAAAATTAGAGTTTTGAAATTTTGATCTGTTCATTCTCTCCCAAAAATTTGATCTGTTCAAATCGATGAAAAAGACACAAGGAACTCACCAATTTTAGGGTTTTAAAATCCTAATATTCAAATCAAGGTTTAAAATTTTAATTTAAAAACTTTAAAAATTACTCAGTATATACTGTACAAGGGCAGTTTTGTCATTTTAAAAATACGTATTGCTGACATCATTAAAAAAAATATTTTTTGGACGGAACCCTGACGGATGGATACGAGTGATACATTTGAAACACTTTTGGTCACGGAATGTTGCATTTTGAAACTTTGTGTCATTAACTATAATTACCCCCTAACCTCAGGGACATATGTATAATTAGCCCAAAACTTAGCAAGAAAAGACTTTCATTCAACTGAATATATTTTGGGTTTTGACACGAAGAGTTCACTTCCAAGGTAAAGTGACTCAAAATTTAAATACAAAAATCACGAGCACAACAAATTTATGTCTAGTCATACAGGTGCAATGTGCAGTTATTGTTTACAATTCTATAACTTTCACAGAGAACAGTATATGGTATTAGGTGATTTGGTTCCAAAATTTGGAACCCTTACAATTTTTTCAAGTTACTTGTGATGTGATGTGGAAACATGAACGCCCAAATTTGCTCATGATTTTACCTCACCTAATTGCTCAACAGTGCTATTTAATTGTAATTCATCGGACAGTCTGCTTTCGACATGTTGACGCTCAAAATTTGTTCTGATCTTATAAGAAAGTGATTCGGAGTCGTTCACGTGGCCATGGTGAATGACTGCAAATGAGCAGAGAAAACGGAATTCTTCCCAACCTTGGGTAAGGACGGGCTCTCATGCGTAGTATATACATGACACGTGAAGAGATCCAAAGGGAGTGCAGCTGGAAACAAGCTACCACGGTCAAACAACACTAGGTATTCTCGGTACTTTTGTTTCACTTATTTTTAGTTTCTGTTAGAACATAGCTTTCACGAACAACGGACCAAATCATTGCCACCAATATTTCCACTTAATTCACCTAATTAGCCATTATTGTTTGCAATTAACTTTATTAATCTTTCTTCCCCTTGTCTTAGTATTGCACATGGTGATGTTATTACTAGCTAGTAGCTAGTAACACGTTCTAGATCAGTGATGTACAGCTTTGGTTGATTGGTCCACTTATGCCTAAGCATTCCTCCTACCACCATACGTCTACCTTTATTACTTGTCTACTCTCATCAGCTACGTTGACAACTTTGGATTTGCTTTTGCTTGCTTTTTGTAGCAGATCTTCAATTCTTTGATATGTCTACTTTAGAGGCCGGTTGTGCTGTTAGGTATATTGCCTTATACCAACCCTTTTGAATATTTGAATTTGCAATGTATTAAGTACGTATATATATATTGACATTAAGGAAGTGGAATCACAATACACGTGAATGTGTCATAAATAATTAAGTTCAAGTCAGTTGTTAAGTACGATCATGTGAGGTAGAGTAAGGATGAACAATGACAGACATCATGGCAACCTAAAGCGAGCAAGCAGCGAAAGTCAAGAGTACATTGCTTAGGTCTAGACTTCAAAGTCCGAAATCATAGAGTCCGATGTCAGGGTCTTTCTCTCTCTAACATTCTTTAGCTCTCAACGAGAAAGTGAATGTGCAAATCAATTCAATTCTTTTGAAAATGGATCTCAAAGTCCACTATCTACGGCAAACTAAAATGCATTGTCATTAAGACACGGTGCTTCCTGGGAATGGCACCTCCTAGAGAGGGCCAAGTGTGCCGGTGCTTAATAAACTGCCAGATGGCGTTGCCTTTAGTAACAAGGGGAATGAGCTAGGGCCAAACCCCTCCCGCGAAGGGGAGGAGCTTGGGCTGATCCCAAAGCCAAGGGGCTCATCATCGTCGACCCTCTTTTCTTAGTGGGAGCCGCGCCGATGTAATCGCTTAAGTAATTTTCGTATTAGATGGCGCGACCATGGAACATGAAACCATCGGCACTTTGACATTGTCTACACAACAGAGGGTGGTCATCCTTCCTTCTTGGAACCCTTACTGTCATGTACTTTTAATTTCTTAGGTGCAAAACCACCAAATGTTAATCAAATTAGTAGTGTCTAGAATCTTTTATTTGCCTTTTCCTTTTTTGATTGTTGCATGTAGAGAACAAGGAAAAGTCATTTAAGATATCAATTTGTCCACGTGGAAGAAATCCGAAAAAGGCATAGGTTTCAAAAAAAAATTTAGCAACCAATATCTGCCCCACGATCTTCTTTATGGTATTAGACGAGCATGATAACGTGTAAAGCAAGAACAAAAACAAAACCAACCAAGTGTTTGGCTAGTCTAGCAGATTTCAGCTACGATGGGCTGAACTTTTTTTTATTGTCTAAATAAATACTTTTTCCTTGGATAACATCAGAGCAATGAAACTTGGTGGACATGTATTTCCAATTTTATTGGGTGTAGGTTGCAGCCAGAAAAGGCATTATGTGAAATTTGGCTTTTATGCTTGACATCATTATAAATTCGGCTCACATCGTCTGGCGTTAGGTGTATCATTTGTTAACGCTAACCTGTGACTAGATACGAGGACATAGAAGTAATAAACAACTGATGCAAGGACCAATAAGAAAAGATACAACGTCCTTAATGTCAATTATGAGATCTTAAAAAGTATTACTAAATAAAACCTTGTTAGCTCTTATCCGTGTTACAAAAAGATAATCATTACTTCTCTTATAAATTATCTTCTTACGATGGCAGCAATCAAAAATTATCCTAAGCAAATATCTCGCGGCGCATAATTAGAATCGGTTCCATTTGCTAAATGTTTTTCATACTATTAGGTTTACTTTTTCCAAATGCAAAATAGCAACAAATAAACAAACCAAACCCCTAAAATAGGCGCGAGGATCGTTATTATTTGCAGCTTTGATGATATTTCTTCTGAAGACAAGTCAGTACGAGGGCATTGACTGAGGCACCAAACTTAGATCTTGCAATCTCTTAGAATATAGATGTATAAAGGCCTCATACTCTTCCTCCGGAGGAAATGAAGGGGCTAAAAATAAGAGAAGAACTTTTGATATTTCATCACTTAAAAATATGTACCTTATAGATGATGTTTACAATATGCTCTCATAAATTACGGTTTAAAGGAGAAGCTATTTGACGCTTCGGGAAAAACTAATATCGTACATCTTATATAAGGTGTTAAATCAACTTGCAATCAATCACCTACGAAATTAAAGAATTACACCAAACACATCAAAATGGATCCACGTGTTGCTAGAAGCACGTGTGTCGTCCATGCTTTTGTTGCATCTTTTGTTGCCAAAACTGAACTCAGCCACACTTATAAAACAACTTTGTCGCTAAAACCCAAAGTGATCCAAATCGCATCAAAATAGCATTACGCAAATTACTATAGATCTTTGGCATCTCTGCAATAAAAACTTTAATGACAAAATTTTGCCACCAAAAATGGTTTGTTGTCACTGCTAATCATAGTGATAATCATTTGTTGCTAATAGCGACATTTTTGGAATACAGCAAATGTGCTGTACCGCAGACGATCCTAGTCCAAAATACTGGCCCAACGATGGAACACGTCGAACTTTGCAACCCAAGCCCAATAAGATTTATAAAACTAATCCGATACTGGCCCGTCCAATCATGAGTTGGGCTGGAGCCATAATTGTAGGCCGAAGCGGGCTCAAAAACGAACCCGCCCAATGGAAGGGGGCCCAATAATCGAGTGAAAGCAAAGCCATCTACGTGTCTCAATTTAAAACCACAAACTCCCAACTTCTCCATTTCCCTCCATTTTCACATCAACCGCCGAACATTTATTAACCTTCGCACCAGGGGCGCTCTTTAGCACCGTCCGTAGTCACTTCCCCCGTGCGCACCTTAGCACCCGCCGCCTCTCGTCAATGGCAACCGCCGTCCAACAAGGCAGTATCAGAGTTCTAAAGGAGGCAGCACCACGACCGTCGGATCAAAAACCGGTGGGGCCGGTGGTCTACTGGATGTTCAGGGATCAGCGGCTGAGGGACAACTGGGCGTTGATCCACGCCGTTGATCAGGCTAACAAGGCAAATGTCCCCGTTGCTGTGGTGTTTAATTTGTTTGATCAGTTTCTAGGTGCCAAAGCTCGTCAATTAGGGTTTATGTTGAGAGGATTGCAGCGGCTTCATCGCGATATCGATGAGTCTATTCACATTCCGTTCTTCTTGTTCCAGGCAAGACAAATTGTCCACCTGTTCCACAATTTTTGTCCCCTTGATGTTTTACTTTTGGCATATTGATTGGATAATTGAACTCAAATAGTAATTTCAAGCCAAGCTAAGTATTGTTTGATAAGTCAAAGTAGGCGAGATCAACGAGTAAAGTCAATGTTTGAATGTTCAAATTCTATTATTGGAACTGCCAATTACAATATGGACTAACCTGCAAGGGTGTGTTTGGATATAGGATTTGAACCGGAGATTTGACTTTGTTAGAGTATTTGTAAATCACTTGGACAAAATATCTTGTTTGGATAGTTCAAAAGAGAATTTTCAAAATTTCGGAGTGATTTGAATAATGGATTTGGGGGAGATTTGACTTTGTTAGAGTATTTGTAAATCACTTGGACAAAATATCTTGTTTGGATAGTTCAGAAGAGAATTTTCAAAATTTCGGAGTGATTTGAACAATGGATTTGGGGTCGTTTGAACTAGTTATTTGCCAAATCCACTCCTATTAGTAATTTAAAAATCCACAATAATTAGCTCCCTGTTTTTTAGGAATCTTGTCTCTCACATTTTTTAACAACATTTTGCTTCTTTTCTTCCAAACAAGATATTTCAAAATGATAGAATTTGTAAATATGGGGATTTCGAAATGAGGGGATTTAGAAATACCCAGTATTTCAAAATCTCATATCCAAACACACCCTAAGTGTTTGTTTATGAATTTCTTTTCTTTAGGTAAAAGGTCCTTTTTCTTTCAAAGTAAGCACACTCATCAGGCGGCTACTTAGAATCCAAAAACGAACTTATGCAAAAAAGAACTGTTAATGCTCCAAGCTGCAACACAACTGTAAATTGACAGTGCCAGCTTTCTTGATTTTCCAGCTGACAACTCTGCATTTCGCCCGTTGCTCAATTTGATTCAGAACCTGCAGTGAGTCAGTATGTTGATGATTGAAGATCTTTTGATTCCTTGAAATTCATCATGTACTGTAAGCTGTCACAGAGAAAACTAATTTGCCGAGTCTAGCAATTTTGCCTCCAAATTCTTGTATGGCCATAATTGAGAAGAGATGATCATCTGCCAAATTGGTTCTGGAATTGAGTCTAGTTAGAATTTTGGTCCAAATTTCTCTTGAAAACTGGCAAGCCATGAAGACATGCTCCATTGTCTCTTGGTGATCTGCACAGAAGGTGCAGTTATCCTTTGGTAGAATATTCCAGGTTTTTAACCTATCTTTAGTCCTCAATCTTTGCCTACATAATAGCCAAAGAATGATGGCACATTTCGAAATATGCCCGTTGAACCATAACAGCTTCCACCATGGCACGATAGTACTGGATTCTCTGGGAGCATTCCATGCCGGCTTTACAGCTAATTTACCATTCTTTGTTAAACACCAGTAGGGAATGTCTTCATGAGAAACAACAGGCACATTGATGCTGCTAATTTTAGCTTGTCCCCAAGTGCATGAGACCTTGGTGGAGGCAAATGCCATCCCTTTTGGGACGGGATACTACTCACTGTAGCATCAATAGAGTTGCCATCATCATATGCAATCCTATACCCATAGGTTTTCACCAAAGGTCCTCTGGCATCCAATTTTCAAAGCTATAACCATTGTTTGTTTGTGCATTTACGTTTTTGTATGTGTATTTTAGGTTGCCATTGACGTACTCCCATTCTATCTGATTTTCTGCTTTTGATACATGTAAAATTTGAATTGAACTCAAGTAGCAATCAAAGATTAAATAATTTTGGTTTGGCAAGTCAAGCTAGGGTAATAACAACGAGTGAAGTCAATTTTACATGTACCAAATCTACCTTAGGTATTTGCAAAAGTTCAACAGGGGAGAATCCAATGAAATGGAGGGAGTAATAACTAAGGATACATAGATGAGAAGGAACCAAGATTTGCTTTAGGATGTGTGGGTTAAAAATTTGTCTCTGCACTAGATATTGTTTGTGTTATTATGTAAACATGCGTTGTTTTACTATGACTGATGGGAAATGTATGTTGAGTTTGTTACATGGGTTCTTTTATGTAGGGAGAAGCTGTAGATACAATTCCTAATTTTCTGAGAGAATGTGGAGCTTCTATGTTGGTTACGGACTTTTCACCTTTACGGGAGGTGCTGAGTTGGAAAGAAGAAATTTGTAAAAGAGCGAGTGGTTCAGTATCAATTCATGAAGTTGATGCACACAATGTAATACCTGCTTGGGTGGCGTCACAAAAGTTGGAGTACAGTGCTAGGACTTTAAGGGGAAAGATCAATAAATTGCTTCCTGAATATCTTACTGATTTTCCAACACTTGGACCTCCAACCAGAAGATGGCTTACTGAAAATCAGATTATTGATTGGGAGAACCTTATCGCAAATGTTGTAAGGTAATATTTTACTCCAAGTAGTTTTACTTCTCAGCTGGATGTTTACAGTGTGGACGTTGTCTTATTTGAGCTCTGAATGCCACTACCATGTTAATTTAACCAGGAAAGGAGCTGAAGTTCCCGAAATCAATTGGTGTGAACCAGGGGAAGATGCTGCCTTGGAAGCATTGATGGGTGCTAAGAATGGATTTTTGACAACCAGACTGAAGAACTATTCCTCAGACCGGAACAATCCACTTAAACCGAAAGGCCTCTCTGGTCTCTCTCCATATTTGCATTTTGGGCAAATAGCAGCACAACGGTGTGCTTTAGAGGCACGTAGAGTCCGGAAGCTTTCTCCTCAGGTTTGTGGTTTCAAATTTGCTTTCTCCATATTTTCTTTTGTTGAGATCATTGTTGTTTTTTTTCAAGTTAATTCTCATATTTTGCTATTTGGTCTGAATTATGCTGGCCTTTATGTGTTACAATGTGAAATTTGATCTGGTTTTGGCAGTTAGGCTGCATTCAGAGCAGACTTATTTTCCGTCTCCATACCTGATTTCATATTTCTATATCTGACCATATGTTTTCCTATTAACCTATACTTTGAAGGCAGTTGATGCATTTTTAGAGGAGTTGATCGTGCGCCGGGAACTTGCTGATAACTATTGTCTCTACCAGCCTCAATATGGTTCATTACAGGGGGCTTGGGAATGGGCGCGCAAGTCCCTGATGGACCATGCCTCTGATAAACGAGAACATATTTACACGTGAGTGCAAACTTTGGTTTTTCTGTACCCGTTAGATTGTTTTACTATCTGCTGATAACTGTCCTGCTGTCAAAGGGTTACACTTTTATTGAATTTTCAGGAAGGAGCAGTTGGAGAAGGCACAAACTGCAGATCCTGTAAGATTAAAACTTCTGTATAATCATTACAAAAAACGTTGAGATGTTGAGGCTTTTTTTAGGTTTATTGTTTATTATGATCTTATAACAACTAAAAATATTGGGGCCTTCTTCTAGGGTATATCATGCTATGAACCTATCTGTTTCAAAACTTGTGACTTTGTCTTAATTTTCAGCTGTGGAATGCTTGTCAGTTAGAGATGGTTCATTATGGCAAGATGCACGGATTTATGCGGCAAGTAACTTCTCTATGACACCATCAGCAACTGCCTAAGTTGTTTTATGACATGCCTTAGCCTTAGGTTTCCAATCTTCATTCTTTGTGTTGATTAAGCAAGGTTTCGCCTGATCTCAAGATCGTATCGAGACCCATTCTTCTTTAATAAACGATCAGGGAAGCAAATCAAGAAAGTATTAATAAATTAGATAAGCTCACATCAGTGAATTCTTTTGATTGTTTGGAAGTAGTTTTGTGGTAGCATGAAACTTCATATTTGTGAGGAATAGTTGTCACCTTTGTGCACCAGAATAGCTGATGCAAAGGTAATAGGTGTACTTGCTGTGAAAGCTACAATGGTGATAGGGTTTGTCCTCCACAAGTGTGGTTACTTTTATTGAATTTCTTTAGTTATCAGTGTAAATCACTGTATTTCTGTAATTATCAGTGTAATTCACTGTTAAGTTTCTTGTTTCTTATTTAATATTTGTAGGAGGGAACCTTAATTTTGGTCCATCTGTCATTGGCTAATAAGTTTAGCCCAGCACCCAGTCTCCTGTTTTCCTTATTCTATTACGTGCATGAATTTGTGAGAACAATGAAGTAATCTGATGGTTTCCTTAATCAAGGAGGGTTATTCATTTAATCGTCTTAAACTTTTATGAAAGAGGGAACCTTTCTTTTTATGGCCACTGCCACGAGAATGGCTGGTTATGGGATTTGCTATTAAATTTAGATTAGAAAGAACGAAAGTCTCATTATTGCAGACTATAAAGGCATCTTAGTGCGGACTTCTGTTAGTACTTAGCTCTGCCTAAGACATCTTACTTGGAGTAGTTTTGAAAGATTTATTTGAGGACCTTTGTATCACTATTCATTTTGCTGTTGTACCTGAAATGTTGACATTTGTATCTCGTGACGAACAGGATGTACTGGGCAAAAAAGATTCTCGAGTGGACGAGTGGGCCCATAGAAGCTCTCGCAATATCAATATATCTGAATGATAAGGTAACTAACTTCACTTTTATGCTGTCTGAACACGAGGAAGACTGAAATCTGATCTTGTTTCTGCCCCTGTAATGACTGCTTGCAGTATGAAATCGATGGGAGGGATCCAAATGGATATGTTGGTTGCATGTGGTCGATTTGCGGTGTACATGATCAGGTACTCTTATAGGTGTGAGATAAGCTCTTATCGTTTAGCAAATGACATTTTTTCTTCCCTTCATAATAGCATCATATTGTGTAGGTATCTGCCATTGGATAGGGCAGGATGCGTTTTTCTATCTAAAAAAAAGGCACACTCCATATCATCAGTTGCTAGATGTTCTCCCAAGTCATTTTAGGGGAGTTTGAATAAGGAGCGGTGAAAATTTCTTAAACCAGTTGTTGACTTTTTTGTGAGCGCTAGGACTAAACTTTCGTGCTCATCTTTCAGGGTTGGCAAGAGAGGCCCATTTTTGGGAAAATCCGCTACATGAATTACACAGGCTGCAAGAGGAAATTCAACGTTGATGGGTACATCGCTTATGTTAAGAGGCTAGTGGGTGATATTAAAAAAAGGAAAGGAGAAACCTTGCTCAATGATAGGGTGAAGGAAATTTGTGGTTCTGCATTGCAAAATTTGCGGTAGCCCTTAACGTCCCCGGACTTGAGAATTTTTACAGTTAGGTTGCCTTTCTTGCAGGACCCATCGACTTTTGTACCAACGAGATTGAGAAATATTCAAGAGTAGGTTAATTAGTCGGAAGAGTGTAAGAAGTCACTTGAAACACTGATTGTAGCTTTGAGTTTCTTTCTATTGTTTTTCTACAGAGCTGTGTATCGATGGTTAGAACCCATAAGCCCAATTGCAATTGCCCTTCGACCGAGTGGCTCCTGATTAAGCACCGCCCTTGCACGAATGATCCATGCATGCACTACTCAATGGGATATTATCTTCAGTACATCGGCGTAATGAGAGGATAAAAAGCAAGGGGACCTCACCAACTTGTTAAATCACCCAAACAACGTAGCATGTCATCTCTCCGTCCCAGGGAAGATTTTCTCAGACCATGCTTTTGATATGTTAGCACCTTACCGCAAGTAACCAACTTTCAATGAGTTCAGGTTAAGCGAAAAGTCCCAATCCACCTAAGAATACTAACTAGATGGTCCAAGAAAGTTCTGCAACATGAAAAATGTAAAACTACTGAGCACTGTTCATGCGATTCCTGCAACAATGTTGATGCAGATCCTGCCATATAATGCTCCAGCGCCTTCTTCCCGTTGCCTCAACCTTCGTGTGTAAGGCTTGCTGCGACTCTGTAACATGATCAATCACAAGCAACAACAGAATCCAACCACATGCTTGCATAAATGAAACAAGGCAAGTAATCTTCGGTCCTTTCTCCACTCCCGGGTCAGTAGCCATCACGTATACTACATGCAAGAACATGTAAACAGTAAACTCGAACACCAATGCCTATGAGAATTACTACAAGCAGCTTCTAAAGGAATAAAACAATAGCGCAATACAAAAGTCTAGAATACCACTTAATCACATCTACATAATATGTACTAGGATGAACTTAAACACGTTAAGCTGCAAACACACCCATAATAGGGTTTCTAATTCTCCCGAGTTCCTGAAGGTCTTATGTTTTGCAACAGCTCACAAACTAGTGCAAGTGCCGATTGAATGAAAAATACCCGCTTCCATCTCTTTATCCAAACAATGAAGGAGAAGAACCTGGGTCAGCACAAATGGTTTAATCATGATAACTATATACACGACTTGAATTGCTGGATGGCCTCAACAAACAATTACCATGAGCTTGGGCAGTACGTGATGCTCATCCAGGATATGAAAGATTGAAGAGCAAAACTACGGACCAAGCACAGCCTTCTATACACAGTTTCTGCTAGCTTTGCTCAGCTTATGCGTTCTTTTCAAAAATTTTACATCAAAATGTTAAACAATCGAACTATATAAGGATCTGCGACACAAACCGCAAAGCTTTGTCTGAGGAAATTCGGTGTTTCAGCTTCATTAGCTCACTCTTATTAAATCTGAAGATCGTCCAATGAGAGTTCATGTGCAGCCAGCATCTTTAATTTCTGCAGCTCAACATCAACCAGACACCATCAGAAATGCATATTTCTACCGATATAGCTGATATCTCTAATGTGCTTAAGGAACAAAAAATTTATGTTTACTTTGTAAGATGAATGGGACTAATATCTCCCAAACTTGTACTGCCAATTGGAATCTCAGTAGCGACACAGACTATAACAATTCAGCTGTGATCAGATCTTCGTATCTAAGTATTTGTTATCTAAGTCCACTATTCCCCTTTCATTTTTTCGGGTGCTTCAAAGTCTTGGCGAAGGGAAGTATACGTGCAAGATAATAGTGTACATTACGTTGTAAAGACTCTCCGTGAAAGTGATTCATTCGTAACTTTTCCTTTTAGCACACTGATCATAATCTCAAAGCACTAATTTCCAACATAGCATGACCATCAGTGATTTATACTGCCCATCTGTCCATGGAGTTATAATTGTGCCATAAGATGTGAAACTAAACCAGAGTTACAAGAAATCAATTGTGAAAGAATTGAAACCCTGTTAACAGAAATTCAATAGCTTCCCTATTCATCAACCACTCTAAGCATAAGATATTTTATCATATTTGCGTGAGCTTATAAATTTGCCTAAGCTTCTGAAGTAGGTCTTAATGTTTAATGGCTTAATCTAGTTTTTCTTCTGAGAATTAAATATATCATACAAGAGATGTATCCAAAGAATAGCCCTACAATATTTTCTGGCATGATCCAAGTAATCCCGGGGAAGGAAGGACCATTCCAGATTTTAACTTTTTTAAATCAGCTGGAGCTTAATAATCGCCAACTGCCTTTAGTTAAAGGCAATTTTCTCAGGCTTGGAGTCCTTTTGGTCTATCTATCACAGGTCAAAACATTTTGAAGTCATTGCGCTCCAAAGTTAAGCTTATATGGCTGGTTTAACTTTTCCATCACTTATGCTTTGGGATTTAGATCATCCAAAAAGCTCTTTGTAAGATAACAGGTGCTCATCTTGGGAAGAATCTGTGTGAAGACCTTATATGGCCATAAGGCAAATGTATATAACGAATAGATAATGAAACTTGATACACCAGCTTATAAATCATGCCAAGCTTCAAGTTTGACAAGATATATATATACATGTTTAACACATGCATATCCAATTTTGTTATTGATGTATATACACACTAATAATCATAATATCTAGCTATTTAGTACCCCAACAGTTTCAATCGTCTTTAAAACCTCTCCAAAGAGGGCAAGAGAAAGAAAAGAAGTCACTAACCGTGATAAATTGCGGAGGATCATCAAGACTAGATGAGCCTAGAACTATCTCTCTCTTCAGCTTTGTTGTTAACTTGTGACATACTCGCAGCTGAAAGCAATAACCATATCATCATAAAAATCCTGAGTGCTGGGGAATGCAATAGCCATTCTTTCTAGGAAATTTGATATTCCTACCTCAGATCTAGTTGCTCCACCAACAATAAACACGAAAATACGTTGGCCCATCTTCTTGAAATCACTAGATGCATGCTTCAGTATTGAATCACTAGAAAAGCATTTGTAGAGGAAAGAGATACTCAAAGTTGATGAAACTAATCAAATTGAGGCGATTTAAAGCAGCTGTTCTGGAACAGAGCTACTACACATGAAAAAAAGAAGGTAAAGAAAAGATGGTCATTCAGCCACATAAATACCTTGAATATCCATCATCAGAGTTTCGAGGCCTAGCCCATGTTGCTGTCCTCCTTGATCTCATTGATTGAGCAGGTGGTCCTTGATTAGTATGTACTGATGCAGCTTGCGAGCTTCCATGAAAAGTTGGACTAGGGTCATTCATACAGGGGTAGTCGTTTTTCGGTAATTCACCCTTGCAAAGTTTTTCAATTAGTTCCTGAAAGATGGCATTAGCGTTGATCAAGTGCTCTATTCCTACAGTAGGGGGTGCACAAAATCACAAGATCACTACTTCTATACTCGATATCAAATATGAATTACAATTGCCCGGTCCTGTCGCAAGAGAAATCTGACGAGAAGTTGAAACCAGAATAAGATGCAAGGTTGTGCCTCACCCGTTATTCAACTAATTTCTAATATAGCAGACATATAAGCCTTCACATTATACTGATTCATCTGAGATGCCAAAAAACAGACACAATTTCAAACGTGCCACATAAGGTTCTAAATGCCTAATTATTTCTGCTGGAAATTTTTGTGCATGGGTCGTCCGGAGGTGGAGGGTGTTGAGGGGGACAGAAGGTCAAATATACGTAAAAACTAAGCACGAAAAATCAGCCAAAGGTCTGACTATACAAAAACGAGCTTTAAGAAACGGCCAAATTATTCTGCAAGAAAGCATGTGGTAAAGTGTGAGAACATTTTGAACGATTGACGACTCGAGCAAAATAACTGAAGTGACAATCCATGAAGCAATGATAGATAGGATCGACCAATTAGTACGATAATTCTAAAGAGATCATGGAGTAAGATGCAAAAACACTTGCATCCACGTATCGGGAAGGCCTAAATCCACACCCTTTACTCCATGATTGTCACAAAAAAGTGCATTAGTGACACAACATTAATTTTTAGCGACAAACGGAAGTGTAAACAAGGATATGAGGGCATGAATTTAGACATTTCCCACCTGTATTCATGAATTAGTTGAAACATTAATTTAATGGATGAATAAGCATGCTATGAAGTTATTATAAAGTTCGAATTTCACATATTTAGTATCTTATTTCAAGCACGGTAAATAAGGTTTTGTTGACTCAGATACCTGATAAGTGAAAATTGATAATCTCTTGTGTGTTATTACTAATATACCTTTTGTGTCCATATGACCATATGGTCCATATCTGATCTTCCACTTAAACTTTTGTAACACTGAAATGATGATATGTAATATATGCTTTGACGTTTATGAGTTTATCTTTTAATTAACCCAGGCATTCTAATTTCTAACATAAAGTGTGGAAGCTGCTGATCTGTCATTCTATCTCTAGTATTATCGTGTTTATCTTTGATTTGGTAATGCTCAGCAAGTTCCAAGATTAAAAACTTGAGAGTTAAAACTGGTCAAGTCAATTCTATGGTGCAAGGAGGTGCATGTGACTATGTAAGTCTTGTCCTCTTCAGTTTGGTAGCTGAAAGTATCTACTTCTAATCATATTATGAAGTATTGCCACACCATCTATGATCAAACATCATTATTTGATTTACTTCAAAATGAAAACAGACAGCTCAACATGAAAATCGCTGGCTGAGTTGATCGTTTGATCAATTATCGGAAACCAACTGACAAGTGACAACAACTCAGCACCAGACAAAAGGTACTTCGCCACCCTCTCCAATAGTCCAAAATACATACCTTGATGCTCTACCTCACATTCGTAGCATTCTCTTCAGAACTTTTTATGTATAGTAATAGTAATTACTTATAGATGGTGTTTAGTAACGCACTACAGTGGGAATATAAATGTAATATAAATATAACGTACGACGTGTCCCCGTACCCGTGTCCAACTTTTGGACGGTGTCCACGTATCCTTAGAATTTCGAAAATTGGCGAGTCCGACACTCGGACATGTACCCGATCCGGACACCGACACCAAGTCAATGTAACATAGGTTGACTGGCAAAGGTCGCGAGACTAGCCATCTAAGTAGTACTTTTACTTCCTACTCGAAATACCACAATCCTGCCAAAAACACATCAAATATGAAACCAGGAGCATCTGACACCGATTAAGAAAATTGAGCATACACCAGGGAGTATCTCAAAGCATCATCATCCAATATGGATGAGCACCGAGCAGTAGACTTCTAAGGGGATTGCCATAACCTGTAATTTACCTCTATAATAGGGTAAAAGCGTGATAGTTGCCACTTCGCTTCTTCGTCAGTACGGTCTTTTCTGACAGCATGCTTTTTCTAAGTTTGAAAACAGAAAACCAGCCCAAATGTTAGAGACAGGAATTTATCAATCATAAAGCATTTCGATGCCAAATATTAAGTATACCTTGTGAACATCAAATTTCAGAGAAAAGGCAGTTGAGCTTTTTTTGGTATCTGATGAACCCTCAAGCAATCTCATATTGTACACAGCATGCATATCCTCCGTAGGCAGTCTTGCTAACTGAAGGACGCATGAACGAAAAACAAAGAATACAACGCTCAATATGCAACAAAAAAAAGTAAGATCTTGCCTTCTCTAATGGTAACTAGACTCAATTGAAAGAATGGAGCAATTTGAAGCTAATGATAGATCTAAGCGCGTTTTTGAAATTCAAATGCATATATCAAAAGAGGGGTACATTGAAAAAGTGGCGACAAAAATCATCCATCTACTTTTTAAAAAGGGGGAATGGAACAGCCAAATAATTTCACTGGACTTGCTCGTGGTGTTCCTTGAGAAAAGGATGATAGGGGCAGTAATGGACCACACATGCAACGGTTTATATTATTGTCACAGATACTGCAAGGGTGAATAAGTGTGAGGATGCAAGTTTGTTATAAGCTCAATCATTTCAGGTTAAGAATATGCTGCTATGCAGCCCGTCTCTCCGGCACTCCAGCTTGGCGTGACCCACACTCCATAATCGCCATTTCTGGAAACTTCTAACGTGCAGATTCATAGAATTTTTTGTTGTCATCAAGACCATCAAAAAACCTGCTACCTAGTAAGTTCTCAAAAACAATATAGGAGTCTAAAGTGTAATTACAAACAGATACGTAAGAGAGGTAATTTCTCCGCCTGATCATATGACCCCATGACAAGATATGTAATATATCCTTGACGCAATTTTTTCTAGTTTCTTAGTCTAACAAATTTAGTTATGTATATCAGACATCAATATCAAAATGGTACCTTAACTTATAGCTTTTGAACGACCTGGTCCCCAACCCTAGCACTGGGTAATGCATACGTCGAAAGAGCGAGCCAAAGCAGGTGCTTCTAAGATCATAGGCAAGGTCTTCTAAGATCATAGTATGAGCTTGCCCTTATAAGAGCTTGCCTATGATCTTAGAAGTACCTACTTTGGCTAGCCCTTCTGAGGCAGGCATCGCCCTGTGGTAGGTTGTGGACTGGTTACCAACGGTATTAGAGCCGACTCTCCAAAACTCAGGCTCAGCTATCCAGTTGGGTGGCTTATGGTTAAGGGAAATGAAGGGTGATCCAAGTGTATCTCACGTTGGTTAGAAAGTAAGATCCTAAAGTGTGTGGTTGAGCCTTAGCGAGGACGCTAAAGACTACGGAGGGGAGATTGTGAGATTGCCCTTATAAGACCTTGTCGATGATCTTAGTAGTACCTACTTTGGCTAGCCCTTTTAAGGGAGGCATTGCCCTGTGATGGGGCTGTAGAGCAGGCCGTTACAAGCACAATACCAAAAATGACCACTGCAAAATTAATGCTTCTAGCCTATGACAAATTTATGCTGGCCCTTGAGCCTATTGCAATCCTCCTTTTACCGCTCATAGTACTCGCCATGTGTCTAGGTAGGGCAAGAGTGGAAGGGAAGCAATTATGAAGCTTGAAACAAACTACTTTAACCCAAAAGCTTGCTCGGGAAAGTATGACCAGAAAGACCTACCTCCATCAACTTTGCAATTTTGTCACCCTCAAATTTCTCAGGATAAATTGCCGCATAAATCATTAGCAACCTCATCTTACTTTCCCGTGATACCTCCTGCATGATAGAGGCAAATGCATAGAGGCATATGAAAACATATCTACTGACATGATAGAATAGATCCATCACCAATAGCAAGTTCTCACCGGTTTTGTACGCAGAAAATTGATAACTTCCTTAGTTCCTGCATCTCCAAAGACGAGGTCCTGCTCTAGTTGCCCAACCTCTTTAAGCCCCATCTCCCTGATAATTTTGTTAATTTTCGCAGCAATCTGCACCGATCAAAGGTCATTAGCTTTTAGCCACACTTAGTAGAAAAAATTCCAACCTGCAAAGTACAGGATAACCATACGTTTGAGGAAACCTAACACTAATCGGGAACTATGCAACTCACAGCAACAGGAGCCAATCATATAATTAGCTACTATGTAATCAACATCAAATTACTTAATCTGCATTTTAGTCCTAGCTAGAGTTACCTAATTTCCCTTCGCCCAGCGTGCCGCGTATTACTCCCCACGATCAGAAACAAAATACTCCCATTTACTTGTTCTAATTCTAGCGAACCGCAGATTGCATCTGCAGATTTCCACACAATGGTGATTTCTACCATTTAGTATGAAAAAGTCAGTTAACCATTATCCAAGTTCTGTGTATACACAACTGTGTGTATACCTTGCCAAAGAGCCAAAACAATCCTCAGCAAATGACAACCTCTAATAGAAAACCAAGCAAGTCTATCCCAACATACTGCATAACCATATACCCGTACCATGTACCACAGAGAATCACTAAACAGGTAATACTAACATCGCCTGACAACACCACGTAATCATGACTCTGAAGAGCTTTTGCTCTCACATGCTATTTCAACTTGTGAGTTATATATCCACATGAACACCAAACAGCTTAAAGGTATACCCCCAAAACACCAAACAGCTAGACAAGAACAGGAAAGTTGCCATAACAGAATTTAGCATTAAAGGTTATACAGATCATATGCACAAACAGATATGACTATAAAAGCAGGTAAAAGTCACCCAGTGCCCCCCACCCCGGGTAAGCACATTCATAAACTAGATGGCTAACATTTTTTCCATGGTAAAATGATGAAAAGTAATATCTGAACAGAAATTTTAACATTCCTATCAACAAATACTCACGTCTACATGGAGTGAAAGCTTGTCAATTTGTTCACTATATTGTGGCAAAGCTTGGACCATCTTTTGCAAGTCCCGTGTAGATAATTCACCACCATCCCTAACACAAGTGCGCTTCAGAATGAGGGAAGCTTCACTAAAGATAGTAAAAGATAATCCAACTATGCATAGACCAGTAAAGGCTATGCAAACATTGAAGTGAAAACACAGCTATAATCTACACTTGCAAAATTACTTGAACTTGTATTTCAAAAATTTGCACAAATTTTGTGAACAAGCGCGAATTGTGTACAAAATTACTTAACCTTCGCAAAGAATTACTACAAATTTTGTGAACAAGTATTTCAACAGTCTTAAAGGTGGCATCAGCATTTTCAGCAAGATCAGAAAATGGCATAGAGTGGTCTCTGGCGTATACTACTTAGTGCAATCAGTCCACTAGCAACTTAGAAGACCAGTAAAGTAGAAGGTATTTGATACCAGTTAAACAACAAAGCGAGAACCTGCAATTTGAATGCGGGGACATATTAGCACATACATAGCTTAGTAGCTTGCGCATACTCTTTGATCTCTGGTCATGCTATGCATCCACTTATTACAGCTCGAGTTTAAAGGATGTTATGAATTATATTAGCAGCTGTAATTGATATTTACATTGCTTCCGCACGTCATAACATATCAGTTGAAATCAGGACTCCAAGTTGTAATTTATTGATGGATACAATCATCAGCACGAACTAAAACCACGTATTAGCTTAGAATATGGCACTACAATGGAGCCACAATATTTCCAAATTAACAAGATTTAGGGTAGAGAAAGAGGACCCAGACTTCACAATTAACCTGCATCAGAAGCAAAAGAAGAATGGTTGCATAACTAAAACCAACCTAGAACCATGGATTTGTGCAGCTTTGTTTTTTGATACGAAGCTTGTCATCTTCTCATGCAACCGTTCACTAGCCTGAAAAAGCAATCATTGTTCAAAGAGCACATTCATGCTAATGGTGTAAGACTGGAAAATTATGCAGACAGACATACATCTGCTATATGTGCATGGCGAAGCTCTGCCCAGACAGGATCATGTTCCTCCAATAGAACCTCTTTCTTCTCAGGAAGACCACCTGTTTTGCTTGGAACCTAAGCAGTAAAATTACTTGAGATACAGTAGCCAAAGAAAACTAACAAAATCAAACAAAAGCTTAGATACAAAATGATTGGACTGACCTCATGCACATACTTATTTCCCTCCATATTAAGTAAATCATGACACATGGCATCATATGTCCATTCATGTATGATAGGAGCTATCTAGAAAATAAGACAAGAATGTTAGAACACGATCAAAGAGATAGCATGTCAAATGCAATTTAATACAAACTATAGCAACTAAAACCTGGTCTATTGATCTGTCCAAGATGAGCAACTCGCATGTTTCTGTCTGAGGGAAGTTCTCAATGGAGGCTTTATATTTCGTTAGACAGTTCCAAACGCCAGCAGCAAGCTTTGTCGGGATTAAGTCACGAAATGTTGTCATTGTGGTAGGATCAAGGGATTTAGCAGCACGATACCGTACCAAAGGAAACTCCTAAAGAAAGTTGAGCTCATTTAAGCTTTAGATGTAGTTAAAAGCATTAAATCCAAGTTTGAGAGTTTCGATTCCATACCCGAAGTGAAGCAAAAACGGTAGCAATTCGTGTGGCCATAACGGTCAAGCACGCGTCGCCCTTGCGAGAACTCTCCTCATCCCCGAAAAGCTCTTCTAAAGCCCTCTCATCGTCAGTTATAAAACCCTGTTCAGTATGCATTAAAGCTTAGGAAGCATGAGAAATAACAGCATGAAATTGAGGAAATGAAAATTAGCTGGCAAGAGAGGAAGGGAGATTAGCAAGAACAAAGCGTGATGGCCATGCCTCCTGAATACTCAAATTTAGGTTTGTTTTCTGACTATCCTCACAAGAAACTTCATTTAATAAGTAAGAAGAAGGGTGGGGTGGGGTGGGTCAATCCCACTACATAGGAGCATATAAGCAAAAGAAAACAAAAAGGCGTGGTACCCTGAAGAAGGTTCCAGTCGGGCATAACTGCAACCTTCAACCACGACACCGGGCATATCAAAGAAAGGCTACATCACTATCCCATAATATAATCTATCAACTCCAGCATCTCATCCGGAAACTCCTCATTTAGATATATATATAAAATAAATACGGTTCAAGCACAGAGCAAGAAGGCGAAGCAACAGCAACACAAATCCATCAAAGTTGCAAACTTCTCCATCAAAGCATCACAAAAGACACAGTGATCAAGCTTTCGTTGCTGCCAGAAGAGCTCTTGATCTTTAAGGTCAGTCATTTGGAGGTAATCCTAGGTGCTTTGTAAAACATTGGATGGTTCTGCACATGTTCCAGCCTTCCTACAACCAGTGGGCAACACTAGCTAGCTGCCTTTGCTTCTGAGTGAAACTGGGTTCAAAGCATGAATACATGCCTTGTATTAACCGGTATGATTTAATGAGCATATGGCATCACTTCATTGGCTATCTTGTAGATGTGCCTGTTTTCACATAACGCCGCGCTTTATACTGCCCCTTTTACTCATCCACAGGACAAGGAAGAGATTTCAAATTAATCCACAGAGTCACACTGGGGCTGCTCTTTATTTTTCATCCCTCTGTCCTCCAAACACAACTACTTAGGTCTAAACAAACTCAGACACAACCGTCATACACCATGCAAACAACTGCACCATGCCGAAATAAGATATACGTCCTTCAAAGAAGGGTTACAAGACAATGCTAGCAAACGAACTTTGACAATAAATTTGTATAAACATCACCTATAGTGTATAGAACAAAAATAAAAACTACTCTTAGTAGAAAGTCTTCTTGACTTGGAAAGAAGTAAAACTTGTTACAAAAGCACATCACATACCTGGCTATCTATAGCAAAGTACTCCAAGTTCATCTGCGCGTTTCCCAACCCAAAATGAGAAGAAACATATGAATGGCCTACTAAAAGCACCTAGCAGGCATAAATAAAAACTAAAAAACAAAGAGACAACAACCTCACTCAATGCACCCATGCGGGATTTCACAGTTGTATCCCTCTTAATATAACTAACTAATTCTCGTGGGACTGGTGAACTGAAAAAGACAAATGCCCTGAAAACAGATACAATTTGACAACATTAAAGAACCAGAAACAAAATTATACAATGCAATAGCATGCACAAAAAGAAGATAGATAAAATGATGTACGTCCTTCACATACCTTTTGTACAAAGGCGACCTTCCAGACATGTCGGACAAGAACATGACTACACTGCATATTTGAAAATAAGCATGATTAAGGGAAAGATGTAGCTATGCAGATGCATATTTTACATACGTAAACAAATATAGAGAGAGTAGGAGGACGACCCCTGATCCCACCCATGCATTGAACTCTCCAATGTCATAAAACTTGGATGACCACATGCAATCAGACGCTGCCGCATCTATAACAAAGATATAGACCATGTGCTTTACATGCATAATTTCTGAAGAAACTCTTCAATATTCACAAAAAGAAGTGTAAATGGTATATAAACAAACACACAATTAGAAAGCTGAACCACATCCAATACTGGAAACTTGGCTGCGTTATCAGTTTATCAATCCGCTACTAATACTAGCGGATTGAGTATTCTAATCAAATTGCCCCTTTATTACATTCTTTACAAAACAAAAGTTAACAGGTGATCAGTCCGCTAATACTAGGTGCAAGTCTGACTTCCTCCTGCATCGCCAACTGCATATCGACTCATCTACGTTGTGGCTCTTCACTCCAGCAAACCATGCCTATGCTTCAAAACTCTTCCCTTTTTCTAGAGAATAGAAGGAGAACTTGCTTTTCGGCCGATCAATTAACATGGAAAGAGGGCCCTATCCTTCCTCGGGCTCTTCGTTTGACTTTATGAATTTGATTGAAATTATAAGCTGCTGAAGTACTGATTCATTCTATGACTCCAAACCCCCAAACTTATAACTGATTTTGTAATATCATGGCTTAGTCGGAGTACCGAATTGTTATGGAAGGCCTTTCATACCTACTTCTCCCATTTTCTGGCAAAGTTGTTTTTTAGCACATTGAAAGAGTATTTGATGTGCATCTTCAAAACCATGGTGTTGGATGTCAGCCAGGGAGGACATGATGTGCTTCTGAGTTATGCCATCCACATAAAGACTCAGAACCATGGCTCAACACAGGGCATTGCCTCCCCAAAAGGGCTAACCAAGTAGGTACTACTCAGTTCCTTGGCAGAGGTCTTTTGAGGCTGAGTCCAAACTCCACATATGTGATTTGGGGATGACTGTTAGAACTCTCTTCCCTCCCACACCCCCATCCCCCACACAGGCCTCCCTTCCACCACCACCACCCCAACCCAGGCCCAAACTTAACATAGCCCAGAATCTTTTCCTCTAGCCGATGTGGGATGTAACCAGCCCCTTGTCACTACTATGACTAGCAAGTTGTGCCCTTTTGTTAACATGGTTAATACATCAATGGAAAAATTGCTTTAAAAAAAATAGTTAATAGCTGCGTGTTTATAAAACCCGTGAGAAGGAAAAATAAGATCTAACCATCCGCATCTAAGCACGGATGTGAACCAGCTCCATTATTCCTTGCTAAGCCCAGATATACAAGTGACTGGACTATGCTTAGATATTTGACCTTACTGCTAACAAATAGATACATAAAATAACACTCAAATTCTCAAAAGATGAGCAAAAGGATACACACTTTTCTTTGGTAGGCTGGATGAAGTAGATGGCATCCATGGTAGGCAATGGTTGCCTTCGTTTATATATGTCTTCCACCACTGCAATAAAAACCAGCAATGGTGATTTTTTCAGCGTAGTACAACATGTCAGCAATTCATAAGAGACAAAGACAAATGTATTATACAGTTTCACCAAGCAATTGGCTTAGCTGTTTGTGTATCAGCCTATCAGGCTAACTTACACCATCTGCTAATTCGTACCTAAATATAAAATTCAAAGCGAAATAAGCAATATTGATAAACATTATCACTTCTGCAACATCACCAACAAAAATTATAGATCCCCAATAAGTTAGATATCTGCTATAGTTTGCGCACTGAAACAGCATAGAATAAGCACTACTGACGTAGTTTGGAAGATTTCTCATATCATTCAGGTGCATAATATAACTAATGCAAAGAACCTACAAAAAAATCATGTAGAAGCCTTAAACATCTGCTTTGGGCTGGGGCGGGGGGGAGTTGCCAATATCAATTATTATTATCCCGCAGAACAACAAGACATCGTCATCGACGCTGCATCGTAAAATCTCTGAAAGAATTATCTAATACCAGAGTCAATACCAAATAACAAGAGTAATCAAATTCATCGTCATAGAGATGATCCAATAAATGAGATTACACAATACTAAGCATTTTCATTTTGGCTTTTATTATATTGGACCAGATCATATAATGCTGCAATACATGCTATTATATCAGTTTTTTGCACTAGAAGAACGCTACATACACACATAAAAGCAGCCATCGAAATGTGAAATTCGATAAGACTGGCCTTTTCAAATCTTACATGAAACTCCTTCATCCGTGATATCTGCCATTTTGCACGAGCAAGACATTATTTTAACAGTAACTTTGTCCATGATGAGTACCTAGAGGTAAGAGTGTCGGAAACCAAAGCAAAGTGAGTAAGAATAACACTGCTGCAACACATAATGTCACAAAGAAAGCAGGAGGAAAAGTTAAAGGGGTTCTCCGGACTGCATGCATATAACATACTACATATACAACAGATAGTGACCAGCTCCTTCTAGGAACAGAACTAGTAAACTATAAGAATCCACTTAACCTAAGACAAACCACAGAATGGACCTTCATGTAGTCAGACACATACGAGGATCTTGGACCCAACATGGCACTGTATCACATACAATTATAGAAGTCATCCATGACTAAATATCTGAATGCAGCGATATCCAAATCTGGTGTATATAAATAACAACACTGCTATATATATCATTAAGATTTTCGACGTGGAACAAGCCCATATAATCCCAAAACAAGGATATTAAGAAATTGTATGACTTCCTTCTTCGTTTCTTAAGTACAAGGCCGAAAATTCAACTCTTTCAACTGTAAAGTTGCTGGCAATCGTTTCAATCACCTTATTTTGCATAATGTTGTTTGTCTTTAGTTGGCAGACGTGATTTCCCCCCCACCTGGGGTGGCTTCAGAGAGGCCCAAATCTTTTAAGGAACTCTTGTCTTATTGGCACTTCATCAAAGCCAAATGCTTGGAGGGGTAAGAAACTCAAGGAGCAAAGAGCTCTAGAGGAGGCCCACGCCTTATGGCAGAAGCGATCTCTCTCTCCGTCTCCCTTCCCCATCAAAACCTCCAAGTCCAATGAAGGCTCATTAGACCAGAAACAAAGGCTATTGGACTGTAACTCATTTGTATTAACAGCATCCTGCTAAACAGCCAATATTTCTCTAAGGTGCCACATGCACCAAAAGCCACACAAAGCAAAGTCTCAGAAGAGGGCTGAGAAAGAATCCACATGCGACCAGCAACGGTTGTGTTGCGGGGTGATATGGTCACGCTGAACAAACACACCACTATGATGAGAATTCCTGTTCAAGTCATTTTACTCCTTTTTGACTAAAAAAGGTTTACTATCTTTTTTCATCAAAAACCTATAAGATGGTCCAGTATGTAACAACATGATCTATGGCCCCAGCACAGGGTGATGCTTCCCTCAAAAGGCTAGCCAAGTAGGTAGATATAAGTTTGTGGACAGAGTCTTGTAAGGCCAATTTCATACTATCCCATATCTAACGTGGGATATCATAATCTCCCCTCCTTGTACCTTAGTGTCCTCTCCTCAAGAAAGCTCAATCACACATGGCCTAGAATCTTCCTCTTTAGCAAATGTGAAATATAACTGGCTCACCCTTCATCTGTCCCAACCACCGGCAACCCGATTGGATAGCCTAGCCCGAGCTTTCGAGTGTCGGCTATGATACCATCGTAACGACCTAATCAATGGCCCCACCATAGGACAATGCCTCCCCAAAAGGGCTAGTCAAGTAAGTACTTATGCATTCATCAGCAGGGTTTTATAAGGCCAGTCTCATACTACACTAAATCCGAAGTGGGCACTCAAAATCTCCCCTTCTTATTCCTTAGTCTCCTTGGTAAGGCTCGATCACACATACCCAAGAATCTTCCTCTCTAACCATTATTTAATAAAATCGCCAACCCAATGGGATCAGCCCGATTCGAATCTGCTTTCATGTCTCAATCTCCGGCAACCCAACTGGATAACCCAGCCCAAAATTTTGGGAATCAGCTCTAATTGAGTCGTTGATTGGGCGTCACAGAGTGATCCTAGCAAAATTGTCTTCTTTACTTTGGAAGCTGCCTAGGAGTTGGTACTCACTAGTAACATAAACATAATTGGAGGAAAACATATGTGAACTGGTACTTCACATGTAAGGTCGCTAGGGGCGCAACAATCTTATGTACGTGTTGATGTGGTTTCTGATTTGTTGAATGTAACTAATGCCCTTTTTGGGCTGACTTGGGCTATGCCTAAATCTTGTAAAAAACCTGTTCACTGTAGGCACTTTTTAGAAGCAAATTGCAAGGAGGGCAACATGTTGAGGGACAGGACGCTTTAGCTGTCTATTTTTAAGCTAGAAGATGTATAGTCATGTCCACTGTCTTTTCATTTGTCTTTGGAAGTTATGCTGCCATAATGGTTAGTTCATACGCCTTGCTACTCACAATTCAACAGCTTGCTCCCCCATGTCGCCTTAGCAAAAAGACACTGTGACTTGCGAAAGTAAAAAAGCTTTGCCTAGATGTGTTCGACAATGCTAACTTGCAAAGCCACAGTAGTCTCAAATATAGGTCTGTAATTGCAGCATTAGTAACAACTAACTTCAACATGAAACTGTCTACATATATTGCAGTGACCAACTTCCACATTTTAAGAAACAGGAAAACTTAGCGGAAAAGAAATACAAGCTGACATGTAAAGCAAAAGCATTGGTCTTAAAGTGCAAACGACAAAATCAAAATACAAGTTGCTCTTACCTTCCACGTAGATTTCGAGTCCCCTCGTTTAGCCGTTCGAAGCATTTCATACAATAATCCTGAAAAAAATCCATGGACTCAACTGAAGTATAAGTAAGCATCGGAACTTGAAACAAAGACCTATGAAAAAGGTTCTAATAAGTAATAAGTTCAGATGTAAAAAATTAGACTTTGTTATCCCGACAAATTAAGGACCACGAAGAAGGAAAAAATGGTTTGCTAAGCTGGTGCTTCTTATTCATGAACATGACCGCATAACCATTTAAATAAGCTAAGACCTTAGAGCAAAACTAATACGAGGAAATGGAAGTCATAATAAACAAAATTTGTGCCATAAAAATATTGGTCAACTACATGAATCCAGTCAATCCACTATTTTTTCTCATCACTTACTCAACCGCATCCACTCTAGTTTCCCTTCAATGTTCACGAACTTGAAATCCTTTGGCTTATGATCACACAGCAGTACTAAACATTTCTAGAGCTTTGAAAACATAGAGGAATTTCCAGTCCTCATAATCTTGTTACCAAAACTAGGAGGTAGTAAAGACATGTCAAAAGTGTGGAGAATAAAGTCAATGGCTGGTCGTGCCCTTCTAACTTTGTTTTCATTGTAACTGTGCCTCATATTGAGGAATTCCAATCGAGCTGAACTCATAAGCAAATGTTGCACGATCTCCCTTCTAATCTAGAATTCTTAAAAAACTAGATTCTTAAGAGGGACATCTTACGACACATTCAAGCTTCCAACCAAAGCAGAAAATGCAAACAAGAAAAGAGGCCAACCGCTAGACCTGTCCATGGGGCATGTTTTAAGTACTTGTGTAGCTTCCGTACGGCTAAAATGAGTATTAGTTGATGTTTATTTCACGGTTGTTAAACTTCTATTCCTGTTTTAATTGGTTTACAACATTTTTTATGGATTACAACTATTTTGAATTTGAAGCTGCTGAGTCATAATAGGTTTCTTTCAGTCTGTAACTGGGAGCTTGATTTGCTCTTCTTTTTCCTCGAGCACCTACAGTCTGTGGGTTTCTCTCGAAGTGGATTAGACAGGGTGGTATGGAAACAAGACAGCAGGGGACTTTTCGCAGTTCATGTTACTACTTCGTACTTTATTCTCGAGGTAACTCTTCTTTTCCATGGAAAGATATTTGATGTTTGACGACCCCTCTAGGGTTTCTTTTTCTGTTGGGAGGCAACTAGAAATTCAGGTTTAACGGGGAATAATTTGAGGAGGAGAAAAAATTGATTATGTGATCTGGTGTTTGATGTGCAAGAAAGCTGGAGTATTGGTGGATCATCTGCTCTTACATTGTCTGATAGCCAGGCTTGTGTGGGGTTTGGTGTTTGCTCTATTGGGGGTTACATGGGTCATGCCACAATCTGTTGGTGGTTAAAGGCTTGGTCCCTGCACCATAAGAGACGGTGTCCCAAAGCTAAGCTCTTGATGCTGATTCCCCTTGCATTTTTTGGTGTTTATGGAAGGAATGGAATGTCAGAGCTTTGAAGGGTTGGAGAGTTCCATTGAGAATCTAAAGGCTCTTTTTTTCTGTCTACTTTAGCATTCTGGCTTCGGAAAGTGTTACTTCCAGTAAGGCCTATCTTAATTTTTTGGATAGTTTTACTCTTTGAATAGGTGGCTGAATGGTATATTAGTTGTGTACATGGGTTCAGCCCCTCTGGCGTCTTTTGAATATACTCTTTACCTATCATAGAAATATACCAGAATAGTCTCAAAGTCACTATTTCTCCTTCTGAACCCTAATACTTGTACAGTAGCCTATGCATGTATCCATAGGTAATCACTAGCTTGCCTGCTTCTAGTGTACTTGCAAACGTCAAGCTATCCTTTGTGTTTCTAGCAATTTACAAAAAATCGGATGTGAGGGACATACTTGTTAACAGAGCTAGCAATCTTACAGCTCATTGTTAGACCTGACAACACAAACCTCGCATAATGTAAATGTTACCATTCACAAGTCTGGAACAGTCTCTTGAATGCCAAAAATCTGCCATGAAATCCGTAATTCATTCTGATCCATGACATGCTACCTTTATTTTAAATTTAAGTACGTTTCAGTTCTCGAAGAACCACCTTACTCAAAGATAAAAGGTTGAATTTAACGCATTGGAGGGCCTCCAAAAGAAACAGGATGGAGAGGCTCGTTTACAAATACATATTTTGAGATAGCAATCAAGTCCTCTCAAACAGCTTCTAACCACACAATCTGCCAATGCTTCTTCTTAAAAAACTTCATACAAATTGTTTTTCCTTAATCTGTTGACTGGTGTTCAAACCATCTCAAGCAACACCCCTCTTCTCTCCCTCACTTGGTGATACCCCCCACCTTGTGTTCATCCTCGTTTCTGATTCTATCCTTTCCTCTCTGGCCAGTCATCCACGTTAAGCATTAGCATTCATCTACACTCGTTTTATGCGCGAGTTGTTCCTTAGCTTTCAAACATTCCAAACCATACAACAAAGTTGGCCACATTGCCGTCATATAGAATTTCCTTTCAACTTGATAGAATAATTAGATCATACAACACTATAGATCCACTTCTACAACTAACTGAACTCAATAAGAAACATCTTCTAGTGCAATACAAACCCCAAGAATCTATAAGTATTTTCCATAGCAGTGTCAACACTAACCATCTGATGGCCTTCCACAACTAAAAGTCGGACACCCATACTTTCTTTGCTACCCATCCCACAAAATCCCTCCACATATGTGCACGCGACACCACGAGTCTCTACCTCAGCTAAACCTCCAAGGCCTTCCAACTAGAATTCCCCCTTTACACAAAAATGCCTCTTTCGTATTTAGAAGCTGGCGGCGTTTCTTCTCATTCCTTATATATAAAGCAAGAAAACTTATCCCCCTCTGATAGAGCTGGAGAAACCAAGTCTGAAATGAAAAAAGAGAGACCAAAAAATGGCAACCCACACGAAGACTATCCACACAAATATATCTGTATTCAACATAGCAGCATCTGACTCTCCCTGTCTTCTGTTCCGTTGTCGAAGTCTCTAAACTTATGAACCCCTTTTTTTGGTAGTGGACCGATGTATCTTTTCACCACACACACACAAAGGCTATAGTCACATACAGAAGCTTCCAAATTCCAACATATCAACAGTACTTTATCATCAAAAGCACCATTGACACGCAACAAAAGACATTGATTCAGCCAAGAACTTAAAAAATAAAAAGGACCTAGATAATACAACAGGACTCAGCTGCAGTCTAACAGAAAAACACAACAATGCAAAGTTTCATAAAATCCAAGTGAATATCTATTTCCACCCTATTGTGCTTTTCCACGCCTTCATTCGCCGCTAAAATATATTCGTTTGTAGCTAGTGTAAATTTTAACAACAAACGAGGGTGCAAATCTGAGGTTCAGTAAGCTGTACAAATGATTCAGACATTCGATCTTCCCTCTTCCACTTCTAGGTTGCTTAACCACGAAACTCATTTGCTTACGAGTTGCTGAACTGAATTATAACAGCATAAACGTAGATCAAGGCGTTAAATACTTCTCCTCCAAATTCTACCAACTACAATCTGAACAAATGGCACAAATAAACAGGTAAATATGCAGATTTGAAGACTTACGGTCGCGACTAATTTGCCTGAAATTCTTGTACTCGCCCTGTGACGACGTATCGGAGTCGGATATGGACATGATTGATTTAAAAGAAGTTGCGCGTTTGCCTCCTTTTCTCCTGGTGTTGCAACCGGTCAATCGGAGTCGGAAGTCGTACAACGGAAACGGATAGCGGAGATCAGAGACCAGGGAGGGCTAGAGGGGAGAGACGAGGATTGAACACTAATGTCAAGTGGAGTCCTGAATGGTAATTAATGGAGCGATGATGATGCTTTGACTAGCGCAGCCGAATTTGGTTCTTCTTTCTTTCTCTTACCGTTGGTCCGACCGGGTCGGACGGGTTTCGATGTCAAAGCCTAAGCCAGCCGGCGACGCCGTCGTTGGGCAGATCGAATGACGGTTTTGCCCTTTTAATTTTCTTTAGTTTTTTATTAAGGAGAGATAGAGTTTGTTAATTTCCAGAAATAATGCCATGTATAGAAAGTTCATAACGTGTAACCCATATATTGGGTAGTGAAGTTAATAATTTGACTTTGTCAACGTTGAAGTTTCAAACAGGAGTCACAACATTGGTTCTAAGAAGGTAATGAATTTGCCCAGATGCACACCACAACCTTGGTTCTAAGAAGGTAATGAATTTGCCCCAGATGCACACCACCCAGATAATTTCTTATTAATGCATTAACATTCTGGTTTTGTATGAGCGTTTTGTGTTTAGGCTTTTTTTTTTTTTTCAGGTAGGCAAAAAATGGTAAAGAGAGAGACAGTGATAATTTCGTAAACGCTATGTGAGTATTTTCACACTTGAACTAAACACAAATGTTGGTCATGTCAGAACATAACCGAATTAAGAACTGTCTCGCTTTACATGACGAGAAGAACCTGACTCTAAGTTCTTTAGCGAATATACCGTGCCTTCAATTATCCTACTAAACGATCTACATTATTGCATCTAGCCTCCGATCGACGTTTGAAACATGATTAGCAACCTCCATGCTCCGAAGCCAAGTCTTGTAGTTTGATGAGGGCAAGACAACTCGTCGGTTCTTTTTGTTAAACGAGATTACTTGTTGTAAATGTAGTCAAACGTGTACTCTTCCAGATATACAGTTAAGCATTTGAGTTATTACAATTTAAATTTGAAGAGTGCGTTGGGAGAAGGGTTCTACGGAGTATTCGAATTTAGAATCTGTGATGATGCAAGCTCCTTGACCACTAGGATCAAACACCCCTTACCATGGGCTGCTCTACTCATGTCCAAAAAAAGCCCATGTCTTTTGCAAGCGGCATAGGCCCAGCCCAAACAATTAACATAGTTTGAAATCACAAAGTACCACGAACGAGTTAACATTAATAAAATTTAAATGTGTAACTAATGCTTGATCAAAACTATATCGTTTATTATAACACCACATAAAGTTTTTGTTCAGCATAGCAACACAAATAACTTTTCTGAGAATAAAGGAGAATGATGCTAAGGTTATCAAAATGACAAAATCTTTATTAGGTCATGGGGTAATCTTTTACCGTTCAAGAATCATGCTATAGATTACAAGAAGCCATGCATTCCAATAAACCACGTGACTTATCTAGTTATTGACAAAACTTGATTCTAATAAAATGTGAATTACACTTTTTAAACGGAAAAAAGATGAAGAGCAACTTAGAAGTTTCACGAATAAGTATTATATTGTTTTCGCCCTTTTGTTTGAGAAATAATTGGATCAAAAATATCGTCCTCCTCACCTTGTAGGTCAGTACCGTCAATGACTGGCTGTTTGGCTCGATTGAATCTACCGCCTGGAGTTGTCCGAGTAGTCGGAGTGTCCACAGTTTCTGGTAATGCTATCCTAAACTGTGCATGCTTAGCCTTATCCCGTGCAGCTGCTTCAACTTGATACATGTACTCATCAAATGTCGACGCTGCATCCATTGATAAACCGTGCATGATGTTACAAAGGTGATTATATCGCAGCGTCTCAGATTGCTCGAAATCAACTGAAACATTGGGCACGTAAGGAATGTGACCGTGGACTCTGTTAGCTTCCTTCGTCCACCGTTCCAAGATATACGGTGGAGGGATTTCACTAGCATTCTTGGCGCTCAAAACCCTCAACGCGTGTCGACAAAGTATACATTTATGCTCAAACAGTTGACAGTTGCAATTAACCAACCCGGTGTCCTGCTTCAGGGGGACCTCGAAGTTCATGAATACACAATGAAGCCAAAGCAAGAGCAACACATTAAATTGCATCACACAAGTGCTCCAATTTTACAATATCAATGAGGCTAGACAAGTTTCCATATTACTACGGAAGAAATCAAGGCCGACTCTTCAGTCTCAAAGCCAGTCATGACATAGAGTACCGAAAAATTATTACAGCACTTCAAAGTATCATGATTTCATTTCTTGGCGTAGGGTAAGTGCTAAAAGTAATTCCGGATTGTTAATTAAAACAGTCTTTCCCTGGTCAATTTGTTACAAATAATTTGATCTTCATATGCGTCTTTCACCAATCACTATATTCGAAACATTTCAACACACGTCAATTCGGAAAATACGGGAACAAGGATTGCAGCGCAATCCCTTTTTTCAACACATATCAATCAATTCACTAAATAAGAATGCAATTACAACCTAAAGGACGAGAGCGCAATCAAAAAAGAACCAAGATCACAACATTGATGTATAAGGATCGGACTTGGATGATATGTTTGTCTGCTCTAGCTAAGGTTATAACAGAGATGTTGTAACTTTAGTTGCAACCACCGCATTTAGTCAAGTGTACATGATCAAGTCACATCAACAAACCAGCTAAAAGAAGGCCAAAATAATGTGTTTGCAGGGTTAACGGACGTTGTCTTTTACGTTGCCGAATCATTCCAAAGAGAGTACCCTGATCTTTTCTCTATAGAAATCTATCTTCACCGACATTGTCCGGTCCTTCCTTTTGGCGACAACATAGTGGCATCGCTCCAATTGGTTCAGTGGGTCGGTGCTTGCTACTGAAAACCTAATTCGCTCCCTCTCCTCCTAAAATCAATTGAAATCAGTATAAAGACTAGTTGTTTGTCCCACTCGACGACGAAACTTCCAACTTCGGGCAATGGCACCTCCAATTTCAATGCCATCCCAAGCTACTGGTGGTGGTTCTTCCATGGCAACACTCATGGTCAATTTCATGTTAGTTGGGTTTCTCGACGAGAGATAGAGAGAGAGAGAGAGAGAGAGAGAGCATGAAATTCTCTTCACAAATTCTTGCCAAACGTAGGCAACGAGAGACAGTGTGGCGTCCGTCAACCCTCCAAATAAATCGTTTTTGTCCTTTTTTAACTGATTTGCTGACGTGACTTGATTTGCCGCATCGGACTTGATCTAACGGCTATACCTAATGCAACAACAGTTACAGCAGACACGATCAAAACTCGAAACATAAACAAGTGAGAGCATACAGACGCAACTTGAAAAGCATAGAGAGAGCGAGAAATCAAAGGCCATTGCGTATGGATCCGGATCGCTTGGTGTGGCTAGGGTTACAGCAGGCATGCTGTAGCCCCAGTCACAGCCGTCCAATCAAGTCAAGTGGGAAGGGACGGCCCAGATTAAGCCACGTCATCCATCCATTTACTCTTCATGCTTAACTCTCTGTCGACCCAACCTTCTCACACCAAACCCAGCGTCTCTCTCTCTCTCTCTAGGGCGACGACGACACATCCAAATCCGGCGACGACGATCCATGGGTACTTAAATCAAACACTTGATGACAACTTCCTCTCTCCTCCAAACCGTAGCGTGATGGCACCTTCTTGCAGCAGTACCTCCGTCTTATGGCGGCGACACCTCAACTTTACTGCTACAAACCTCTGTGGTTAGTCATGGGTCCAAGATTGTGCTCATGGCTTCTCAAGGTCTACACCAAGAACTCACCATATTATTTTATAGGATTCAATGAAAGAATCAACCATGAAAACAAACCAAAAAAGTAACTCAAGAACTCAGATCCCTAACATAGACAACAATCTCTTTTTCGTTGAAGACAATTTCAAGTGAAATTACAAAATTTCCTCTCTATAACATTGAGGACTTCCCAAAAATTTTAATTTACAACATTCACATTCATCACCTATGAAACCATCAGATTGTTGGTTGATGGTGAAACCAACAAATTTCAAAGAGGTTGAAAAATAATACAGGTAAAACATACGAATTAGTTACAACCATCTTATACCCACAGAAAGAATCCAACTTTGCTCCGGAAAAACCTCGTGAATCACCCAAGTTTGACTTTGATCTAGACACGTCCATCCCACAACTGAGTTGAAACTGACTTTGGCTCACCTCCCACAAGTTGAGCAGCTCCTCCCAATCAATCTCCTCCCCTCTTGTTCATTATCGTTGTTGCCGGAACGTGGAGGGGGTGGAGGTGTCGTCGCTGCTGTTAGATGAACTCGAAGAGGGAGAGAGACGCTTGGTTTCACCTTACATCGTTGCCGTAAGGTGAATGTATCGTTGTCGTGTCTTCGCCGAAAAGTGGAGCCGAAGAGGAGTTGTCGCCAGAAGGGGGACATGCCGTCGCCGGGAAGGGGAAGGCGTGGAGGAGTCGATGGAATTGGAGAGAGAGAGAGAAAGAGAGTCTGGCTTGGAGAGAAAAAGCAGTGTTTAAGGGGGATTAAATATTGGTTGACGTGGCTTCATCTGGACCGTTCTCTCCCACCTAACTTGATCGGACGGCTATGACTGAGGCCACAGCATGCCTGTTGTAACCCTAGCCACAGCAGGCAATCCGGATCGGTTGCATATACTCTGCACCCCAGCCCCCATGTCTCGGCCACAAATAATCACAAACTGGCGTCCCCACAAGGCAACAGCAGAAAAGGCAGAATGTACTAATAACTAGAATCCCTACAAATATTCATGAGAATACCATTCTATCCACCTTACAAGATTCCATTGACCTATTGTCTTTTCTGCTGAAGATCTTAGAATACAATCCACAAGAAGGATAGATAAGATATTAGCATCAACGTAACCCAACGGATGAATAAAACAAAAAAAAAAAAAGAACAAAATGACTGCCAATCCTTTAACTTTGATCCAAAAATCAACAAAATCCAAACCCACATTAGCATAATCCTACATAGTCTTACCATAAGTATGAAAGTTATGAACTACCACGTGTTGTTCCCATGGCTGTTATGTTGGTGATGGGACTAAGACCTTTTCATGGGCACCATTGCTGATTCCATTGCTGTTGCTGTGATACCTGCACAGAACCTTGCATTTGACCACATTGCCGTAGACATAGAACCCAGGTACAACCATGATCCGGACCACGGCTGGGACCAACTTCCGAGCCTTGTCTCCTCCCATGTCCTCCATATAAACCGATTCAAACTTCACAGCCTTGTCCACTCTGAAAATGGGCAAGCTCGGGTGAACAGAGTTGGCCAAAAGGTGCACCAACCACACGGCCTTGGACGCACAAAAGAAGGTCTGCAAAAGGGGCTCGGGCCAAGCGCGGTTCCACCCCAACATAGCCACAATCTCACTCATCTTCCGGTCACAAAACTTACTAAACTCTTCACTAAAATGTTTGGTGCCTTTACTCAACACTTCGTCCCAGGTCAGCATCAACAAACTATTGAACGAGGCGAAATTCGCCTCGCAGCGTTCGATCGGGTTTAGGATCGGATTCCAACCGCCCTTTTGGAACCCGATCGACTCGAATTCCTCGAAGAAGACCTTGTTCAGCAGGGCTTCCAAATAAAACTGCAAGCCTCTAGGATTCCGGGACAGCGATATTTTGATATCGTAAGGCTGGAGAAGCACCGATATTCGGTCGTATACTTTCCCACCTCCCATTTGTCGCAACTGAGCCGTCAGCGAGCGGCTCAGGAGCCTAATAGAAGACCTTGCCTCCGCGACCGAAACCAAAAAATGCTCTATGACTTTATCCTGGTCACCAATCGATATACGTTGGTGCTTGATCTGTCTGACCGGTGACTGGATGCTGCATTCCTCTAGCCCAGTTTTGAGGCTATGGCAGTACACTTCGAGTTTGTTCAGCTTCTTTTCGAGCTCTGCCATGGAGTATTTCAACCTCGAAGCCTCTAAAATAGCTTCGTCTCGCTTCCTGGAAGCTTGAATCAGCTTATGCCAAAGCTCGGCTACTGCAACTTTCCACTGCTCCTCTCTCCCGGCCGACGACGAACCGTCCGACGACCGGGGACTCTTTTTAACCAAAGAAGCGAAGATGGACTTGAACAAACCGTTGGGACTCGCATTGTTGTCGAGAGGGACTACTGACATCTTCTCACGACTGCTCGGCCGGCACTTGTTGCACAAGATTCCCTGGTCATCTGCGGCGGTGTTGTCGGATTCCGGCTTCTTTCTGGTGGATGTTTTGGGTCTTTTCCCATGCAGCGGCGTTGGGTGGTTGTGCGTGCAATCCAACTCCCGCTTGTCCGCGCACTCACCTGGGGTGCCACCGCCTCGTTCGTGAAACTCTTCATATTCCTTCCCTTCTCTTTCACATTCTGGAATCTGCATCAATCCCACAAAACCCACATAAAAAATCTCCACAGCAGCATCAGTACATAAAGTTAATTACACAAATGGCAAGTCTAAATTCACACGCTATTTTTACGCCTTATCAGTCTCTAATGCATCAACGAGAAAACTTTAACTCCGCAAAAACACAAACTTAGTGTCTTTCTCAAACTAATACATGCATAAACATATGTTCGTGAGTGCCGATTGATGGTGGTAACCGGTACTTACCGGGGTAAAAGGGGGAGGGTGTTGATGGGACAGAGAGGGGATGGAGGAAGAAGAGGGGGCCATGGATTTCAAGATTTTGGAGATGGAAGGGCTTTGCTCGTTCGATTCGAGGGCGAGTGAAAATTAAATGTGGTATGCTTACATCTTGAAGTTTCATTTTCTGTCATTTTCCATGGGGGTTGGGATTTCGTCGCCTTGTAATGATGGCTGATGTACGTATGTGTTCACAGTATTTGCAGGGTCTGATGCAAAATACTCCACCTTCGTCTACCCAGAAACGGTAACCATTTTTACTTGAATATATATATATATATATATATATATATATATATATATATATTATATATGAACAGGCCAATCTAAACACATTAAATCGAGGTGACCTCTTCCCAGGGGCATCGCCATCTTAGGAAATTTCAATTGCCAACTTGCACTCTGAACCATCTTGATTCTTGAGTAGTTTTGTCAAAATCGGGAAAACTTATAGAGGGTTAAATAATATTGCTCGCGTGGAACAGATAAGTTTCCTTTCTATAATATTGTTTTGATTAGTAATCTACTTGTACTTGTTGTTTAGGTTTGCAACTTAAGTACTTGTGACATAATCTTCTAATTTATTACGAAGTCAACTTGGCACAACACTAGGGGAGGTTGGCAACTTGGCACCATATTTGTCTCTTTTGCTATGCCGTTTTTCAATAAAAAAAAAAATAAGTTTAAGCATCGCATTTATGCGTCATTACCATACAGACATCACATATCAATAAAAGTCTCTTAATTTTGTTCACATGAAAGACTTACTAAGGTCGATAACAGAGGAGGAAGTTTGTAAGGGTTCCATTCATTAGGTGTGTAATGTATTATGTTTTTCGATTTCTTAAAAAAAGGAATAGTTGCTCATGGATTATTCATAGGATGCAAAATACTAGACATTGTCCTTATAAGATATGGAGTATTATCTACGATCTTTGAAGTACCTATTTAGCTAGTCCTTTAAAAAGATGCATTGTCTTACGGTATGGATATGGACCGGATCGTTATAGATAGTATTAAAGCCTACTCTTGAAAGTTTGGATTGAGCTATCTAGTCGAGTTGTCAATGGTTAGGGGAAGACGAAGGCAAATTCTAAATATATCTTACATCAAGAGGATGGGTGGGACAACGAAGGGTAAGTCTAGTATATTCCACATTGGCTAGAGACGAAGGACCCAGGCTACGCGCGATTGAGTATGCTAAGAGATAAAAGATGAAAATTTGTGATATATCACATCGGATATGGAATAGTACGGGATCTTCCTTATAAGACCTTGCATGTGATCTTAAAAGTACCTATTTGTCTAACTATTTTGAGAGATGCATTGCTCTCTAGTGAAACTTAGACCTGGCAAACGGGTCGAACCGCCGGGAACAGGTAATACCGGTCCGGGTAAAATTTATCCGATTTTTTTCCGGTAACCATTTGCTATACCCATACCCTACCCAGATGATCCGGGTAAATCCGCAGGTAAACGGGTCATCTTTTATTTTTTTAATGCAATATTTATTTGTTTATTTTTACAACTTCAAATAGTACTCTAACATCAAACAATTACACTTAAAAAGTCTTCAACAAACATTCAACCACATATAAAATTAAAAAATACAATTATACAGCTTAAGAACTAATTCCTCAATGTCCTTCAACTTCTCTTCAAAAGTCTTCAAATAAAAAATGTGTCTTCAACTTCACACGGTCTTTAACTTCAACTTGTATCTGCAAGTCATATACTAAACCAAGTTATCAATATCCACCCAAAGCAGATTCAATAAATAATCCAAGGGGAGTTAATTCAATAAAAAATTTAGTAAGAGATCGTTGTCGATCTATGAAACAACCCTTACCTTTTCTAGTATTCAATGTTCGAGTGTTGTAGATGAGAGATCGTCGTCGATCTGCGACCATGAGGAAGAGATAAATGCTGATCTGCGACCATGAGTAAGAGATCGTCGCCGATCTTTGACCGTGGGTGAGAGATCGTCTCCGATCTATGATGTGAGACGTGAGAGTGTGAAGCCGTGAGCCCGTGCGAGAGGGGTTAGAAGGAGAGTCGGAGAGCGGCGGCGACAGACGGAGAAGCTATCGACTGCTCCTCGGTGCCATCGGTGGCGTCAGAGAAGGAGAGGCGGCAATGATGGAGTCTGAAATGTGAGAGAGAGTGTTAGAATTTTGAAGTGAAACCTAATTAAGGCAAATGAGTATATATATATAACTCAACAACCGGGTAAAATTGATTACCCGTTACCTGAACCAGAAAAAACGGTCAGGTCCAGGTACGGGTCCAATGTCAACGGGTAGCATATTCGGCTACCCGTACCCGCAATTTCTTAACGGGCCTGGGTAGACCCTCAGGTACGGGTAAAAAATTGCCAGGTCTAGTGAAACTGTGTGCTATATCGTCATAATATCTCTAAGAGTGTTTGGATGAGGTAAGTGAATTAGGAATTTCACTTTCATAGAAGATTTTGAAATACATTGTGTAAAATTCCTTATTTGGATACTGATAAGATGGATTTACCAAATTCTAAGAGAGTTTTGAAAAGAAAATTTGGTGTGCTAAGATCCTCTCTAGAAATAACTAGTCCAGACTGGTTATTTGTCAAATTTCTTTCACAAAAGAGTCTCTATTATTTTAGGTAACTTCTTCCATAAAAAATGAAATGTTCTATCTCATTAGTTTGTACCTATACACCATTAAATTATCTAGATTCAAATTCTCAAATATAAATCCACATACAAAATATTCAATCTACAAAATCGCTCAAACACAATATTTTTATAATTTCATAAATTTGTAAATCAGCGAATTTCAAAATGAATAGATTTTGAAATATAAGGTAATTTGAAATTCTTCATCCAAACACACTCCAAATATATTTGAATTGAAATTGAGTCTAAATAGTCGGGACTAGTAGCAGACACTAGAATTTAAAATTGGTATAAGATAAGAAAACTCAAAAAGATGAATAGAAAAAATTTAGAAAAAATTGAGAAAATGGTAAATCGAACGTGGCGTTAACAGCAATGGAGAAGGTGTAGTGGTGCAAGATAGAGTTGTCAAATGGGCCGGGCGGCCCGCGAGTTGGCCCGACCCAGCCCCTTTCTAGCCCGGGTTGGCCCGGCCCCGTTCCTGAACAGTACTGGCCCGTCATTTTAGGGTTTAGGGCCTGGGCCAGGCCTGCATTTCCCAGAAAAAAGCTCGGGCCAGGCCCGGCCCAAAAAAGCCCGGGTTTGGCCCTTTTCACAGATCTCAGATCTGCTTCAGTGCTTCTCCTCTTCTTCATTCGACTCTCTCTCTTTTCCTCTTCAGCTTTTTTTACCTCACCCACCACCATCACACGTACAGCCACCCTCCATAATCATCCAGCCACTACTGCTCCAGCCAACCATCACCGCACCCATGGCCAAATGCCACCATACCCACACCACTGGTGACGACGGTCAGCATCGGTGTCGTGTCGTCCTTTGAGCAGCGACGGCCGGCAGTGAAGGCTTCTGCCGTTAGATCCCATTGCCACTCTCGCCTTCACTGCCGTCAGATCCCGCCGTGAAGGAAGAAAACCAGAAAACAACATTAATCACTTCCAATCAACAAGCACCGAGTCACAAAAGCAAGATGCAAATGAAGCCAGCAAAACAAAACTGGAAATGCAACACAAAACTGGAATAGGAAGAAGAAAAAACATAGGCCCGGCCCTAAAATTAGGGCCTAGGGCTTGGGCCTGGACAAGGCCTTCATTTCCTAACTTTGGACCCAGCCCGGCCCGGCCCAGTTTTTAAGGCCCGAAGCCCTTACTGGCCGGGCCCATTTTCTGGCCCTTTGGGCCCAGGCTGGGCCGGCCCAAGCCCGACCCTTTGACACCTCTAGTGCAAGAGGTAGGTTGGCTTGGGGTTCTGTCCTCGAACAGCTGTGCAGCGTGGCTCCATGCTGATAAATCACTAGGAAACATGTTTACTCTCAAGGGTTAATGGCTTCATTATCCTTTCTTTTGGGGCAAGAAGTCGGTTGGTTGCCAGCGTTGTCACTGAGATCCGTCGTGATCAACTTCGAGTTTCTAGGTGTAAATAGTTAAACAAGGAGCGGAACATGTGCTAATGAATTATGCAGGGCTTATCGCTTCGACTGCATGAAGGGGTTTGTTTCTTCTAAGTCGCTCTGTGAAAACGATTTTCTGTCTATGAGCGTCTGTCTGCCTTCACGACGTATAGTAACTCACTAATCCTAAACCGTAATTGAAACACTCTCTTCTCCAACCAAAGCCGCCATCCAGATTCAGAAGCGGAAGTGGATCGGAGGCATCTGAGAAACTTATGAAAAAGACCAGCGACGATGCTATGCTACAGGAGAACATGGAAATGTAGTTCGATATCATTCAGGCCGAATAGAAATGCAATTTATTCTTTCCCTTTTTTAAAAAAGTGAAGCGATTCTGTTTATAAAGGTGTATACGTTCATTAAGATGGAGTCACGCTATCATTTTTTTTTTATCACCTAACAGGCTACATTACATAAAATAAATCTGGATGTACATCAAACACCATCATTCTATTTAGGTGAGAGGGAACACGAACTTGTATTGTAGCATCGGTCTTTAACTTGTCAATCAGTAAGCGGTAGTTTTACTACTTAAATTAGAGGAGGTCTAGTGGCTTCCTGGAGAGTTCCCATGAGTGCCCTACTCTTGCACCTAATTCAATCAAACAACTAGAGACAGAACCAATTCAAGTAACCATTAGTATCGAAACAATCACAACTTCAAAAACTAAAAGATTACATGTAGGATGACTAGGCGACTTAGCAGATTGATTCAAACCTTAGGACACGGGGACACCACCATCGAACCACACAACCACCAGAATAGATCGCCGTAGTAGCACCAACACCGTTAAAAGATCAGATTTTACAGACTCCAAAAAGAAACTTGGCAATCCATGGGAGAACATTGTTAAAAGTTCAAGAGAAAAAAAAAAGATTTAATGAAGAAAGATCTCCCGTCGAGTCGTCGTACAAGTAGGAAATTTGTTTACAGCCCAGTTAAGTCTATAAAACAGTTCCAAATCTCGTATCATCTTACCTAATCAAGTGTACTGATCCAACATCAGAGTTAAATAAGTAATAAGCCCTAAAGTCCCTTTGAAATAAGAATAGAAATACGCAAAGCTACAACCATAAAACCACATTGAAATATAAAATTTACAAAAAAACCTTTAATTAATTATACTATAGTAAATGGCTAAGTGCAACATTAAAGAGTTAGGCCATTGATTCTTCCACGTACTTCCAATTAAGGTTGGTGTATTTAACTGCTACTTTAAGCTTTGTGCAATTTATTTATGTATCAATTTAAGAGTTCAGGAAATTTGATGTTGACATTCCAGTAGAGTAATGGCTCTCATATGAAGTGTGAACCCCCCACCCCCGCGCCCACAAAAACAAAAAACATGAAGTCTTTCAATTGCAACATTAATTTAGAGTGTTGGGTGGGGCTAAATATGTACTTTTGACCAAATTTACACTCTTTTAATTTCTAAAAAATTACTATGCTTTGCTTTGATAGAGCAACTTTTAATGAGACCCCCGCTATGCGAGTCAAATACAGAGACGTCTACCCATCTCTTTCTTGAATGCAGTAAGACCAGACTGATTTGGGCAGCATCTTTGTTTGACTGTAGACCCCCATTTGGTGCAAATTCGCAGATAGAATGGCTGGGAAGCATTCTAAACCCTCCTGGAAACTCTGAAGCTAAAGCTAAATACACCACCTATGCAGCGTTCTTTTTGGACATGGTTTGGTACGGTAGGAACCAACTGGTACACCAAGGTAGGCTTTTCAATCACTGCAAGATGGCTGAGTCCATCAACTCTTCTACCAAAGCTTTCCTGGAGCTCTATCAGAGACCAACTATAAACAAGCAAAGCCCCATAACTTGGTCCCCCCTTTCCCTGGTTGGTCAAAACTAAACTTTGATGCGGCACTAAGAGGTCCCAGAGCATGTGCGGCAATGGTGTGCAGGAACTCAGAAGGAGCTTTCGAATTTGGGTGCGCGGCGATGATCGATACTATTCATCCTGAAGAAGCGGAAGCCTATGCGGCTCTCTTAGCAATTTCTACGGCACTTTCCCATGGGAAGCAGTTTGTTCTACTGGCAGGAGACGCAGCGGAGATTACCAAACTTCTACGTGATGCATCTTTATCCCCAGGCTGGACGATAAAGTCTTTTATTTTGCAGGCTAGACAGCTCTTAACCAATTTTTCGTGTTGGGAAGTAGAATTCTCACCTAGACTAGCCAACTGTGCGGCTCACAATCTTGCGGCCGATGCTTTCTTTTGTAATCACTCTGGTTTTGTTCCATCATCTTCCTCACTTTTGTTTAATTTGGAAGAAGATCGGAACATTGTTGCTACTTGATTCTCCTTTTAATATATGTTCGTTGGTTTACCAAAAAAAAGAGGTGTGAGTATATTAAAAGGAGGTGTGGATTTAATCTCAAATGAGCTTACACATTGACTCCATTCAGAGTCATAACAAATGGTGGAAAAAATTTCTTATGAGAAAATTTCAAATATGCTTGCTGCTAAAGTCTTAATAAAACACTAAATACGATGAAAGCCTCCCAGAAAAATAAAATGGGACATGTACGTTGGAATTTTCTCATGAAAAAATGTTTTGGCCGAAAACTTTCGTCTTATATCCTTAACACTATTCTCGTACAATTTGACTTTAAGCTTCTAAATTCATCTCCAATAATCCTCGCGCTCTTCAATTTTCTTTCTCAGATTTCTTTAGTATTCCATTTTAGTTTCATAATCTCCACTAAGGTGATCTTTCGTTTTTCTTTGAAAAACTTGAACGAAGAGGCATGTTTCTCACCGTGGTTTAACCGTTCTTTCCCGTCTCGCTCCTTTTCCTAGCCGTCTTAGAAAATATTCTAATGGCTCTAGACCTAGGACTATTACAAATTTTAGCACAATTCTCTATCTTCCTTTGCCCCCATTTTTGCCTCATCGATCCCTTTGATTCAACGGTCTCAAATGATCGGAATCACGTATTCGTTCTGAAATGCTTAACATCTTTCTCGGGATGTTTTACATTTATCGTTCCAAATTCGAACAATCTCCTGTTCTAGTATTTTCTTGTTATTTCTTTTCCTCTTTAATAATGCATGCAAAACATAACGAAGGAGGGAATAACACTTTTATATTATATATTTCAATCAAACAACTAAATATTGGACCATCGAGGCAAAGTAAGAACTGAGAACAACTATCATGCATGATGAAAGGGAAACCTCCATTCACAGTTTAAGAACTAAGAAAACCAAACATAGAATGAAACGTAATGCTACTGATTCCTGATAGGATGGTTCAGTAATGGACCAACACCGAGGGATGAATGAACGCTGGAATGTGCCTTGACTCCAAAAAGTCACAAGAGATGCAAAATTTGAAGGGCCTGGTCACACTCTCTGTAATAATGAGAGCTGGAGGAGAGGAAGTTGTGGCATTTATGCTTCGTCTTTACTCCCCCGTCTCAGAAGCTCAACTGCCCAAATTAATGGCAGAGGGAACTGAAACAAGACCAACTCTAGAGAGAGAGGGAGGGAGGGAGGGAGGAGAGATGCATGTGAAGTTCATAAATGAGACAATGTGGAAGAAGAGCCATAATGACGATGTGGTCCTAAATGTTTGAGAAAATCTCGCATGGAGTTGCTTATAACGGCGGGCAGATGAATCACGATGCGCCAACTAGTTTCATGGCTCAGTATAACTCGTATACATACTTTTGAATATACATCAATTAGCGTTTGACACAAAGAAAATTTTATTATGTTTCTCGTGAAAATGATAAAAGAAGGCTCGTTAGCGAGGTATTATACAGATAATGTCTCTAACATGACTTTTTTTTTTATTATCGTTGTACTTTCACTTGAATAATCATCCATTTGAACGTTCTTGTTCTTTAAAGAAGGATGAAAGTCGCTCCAAAGCCAATACGAGCAAAGACACCGAAGAGCATGTTTGTATTTCTATCTTGTCCAAGCTAGCCTGTTGAGATTAGAACAACGTATTTCTACCAAAATATTTGATATGTTTGTACTGATTTGATACGATTAGACTCATTATCTTTTGGTATCATGTAACTTAGGAGATAAATAATTTTTCCGTATAAAATTCTCCTAGTGAATTTGAAAAAATAAAAGAAAAAGAAGAAGATGATACCGTAGATGTTATCTACTTCAAAGTGCAAATTCCTGCATAAAGAACGTTTTGAGCGAGAGAATGACATTCTTGTTAGGCTGTCCGAGTGTCGTGCACGTCGGCCAAACGGCCAAACACAGATGCTCATTTATGCCACCACCAGACCAAGGCCTGTCTCACCCCCAGCGAAGCGAAAAAGGACTTGAGCCCTAACTCTCTAACAAATACAATAAACAACACTTTCACTGATTGACCTAAGGATTTCTAATCATGCCATAACTTTCTTTTACTCGTAGACTTCTACATATAACCATCCTATAACAGGCGCTGGTCTCAAATCTCAACTCTCGACGCTTGTAAGCTCTTATAAAACTAGTGTCACCCTCTCGTGAGCTAGCTGCTAGCATAAAGTCTTTTTTTGAGAAACTGTAATGCGGGATCTGACTAAATTTGCTTCCCTCGCCATCAGAGGGATCACGTGCTTTTCCACACCTCCTCCGCCACTTCCGTTGTCGTCTTCTTCCTCGCACTCAGCCGGCAAATGAGGGCCGGACAGAGGGAAAAGCCACATAATCGGGCGGGTCTGCAAGGCCTGCGTCTCCTGCCCCCGGTCTCATTGGGAAAATTTTGGCTGCTACCCTGGTTAGAGGAATCTTCCTCCTACCCCCTATATAACGACAATAAATTATTTCTAAATGTTTCTAATGACTTTTATTTAGTGACGTTAAAAAAATGTTACTAATAATTATCGTTGAAAGTGTTAGAAAAAAAGTCACTACAAGCATTAAGTAACTATTAATTGTCACTATACACGGGATTAGAGAAAGATTTCTACAACTCGGGTAGGAGCCAAAGTTTGTTCGGTCTCATTAAAGTTCATTCTCCTTGTACTAAATTGTTAGCGTTAGATTGCTAAATTTGTTGTGATGTATGTATTGTAAGTAAAGTTCAAGATCTAAATGATCTTGTTCTTTGTCTCACATTTAAGAGAATAAATTTTTTCTTTTCTTAAAAGCAAGCACGTGCTATGTTCATTTAAATTATTTTGAGATATTTTGAAACGAAACTTAGAAATTCAGGTAAGACGCACGCATCTTGTGTGCATTTTAGTGGGTGCCTTCATTTAAGATCTAATGGTCCAAAATTTTTAACCCATTTTCAAAATTATTTTGTCAACCACTTTTGCTTTAGTGACAATTTGGTGACTTTAAAATTATTCTAAAAGAGCACCAGTTTAACGGTTAATTCCCAAAAGGTGCCTTAACAGCCAATATTTCTTCATGGTGGAAGGGTTGCTATTTAATCTATAAATAAATCAAGGTTATGAAAAAGCTAATCATCATTGTTTTTCCCGGCGGTAACCTCGACACCATTACTTTTTCCGGCTGTAAGTCTCCGATATCATCCGATCCGAAAGAAATAATGAGAGGCGACGGGATCGGCAGTTCCAAACCAGAGATTTTACTGACATGCACGTGTTGCCAATTGTTACCTACAAAATCTCGGGCTAAAGGATCCTTCAGGGGACCTCTCAGGCGACCAGATCGCCGCCGAGTCATCAAGGGCGGCATTTGCTAGACTAGAAACTCATAAACCTAGAGACAAGAATCTTCTCTCTAGTCATGTAACGAGATTATCCAAAGCATTCTCGAATAGCAAATGCAAAGAATTCTTGAACATCAATTCAGCCGTGTACTATTACATTTCCGTAAGGTACAAATTCAGTTCATCCACATATACAAACTGCATAAAATGTGCCCTCACGATGGAAGCACAACCAAACTTCCGAAGCCACAAATTCAGTTGATTCAGACTCGCTAAACAAAAAAGTATCCCAACTTCTGTGTCGATTCCTTCATAGGAATAAAGTAAGACCTTGCCCTTCGTCGCTCTTTGCTGCCTCTTCGCTTTCACAATTTTCTATTAATATGTAATAGTCTAATCTATGCCGAGAACAATATACTGAAACTAACTTGAAACCATAATTAGCGCTGAAATGAAATGGAATAGGAACCAGTGTTTGGATCTTTCACAGCTTTGAAGTTGTCGGTGCTCATCCCAAACCGGCCCAAAATGGAGTTTCCCATTTCTTTCAACTTCCCTGCAATACATGGAATTCAAAGTACCAGATTCTCAGAGTGAAGTTTCATGAAGAACAATAGCAGGTAAATCCAATAGATAAAGCTTCGCACATAGCATACAGCAAAAGGGTTGGTTGAATTATTGTAAATTCGCCTCTTCTAAGAAGGCACTGTAAACTTAGGGAATGAATTCAATAAAGTAGCACAAATCATAGGGAGATAGAGTCCCTAGAGGCCAGAAGCTTCAACTGGAAATTTTACATTTTAAGGTATTCAACATTACTGAGGTAAGGCTCTGCAACTTTCAAATTTGTTACTCAAGAAGTTTCCCCTGCAGACAAATGTTAGAAATACCGCACCAGATATGCAAGTTTCTATTAGTATAAAATTCACCTATATATGTAAGTACAGGATTCTTGTCTATGCTCAGAGATAGGTGAGGATGCATGGGCATCCTAGGAAGAATGGATGAAACACCAATAATATAAGAGCATCTGTATCTCTGAAGCACGGACACCTCTCCTAGGTGAAGGTTTGGTTTCCTAAACGGACGAACACCCCGACATCCTCCGGACACGTCCCGTGTCGGACACCGCCAATCGGTGTCGGATTTTTATTTTTTTTAAAATTTTCCGACACCGTGACGGACACTTCGTCAAGGAGTGTCGGACACGGCAATCTGCAGTGTCGGACCGTTTGAGACTACTTTGCAATTTTTTGAACTAATTTCAGGGATCAAGAAATTGTGCCCTATTCTGATCTTCACTCACCTTACGGCCGTCGCCTATCTGAGAAGGGAACACTCAAGTTACGGAAGCCTTCGGAGCATTACAGACTCGTAGCCGTCGTCGAAGCTGTCGGAGTTGGTCGCCAAATATTCCGACGCCGTCGCCGATAGATCCAGACTATCCAGTCGCCGTCGCGAAGACCGAAGCAACTGCTGCGACACGCCATCACCATCGCCAGACCTCACTTCACCGTCGCCAGAGGCCGTCGCTGACACAGGTCAGTCTCCTTTTTTGTTCGAAGTTTAGTTCTCTCTGTCTCCTTTGTGCCCTAATCTGTCCAGACTCAAGACTCAAAGTCAAGAGTCGTCCACTCGTTCTCAATCCTTTTTTTTTTCCTCTCCCTCCTCAAGAGTCTGAAAAGGAACCTCTTTATTTTTTTATGTTATGTCCACTCGTATGACTTTGTAAGACTTAAGTTCTTTATCTTATGTACCATGCACTATGTTGGATTTAACGTTTGAGTATGACTTGTATTTGAATTTCTTGTTTTTGTAGTTTTTCATTATTATTTGTTATTTTAGATTATGGAATGTATTTGATACTTATTAAATATATATATATATATATATATATATATATATAAAAATATTTAAAAAATAACAGTATCCTGCGGTGTCCAAAATTCGATTTTTTTTAAATTGCGGTATCCGGTGTCCCCGTCGGTGTCCGTGTCTGACACCGTGTTCGTGTCCGTGCTTCTTAAATCTGTATCTATCCTCTAGATATCTAGCCATCCAGTGCCGACGCACAAGTGTCAAGCTTCCAAGGTTCCCCTCATTTTTCCTAATGTTACTTGGCACATACAACTTCGAAGCACCCACACCACTACTAAAATTTGTTTCTTAGGATCATTACAGTAAAAAGATAGGACCCGAGTGAATAATAATATGTGAACTTTTTAGGATAACATAAATCAAAGGCAAGTCAATCTATTGGCCTTGAGCCTTATGGGCAACAAAGCCATCTTGAAGGTCGAGCCAGAATACATAAAGCCACAAGACCTCCGCATGTTGGCAACGCATCTACATAGAAGTACACAACGGGGCTCTTGTCAAAAGTATATTTGTTCTATCTATCTACCACAGACAAGAAGTTACAATATGTTTAAAAAAGGAAATGAGATTCATTGAGCATACCAAGCATCTCTTCCTTCATCTTTTCACGCTTCTCTGCCGCCAATGGTTCCAACCGGATAACAGTTCTTCTAGCCTGGTTATTTGAAGGATCCAGTTCCAAAACCTTTTTTAAATCTACACAAGGAAAAAAAAAACTCATCAGGAAAAACATGATAGCTATGTAATACATACATCCACTGAAAGGGCAGGAAAACATCAAAAATATAAATGAAAAGTTATGCGCGAAGTAGGCAGTGACCATCGTAGGGGGGCGGGTAGGGAGTATAATGAAAAGCTATGTGAAACTAGCCACCGACCATCGTAAATTATGATAATTTCAAATGATCAGAACTAGAGTATCCAACTTTACCAGCAATGGCCTCTTCATAGTGTTCAAGTTTTTGATGACCCTCTCCTCTTCTAAGCAGAGCTTTCATGTATGTAGGATTCAGTTCTAATGCTTTTGTGCATTCCTTGATTGTGTCCTCATATTTTCCCTGAAACATATACAAATAACAGGTAAAAATCTAAAGTAATTCCAGTAAAAAGAGGCATATGCGTAGAATAACCAGTAGGACAACCAGTGAGTTAGACAATCCAGTAACGAGAAGATCAATTTCAAAAAACGAATATCCCAAATAGTGGCATTTCCTTGCCCAAAATGCTGATATAATCATCTCCTAAAAGTTGAATGATTTAAGGACATATTATTAGACGCCAATTAATACCTTTAAGTCTCGAACAGTAGAGGTTTAACACTTCAGCTAATTGATCTTTGCAAACAAATATTCCCTCACGCGCGTTAATAGCTTCCTATAGATATATGACACACTCCGCCAAAAGCACCAATTCCATAAACTTCCAAAAACAGATGAGAGCTTTCCAGCCACTACTAAACCTCGCCTTTAAGAAAAAGCTCACCTGAATCAGCACCTTCTTCATACATTTGGTTATTAGATTGCCAAAGAGCACCATTATGACAACCCCTCTATAATCATCGGATGCCAACAGAGCCAAACCATCCCATCGAAGCTCGAAACCTCTACCACCTTCGCAGCCATGGTATCCAAATCCCAACCCTCCATATATATATATATAAGAATACTAAAACGATTCTCAAACAAACAGATCTACTTCCCATCTTTATGTAATAGATAGATACTGGAATCATGTCGTATCAGCACCATCTACCACACGTGCCTCAAAACCAAAGAGAAGGCAAAGCAGTTATGTAGACAAATTTACAGTATGTGAAGGAAGAAATTGCATATCACTGTCACTCCTCTTTAACATGTGACTGATGTTTAACAGGTCCACAGGCCTAGAAGCCCATGCCAGAAAGCACCCAAAAAAAAAAACACCAAAAGTAAAAAGAAGAAACGAAAGTTCAACGAGTACATGAGCAACAGAATAGATGAGCAGACTTTGTCAAGGGGGTATAGTGCGATACATTTTAAGGTTTCTTACTTGGTAAGCCGGAGGATTTCATATGAAGGTTTCTTTCTTAATATTAATTGATAACAAGATATTTACTCTTGGGTAGGCAAAGACACGCTTCAAATATACAATGTAGGACGTTTTTAACAAAGTTTTAAGTTAGATGATAAATAAAGCCAGAGCGCACTCTGCTTTGACCATTGCATTTGGGGAAGTGTGCTTCTTGCAGGTCTAAGGCAACTTACTCGCCAGCATATTTTGAAAGGAGCTTACTTAGTTCAAAGCCAACATTATACAACCAGACCGGACTTGCTGGTCCAGATGCTGTTTCGTCATATACTCATAGTTGTTGCTTAAGAAAAATGTTAGTTTATTCAGGTTCATCGAACCACCACTTCAATTAGCATTTTTCATGGCCCAGACCAAGTCCAATGTTCTACCAGGGTATTAGGCATTTTACTCTTGGGGAATGTATGTCATTATTACAGTTTCACCAACTCTATTGACGGTGTTATCTTTGTCATTTAACATACGGTAAACTTAGGCCAGATTCCTTCCAGGTTTCACATACTTTTTTGTTTTCCACATTTATATCAGATAAACATGTAATAACTTTTGCAACTCAGTATTACATTGCGTAAGAAGTATGAAACTATCATCTAATACCAAAATCTATAGTATATATGGAAAACAAAGAAATGCTTTTCTGTATTCCTAACATTTTAAATCATTTTGTACAATTAGGACATCACAATTGGACAACCCGATGAGTCTTAACCAGGTCATTTTCCTAGGAATGCCGGAATATCGTTTCTCATTAACATAGGGTGCTTCTGGTATTTCCCATGGGCATTGCTTTCTGCAATACTATAGTTTCTTTATCGGTTATGGGCAACCTATTTGCTTCTGCATGATCATCGGAGTGAGTGGAATTTCTGAGTGAGACTTTCTAAGTGAAGCATAAATTTCTTTTAGCCACTTAATAATCCTAAATATACAGTTCACGGAGGGCCTCTAGAGTCTCTATATTTTCATGCTGAAATTTCACAGAAAGCACCTTTTAGCAATATCTAGATTGTAAAAGACAAGGTATGAAGAAAGACAGACTAGTTGTCTAAATGACATTATAAGCAACCCAGTTGTACAGCATAACAAGTCCTTGACCCCCCAAAAAAAATTTATTCTCTTTGGCAAACAACGTTGACTGAGAGGGGATGCATTTGTTCTTTGGGACGCTTCTGGCTTATAACAGGACGAAACATTCAAACAACATGCATGCATAAAGTAGTATGAAGTTTGTCATAACTAAAATAAATTCACTTTAAAACTTGTCTAGCCCTCCTTGGCATGCTGCATTCGAACAAAAACCAACCCCCTATGACCAATTACAAACGTTCACCACAAAGATCATCTACATAATCTAGAAATCGGGTTGCAGACCTCTGAAATACAGCAAACACAAGAGGCTTGAGTATCGTGGTTTTTGTATATTACTACAACAACGGGAATGGAATACTATAACCATGGCCCAGCCAACTTTCAGAGGGTAGAAAAGAGTACATATCAAGAACAAAATAGGAGTAACATGTTCAAAAAAGAGCTGTGTGCAACTCTTCAAGCTTCTAGAATAACAGGAACAAAAACTTGACATGCTTCCCAGCGTAATTGCATCACAGGTATTAAATCCACGACCATATGATATGCTCACTGACAACACCACCTTAGTTTCTTAGCATCTTTCACGCAGCCTCCGTACTACTTATGGCATGGCACAAAGTATATCTATAAATTTTGTGACTTGGGGCCAGATGCAATCTGAAATGTGGCCATGATGAAAACATACCAGCTTAAAATAACATGTTGCACGGTTTGAATGGCATATTGACTGTAACTCGGCAGACGCTGGAATCTCTGACCCAAGTTGGAGAGCTAGCTCATACTGTGACAATGCCTCTTCGTATTGCCCATCTACAAATAACTTATTACCTTCCAACTTTGCATCATTTGCTTGTTCTATGCTTTTCTGAATCTCAAAAAAGAGGAGAGAGATTAAGAAATTGTTGCTTAAGGAAATGTGCAGAGTAAATGCAGGCACAAATGTGCTTCAACTCGACATAATCAACTAACTTGAATTGGCAGACCACAGGCATCTCAAATTAGGACAGGAGGAAATAATTTCTACATTGGGTGTATAGTAGTAATACAAAAGTAGGACACATTATACATCTAAATGGATTTGCATCTACATGTTCGTGATCTTAATTGCTGAAAAATGATTTCTGAAAGCTATCCCCTACAGATATATATGAGAAACGTGAGTACGAGGTGACTCCTTAAGCGACTTATCTAAGCTGCCTCAAAACATTTGATGTGAATCACAGTTTATGAAGCCAGACGTTGGATTACATCGTCTAACCATCCAATCATGCACACCATATATTACGTCAATCGAAGGTCAAGAAATGTCCAATTAACGAATTCAACTTCAGAAAATAAAACACTATACTTTGAAAAACTGCATTGATTAGGCACCTTTTTGCATCAGATTGACTATCTTAGTCAGTACAACGTCGATGTTTACATGTACCTAAATCTATCGTAAGAATGTGCAAGAATTGAAAGGGCAAAATTCAACAAATCACTAATTGGAAATGAAGCAGCTGACCCGCAGCGGGAAAGCGTGACAGAAGCGTTGGCCACTTTGGAAACATCTGGTGACCTAGCGCACACCCGGCACCCACATACACACGCATTAACACAAAATGAAACAAAAATAGTTTCCTGTATCAACACATTACACGCACACACGCACGGACCCGTAGACTGATAAATGAACGAGAAGGAACCTGCTCGAGCTCATCCTCGTTGGACTGGTGCAGTAGCTCTTCACGCTCGTCGGTGCCGGCCCGATTCTCTCCGTTTTCTTCGCCGTCACTGACTACCTCCGTCTCGCTGGCGGTCTCGTAGCCACCGTCGGAGGCGTACCCGGCAGCGGTTGCCTCGTCGCCCCCGGAGACTGGCGGCGGCGCGTCTGCGGTTGTTAGGGGCTGTGGTTCGGGTTTAGGAGGTGCAACAGGCTCGATCACCACCATCTTGGATTTGATTCTAGTTCTACTCTGAAGGAAACCCTCAGATTGGTCTACTTGGTACCTGTAAAAGTGTGAAACATTTTCTTTCGAGTCGAGAAACCTCTTATGCCTTTTTCCACGTTCCGCATTAGCTAGCGACGCCGTTTAGTAATGCGAAGTCCCTTAAGTGGCATCTTAACATTATTATTTTTACTAATTTTTATGGCACCCGCAATACTCTTGTAAAAATAACATTGTTAAATTAAGATTTGTTATAAAAAAAAGGGTCAATTATGTTAGGCACCCTCAAGTTATCACTGTGTAGCGCTCTGCACCACAAACTTTTTTTTAGCTACCTTACACCCCAAACTTGCATAAGTTTGGCAACCATCACCCCCCGTCAATTTTTCGGCCAACAGCTCTGCCGGAGAAGTAATTTAATTCAAATAAATGGGGCATTTTTGACAAATTCCCCTTTTTCTATGACATCCATCTTTATCTTCATCTTCATCTTTTACCTTCCATCTTCACCAACACCATCACCACCAATATGCAGCCCACTCCCACCTCCATGCCCACCCCCACGACCTCTACCAATCACCAAACCCGCCGCGACCTCCTCTCTCAACTATCGATGCCACTTTTGATTGGAATACCGCTGCCACCTTAGCCACCATTACAGAAACCCATCACAAAAACCCACCACACCATCAATTTTTGCTCTAGATCCCACCACAACCATCAATTTCTACCATACACGAGGCCTAGAACCCTTCTTCCTCAATTTGATCATAATAAACCTTAGACCCCCAATTTTTGACCTGATATTCCAAAAATACCCTTCTGAGTTCAGCCATTTGCCTGAATTTTGGTCAGAATATGGTCGAAGGTGATCGGTGCCACACTTATGGAAGTTTGGGGTGGCAGATAGTTAAAAAAAAATTTATGGTGCAAAGAGCTACCACAAGCAAACTTAGGGGCGCCCAATGCAATTGACCCTAAAAAAAATAAAGTAGGATAGATAAGTTTTCTAAAATGTAAAAAACCAAACATGCTCTTAAGGTGGTGATGCCAAGGACAGTGGGTTTGCAGTCGACGTGGAGGTGCCACAAGGAATGCAGTCCGAGTCAGATGCCAAGTGCGCTGATGTGGGACGTAGCAAGAGTGGAGTAAGGGCAGAGACCAAGGGCTTCCCAGATAGAGCCTGAGGGTGGCAGTGTTGCGAGAGCGATGACGCAGAATGAATACACGACAACAGTCACAGTCCAATACTTAGGTCCAGAGTTAGGGTCATGCATGTTTTCCTCTCTAAGATTCTAGAGTGAGAAAGTGAAAATGTTCTGAGAATGTCCAAGTGTCAGAAGATGTCCAAGCGTCAGAAAATGTCCAAGAGTAAGAAAATGTCCAAGAGACCCAAATGAATTCTCAATACATCTATTTATAGAGGTTGAGATGATGATGTCATCATGCGACACGTGGTGCTCCCCCGAAGTGACACGTCACGGAGGAGTTCACAGCTACCAGTGCTCCACGGACTATCGAATCGCATATTCACCTGGCCTACCCCGCACAGCGTCGCTCTGTCTGTCTGGAAAAACTGACTCCTACAGCGTCCGTGTGGCCAGAGAACCCCCTTGATCTAGCCACCAATACAAGCCCTTAATTACCATTTAAGATTTTTATTTTGTGTCACTTTTTTAAAAAATTCTTGAAATGCCACTTATCACTATTTTACGTAAGTAGTTATATACCACCAAAATGATGTTACACCAAAAAATCAATTCTCAATGTAATCGAGGTGAGATTGAATGGGGTGGTTATATTCCTAAGAGAGAAGAAGGAAAAAGGTAGGTGTTTGTTTTCAAATAAACACCCTAAAATATGTAGAGAAATATATTACTTGATTAGAGAGGATATAGGGATGTTCTCGGCAAGTTGGTTGAGCGAGAAATGGGGGAAGGAAATGACAATGATAGGGACGGTGAGTGGTGTTGTTGCAAGCGTCGTAGTCAAACTTAAAAGAGTGGCGGAGTCACGGGTCAAAGGTGGAAAAAGGGCCGAAAAGGTGGGAAGCTGAAATCATGTTTGAAAATGAGGCTGAAGTGAAACCTGGAGATCTAAGGCCAAGAGACGGTTCTAAAGAGGGAGATAGCGACGGCGAGAAGTGCTGCTGGCAACATCGATAGGCAGTGGAGTCACGATCGAAGGTAGAGGAGAACCTGGAGCGGCGTTTGGAAAAGTTTGATGATCTATTGTTTTCTCTAAGTTTTTATAACAACCTATTTGGATCGGGGTCGAGATCAACCAACCCATTTTTCACCCGAATGAGCAATCCACTTCTGACCTATATTCAACCCATATGATAAAATGTCAAGTTGGGGTATTTTTGCCACCCTCACATTTTCTTATACTAGTTACTGTGGTACACACATTTTCTTATACTAGTTACTGTGGTACATGCGATGCTTGCGTAAAATAAAATTAGCAATATCATATTCTCATACTGTTAAGATTGGTCTTTAGAATTTATTTAAACTACATTTTGTAATGAATTCTAAATTGTGAAAACCAAATATGTCCCTATAGGTAGTTATTTTCTATTTAAGTTTTTTTTTTATGTTATTTTTTAAAAATTTCTTTAAAATGTCACTATCACATTTCTAAGTAAGTAGTTATGTAAAGAAAATTAGACGGCATCCATGAGAAGTTGAAGAAGAGTCATTGCTACACGGATCTTGACCGGGTCGGATAAAAACCCAAACCCACTACATAACCTGGATTCTTTATCATCTCTAATGCATATCCCCACTCTTAACACTCCTTGCAATAGGTCTGTCCGTGTCTTATAAACTGTAATCCCCAATTTTATGTCCCATCATTTATGTGACATGCTTCATGAAAAAAACCCACATGCTGATATTAATATGTATGCTTGAATGAAAGCCTTAACTGATATTCGGACTAATCAAAATAGGGTGTTGGTAGGTTCTTATGAAAACCTAAATTCATGTTTGAAATTACCCAAAATTGGATATTGATGTGTCTGTGAAAAGGAATGACTTTGAATCACAGTTCAAAAGGGAATTTAATCTCAATTGAAGATAAAGTTGCCCGACAAGACCCTTGCTATCCAAACTTTAAAAAAAAAAGAAAGAGCTAAACACTTAAGTTCAGCAGTGTAGCATGCATAAAAATCAGCTTGGCCTGAGAGCTTTCAAAAGTGGCCCTCTCATTTCACATCTTTTCTACGCTAATGACCTAATCTTATTCTGTAAAGATAATAATAAGGACTACAAGCTTGTTGTGGATACTTTAAAGCAATTTGGTAGATTGTCTGGCCAAAGCATCAATTTTAGCAAATCTAAACTTTTTGTCTCCAAGAATATCCCTAGAAATAGAGTTATGCAAATTAGCAACACCTACGGCATTCCCTCACTAATAACCTTGTTATTTGTTTAGGAGTTCCCCACATTCACATTAGACTTACCGAGAATAAGTACAATCACATAATCCAAAAGGTTCAAAGTAAACTTGCCAGATGGAAAACCATCCTGTTATCTCTTACTAGGAGAACTACCCTTATCAAATCTGTCGTGGTTGCCATTCCTAATTACATTGTGCAAGTGCAGACTCTCCTTCTTGCCGTTTGCGACAAACTTGATAGATTGAATAGATCTTTTCCCTGGGGTGACAACGACACTAAAAAAATATTGCACTTGGTTAATTGGAACAATGTTTTTCATCCTAGAAATAAAGGTGGCCTGGACATCAGAGAAGCTAGGACAAGTAACAAAGCCAGCCTCGTCAAACTTGGTTGGAAGATTTTGAACATTGAAGACTTGTTATGGGTTGATGTCATTCGTAACAAGTAAATCAAAAACAAGAGTTTGAATGATTGGATTACCATAAAAAATGGTTCTCAGATATGGAGAAGTATTGCTAAAAGTATCCCTTACTTGGTTAAAAGGATTAAGTGAAACATTAACAATGCTCATAAGGTGGACTTTTGGAAAGATTGGTGGTTCGATAAGGGTCCTTTGGCTAATGAACCATAGTATAGAAATAAAGATGAGATGAAAATCAGACAGTTTATTGTCAATAGGGACTGTGACTTTAGTAAACTAAGAAACTTTGTTGACAGGGAGACTTTTAGAGAAATTATGAAAACTCACGTCCCAAAGTATTCCAGTCATGAAGATCAACCTATGTGGCACCCCAATCCTAAGGGCAACTTCACCATCTTTAGTGCCTACATATTCTTTTACGATGATGAAAACAACTCACCTAATAGTTGGTTATGGATTTGGAAGTTTAGAATATACCAAAAGATCATCTTCTTCATCTGGCTCACCCTTTGGGATAGACTCCCTACAAATGAGCTTCGTTTTACCAGAAACATCTCCAATAACAACTTATGCCAAAAATGCAATCAAGCTATGAAAACAACTATCCACGCCATCAGAGATTGCTCGAAGGCTAGAAATATGTGGTGTAAGGTTGTTAACATCCAGCAGGATGACACTTTCAGTCTCAATACCCTGGATTATGTTAAAGACAACATTCTTAACAACATAAGACTTGACTTTGGTGGAGTCCCTTGGATTTACATCTTCACTGCTATCATGTGGCAAATACGGAAAGATAGAAATAAGTAATGCATCGAAGGATCTATTATCAACACCAATTTCTCCTTGAAATATGCCTTGGACTTTGTAAAAGACTCCATGATGGCTTGTGCAAAGTCAGGACATCGCAAAGAACCCAAACTAATTTCTTGGTCCCCCCCCCCCCCCCCCCCGCCCCCTGCAGGCAAAAATCAAGATCAATATTGATGGAAGCAGGAAGCAAGATGATACAAGAGGCTATGGAGGTCTACTGAGAGATGACAAATGAAAATGGATATGTGAATTCTTGGGATATCTATCAACTCCCAGTGCTCTGGAAGCCGAGCTACACGGAATTATGAAAGGGCTACAACTTCTAAAAGACAAAAACCTCAAGGAAGCTGTCCTCAAAATGGATTCTCTCCGAGCAAAAAACCTCATTATGGATGACTCCAATCTTTGGCACCCACTTGCTAGTGTCATTCTAGACTGCTGATATCTAATGAGTACAATCAAGACCGTCATCTCACACATCCTGAAGGAAAGAAACGAAAGTGCTGACCTTTCGGCCAATCTAGGAGCCCAACAAGACCAAGCTTTTGTTTATTTATAAGAACCCCCCCGATAGATTTAAATATTGTCTTGGAGCAAGATGCTGCCAGCTTTGAACATTTGCGAATGTACTAAACTTGTTTTATCTATTTCATTTTCCTTTGCACCAAAAAAAGTTATCTAGGTTTGGGCCAGCCCAACATAATGTTCGGACAGGCTTTGGGCATTCAGCCCGGTAACCAGAACGTTCTACGTATCTCTGCCTGCAAATATTAGTCGGTAAAACCACCAAGGCAAGAACAGATTTTATCAGAGAATCTCTTCGCTCAGGCTCTCGTTTTGCCCTCTCGAACTCGAATCTCTCAAAATCACCGAAATCCATCTCTCCTTCTGTACAGGTACATCTCTCTCTTTACCTTGTATTTTTACGATCGTAGTTGATTTCTCAACATTTTCGTTAATCGCTGTCGTCATTTTGTGTTTTTTTTGGAGTGAAATGAACTAGTGATCTTCTGATGATAGTTACTCTTCCATTTCCGTGGTAATCTTCTTTTTGACGAACTGTAATTCATCTTGTCTGGCCGTAACAATAAGTGTTTCTTTGGTTGATTCTGCCTTGTTTTGTTGGTGGCCTCAGGTTGATTACTATATGTTGATCCGTCGTAAAAATGATCGTTGATTGTTATTTCTTCAGTTAATATTGTTCTTTTGCGTGGCGTGCAAATTGGAGTTTTAGGGTTTTTATATGCGTTGTTTTCGCGGGTTTTTTTTTTAGGTACGGTATTTTGGTTCCCGTTTAGGTTTAGTCTTTATTGGGGTTTTTGTTCACTATGTGTTATTGTACTCCACGCCTAGTCCCTTTTGGGAGTAAAAGCATAATTTCTCCAAGAAAGGAAAAAACTGGGACGGCAATTGCCATGTCACGCATGTTTAGTCATGAACAGAATGTAATGCTGGGACAGGTTTACTGCTCCATTTCGGAGACTTGTCAGATAAGTTAAAACGTGTCCTGATAGAATTGATAGGCAGATAACTGCATCTGCTGACTTAATTAAGGGCGGTCGCTGGTAGAGGATATAAAAGTTTCTAATTGTTGCTTGAAGATTCGTAGTATTGCCTTTCTGTTCATTTTATCAGGGGGCCCAAGTTGTTCCCTTTATATCGTTGGATAGATGTTGTTTGGCAAATTATCTGTCTTGCAATTACTTAGGGTTTTTACTTGCCTAATGTCTTTGCTTTTAGTAACGTGATGGTGCATTGATTTGGCGAGTTCTTGACAAAGAAACTTTGAACCTGAGATGTATTAATTTAGATTACTCTCTCAGTTTTCTTAGTAACTGGACAGAATCGGATATAATATTCCTATTGAGGACGGTGCTGTGTTAGATTCCCAGGAAAACAAATGTTCTCTTGGGCTACGTCGTTTAGTTTTGGTGCCTAGGGGGTACAGTTCCTTGTAACGTGTATAGCTTATTCAATATGTTGACACCATAATGACATACCAAAATCAGACCTCTGTCTTATTGACTAGATATGAGCATAGTTTGTGTGTGTGTAGTATGTGGGTTACCTTTACTTTTATGGTAGCTTTTATAACACTTCCAAATGATTTATCCAAAAAGTATGTACAAATGTTTTTGGGCCAATGTGGGTAGATGGCTATAGGACCCTTGTGAATGTAGGTTTTGCAATAAAGCTCTTCAGTGAAGGGAACTATTTTCCTTTTAAGGCGTTATAAATTTTGGGCCGTACCTTTCAAATCTACACTTTGTTGAATTTATTAGAGTGAGGGGTAACCGTAGAAAGTGGAAATATTTAATCTGCTATCACAACTGAGCATATAAAGTGAAGTTGTGAATCGCTTTTTTGTTGGCCTTAATGTACGCTGTTGCCTTCGTACAGTATGATCGTTCAAAAACTATTGGAAGTTATATACTTTTGGAAACTTTGTATAGTGGCTATCTTTGATACTAACATTCAGTTGCATTTTAAAAGAACTACCTTATTTATTTGTTATTTGTGTATCTTGTATGGTAGAACAAGATAGCGCTGGTAGGAAGGTTATTAAATCGATCTATGACAAGAATGTCTGAAGTGTATGAAGCACAAGCGTGGATGCAATAGAGAAATGTAATTATTACTCTCTTTTCCATGAAAAGAACTTAGTGCAATTGCTGTACCGTGATAGTAGGAATAATGAGACATAATAACAAGTAGTCAATCTTGTTGTATAGTGGGTAATTTTAGCATAGGCATGTTTCATCTGTTGTAATCAGTTAAATCACGAGCCTGGCCTTCAAACCATAATTATTGTATTTTGTTGTGGCAAATCTTCAGCTTATGCATGCTTGAAGAGATTTTGTATGTGGTTTTCACGGTTGTCTCTTAAGAACAAAAGAGTGTATTGAGACGTGTGCAGTGTATATGTGGTACTGCTGTTGGCTCCATGGCGAGGAGAGATGGCTCGTTATTCGACGTTTTTGTGCATTTCAAGTCATTGGAACTAGTAATTTACTTGAATGTGGTTGGTTGTATTATGGCATGTTTTGCCAACTACCACATGTACTATGATTTGATATGTATATCTGCTGGAATTTGTAATGTTTTCTTTTAATTTGTGGCTTTGAATGTTTGATTCTGTTGAATTGAGGGTTTAGCTTCTGCTATCTTCATTTGTAGAGCAGTATAGCCACGATAAAATGCAGCGAGGCAGGGGAGGTGGGGATCCTTTCTTTAATTTTGGTGGTCCTTTTGCTGGTGCTGGGGCGTTTGGAGGTCATAGGAGTTTATTGTCCAATTTTTTTGGTGGAAGAGACCCATTTGATGACCCTTTCTTCACACGCCCCTTTGGAGGAATGCTGGAGTCGAGCTTCTTCGGTCCAACTGGAAGCCCTTTCATGGGCACACATCCATCTGGATTCATCGAACATCAAGCTCCCCAGGCCAGGGGCCCAATTATTGAAGAATTGAACTCTGACGATGAGACAGAAGAAGGTAACAAAGAGAAGAAAGATAAATCTAGAAAGCATAGCCGATCAAATCAAGGACCTTATGTTGATCATCCGGATGATGAAGTTGAAGGTCAGATGTCCTTCTTGTGTGTTTTGTCCTTATTCCGCTTCTTGTTGTGATGACACTGACCAGTCTCAGATGATCATTGTTCTGGGGTTGCAGAGAGAAAGAGCAAGCAAATCCAGTACAATAATGAGCTCAACAGCTTTAATAATAGAGTGCCGCATCCCCAATCTCGGAACTTCACCTTCCAGAGCTCCTCTGTTACTTATGGTGGCTCAAATGGAGCATATTATAGTTCCTCTAGAATGAGGAGGTCTGGCAGTGATGGAGTAAGTAATTGTTGAACTCAATATGCTGTTTTTTCGTTTTTAAGGTTGTTTTTATCTGAAATATTATGTCGTGCTTGATTGAGTTCTCAGTTGACGATTGAAGAAAGTAAAGAAGCTGATTCAACTACCGGTAAAGCAGCTCATAGGCTCTCGAGGGGAATTCATGATAAGGTATCTGGTTGATGTCAAAAATGGATTTTTCATATTTGGGTCGTGGACTATCATTGCGTCATGTTTACATGTATGAATGGTTATGTATTCTCGGTATAGAATGTATGAAAGTTATATAATCGTGTACTGTAGGGCCGCACTGTTGTAAGAAAACTTGATTCGGATGGCCGAGTGGATACAATGCAGACATTGCACAATATTAATGAAGGTTTGTGATATTGTATCTTGTAATTCACTTTTAACGATGTGCGGGATAGTTAATAACCAGATGTTGCGAATTCAATTGCATATCAGACGAGCTTGCTGGTTTTGAAGAAGCTTGGAAAGGAAATGCAAGAAAGCATCTCCCTGGCTGGACCGACGGGTTCGATGTACATCATGGTGGTATGGGTAAGTGACTCCGGGCTGTTGGGAACTTGTGCTTTCTTGAAGCATTATCAATGTTGAGATTATACTTACATAGATTTTGCACTTTTTTTTTGTTGTTGCAGGGAGGTTGGGGGGGGGGGTGTTTTCCTATGTTTATAATTATTGGAATTGATGTTCTAGAACGGATAAATGTGGCCTGATGCAGTGCAATGCTTGCATGCATGGATACGACTACTTTTAGAGGGGAAATTGGTTTTAAGACATGTTTGATAAGCTTTTGCATCACTCTGCATCTCAATTTCTCACAAAAAGCAGAGGATGTTAATGCATATATCACTCAATAGTTGTAACAGATCAATTGCTTTCTCCTGTGGTAAGACGCCGATTCAATATGTGCACAGTGATGGAGGTTTTTGTCCTCGGTTTTAACTGTGTTTCAGCGTAGTTAATACTAAAAAAGATTGAAATTACTTTTCTATCATCAGTCTGTGGGAAGGATGTATTGTTACCCTCTTCTTTGTTGATTTCCATTAAGGCAAAATCCTTATTGCTAATATCTTGTTTGCACAAATTCTGTTTTAGGATCTGGCATCAGTGCTCAGAATGGTACACAAACCAGGGGAGGTTGGGCGCTTCCGTCAAATGAAGGCTCCCATCACATGGGAAGCATGAAACCTGATACTCGTGATAGGGCAGGTTCTTCTCGTTCACAAGAATCGGGGAGGTTGAGGGCAAATATTGGTGAGAAGGTTGGTTCTTCTCGTGGTAAAGCTAAAGCACCCGGTACCAGTAAGATGGATCATGTTAGGAGGCGTTGAGAAGACTGCATCCTGTGTTGTGCTCCTTTTTCTCTCTCTTCACATCATCTACTAGTTCTTATTTTTTTGTGGTCGTCATCTTCTAGTTTCTCTGGCCTTATTGGCAGATGTTTGTCATATGTAACTGCACAAGGATTATAGTTCTTATGATCTGATTTGCTACCATTTTATCCTCACTCTGTGTGTGTGTGAGATAGAGATGTGGGGGGGGGGGGGGGGAGATGGTGGGGGAGAGAGGGAGCGCACGAGCAACCAAGGTTCAGTCTGTTGGCTGACCAAGGTGAAACCAAAGCTGAAAAATGTGAGCCTCAGTCGGTATGTAGTACTGGGGCTGGGGCTTCCAAGTTTGCGTTTGGAGTGGGGTAGAAATTGTACAGATGTGGAGAGGCGCGGGAACTAGCTCGAATTTGCTGTCAAGGATGCGTAGCTTCGTGCTTCCCGTATGAATGAACCCCCTTTAGCAACGTACCACTCCCAACCGATTGCAGCCTTTCCAATGTAGGCGTTCGTAAATTTTAGCAACAGGGTAACACTAGCTGACAATTTTGTTTTTTCTTTTTCCCCCCTGGACTGGCCTTGTGGTAAAGAGCCTTTCAGTTTTAGCCTTAGTAGTGGGTATAGAAGCAGGTGGATTTTCTGCGGGTTTCCGCACCTGCCTCAGCCCAAATCTGTGATTCCGACTCTAACCCGCCCTACCACCGGGTTGGGGGATGATGATAAAGATGCTGACTCGCCCTGCTCTATTGGCTACGTTATAGCAAGACCATGACCAGCTATGGTTCCCATCCTTGGTGGATTGGGACTACGAAGATTGGTGGATCGCAGCTGCCAACCCGCGTTAGGGTGTGTGGAATAAAGGAAGAGAGAAGAGAATGTGTCGGGTGGCTGGCAAGTTTGGTGGATGACTGGCTGCACATCGGCAACTGATAGGGAAGAATGGAAGAGTGAGGGAGAGAAATGAGAATGTGGTCGCCACGTTTCTTTTTGTGATTTATTATGAACACAGTTGAGATGTAATCTAAAGCTCTAAATCGGGTAATAATATGAGCAATGAGGGATCATATTAGATATAGGCCGTTATACTTGAAACAAATTTTGACTCAGATCTGTTGTGATTAAAATTTGACTAATAAATCCGGCCTATAACCTGGTCAAAGTCAGAAAAATGAGCTCCTACAGGATCAGGCCGATCGAATATTTAATCCAAATGAAATTCCAAAAACTTAAGCCATCTCTCTCTCTCTCTCTCTCTCTCTCACACACACACACACACACACTCATGCACATACACACAACAAGTCTACAACATTGCTGTGACCACAGTTGTCGACCATCGTCGTCTGTTGTACCACAATATCATTCACCATAATGCCCGGCGACCGTTGTCGACCGATGATTGCTCACTAATGTTGCTGGCAATTGGAGTGCTCAAAATACTTTATTTTAAAAAAACATGAGTTCTTTTTTTAAAAAAAATTAAAGCTAAATGAGTTGATGCGTATTGAATCGAGTTGATTAGGGTGGATTTAATTTGAATCTAATGTAGACCTGGCAAATGGGTATCCATGGATAACTCATGGCAGATTCAAGTCTAATGGATACAAGTAAAATCTACCTAAAGTTCTTACAGCTAACATTTTTTGGACCATACGCAGTCGACTTTGTACCTGGTATACCAAAGGGGTATTTGTTTTTTTCTTCATTTTTTCCTAACACGTTCACACAATGCACACATACACGGAGTCACATGGCACGTGCAGCGCGCACACACAGATAGAATAAACTGCACACACACAGTCAGAATAAATAACGCACACTACATAAACACAAACACAAAACATAGACACGAGCATAGACTTACATTCACGGACATACGTAATAGTGTGAAGTTGTCGTGTGTTTCTGAGTGAAAAAGATAAATTGATAAAGAGATCAAAAAGTTAAAACTCTTATAATTTAACCGCGGGTATGCCCAGCCTAATTCGCTCTTACTCGTCACGTGCGGTCGAACCTAGATTTATCCGGGAGGTGACAAGCAAATTTTACGATATCTAGTGACGGAACTGGGCTGGACCGGCACCCAACATTGCTATCCCTAGCCGAGGAGAGGTGTCACCATTTTTAACAACTAGGCCAATGGTCCTCAAATAAATGTGCTCCGATGATAACACATATTTGGTGGTGGGCTTATAAGACAAAACTTTTTAGTTCCAAAGATTAACGTAAACCATGGTGCAGCACCACCGCCGATAGAGGCGAAAAAAGAGGGGAAAAAAACTTGCACTGTTACATCTCTGTTCCATCTTCGTCTCCGTCACCACCGCCGGTTTTCCTGGCAAGTGGTGACGAGGTAGTTTTAGTCTGCTGTTTGCTTAAGGTTTTCGTGGGACCAAATGTGAGCTGGATGGTTTGTCAATGGATTGCGATTGGTCTGGTTAAATTAACCGCGCTTTTTCGGGGCCGGAGATAGGTTGGGGTATGAGGGGTAAGCTATTGGAATCCTTGGGAACTCCTTGATTGGTGCGTGGTCGGCCTCGGGGGTAGATAATTTTGTCGACGGGGTTTGTGTATGTCGGCTACTGTGGGTTGGAGAAGGCTCGTGAGTTTAGGTCAAGGTTATTTCCTCTAAGGCTTATTTTTTCCTTTCCCCCTAGTTGATCCCCCCTCCCCCTTGAACTAGAAAGGTTGAGTTTGTAGGTTGTTTGTTGGTTGCGTTTGCTAATGGGTCTAGGTGGTTTCTTTAGGTGATTCCGATGGTGCGAGGCCAAGGTGGTAGTAGATTTCAGGGGGTTTTCTTCCGATTGCTGCTGGTTCAGAGGGGCCAAGGTTGCTGATGCTGAGGTTGGTGTTTCAATTAGTTTCGAACGGTTTTTTTGTTGGGCTAAGGTGATTGGCCGGTGGTTATGAAGAGTTGTGAAGAGCTTCTGCGAGTTTGTGTTTTGTTTGGTCTCCTCTGGGTTTGGCAGCATAGTAATGGCCGAAAAAGGTGGTTTTTTGGGACCGGAGTGGTGCACCGGGATCGCTGACAGGTTATAGCGACGGGGACTTGTGCTCGTGGCTGACAGAGAGTTGGTGTTGTGTGATTGGTTGTTTTACTTTGTCTTTATCTTGATTTTAGGCCATTGTCAAATGGCCGGGCGGCCCGGCCCTTACATGATAAGTGCTGGCCGGCCATTTTGGGCTTAGGGCCCGGGCCATACTCGAATTTTTCTGAAAAAGCCCGGCCCGGCCCGAAAAAGCTCAGGTTTGGCCGGCAAGAAGAACGGTCCGAAAAAAGCCTGGTTTTGGCCCGGGTTGGCCCGGGTCAGGCCCGGCCCAGTTCTGGCCCGGGTCAAAGTGGCCAGAGAACTGTTTTTTCTTTTCTTCTTCTAACGACAAGCTCGTGTACGAATAAAAAATGAAAAAAAAAGAGGTAAATAAATAAAGTGACGCGTTTGACCATTTTTAATAGCAACATGTGAATTAAGCTAACTTGACTTATGGGTGGATCAAGATTGGGACTTCTTCGTCACTTCCACACTTTGCTCTTGAACCCATTTGTGACTGGCCTTCATCACAAAAAATCACCCCTTTTTCAACAAGTTTGCTGCAACAACTACTGTAATACCAAGCCATTAGTGAGAGCACTCTTTGTATTAGCAGTAGCAGCAAAAATGGTCAAGGCCATTAGGGTTCATGAAGTTGGTGGCCCTGAGGTCTATTTTTCTCTGTCTCTCTCCCAGTATCTGTGTGTATTTGTGTGTGGATATCATACTTAACATATGTAATTTACGATTTAATCCGCTGACTCTTTTGAAAGTAGCCGCTAAATATTGAATAATAAGAAAATGTCAAAAAAAATTAAAAAAAAATTTGGGCCCGGCCCCGGCCCAAGCCCGACCCTAAATGTTGGGCCTAGAGCCTGGGCTTGGACCGGGCCCAGATATCTCCAGAGCCAGGCCCGGCCCGGTTGGCAGCCCCCTTGGCCCGGCCCCGGCCCGTTTTGCTCGAGGCCCGATGGGCTTGGGCTAGGTCGGCCTAAGCCCGGCCCATTTGACACCTCTACATGGTTATCCAGCTTTTAGTTAGTTTTATCTTGTATTTTACTAATTATGTCTAGTGGTTAGTGTACTTCCAAGAAAGAAGAAACAAAAACAAAAAGAATTTTACCGATTTGTATGCTTTGTAAGTTTTTTCTTATTTATTTTGTGATTTTATTGTGGGATTTTATTTATTGTGTCTATGGGATGGGGACGTTAGGTGTGAGTTTTTACTTGTCCAGTGCTTCCTTTGTAGTTTGTACTATGGTTGGTGTTATTTTAATACCAATAGTGGGATTCTTATTCATTTCCCAAAAATATAAATTTTTTTCCTTAATTCTCCAGACATGAGATAATCACATTTAATACTTATTTATTAATTTATTTTTTTTAAACTTATTTACTCGCATACCACATTTTTAAAAATCGTTGTTTGAAATCACAAGATTTTAAATAGCAATTTTTAAAAGCGTAGTACGAAGGTAAATAAGTTTTAAAAAAATAAATTGATAAGTAACTATTAAATATGTATTAATTAAAAAAAAACTCACAAAAATGGGGAAAAAATAATGAAGAAAACGAGCTCAAACAACCGATTTGCAACGGTAAGTGTGCATATCACTATTACTTTCCCTCTCTCGTTAGGGTTCAGTTGAAAACAAAAAATGGCAGCAATCAGGGGCGCCACCACTGTCATCGCCAGAGAGATCTTCCGTCCATCTCTGTCCTTAAAATCCGTGCAAATATTCCGTCCATCTCCCCCCGCCGCCCTCCGCGTCGCGCCACGTGGCATCACCTACAGCCCCGTCCGTTGCCTTGCGTCGGTCTCCGGCGACGGCCAGAAGAAGGCCTCGGCCCGGCTATCTCAGGTCAACCAGCTTCTGCTCCAAGCCGAGGAGCGAGCCCAATCCGCCGGAAATGAACCTATCCCTAAAATCACTCTAGGTACTTGACAACAAGCTACTAGTTCAGTTCCATTATTTTCATAAATTCAACATGTATGCACTGTCTTTACTTTACTCATTGCTTTTGCTCTAGTTTGAATTGCTTGAATACTCTTTCTGTTTCATTGGATTTCCTCCATTTTATGTTTTGCAAATCCCTATACCAATTTAGTATATAAATCCAAACATACTTATTTAATCTGTGATTGCTGTTTGAGTTCAAATTTGATGTTTATATGGTACTAAAGCTACCTTAGGAATCTGCAAAAAGTCAAAGGCAAAAATTTAAGGTACCCGAGGTAGTTGTACTTATGTGACATATGATGACCATTGGAGTTCATTTCTATGTTTATATCTTTCATATTCCTAAATATCTAACAAATTTTAAAAGGGACACAAATTAAGAAGCGGAGGAGTATATGCTGATGATCAATGACTGTTAACTTGAATTGGACGAGTAAGTGGAATTGTACTCACGCAGTTTCTTAAATTTTTTGTTCTCCCCTTTGATCGCAAATTGCTACATGGAGTTCGTACATGTAAATATTGATTGTAATTTTACTTGGTGTGTTTGTCATAGTTTGATTTGTCAAGAAAAATGTTATTTGATTTGTATTTCTTGTTTGTGTTTGGTTGAAGTTTAGATGTTCGAATTCTATCCTAGAAGATTGAAGGGGTAAAATTCTGAAACTGAGAGGGTAATTATCAGTCATTGCATTGAAATTTTTGGTACCGAAATAAAATTAAAGATCTATCTCCTAAAGAATGATGAAGCGGGTTTAAGTTGGGTTTGATTGTGTTTGACTTGTTGTGACCGCTTAGAAGACGCAGCTGTTTACGCTTCAACTCACCATTGCCCTTTACCACACATATAGGTTAAGTTTGTATTAACTCGTCTATGAAGTTAGATCATCTTGGTATTTGCCAGAGGAGAGGAAATAGCTTATGCTTGTTAGGTTCTTGTAGAAGTTACCAGTGAACCAGATTTGTCAAAATCTTAATTTTGATTGATTTTGCCTAGTGAACTACAAAGTGCACGTGGATCTTTGACTGAGATTGGTCTCTGCATCTTCATGAATTAAAGATGTGATATATCTCCATATAGTGATGGTTAGATAAAATGTAGAAAATATCACGCAATGGTCAACGAAACGCTGGGTTGATACTAGGGCTATTCGCCTTTGTGCCATGGTTAGTCTAATTCAACTAGATTTGTATATGATACAAGTGGGATTCTTTGTGGAGTCGGGCCTTAAACTGTTTTTTGTTCTGTTAGGGCAATAGTGGAGTCCTCACTGTTGATTGCAGTTTCTCATGCAGTCTAGAGGACCTTAGCATACATAATATAAACATTTGTAGTTTTTGTTGGAGGAAGGTCATGCATTAAGCTATTAAGCCACTTGCTAGTTTGTCCTGTGGAGCTCCTAGACCTGATCTATATCTTATCCCTAATTTGTACTCTTTGGGCGTGCTTGCATAATTCAGTCTCTTTGGGAAGGGTTCATTTCTCCCTAGCCAAAGATGTTCCAATTCATGTTCATTTGTGCATCTTTAGAATCTCTTACATGCCAAATTACCTTAATTCAGCCAGGTGACTTTTGAATCTGTAAAATTTGAATTTCGATGGAATCACACATCGAGAAATCGAAGAAGCCATACAGGGTAGTAGATCGTTTTGGATGAAAGGAAGTGAACTTGAAGCTTCCTTAACTCCCAGAAAGATTTTTCTTCTTTCAAACTCCCGTCCGTCAACAATATGTTATCGTATAATTAGCCATTGTTAGTAATTGGGTGCATAAACTTTGGCTAAATGGCCATTCAATCAGCTTTCAGGAACTATTTGAGGTTACCTAGTGTTAGTATGTTTAACTAAAGTGAAGGTAAAGTATGTCTGAAATCTCCTTGAGGTGATTATACCTCGTCACTTGGTGACTTGAGATTTCAGAAATGTTTTGGAACGTGTTTACTGAGACATTACCTTTCCTTTATTATTTTTATGTGCACATACTTTGCTGTGTGTGGATATATTATTTGCTTGCTCGTGCTCTTTTGATCCGCTGTTTACCCTATCCGGGATTACCACCTTGTAATGCTTGCTGTTTGTTCCAAGTTTAGAGGGATCCGGTAATCATTGCTTCTGTGGCCAACAATCTGAAACAGCTTTGATGCAAATGAGTATGGTAGGCTCTTAAATTACCAGGATTGCATGACCAGTTTGATATGATTATGAGCTGCGACGGCATCTTTTAATTAACTGAATTTGTTGGCTTCTTTTTTCAGTAGGCAATTTCACTTGAGAAATATCTTTTTAGGCCTGTATGCAAAGTGTTCGTTTTTTCCTCAGTTTTTCAACATCTAATAATCAGATAGTCTTCACCATAACTTCTCTTTGTTACCCAAAACATCACAACATTAGCTACGCTGAGCAGGAAGCATTTGTGTTGCTGAACTAGAAGCCACATTGGCTTCTAATTCAAAGGTCTTTAATTCTCAGCTAGATGGGTGTAGACAAAATTATCTTTCTCGTCATGACAGTAGTTCTGTGGCTTTATCAGTTCCCATATCCCGATTAAGTTTTTTTCCTCTCTTCTCAACTCTCTTTTGACCATAATTCCGACAATTCCTCGTGCAGCCACCTTTTTTTAGTTTTCATTTTGGCAAGATACAAGTTTCTGCTGGCAGGAAAGAAACAAGCGGTTTTGAGGAAGCGGCTCTTCTCCTGCTCTCACCCTGACCAGACAATTTCTTACCACTCAGAAATTTTTCACTTGCCTTCCCCGTTCTTGGCTTTTCCCACTAATCTTGACTAGGTAGTGGTTATTACTTCCTCGAATAAACTTTTAACGTAATTGATATGTTCTTCTTTGTGCCTGTAACTGTACTTATCGAATATCAAACTTGTACGTTTACTGACCGCAGCCTTCTGCATTGGCTAAAGCCACTTATAGGATTTGTCACTATCATCATAAGAGAATGCTGGTTTTCAGTTTGACCCAGTAGTATTTTCGGACTTGCCAAAGTTTCTGATTCTCTCTCTGTTTAATCTTGAGATTGTTGCCAATGAAAAGACAAAAGGTGGCATCACTTGACAGAAAAAAGAAGAAAAGGAAGGAGGTAGGGAGGTAATATTTTATTTTCAAATGGGGGTCGTATGTGAGCTTATGAGGCTTGTACTCTTTCATTGGATATTTTACCAGATGCTTCATGAAGAAGTATGGTTTTTTCATTTTCTCTTAAGGTATGGTAGGTGTTAAGCTTCAGTATATATCTAATTGGTTGTCTTTTCTGTCATGTAGACCATGTCAGTGTCAGCTTTGCCAGAAGTGGCGGGCCTGGAGGTCAAAATGTCAACAAAGGTTCTATATTATCTCTCTTCCTAGTGATTACATCAAATCCCTTCTTTCTTTTGTGGCTCGGGTTTTTACATTTACCCCTTACCCTTGTTACCAAATGGCGCTGATTTTTTTTGCTTAATTTGTCATCTATTACAGTAAACACCAAGGTCGATATGCGGTTCAATGTGAAGAATGCCAATTGGTTAAGTGAAAGGGTAAAGGAGAGGATTATGCAAATGGTTAGTTACTACTGTTTATATTTTTGGGTTACTGCTGGCTTTTCCTGTTTCTCTATTAACAATATATATGGTACCTTGTTTTAATAATCTGGGGAATACTTGCTGGTTTTGAGGTAAATAATAGCTGCTATTGCAACAAATAGGAGCAAAAGCTGTACAATACAGTAGTCAGGGCATGTCCTAGTGCAAACAAGCAAGGCATATGGCCACCAAAGAAAACTTCCAACCACATTCTAATAATAACATCCTTGATACTCAGAATTCCATGTTATACTCCACTCGGTACTGAGTTCCCAACTTACAGAGCTTCTGTACACTTTCTTCTGGGCAAAGCTTGGGCCACCGCTATTACCTCGACCTCCAATTATAACTTATTGAAGGGCTGCAACAGGTTTGGCTTTGGTTGCAGTTAGCCTTCATTTATTTCTCTCCATCAACACCAGATAGTTGTGGAAAGCATCAATTTCCTACTTCTGGTTAGCATAAAAATCATCTGTCCAACTCCTAACAGCAGCCTGTAAGTTGTTTCTTGTAAAAAGGGGTTTTCGAAGACACTGAGAATAGGATCATTGAGAGAATAAACAATTTCTGGATTCTACTTGTGGTCCATATCTTCTCATCCATCTTCTGCTATGATCTACACATAGCATGCCAGCAATTACATGTAGGTGCACATTGAGATAAGATATAGCATTCATATGTCATAACTTTCATGTGGCCTTGGGCACAATTTAGTGACACATTTTCTTGTAATTCAATGAACAGGAAAAGAATCGAATGAACAAAGACGGGGAGATTGTGATTTCTTCGACGAAGACTAGGACACAGAAGTTAACTTCGACCCACTGCTCTTTTTGGTTATGAATTTTCTTGCACTTTGCTTGTTGGCAAAGCAATTGGTAACATGATACTGTTCATCTTCAGGGATAATATCGAAGATGCTTTAGAGAAACTACAGGTACTAAAAGGGAAATTTAAGGTATCGCCATGCAAATTTAATTCAGATATGTTGCCATCTGTACAGCTGGTAAAAGCTATCCCAATGTTAGCTCCAAATGCATTTCAATGAAGTTGGCGTTCTTTGTTTTAAAAGTTCTAGTGAAAGCTGCTGCAAGTTGTACACTAGTTTTGTGTTATGTTTTTCAAATCTTTTGGGAAATGGATAATTCAGGCTATCATTGATGCTGCTTCGTATGTCCCCCCGCCTCCTTCAGAAGAGCAAAAGAAGAAGATTGCCAAGCTGTAAGTGTTTTTCCTCCGTCGGCGCTCCTCCCCTTTGTATATGTTCTGTGTTCGCCGTTTAACATTCATTCTTCACTCTTCGTTTAATTCCAAATAGTGAAGGGCCTCAGGTAAACTTCTTTCCATATTCTTTTCTCTTACGCCACAGAGCTGCTGTGAGTGAACAGAAGAGACTACAGAGCAAGAAGGTTCTTTCACAAAAGAAAGCTTTTAGAAGAAGCCGAGACAGTTACGACTGACCTACCAGCACAAGGCACAGCATGTGTCAACATCTCTGCATATCATCTATGTAAGTTAACCACCATGGTTTTGAATCGTTTTGTTGCAAGGAGTGGCAGAAGTTATACATTGTACGGGCGAGGACATGATAGAGGCATCGATGCGTCAAAATAGTACAGAAGAAAGCTTTAGGATATTGCACGTTGTGGAGACTGCCTTGTCGAGTGCACTACAAGTATTCAAATTCAACAATGACTTGGTCATTTTCATCTGGACTCTTGTTGATGTCACTGCTTAAGGATGTTAAAGTTAACCCTGATGTCATTGATGATATCCCTTGGCTAGTATACACATCATGGATATATTCTTGTTATCCTTAGGGAATATTTATGTAGGAGAAAACTTCCACATCATTTCACTGCTTGTAAACATGTGAAAGTTCGAAAGTTATGTAATTGGGTGTTGTCCACAGCGGGGTGTAACAAAGAAACGTATATTGCAGATTTTATGTGGAGGGGATGAGTCTGTTCTTTTCTCATGCCACCAAGTTGCCTTCAGACTGTTCAAGGGGTCACTTCGGTTGGATCGTATCTTGTTGTCGAGATTAAACTTCAATTTTGTGGCTAAAAATTTTATGTCAGAGGTGTCGAGAGAAAAGTCAGCCGAATTAGGTCATGGCACCTTTAGATCCGAACGGCCAGACGGAACGTCAGCTGCCAAAGCTCTTGACTTTAGGGCCTTTCCAGGATATATGAGATTGCCCACGTCACATTAAATTTGAAGTGTTGAATGGGTCATGACCTAAGAGTTTCTAGGTCAAAATCAAATCCAATTTGAATCTGCCACAACCCAGAAAATGTAGGAAATGAAGATGTCCTTATTACGCCGATAAGTATTTACTCTTAGTAACAGGTCTTAGGAGAAAGATAGTGAACTAAAAAAAAAGAATATATTAAGAAGTAAGTCGTAAGAATTTACAGATTGAATGAAGAAAAGTACTGTAAATGAGAGAACTACATTCTAAGACTTCGTTATTATGAACGAATTCACTTTCGAATGACAAATTCCTCCCCTGATCGTCTGTCGATACGTTTGATCCATCGGCTCTCGCCCTTCCCCGAACTAGAGCTTGTCGCCCCACTAGTGGCCACGTATGCTATCTCGAGTCCTTGCCCTACCGGCAGAAACTTAGAGCGAACTAGACGTGATTCGCCCTCAAGAATGCCCCGCCATTTAAATCCTGAAGCAGATACTGAGCTAGCATTCTTACATACCAAAACCGCACCTCTACGCCCTAATTTTGCCTCCCTCAATATCCTCTCGAAGTCATTCTGCCTGCAATCCACCACCAGAAAATCTATACCCATTAACCCTCCCAAAGCTTCCTCCGCCTCGCCAACAACAACTTCCGGCGACATACCGGCCGTCTGCATGGCCTCAACGTACTCCGACCTTGACTGGTCATCTGGAACTATGCATACGTGCCTTGCACCGGTATGTCTGCTTGCAACAGCCAGCCCAATGCTCGTCGCGGTAACTCCACCTTGTGACCACGTTTCCACGATCAGTTGGGCATCCCATCCTGCTGCCATGGCCGATATAAGCTCGGCCACCGTAGACGAATGGAGCTGAGAATTTTGGAGGTTGTCGCTTACAAATTTAATGGTGTCGAGATAGGCCTTCGATGCCGTTTCCGGGGACCAAACTAGCTTCATTTCTCCTTGATGTTTATTGAGAAGCCTTTCTTGTGCTCGACTCTCTTCTTGGTTTTTCTTGGTGTAAAAGAAACCCCGCAGAATTGGCTTTAATATGAGAGGAAAATAAGCAGGAATGGTCAAATCTTAGCATTAGACGCTGCGCCAGGCAGATCCTACGTGTGCCGCCGTGTGTGGATTGAGATCAGAACATGTCTGAATAAGTGTAGCAATCTCTTACGGTCAAAACTACAAGAAATATTCGTTCATTTTAGTGCTTAACTAGTCACTTCTAATGACGTAAACATAACAACTCACTCCTAGTTTTGAAACTAATAACCGTGGGCAAGCGATAAATGATGCAAATTTACTTTTGTTAGGCTTAAAATTTTCAGCTCATGTAGTTAAGATATTTTTGTAGGAGGCGCGTTATCCAACTGATTAAAAAGAAACCCTCAATGTTTGCACCCTTCCAAAAGCTATTTCTCAAGGTACGCAAAAGAGGTGATGGCAATGGTTATCTGTTACCGTCACCGTCACCGTGTTTTATAAGGGGAGCGTCGATTTAGAATACTTAGTCAAATTGTGGTGGACAAATAGCCCAATTAGTGGGATACCAGCTTGTCCAATGAATATAATGGAAGCACAAGCATGTTAAATTTGGGTGCCTCCTTTTACATTATGCTTTCAATAAAACTATTGAGTTCTAACATGTGACATAGCAACCTGAAACATTTGACGGTGTAGTAATAATGTTAGAACAACAGAAGAAACAAGAGAGTTGGTCAACAAATGTACAACTAGCATTAACAAATGTACAGTCATGCATTGCAGTGTTTGCAATGACAATGTTCCATGTATGATTGCTCTAAGCCTCATCAACATCAATATATTTTCGGTGCTTGTTTTCTGATCGAATTCCATATCGTGTGTGTGTGTGTGTTTATATATTGCGCTAGTGTACGGAGCTAGAGATTTCTGTTTCGGATCACAATGGAGTTGATTTTTTTTTTGTTTTTTGTTTGTGACTTGTTTTAAGATTATACTAGTCCAGTAACCCGAGCCAAGCTCGGGTCGGTTCATAATATACACTATAATATAAGGACTCAAAGAATGTATTACTATGTACCATATATCGTGAGACAAAAAAGATAATAACATTATTAAAAACATATCTTATCTGGCTACAAAGAATAGATAGCGACACAGTGGAGCCGCTAGATACTTGTCTTCTTTAAGCTTTTACTTTAAGTTGTCAATTAATATTTCAAATGAATATTGGCTTAACACTTGTAGTAGTAGAATAGTCATGCTAGTGCCATATAGACTAAATAACGAATAGGTTCTGGTTGAAATTAAAACGTGGTGAGGTTATGCCGCATCCATTTTGAATTGTAGATGTTATATTTGAATATAATTCTTTAACTTCAAAGGTGTTACATGTTTTTCGAAGGTTATTTTAACGACGAAGTAGAAATCATATGGAATAAAGTTTGTTCATACCCTATTCTGGTCGCACCCCAGGACCCGCTAAGGGACCCACTTTGCACGACACATCACCCAGTCAGCGGTCAACTTTTCAACGCTCGAGAGCCGGTCAAAGCAACGCATGCTCAAGTCACGTGAACCACTCGTGAAGCGACCTCGGCGTGCCTTCCACCCTTGGGGGTCGGCCACCCTTGGGGGTCGGGGGTCGGCCACCCCAAGGGGTCGGCCACCCCAAGGGGTCGGCCACCCCAATGGGTCGGCCACCCTTAGGGGTCGGCCACCCCAATGGTTCGGTCACCCTTGGGGGTCGGCCACCCCAAGGGGTCGGCCTCCCTTGGGGGTCGGCCACCTGCCTTGAAGACCGACGCCGTCACCTTTGACCGTGCTCCATTGTCACGACTATCGTCGCTCGCGGCCGCGCTCCGCCGTAGTCGCGACGACCGTCGCTCTCGGCCGTGCTCCTTCGTCGCGATGACCGTCGTTTGTAGTCTCGATGACCGTCACTTGTGGCCGCTCTGTCGCCATGACAACCGTCGCTCACGGTCGCGCGCCATCCACGCAACGACCCTTGTTGCTCGGACATCACTATGCGACCCTCGTCGCCCGCACTCAACCGCGCCCCGTGCGCCACAATCATGTTACATACTTACGGGATGGGCTCACAACCTCAAAGCCATCGCCGTCTTCATCCTAGGGGGCTTCGCTCCGTGCTCCGGCACGAGGACCCTTCGCAGCGGGATAGGCGACTCCTCCGGGACACTATCTCCGCCAGGGTGCCTGCGTGACTGGCCTACGTGCTCTGGCACTGGCGGCTCGCGTCGGCACCCCTAAGGACTATGACCCCCGGGTCACTCCGAGATGGGAGCAGGTCTTCGGAAGGGCATCTTGCCTAGTCCACCTGGCAGCTGGGCGTCGGGTCTTCCCCACCGCTGCCAGGCCTGTGGGATTCAGTAAGGGCTTGGACTGGAGGCTGGGGCAACGGGCTACTCTGACCATGCTACCGCGGCATGATCAGTCTCCTCAGACAGGCAGAGAGATGTTGCAAGGGCAGGGCAGCACGAACTTAGGAACCGGCAGTCCAACGGAGGGTCAGTGCGTTGGCCCCCCTGGCGACGTGTCGTTCCCAGGGGGTGACACATGTCAACTTATGACACATGCACATTTTTGCCTATAAATAGTGGACTTTGGAGCTTTTTCAAGGATTTTTTTCTCATTTGGACTTTTCACTTTCTCTCTCTAAAAAGACATTCTCTCTGGAATTCTAGTGAGAGAAACACACTTGGACTCCCGTCTCCTGACCCTCGACGCTGCACCCTCGCCACGGATTGTAGACTGTCGGTCCTGTTCATCGTCACCCTGCCTGCGCAGCACTGCCAGCCCTCACGACCTGTCTGGGGAGCCTTGCCTTCGGCCCTTACGCCGTCCTTGCTGTCTTCCGCGTTGCCTACCTGGAAGCTGACTCAGACCGCATCCTTTGTGGCACCTCCACGTAGCATCGAACCATATTCGGGACCATCAAAGTTGCATTTCAAATTTAATAGGACTTATTTATACACCTTATTACTTTCAAATAAGTTATTATTGTCTGCAAAAATAAATTTGACAGTATGACCACGTAATATTCAATATTTTAGTATATGTGCGTGTGTGTGTTTCTTTAATTCTTGTAAGATGCTAACAATGATAAACTCAAATTGACGAAGATGACGTGTTCTTGTTTTGAAGTGTTGGAATTATTTTATGCATCTTTAACGACTTGTCGCCAAATTGTAGTTTTTATATCTATTAAGTTTTTTTTCATAAAAATATAATTAAGTATAAATAAAAAAAAGTACTTTCATTGATCGTGAGGCCATATGCAAAAACGAAATGATTGATCGTTTGTTTTGTATAATTACATAGATATATTTTTACATTATAAAGGTTTTAAATATTTTCAAATATAGTAATTAAGAATTATTTGATTTAATTGTACCTTTTTTCCTAATAAATACGTGATTTCTTTTCAAAATCTCATATATGCGATGTAGCCACTTTGATTATTGTGCGGTGTTATCAAAGCAAAAAATTGACTTATAATTGTACTATTGATCTTATATATTACATTGATAAGTTTTGCAATTATGTTATGTGTAAATATATATATATATATATATATATATATATATATATATATATATATATATATATATATATATATACATGTTAGCCCTATGGTTGGATAACCTAGGCTTACATCTTGTTTTGATGATAACTACACATTGATTATGTTCTAATGTGTGCTTTGAGTGTATTCTTAGTAGGCATATACATGCACACTCATGAAGACACATTTGTGAAGTTGGATAGATGAATTAAAGCCAAAGAAGCTTAAAGTTATAGTGGACATGCTATAGAAGCTTCATCAAGTCTAATGTCGAAGAGCAAGAAAGAATGCAAAGGCTAAGTTACTACGATTATGATTGGTCTTTACTATTATGTAACTAGTCTTGGTTTGATGGTTGGATTGATGACTATGACCTAAAAAGACCTTAGGACACCTTGTGCATTGCATGTGAGTTCATAACCTTTCACACAAGTGTGGTTCTTGAAAATGAGTGAACTTTGGAGCTCACTCAGATTTTCTCAAAAACTATTTTGGTGCCAATCTTTTCATATCTTGATAAAACTTTTCATTAGCTTTCCAACGCAAAAAATGGCACCTCAATCCGATTTTTCTAGAGAAAGTTATGCCCAAAATAGGAAAGGGGGTTCCGTGAGGCAGCTGATAGGCAGTAGGGTAATACAGTCGACTGTATTTGAATCCAGTCGACTGCATTCCAATGCAGTCGACTGCATTGGTCAAAATTCAGTTCCAACGGCTATTTTCGAGGACAAAACTCCAACGGCTATTTTTGAGGGATTACAGTCGACTGCATTGGGAATACAGTCGACTGCAATGGCAGTTTTGCCCATATTTTGCCTCTAACGGCTATATTTCATTTGCTCTCTATATAAATGATTTGGGGCTTCATCATACACCATGGAAACCACATTCTAAGCCTCCATTCATTAGAGAAACATCAAGGCTCATAGATTAAACTTTTCTCTCTTCATCTTCATGATTTTACATCATTAAAGAGAGCATCTTTGTGAGCAATTCTTTGATTGAGAGTGAGCATTCTTCAAGTCATCAATTCTCTCATCTCTCTATTGTACTAGAGCTTCATTTGTACTCATTTCCTTTCAAGAGGGTTTCTTTGTACACATTTGATCTTTGTAAAAGGATTGTGATCAAGGCTTGGGTTTGTCAAGTCTTGGGTGAGCTTTGTGGATTCAAGGCTTGTGCTTGGTGTGGGGATATCACCAAGTGTTGTAAGGGTTTTGATCTTGACCCGGAAGAAGATTGTTGCTAGTGGATTCTAGTGCTCTTGCAAGGGACTTCCTTGAAGAGGTGGATGTAGGCTTGAGGGTATATCAAGCCGAACCATTTAATTCTCCTTGTCAAGTATCTCTAACTCAATCTCTTTACTTATTGCTCTTTAATTGTTTGAGATTGTTTAGTTAGCATCTTCATTGAATTATTACTTGGTTATTTGCTTATTTAAGTTATTAAGATTGAGGTTTGTTGTTTGTTAATTTTTAAAGTAGTCTCAAAAACCCTATTCACCCCCCTCTAGGGTTGTTTTATTGGTTTCAATACATTTATTACATTATAATAAACTTAAATTAACTATAATATGTTTTTTTTCTTCTAAATCTCATATGTGATTTTTGTTTTCTAGATACATGATTTTATATCATTGTATGAGAGAGTTAGTTTTAAGGATACAATAGTCAAAATTAAATCCTAATAAATTAGTATATATATTTTTAGAATTAGTTCTCAAATTATATAAGCCTTTCTAATATAGCCCTCACATAATTCCTGCAAAACTAAATAAACTTAAAAGTATGAATCACATCCAAAATAATATTTGTATACCTTTAGATCTAACATGTTTGGTATATAACCTTAAATCCTTTTCAAATATCAAATTTATGTATAAGCTTTATCATTACTATAATTTTAATTAATAATATTAGACAGTCGTTTGTTGGTCGTGTGATCCTACCCAAAAAAAGATAGTCAATTTTTTATTTTATCAAATGGAATCTAAAAGCTATATATTACATTTGATAAATTTTACATCGATACGGTAAACACATATTAAAATAAAATAAATATGAATCAATTGTTATATTATTTTTATTAATTGTAACATCATTTTTTCCCTTACATTATTTTTATTTTTTTGATATATGAATTTTCATCCTCATATTAGAAAGTGATTTTAAGAATACAATAATTAAAATTAAGTTATAATAAGTTAGTTTATTAATTAGTTAGCATTTTAGATGTTTGGAATTAGTTTTTCAGTTATAAGACTTACTGATATGCAAATTAACTTATCAAAAAATAATAATATTTTTATTTCTTAGATATATGAAATTATACATTCATTACAGAGTGGTTTTAAGAATATAATAGTCATATCATATTTTTGCATCTTAAAGATTTTAAATATCCTCAAATCTAGTAACTAAAAATTATTTAATTTGATTACACTTTTTCTTTTCTAATACATATGTTATTTCTTTTAAAAATCTCATATATGCTTACATAACTACTTTGTTGATCGTCAGCCTTATCAAAGCAAAAAATCATCCTGTAATTTAAATATTTATTTTATCTATTATGTAAATAATTTTTATAGTGATTATGTTATGTGTAAATAAACATACATTTATTACTTTACAACAAACTTAAATTAATTGTAACATGATTGTTTTCTTCTAAATATCCATAAGTTATATTTTTAGATACGTGATTTTTTGTCTTGGCATGAAAGAGCTAGTTTTTAGAATGCGATAGTCAAAATAAATCCTAAAAAGTTTGTATAATTAGGGTTTTAGAATTAGTTTTCACATTACATATAAGGCTTCCTCATATAGGCCTTATATAGTTCTTGCAAAATTAAATAAACTTAAAAAAGGGATCACATTCAAAATAATATTTGCATACCTTTAGATTCATTGACATATTTAACATATAGCTTTAAGTCCTTTTCAACTATCAGATTTATTTATGAATAAGCATTATCATTAGTACAATTTTAATGAATAATAATTGTACAATCATTTTTTGTTTGCATGGTTCCGTCCAGAAAATAACATCAATTTTGTTATTTTATCGAAAGGATTCTAAAAGCTGTTATACTATATTAAAACATCATTGCATCGATTACGACGAGAAAATTTTATAACTTAAAAAAATAACAATTATTACATTATTTTTATTGTTTCAATCTTAATTGTAGTATATCACTTTTTTTCTTCTTCTAAATCTAGTATGTTATTTTTGTTTTTAAGATATATGAATTTTTAGATTTATATTAGAGAGTGGTTTTAAGGATTCAATAATCAAAATTAAGTTCTAATAAGTTAGTTCATCAATCAGTTAGAGTTTTAAAACGTAAATCTAGCTTATTATTTTTGTTTTTAAGATATATGAATTTTTATATTCATAACAGAGAGTGATTTTAAAGATATAATAGTTAAAATTAAGTCCTAGTAAGTTAGTTCATAACTCAATTAGAGTTTCAAAAAGTTTAAAATTAGTTTTTCAATTATATAAGGCTTAATAATATGAAAATTAATCTATCAAGAAATAAGAACCCCATCCAAGATAATATTCTCAATTACAACATCATTTTTTTCTCTTCTAAATCTAGTATGTTATTTTCGTTTTTAAGATATATGAATTTTTATATTCATATTAGAGAGTGATTTTAAGGATACAACAGTTAAAATTAAGTCCTAATAAGTTAGTTCATCAATCAGTTAGAGCTTCAGAACGTTTAGAGTTAGTTTTTCTATTATATAAGACTTAGTAATATGGAAATTAACTTTATCAAGAAATAAGAACTCCATCAAGAAATAAGAACCTCATCCAAGATGATATTCTCAATTGTAGCATCATTTTTTTTCTCTTCCAAATCTAGTATGTTTTTTTCGTTCTTAAGATGTATAAATTTTTATATTTATAATAGTGAGTAATTTTAAGGATACAATAGTCAAAATTAAGTTCTGATAAGTTAGTTCATCACATTTATATATAGTTTTAGAACGTTTGGAATTAATTTTTCAATTATATAAGGTTTAGTAATATAGAAATTAACTTATCAAGAAATAAGAATCTCATCCAAGATAATATTCTCAATTGTAACATTATTTTTTTTAAAATCTAGTATGTTATTTTCGTTTTTAAGATATATGAAATTTTAAATTCATACTAAAGAGTAATTTTATGGATACAATAGTCAAAATTAAGTCCTTATTAGTTAGTTCATCAATCAGTTAGAGTTTAAAACATTTAGAGTTTAATAATATAGAAATTAAATTATCAAGAAATAAGAATCTTACTCAAGATAATATTTTAAGCCTTTAGAGACACTTATTATAGTTATAATTCTATTTCACATTGAAAACATAATGTGATGACGTGTCAAGTAAAGAAATCATATCTTCATGTGTCGTGCAAATAAACTCACGCTTCACTTATTATATATTATTATTATATAGATAGATATAGATTTCCTTATCACATTTGGAAACCTTTATACCATGTTTTTCCTTTTTTTTTTTTTTGGGATTTTGATGTTGACATTAATTAGATGGTTACGAAAATTAAGTATGCAATAAACTAGACAATTACATGACGGCAAATCTTGTTTTTTCTTCTGAAATGACAAAAAGAAAACTGAAAAAAATCTACCAAGTTGATAATTCCGATGATAAGCAACATGTATTTTAACATTTAATGACTTAACTAACATGGCAATATTATATAATATGGAGTTGATTATGCACTGATGCCCTCCGTTCCTCGAATCCGATAAGGCAAACGCTTTGAATTAATGCACACGGATTATGATAAGCAGCACGTTGATCAGCTAAAAAATTGTTTAACAAACTCATCCGAACCGAGTAGAGATCGATTTCGTTGTCAAATACACCAAATAAAAAACTAGCTAGGAATATTAGTTGTCATGCCCTCTCTCCCTTTAGATTTTCCTCTTCATTAATCTCCCCACCAACTTAATTAGATTCAGGTCCTAATCTCACTAAGTCCACCCAAATTCCAGGTAATCCATCAAAAGAATAAGTTTGACTTTGTGTTTGGTGGTATAACGGCGAATGAAAGAAGAAAACAGCGGCGAAATATGTGAGAAGTATCTATTATAGTGTAGTTTTTTATTACTTGTTGTAGACTTTTACATGATATGATCAGGGCTGCTGCCAGTAGACAATTCGAGCAATTTTTGCTTGACCCAGAAGCTTTAGCTTAGTTGAAGCGAAAACCAAAAAGAAATAGGTGTTTGATGGCCATGAAAATGACTTGCTGTTTGTTAGTACTAAATTTCTTTTGCTTGCAGCTGTTTTCATTTTCACAGCAACTAAAATAACACATTTCATAGATACAACGAGGGTGGGGTGATCTGGGGGGCGAGGGGTGGGGGCTGGGCGGAGTGGGGCGGAGTGGGAGAACAAAGGACATATGCAAGTATCTTTTGGTAGGGAAACTTAAAAAGAGATGATATTTGATAGCGGTGCCAAGTTATTTAATTTGTTAACGCATCTGGAGCGTTCACATTGATAACTTGGACGGTTCAAATTACTTTTATATTTGTTTGGTGAACTTTTATCGTTCGCTCCATCATAGGGTGGTGTTGTATTACGTGAAAAAGTTACAAGTATTTCAAAGCCAAAAATCAAATGTGTTTATCCTTGAATTTACCCTAGCTTACTTGCTTGAACTTGTACCCTTTTTCTGGCGCAGGACTATTTGCTATCCCGTAAACTTCTACCCAAGAACACTTTTGTCCCTAAAGTTTGTCACTGCAAGTCCCGCCCTGACCCATTTTCGAGAAAGAATTCATCTTCAAACTGTTCAAGTTGGCCTTCCAACTACCCATGGTTAACTATATAGAAGCTTGCCCAGAGATCTTGTTTAGCATAGAAGGTTATTGTTCATCTGATGCATAAATCAGGACTCAAAATGTTTATATGTACCTAGAAATGTTTACAGAAGCTTCATAGCTGTATTTAGCAAGTTCCATTAGGCCAAGCCATGTATGAGAAAACAGGCAGAAACCCAGAACCTCCTTGTTACATAGTTATATGTTGCCTAACGAAGAAAATACATCCTTTGACGTTGAGAAACTAGTCCAGAATGCTTCTCTCTCTTCAAAATTCTCTTATGTTCATGGAAAATTGTCTGCACAAACCATTGTTGAAAGAAACAAAATCATGACAAACAAACGATTGTCGAGTTATATTTACATGCTGAGCAAGAAGGTACTACTATTACGATAGCAGTATATCTACTCTACTAGGGTGTGATCATGCTGTGGAAGAATCCAACCTCGAACCAACAAGCTTCCGTCGGATGAAAAATTCCTCACCAGAATCTGTGCTCATACGCTTTATCCAAAGGCTTTTTCCAGCACCCGAACCCGAATTTCTTCCCCCACGGGACGCTGCTACATACGCGATGTCAAGTCCCTTCCCTACTGGCAGAAACACAGATCGCACAAGGCGCGATTCGTCCTCAAGAACGCTTCGCCATCCAAAACCAGAAGCAGCTTTTGAACTAGCATTCTTGCATACCAAAACCGCACCCCTGTGGCCTAATTTGGCCACCTTCAGTATGCTTGCAAAGTCACTTTGCCTGCAGTCCGCCACGAGAAAGTCTATACCAACTAAACGTCCCAAAGCCTCCTTAGGCTGGCCTACAACAACTTCTTGTGACATACCCGTGGTCTTCTCCATGTCTTCAACATATTCTGACCTTGACTCATTATCTGGAACAATGCACACATGCCGCCCACCGGTGTAACGACTGGCTACATCAAGCCCAATACTTGTCTCGATAACCCCGCCTCGTGACCATGTTTCTACTATCAGTTTGGCATTCCACCCTGCAGCCATGGCCGAAACAAACTCCGCCACACTAGACTCTTGAAAATTTTTGCACTGCCATAGAAACAACCAACAATTTTTTTTTTCTTTCAAACAACCATCCACAAGGATTAGGAAACAAAACATAATCCTATCTACATTCACACTAGTTTGAGCGCCGCGTACATCTACTAGTACAAGCAGTTAAGAACCGAAAGAAGAACATGACGCTGTGATAGAGATGCCAGTTAATCGTAACACTTACGGATTTAACAGTGTCGATATAAGCCTTTAGAGCGGTGTCCGGGGACCAAACAAGCTTCATCTTTCCGTCTTCCTGGTCTTGGATCTTTTTCTTCTTTTGATGTCCTTGTTCTTCAGGCTGTTGTGTGTTTCTTTTTGGTGCAATTTGCAAGAGCTAAAGTTGGTGGGGAAGATGTGCCAAAGTTGGGTTTTAAAAGGAGGGAGAGAATGACCCTTGAAACTGGAGGGTCCTGTCATACCGTTGACATTCTTGCATCCGGGCTTAAGCAAATAGCGGATTTCTGACCAGAATCAATGCACTTGCAGAAGCTGGTTTACTTAAAGTAACCAATTTGGCTTTGCATTTATGTGTACAGTGTGAAGGTGATATTTAAGTAATATCTGCAAACGAATTACACCAATACTACAATATGCTAGGTGGGTGGCCACGCATATGGCTGTTTACATTGGAGGTCATATTGCTCGAGATATTTTTTTTTTGGGCGGCAGAATAATAGATATATTGTGCTGGGATGAAAAATGACACTTTATTTTTTTCCGGTAAAGGTTAGAAGAGTGTTACTACAACATTAAATCAATGTTGCTTAATATTTTCTGTGTCAAAAACGAATGTATACGTAAAAAAGTGCAGTGCAATTATCAATCTTTTTTTAATTCTGTGACTTAATTGAGATCCGAACTCTGACTTTTTAAAAACATTGGAGGTATAAAAGCCTGACCTTTTACCTATTAGCTCCCAAAACCTCTTGGTCTACATATTGTTGCAATCGCTAGAAGCCACAACATATGTTAAAGACTCTGACTGCAATATTTGGTGTAATATATAGAAAAACTTGGAGTATGTAGTGCAATTAAGCCTTATTCTAATAATTAGGGATTATAGAAACATGTGCGTAGTAGTGTCGCGCAAAGGCATTAGAAAATTTTTAAGACGGGACTGTCATCTTCCCCATTTAAGGTAAAGGCGTATTTCTTTTTGAAACGTGTCAAAGCAAGGGCCCAAAAATATCTGTTCTAAGTCATTGGGTTTGTTTCAAGTCACCGGATTTGTTCTACGAATTCCCAGGTTTAGAGGGCAGAACTCATTCCTACAAGGAACTGCTTGAGATGATTTTTGCTTCTCTGCGTGGAATGAGGCTTTGCGCACATGTGTCAACGATTCGATGTTTGAATTGGACCTCTTGCTGGGATTCGAAGGTTCTCGCTTGATGCGACAAAGAAATACCATGCACCTCGGATGAGAAGACATGAAGCCTCGGTCAAATCTAGGACTTAAGCAGCAATCCAAGGAATTTCTAGCATGATTACCCCTAGAAATCTCTAATAAAAAAGGACCGGATCATCTATTTGGAGACCTTTGTACTTCTGTTTTTCTAATGGTGACCCCGACGAGTCCAAGATGAACAGGGTGTTGTTGCCTGTTGCTTGAGTGCTTGACCAAGACAAATGGCATTAGACAAAGGTACAATTGTATGTCTACACAAGCTCATTAGCCAACAACTTACATAAGCAAATGAGTCAAGAAGATTACCCGCCAAGTTTTTTCGAACATACAAATCAAAATAACATGGAAAAAAATAAGTGGACTAGTCAAGTTTTCATTTCTTTACAGCTTCCCTCGTTTAAGCTTGGTAAGCATTGTACTCTGCCGTTGTAGTAATTAGTTTGATGTCTCTTAGAGGTGTCATTGGGCCGAGCTTGGGCCAACTGAGAAAACTGGCCGGGCTGGGCCGAGGGGTGGGAACCGGGCCGGGTCGGGCTGGGCTGGAGAAGAGGGGTATTCAGGCCCAGTTCAAGCCCTGACCCAAGGCCCGATATTTAGGACCGGCTTGGACCGGGCCGGGCCCCTAAAGATTCTTGTTATTCATTTTCGAAATCCTGAAATTATTCCTCAAGGTCCTTTGACAGTTCATCCACTTCATGGAATTAAATTTGGAATTCAATGCACATTTTTTTGTTTGAAACAAAAAGAACTTTAAATAACACAATTTATAATTTTTTTATAATTATCTCCTTGATCTGTGATGCAGAATACAAAGTAAATTCTGTAACATAAACATTAAATGAAAGTCCACTCAGAAATCATCTAAAACACGTCACCGTCACCACACACCCACACTTAACTGCGTATGTTAAAGAAAATACTGATCATATGAATTCAATAACACCTCAAAAACTATTAATTTAACTAAAAAGATCCAAAATGTAAAAAAGATGAAAATGAAATAAAATGGACTTAAAAAAAAGAAAAAAATTATGGGGGGGGGGGGGGGGGAGGGGGGGCAACGGGCTTGGGTCAAGCCTGGCCAAACTCGGCCCTTTTTAGGACCTGACTGTGCCCGGGCCCGTTTCTTAAATATTTCGGCCTGGCCCTGGCCCTAACCCTATGGACCAGGGCTACACAATTCACCCTTAAGGCCCCGGCCCGGCCCTTTTGACACCTCTAATGTCACTAGAGTACTAAGATCCAACCTAAGAGGATGTGGCATCATAATATCTACAATAGCAATTTTAGTAACAAAAGTTATGATGGCAAGGAAAGTGGGTTCGAAGTCGATGTGGAGGTGCCACAAGGAATGCAATTCGAGTTAGATGTCAAGTGTGATGATGTGAGACACAACAAGGGTAGAGCAAGGGTAGAGACTAAGGGCTTCCCAGATAGAGCCTGAGGGTGGCAGTGCTGCGAGGGCAATGGTGCATAGTGAATACAGGACGACAGTCACAGTCCGATGCTTAGGTCCGAAGTCAGGGTTCTGTATGTTTCTCTCTCTAGGATTCTAGAGTGAGAAAGTGAGAGTGTTTGAAAATGTCCAACAAAATCTCAAATGAATTCTCACGACCTCTATTTATAGAGGTTGAGATGATGATATCATCACGCGACACGTGGTGCTCTCCGGGAGTGACACGTCACCGAGGGGTCCACAACTGTCGGTGCTCCGCGGACTGTTGAATTGCATATTCACTCGGCCTGCCCCGCACAGCGTAGCTCTGTTTGTCTGAAAAGACTGGCTCCCACAGCATCGGTGTGGCCAGAGAACCCCCATGATCTAGCCGATAATCCAAGCCTTTGTAGAGTCCTACAGGCCTGGCAGTGGTGGCGAAGACCCGACGCCCAGCTGCCAGGCGGACTAGGCGCGATGCCTTCCGAAGACCTGCTCCTATCTTGGAGTGACCCGGGGGTCATAGTCCATAAGGGTGCCGACGCGAGCCCCCAGTGCCGGAGCACGTAGGCCAATCACGAAGACACCCTGATGGAGATAGTGTTCCGAAGGAGTCGCCTATCCAGCTGCGAGGGCAGAGCTCCCCATGATTATGACGGCGATGGCTTTAAGGATGTGAGCCCATCCCGCTGTTGATTGTGCTGGCGATGGCTTTAAGGTTGTGAGCCCATCCCGTAGTTGATTGTGCCGGCGATGGCTTTAAGGTTGTGAGCGCATCCCGTAGTGAGGGGTCCTCATGCCGGAGCACTACGAACGGAGCCCCCCGAAAGCATGTAACATGATTGTGGCGCATGGGCGCGATGCCGACGGCATTAGACAATACCTGGTGCCATGGGCACATATCATGGAAGTGGCGCACGGGCGCGGCGACGAACGTTGTGGGGATAATACTTGATGTCGGGGCACATGTCATGAGAATGGCACAAGGGCGCAGGCGACGAACGTCGCAGAGATATACTTGGTGCCGGGGCACATGTTATGGAAGTAGTGCATGGGCTAGGTGACGAACGTCGCGGAGCATATACTTGGCGCCAGGGGCACGTATCATGAAGATGGCGCATGGGCGTGGAGACGAACGACACAGAACAATACTTGGTGCCGGGGCATGTGTTATGAAAGTGGTGCGGCGACAAACGTCATAAAGCAATACTTGGTGTATGGGGGCACGTATCATGAAGATGGCACACGGGCGCGGCGACGAACGTCGCGGAACTGGCACACGGGTGCATGTTGGGTGTCCCGAAGACGATATGTGAGATGAGTGTACATGTCATAAAAAGATAATGAATGCAACATGTAGTAATGACAAAGTTGGGAGTGATGGTATGCGGTCGTCAGACGACGGATGTCACGAGGTTGATGCATGACGGACGTCGTGAGGTTGATGGACGACGTACGTTGGACGTCGTTTGATGGACGACGTACATCGCGAGGTTGATGGACGACGGATGTCGTGAGGTTGATACACGACGGACGTCGACGTCATAAAGTTGATGGACGATGGATGTCGGGGGGTTGATGGACGACAGACGTCGCGAGGTTGATGCATGACAGACGTCGCGAGGTTGATGGATGACGGACGTCGCAAGGTTGATACATGACCGACGTCGACGTCGCGAAGTTGATGGACGATGGACGTCGCGAGGTTGATGGACGACAGACGTCGCGAGGTTGATGGGCAACGTATGTCGGACGTCGATGGACGATGTACATCGCGAGGTTGATGGACGGCGGACGTCGCGAGGTTGATGCACGACAGACGTTGCGAGGTTGATGGATGACGGAAGTCGCGAGGTTGATACACGATGGACGTCAACGTCGCGAGGTTGATGGACGATGGACGTCGCGAGGTTGATGGACGACGAACGTCGCGAGGTTGATGTACGAACGTCCGCAAACATCGCTGAGGTGCAAAGACTTGAGAAAACAAGTGCGTGCGGGAGCGGAGGCCATGGGCCAAAGATTGGGGGAAGGCTAAGGCCACCACCCTAGGGAGGCCGAGGCCGACCCTAAGGGGTGGCCAAGGCCAATGGCCAACTCCCATGAAGGGAGGCCAAGGCCACTCCCCCTTTCAGTGAACTTCGGGCGCGCCGACGGTAGGTGTTTTGTTGAGCGATGACAAATCCGAAAGTTGCGTTGTGACGAGCGTGTCGACGTGAATCGTACCCATGTGACGAACAAAGTGCCCAAGTCACATACGAAGTGTACGAAGCAAACAAAGTGCAAAAAAGGACCTTGCGTGAAAAGTGAAGAACTGAGAAGGGAAGGCCAAAGCCAACCCCCCATGGGAGGCTGAGGCCGACCCCATGGCCTTGGGTGAGGCCGAGGCCAACCCCATGGCCTTGGGTGAGGCCAAGGCCGACCCCATGGGGTTGGCCAAGGCCTTTGCCCCTTGACCTCGTTGCCCCGGTTGCGCCGTTGGTCGATTTTTTGGTGAAAAAGTTCTCAGGTGGTTTTGGTGTGACAAACGTGCTACCGTGAGTGACATTGATATAAAATAATTGGTGATTAAGTCACGCGTGAGGCGTGTGAAGTAAGAAACGCACGTGACTTGGGCGCGCGCACTTTGACCGGTTCGAAGCGTTGAATACTGTGTTTGTGCGGACGTGTCATGCACAATGGGACTCCAAGTGGACCTTTGAATGCGACCAGAATAGGTTGGGAACAAGTTATCATTAACATATTTTAGTACTCCCTCCGTCTCTAAAAAACTGATCATATTTTCTTTTTGGGCCGTCCCACAAAAATTGATTACTTCTAAATTAGGAAAGATTCTGTAGGTATTTTTACATATTTACCTTTTTTATACTTTTTTATTCTATTTCTCTCACCACATTTAATTCTCTACCAACTCATTTTCTCTCTCCTGACCCACTACTTTATATTTTTTTATTCTATTCTCTATTCACGTTTAACACTCTACCAACTAATTTTTTCTCTCATGACCCACTCTCTTCCCTCCTCTAGAGGGTAAAATAAAAAATACATACAATATATAACATAAATTATTAATATATGTACAAAGTCAAATGGATCGATTTTTAAGAACGTAGAGAATATTTTTTATTAAAATTTATAATAATAATATTTTGTACCCAAAAATATATTTACCATTATTTAATACAAAGGACCTGCCAGCCTACAATAAAGTGTTATATGGGCTATTCGTTTAGGCATTTTATCAAACACCTCAACGACCTTCTCTGAATTCAATACACAGGAGCCAATACCACCACGCGGCGAACTCACAGAGCCCTCCATCTACACGTGTCAACAGCCCACCTTCACATGCCACCACAACAACACTTTCTTCAACCTCCAGCAACTCCAAACCCCAAAAGAAATTCCGAAGTTTCATCAAGGAGCAATGCGCCCTTTCAAACCCGCCCTCCAGTTCTTCAGAATTTACCACGGAGCCATACGCCGCTTCTCCTCACACCGCTCCCACCTCGACAATGTCGAATCCATGGCCTCCCGCCTCCAGACCCGGTCCGTGATCCGCTTCCGGGGCCCCGACACCGTCAAGTTCCTTCAGGGCCTCTTGACCAACGATGTTTGGAGATTCGATAAACCCGAGGGTAAGGCTAACTCGACCGTGCCCACCCCTAACTTGCCCTCTGTAACCGTTCCCCCCATTTATGCGGCGATGTTGACGCCGCAGGGGAGGTTCTTGTACGATTTCTTCCTCTACAGGCCGTCCAAGTCCGACGAGAAGTTTGACGGATCCGGGTGCGGACCCGGGTCGGACGGTGATGAGCTGGAGCTGCTTGCTGACGTGGACGGCTCTGTATTGGATGAGCTATTGGCGACATTGAAGAAGTAAGAACTTATGCATTCTGTTAATAACTATTATTGCCTAAATGCCTAATCTTATTAGTAAATACTAGAATGTAAGTTCTTGTTTGGTTTTATTCCACGTTTCAAGTTGTTAGTGCAAAGGTTCATAATTATCGTCCTCTTTGACATTTGGTGAGGTCGTGAATAGGTGACCATCGACTTAACCCATTGTTTTCGCCTTAGTTTGACTAATCAAACGGTATTTGATTAAAGACTGCTATCTGAGTCCGCATCATAGATATATAACGTAGAGATACACGAATTCGCAAAAAGTCCAGTAGAGATTCCAAATTAGTGTTCTTTTCTTTCTTTTTTATACAGACCTCAGTATCGTGATTTAACATGACACACACTTGTGATGATTCCGTTGCATCAAAGGGTTTCTTAGCGGGTCTTACTTTATTGATCAACATTTTTCTTCGCAATGTGGACTGTGGAATCATTTGGTTTGAATAATTTATGACTTAAATTCTAACTTTGTAAGAGGGAATGGTTAATCACAATTAGGTAAAATCTCTAGAGGATAAGTTGGGAATGGAGAATAATGCAAAGCTATAGAGAGAGTGTCTAGAGATAAATAATAAGAGAATGCTATAGCAAACCCATGCTTAGTGCGAGCTTCCGAGTAAACATTGGCTTGGTTATCACAAATTTGACAGTTATATTTTGGACAAATCTCGGAGGGTTGCGTGGATGGGATCTCTCTCTCTCTCTCTCTCACGTGCACGCACACACACACACACACACACACACATCAACGGCCAGACGTGTGCACTACGACGTCCGAGCCAATACTCTCTAGTGAGCTTTGCTTAAACCCAAGCTCCCACAAAGGGTGGATTGTATGTTTACTTTTGTTGGCATGTCCCATTACGTTGGGATTGCACTTGAATCGGCAGATATGAAGTTTATGACATGCTTAACGCAGAGGTTCGTGCTACTCAACCAGCCTTTTGGTGTTTCCTTGACGTAGTTTATCCACCTAAGCAGGATTCCTCTACCATTGGCATGTCAGGGAAAAGTTTGCGAACCAGTCTGACAGGTCAATTTTGTGACATTCCTTCAAGAGAGGGTTTGCTCTTGGCAGATGTGTTGCTACTGGGGCCATGATACTCTCATTGGGCGTGCTACAGGCAGATTGCGAGAAGAACATCTCACCTCTGATATGTCAATACAGAGGTCATGAGGGTGTCTTTTTACAGCGATATATGCAGAGAAGATTATCTGCTGAGTTTCGTCCTGATTTTGCACATTACTTACTTACACGGATGAATCGATATGGCTGTTATTTCTTTGATTATATATACGACCGTCGCTGCTACCTGTTTGACTAGTCAATTGCTTACCCCTTAGTTTTAGTTGGTGTCAGCGTAATTGATTTATACTTCCTTTGTCTGGACATTGTACCAAGAGACCTTAGATTGTCCTGCCTTCATCTGAAACGCGGAGGGTTTAAGGGAGGGGGAGGCTAGTGTGTAGTTCCCGGTGCAGCAGGTGGCCTCTGTGTTCCCACCCCCCCAAAAAAAAAACTCCCTACCTCTCCCTCTGAAAAAAGAGGAAAAGACGGAATGACAACAAATTAACTTCTCACAAAAGGTATGAGAGGACCTAGTATTTGTATTAGTAAGGAGAGAATAAAAGTGTATGCTTCATTGTGCCTTTCTTGGCTTGCTTTGAATGACCAAAGCCTAGAAAGAACATTTGTGGGAGGACATTGTTAGTGCTTCTACTTTTAGATGCTAATAATGATAGCTTTTATATCCTGTTCAAAAGAAAAAGACAGAAAAGGTTGCTGTCTCATCATTGTTGATCTTGGTATTGCAGATACCGGTTGAGGTCTAAGGTCGATATTGAGAGTGCGGCAGGAGAATTCTCGTGTTGGCAACGGTTTGGTAGGAAACTTAGTGAAAAGTCCTCATCTGAAGAGGAACCAGAGGCAGCTTCTGTTGGCTGGGGTGGTGGTGTTGATCGTTCTGGCATGTCTGCTTCACAAGGTGGTCTTGGCTGGCAGTGGTATAATGATCCCAGATTGGATTGTCTAGGATTCAGAGGAATTTTTCCGTCGAATGCAATACGTGAGTTTTAGTACCTTTGGTTAGTTTTGAAACATTCTTTGGTATGACTGGTACGTAGTGTACTAAGCTTTCAGCACAGTATAAATCAAGAATCTTCAGAGAAGAGGTTTCATTTCTATTACAGCAGCATTGGTTGAAGCTGACAAGGAAACAGATGAACGAAATTATCTTCTATGGAGGTTGGAGAAGGGAGTTGCTGAAGGTTCAAACGAGATACCAAAAGGTGCGATCTCATCTGCTTGACAACATGTGCATTACGTATTTCACTATGCATATTCATTCTAGACTCTTTAGAGCTTGAATTTCAAACTTAAATTGTTGGGGTGGTACTGAATCGACACCCTATTTTTACAAAATCCCACCCGTATTACCGCTAAGTACACCATTGCACCCTGTATGACAAAAGGGTGTGGATTTAGCAAAAGATGGTGCAGATGTAAGCCCGCTACGTAGTTTTCTATCTTGTGTGGGCTGAGAAGGGATCTGCTTTGCCTGAGCTACCTCTGGAGTGTCTGTATGTATTCCTTTAGTTGGAATCTGTTGCCACAGGGAACTTATTTTATCGTCTTCTTGGAAAGAACACTTGCATGAACGCACCCACATTTATTAAATTTGAACTGTGTGCCTTAAATATAAGAAGTGGCTATGTTTGCCTCCGAGCATGCAAGTCCAGCCTCTCATTTGCGATTAGAAAATTAAGAATAGTTAATAAAACGCGCTTTAGTGACAGAGGGGTGGAAATAGCAACTCCTTGTTATAATCGAATTAAAATGTTTTAGAGAATTGAGTACGATGTTGTTAACCACCTTTTGGTAGGCGAGGCAATTCCACTGGAGTACAATCTTGCTGGCCTGAATGCCATAAGCTTTGATAAGGGGTGCTATGTGGGCCAAGAACTCATTGCTCGTGCGCATCACCGGGGGGTTATTCGGAAGCGTTTGCTTCCATTGAAGTTTCTCAATGACAGTGGAGAAGGTAACATGCCTTCCTCTTTGGTTCCCTCTGTATGTATCTTAGTAGCATAAATCTTCCAATTTTGTTGTGCATTCAGAGTTAGTGCAAAAAGTTGCTCCTAGATCAGAAGTAATAGTAGCTGCATCCGGCAAGAAGGCTGGGACCGTCAACACGGCACTTGGATGCCGTGGGATGGGGCTTCTGCGTTTGGAGGAAGCCTTTAAAGGACCAGGCACCTTGACAATTCAGGGACAGGAAGATGTGAAGGTTGAAGCCATTAGACCAGAGTGGTGGCCTGCGGAGTGGTTTCTAGAATATCAACAGCACAGTGCAGTGGCTTAGAGCGTGGGTTCACACGATAATAGCTTCATCATTGACTCGACTGCTGCCAGTTTTGCCTGCAAGTGGTTAAATTAGTTTACTCCTATGAAACAATAACTGTGATCTGTCGAGAGATTGTAGTGATCTTGATGTCCGTTTTAAGAACTGCAAGTGGTTTAGAACCAGAGTTCACTCCCATGTAAAGCAGGATATTTGTAGCATCAAATGAACAAATCGTAAAAGTTTGTAGTGAACGACTGTGAATTACATCAGCGGATTTGCTGTTGGATGCGATTTGTAAATGTTCCATGATTAAGTCTAGGAATTCAGCATTTAGCTTACTACTTGTACAGACATTAAGCTGAGGAAGAAGAATTGGAGCGCCCACAATATCCTTAGTCATGGTGAAATTTTATCTGCAGCAGCAGGATAGGAAAGTTATGCCCTTAAGGAATGCATGAAACATCCACATTGATTCCTGCTAAATGCCAATTGTCAGGACCACCACAACTGGATCTAAACTCAGATCACAAAGACCTACGCGCCAGATCGGTCACCGGCTTGCACCTATCCATAGATGGGTCGTCAGATCTCGCCCCAGATCCATCACGACAGGACTTCTGCTCTCTTGGCTCGCCAGACCTAAACCAAGATCCCAAGGCATTTGTCATGGCCTACAGATCATATGGCAGGGTTAGACACAAGATCTGTCCGGTTAAATTGCGAGATCTCCACCTAGATCTTAGGTTTACACTCAGGACAACCAATTAGTTTGCTAGTTCTCATCCCAAATTACAAATATTTCAACGTGACGCTCACTTGGGATCACGAGAAATCAACTCTCGAATCCACGCCCCGTCAAATGGTTACAAACTCGAGCTTGTTTGACCGCATCGAACCTTCATGACTTTGAGGGAGGGTACTAAAGTCAAGACCATGGTCACCCTACTTGTCACAGTATTACCAACCTATTTGTCCATAACCGTGAGTCATATTCTTGCAATCAAACATGTATCCATGCCTATCTAAGGCACACCCACCACACACACAATTCAACAACTATATCGACAGCAGTGTCCTAGCATAAATTCCATGACTTCCTCTGTTAGTTAGTGTACACAAATTTCTGCTAGTTCAGGTCGCTGTCTAGTTTCAGGCAATACCTACCCAGATAGGAGAACCCGCAAGGAAGCTTGTCGTTGCCCTTCACATGACAAGAGTCCCTCCGCCTGAATTTTCATATCACAGAGAGGTCAATAACCTCCAACACTTTTCATGGGATCAGCTTCTTAGGAGCAGGTGCTTATGTACTGGATATGCATGCAGTGGCCAAATCCCTTAACTAAATACTCCTATAATATGCACCCAAACGTGATTTTCGTACAAATTTGTTGATGCCAAACTTTGTGAGCGGAAATCAACTATACAATGATAAGATCTTGCAATTAAGGTACCCGCTCAAAATCTTAATGACATCTGCTGCCAATTTGACTCTGGGTAGCATATGTTTCTTGCTGCCAGAGCCAAATTAGCTGCAGAAGTTATTAAGAAGCTGATTGATGGTTGTCGCGACTCAATGGCTGCAGGGCTAAGAAGCGACTCAAGGGTTGTCGCGAAAACTCTTTAGTGACCAAAGTCATACAAAGTTCAAATGAAAATTTGCACTATAAAATTTCTTAGAAAGATGCAACATTGATAGGGTCTACTAACATGCTATCATCTTGATTGCTTGTTTAGAGACTTGGCTGGAGAACGGGTGACCAAAAGTGAGCCAGCTTTAAGCACAAAATGTCGCGGAAAAAGGAAGAGCAATTTCAGAAAGAGAGAGAATACTCCTATTATACTCAACAAGCCTATTCCACCCATTCAAACCATAGGTGCCTCTTCACACAAAAAGAAAGTTATTCGACACTAGTTTTGCTATATAGATCTCTCCAAAACAATGTAAGAAGAGAGGGATGGGAACAAATCGAGTCTTTCAAATCGTGGCTGAGCCAAATATGCCTGCTGCTGTGCACTAGAATCTGAAAGCCACATTGTAGTCAACACCACCATATGCTCCCATTTGCAGCCAATTCCTTGGCAGTTAGACTAGCACTGGCATGAGGAAGAGATCAAACAGAGGTCAGCTTGCATTTCGACATCAATGAAGAGGATAAGGTGGAACAAGGCTCGAGTTCACTTCCTTCAATCCCCAAAAGCCTTCAACTTTACAGCGGTGATTTTGAATCCCTCAGTTTCTTACTTGCCAGACTTCACTTGGTACGAGTGAAGCATCACTCCAAGACTTCGTTCCTCCTATCAACACAAACTAAACATTCGTTTGTGCACCACATAATGCTCTTGGCATCAGCGCATAGAATTCATCTTGTGACGTCCCACTTCCTGGCCCCGTTTCCTTGCTCATCTTCATCAGCATTTTTCAAGATAGGGGGCATATGTCCATCAAGAAGCACCGGTGGATTCGCTCAGCTCCTGAATCACTGTCTCCATGGTTGGTCTGCAGTCTGGAAGCTCATTCGTGCAGACCAGCGCGATTTTCGTCAGCCTACTCGCCTCGCATTCAGAGAAATGTCCCTTGAGATTGGCATCAATAAAATCTTCGAGCCTGCAAGATTCAGCTGCCACTCGCATTGAGTTGGTGAGTAGTCTTTTACCAGAGAGAACTTGAAGAACGATCACCCCAAATGCGTACACATCACTCTTCTCTGTAAAATGCCCAGTAGTTATGTATTCGGGAGCCAAACATCCCATAGCGGCACTGACCTTGAGGGCCGAGAAAACAATGTCATCAGCAAGGAGCTTGAGAAGACCAGAATCCATAAGCAATGGGCTAAATCTCTGGTCAATGAGGACTTTCTCTACAGATATGTTTCGATGAACTATGCCAGGCTTGTTTGTTTCGCTGCTGTGTAGATACCTAACACCTGATTGGAAGAACAGTGGTACATTGGAGTAAATGATAAGAGAAGATTTCTTTATTCATGGCATTTTCAGTTTACATCAATAAAACTCATTACTTTCAGAGGCAAAAGTAAAAACAAAGTGAGGGGAAGTAAAGATGCCACTAGGACATCAAGCAAAAGATCAATTGTAGAGAGGGATGAAAAATCAAGAAATGCACTAACGGTTCAAAGAAAGTATGAATGGATGAGAAAGACATATGTAATAACAGCATATCTGAATCATCCGCTCTATCACATCGATAATATTTGATTTTTGAATGTGTTTCATTGTCCATGACTACGAATATCTAAGAGTGAGCTGTCCCTTTAGCTGATGGAATAAGAAAACATTCCAGACAAAGAAATATGTAAACAGAAATAAGGAAAAGAAAAAAAAAGAAAAAAAGGAAAGATGAGGGACTATAAGAGGTTCAGCTGAGGGTATAAGGTTAGAGTACCATGCTAAGCATATAAATCAGTACAAATGGCACACTTGCAGATAAATGCCACAGCATAATAGCCATTAACTTAGAGTCTGCTGTATGACCATTTGTCTGAGAACTTTCACATACATGAAACATCAAGTTCATCTTGCAGATTTTTAACTATTTGGCAAGATTAGTCCATGATGGCAATTGTTTTCTAGTAATAGTCATTGACCATCCAAATTAAATTAGCCACCATGAATTCAATTCCGTAGCTAGTTTGACGCTCTCGGATTGTGTAGCTTGTGACTTGAATCTTCCTCTGTGGACCTAGACATTTATAATCACCAACATGAGCAATAAATGTGACCATCTTATGTCCCTTCTTTGACGAGCACCATTTATTCTTATGCCAAAACTTGGTACAAGTCTTTTCTAGTCGAAAGGCTAAAGATATTAAATTACCAAAATTTCGAAGCTAGTTATGCTTGCAGGACGTTGCGATCTCTGCTTCTTCAAAAGAAACCTTATGCCTTACGGTTCTACTGGTTAACTTATGTGTTTTCCAGTTTTACAAGCTATTTTATTACCCGTAAAAGGGAAGACACTTAATAGCATCAGTTCATCGTAGCACAAGTCTACATAGACAAGTATCTACAATCTGTCAACCAGAATGTTGGATGCCTTTGGAGGCTTATGATTGAACAAAATAACATAAGCGCTAAAAACATAAAGTAGACAATTGTAAGGTGAAACCAACCTTTTGCAATCCCATTGATGATTGAAAACCTCGTAGGCCAGTTAAGAACATGGCTGCTTCCATCTACCACATCAAGATAGCTAGACAGGTTTCCTTTAGAAGCAAAATCATTGATGAAAAAGCATTCACCCCTGCCCTTGGAACAACAAAAACCTCTAAGCTTAACAAGGTTTTCATGTTGCAGAGATGTTAATAAACTCAACCCTTTAACAAAATCAGCTTCCTCAGGCTTGCAGCTGGTCATACTAATCCTCTTGATAGCTACAGTGGACCCATTTTTTAATGTACCTTTGTAGACAGCAGAGAACTTGCTCCTCCCCAACAAATTCACCTCTGAAAAGTGCTGAGTTGCAGACTCAACCTCTTCCAAATTGAACTTAAAGCTATGCAAAAGGCCATGGGAAATCCCATTGCCGTCTTGACCATTCATTGAATCCCATTCATGACCGTACTCGAGGCTTACAAGAGGAGAGGCACTTCTGCTGTAGAATTCCTTGACATGGATACTGCTAAGCTGGTCGTCAGAAGTATCTGAAGTGCTCCCAATTTTCTGTTTCCGCCGGCGAAATCGAACAATGCTCAAGAACACTAATATCAACAAAGTGATGGTACCTGTAGTTACCCCACCAACAATGCCTATTGGTGAAAATATTGATGAGTTTCTGCAATGGGTTTGATTTCGAGGTGCTGCAGAATTAGCAGATCTGGGAACTAACGTTGGAGCACCATTATTTATCATAGGAGCAAAGGGTACTCCAACTTGGCCGATGCTTAGATCGTCCCATACAGTACAACCTCTCAATGCAGAAAACGCAACACCACATAAGCCACGATTGTTTTCATAGTGAAACCCTCCATTGAATTTCTTCAAAGCTTCAATTCCATTCATCACAAGAAAATTAGTATGAGAAACCTTAAATTTATGTTCAAAGCAAAACCCAAACAAGAAAGAAACCTTAAATTTATGCGCATTGAAAATACAAGACAAATAAAGCTCTGAGACCGAGATAGAATGACGCCAGAAATCAACTCACCAGGAGGGACAACTCCAGAGAGGGAATTGTTTCTGACATCCAGAACCTCCAATTGCGGAACCTTAGCTAGTTTTGCAGGGATTGGACCAGATAGCCGATTAAAGCTCAAGTCAAGCCTTTTTAGCATCATTAAGTTCCCTAAGCTAAAGGGAATTTGACCAGCTAACTTGTTATGCTGCAATGCCAAAGTACTTAGCTTCTTCAAGAACCCTATCTCCGTAGGTATGTTCCCAGTCAACTGATTACAACATAGCTCCAGAACTGAAAAAAAAAACAAAATTTGCCTATTTTGTTATAACAAAATGAGAAGGCAGAACCTGAGAACTTATCAAGATAAAATATTTGTTCTTTCAGCTAATTCAAAAAGCAAAACCCACAAAATTAGCCTAACTATGTAAAAAAAAAAGCCTAGCTAATAACGTTCCATCTCAAAGTATAATCTACCAATCCATCAGAACAAACGAGGGAAGCCTTGAAAACCCATCAAAGCTCCATGCTTAACCATTTTGCTGATGCTTAAACCACGCATGCCCTGGTATAAACAATAACCAGACCTAATTGCGTACCTTAAATGGAAGCAAATACAAACTTTAAGCCATACAAAGATGGAAAAAAAGATGTACCTTGAAGACTGGCCATGCCGCCAATCTCACGAGGTATCTCCCCAGAAAGACTATTCACATTGAGATACAAATCAGACAACTCAGTGAGATTCGAAATCTCTTTGGGTATCTCTCCTGTCAAAGAATTATAATGCAAGTAAAGACCCGACAAGCACTTCAGCCAGGCCACCGCCGGCGATATTCTGCCGGTAAGTCCTTTGCCTTGCAATGAGATGTTGCCCACCTTATTGCGTAAGTTGCAGGCCACGCCCTCGAATGAGCCACTGCAAGGGTCGCCGTCGCTGGTCCATGATGCGAGGTACTTGTTTTCAGGGTCCAGAGAGGACTTTATTTCCATCAGAGCTCTCAGCTCAGCATTTCCACAAGCAGTTGGCGTCCCGGAAATCAGTGTGAGAAAAAAAATGAGAAAAATGGCATGATTGGGAGTACCCATTTCTGGGTTTTGACAGAACTAACAAAGAAACTACTGTGTCTTTGGCTCTTTAATATTGCAGGAGGAAGAACGTACAATTATAGTTTTACTTGCAAGAGACTACTAAGAAGAGCTGTGTGTGTGGGGTGTGTCTTGGATTTTGATTGTGCTATATTAAGAACTTGTGAGAACATGAAAGTGAGGACAATGGTACGAATTTGTCAAAACAGAAGGTGTGAACAGTAAGACTTCTGGGTTAAGAGACACATGCATGCACATATCATCTTTGGCTTTTTTCATGTTTAATTTTTGCTACAAGAAGGCAGTTATATGGGTGAGGTTCAAGTGACATCAGACAGACCAAACAGAGATCGTCCAGTTCAAATTCATATAATCTTAATCTACCATTTCTATTTATACGTTTTTCTCAAGAAACTTATAATTTTCTAAAGTTCTCGGTAAGTATTCGAAAAGAATAGTAACGCGTGATATTTTCGTATAAAAATCGATCACAATTAAGATAAAGGTCACGGGCACAGATACTGCGAGCGCTAGAGAGCAGGTAGCGTGGTTTAGTGGCTGGGCAAATACTGCCGGAAGTTGATGCATCCTGTCCTGGGATCAGGCTTCGCAATCACTGATAAATGATAATGAGTTCCGCATGCCTTGGGTACATGTTAATACAGCTTTGCATCTCCTGCTTGGATCCAATCTTTGGCAATTGTATTGTTATGGATGTCTTTCTAGTGAACCGTACATATGCTGCTCAGAAATCTATGGCAGCAGCATGCTTTCCTGACATTCATTCTTAAATACACCGAATTTTTTTTGCTGCCAAAAGAAGTCGAAATTAAATCTGCTGGATGCCTAACACTTCCAACCACCAGGGTTGACCATCCCGGTGGCGTGGTTTTCAAACATCTTGGTTCCTCGTTTAACATAAGATAAGATACTCTAGGATTTATTTTATTTTTTTTGTTCAAATTTTCTTGAACCATCTAAATTACGGCATTGGCAGATGCACATGTCGATTTATATGCTAATCTGTTGAGTGTTTGCGTCCAGTTGCAAACATTCAATCAAGTTTAGGCAAAATTATACTTGGTTTCCGGTGCAAGTTTTTTTTTTTTCTGCCTTTCTCGAAGTGCTTCTCTAAAACTGAAAATGAAAATATTGAATTACGTTTAAAATTAAAGAGTGCACATGCTGACTGCATTAGAGAAAACAAAGTATATTGAGTCTGGACTAATGCCCCAGTATTCAAAGTAGCACCAACCAATTGCAAAGATCAATACAAAGGAGAAATAATCTATTTCTAAAAGATATTTGATGTGTTGAGTTGTGTGATTCTCTTCTTATTTCTCCCTTTTATGCCAAAGAATGCCGCTCTTTGGCATAAGTAACTGACTTCAACTATTGAAAACTGTCGACTAGGTGTGCAACTGCTCAAAACTGTCGATCAATTCACTTTCAATTGACAGTTGTTGTAACCGTTCACACGTCCCTTGCTATCGTGCTCTGCGTCCATCTATCAATAACTGCCATTAACTGTCACTTGTCCGTGATAGCGACTTCATTAACTGTCATTAAAGTCATGACTTTGCTTTTTTTATTAATCAATCAGATCGACGTTGAATTCTACAGCACGCGCATTGTGTTTTAAACACTTAACCTGCGCACGTATCGAATTATTATTGATCAATAATGAAATTTGTGTTTCATACGCCAACGGTGAGTGATCGTTCTTTTGCAAATGGCCAAATTTATACCTCGCTTTAGATGTTACACTACCCATTCTCTATCTCGATTCTCATATTTTCTCATTCCAGCCTCTTTAAAGTAATTCTAAATACAACAAGGTCACCTAATTTAAGTACTATTAAAATATCAAAAAGTGGCATCTCCTCATTATCGATTGGTGGGGTTAGAAGAGGGCTAAAAGGAAAGACGTGATCTTACTTTTTGAAAAGCGATTTAAGGAGATTGTTTATCAAAAGTATGACCTTCAAAAATGAACCACAAGAAAGTAGATCACCAACTTCAAGTGGTGAATAAAAGTTAGTATGAACATTAGTTTTAATGGTTCCAAGGGGTACCAACCACCCATCATGATCATGCTACACCCTCTAATTTAAGAAGAGTTAAAAGCAAACTAAAGTTACATGTGAATGGCCAAATTAGGCCGAGCAAATATTTTGGGATTACGGGTTATTGATCATGATCAGTAAGGTAAGAACCGTTAGATCAAAAGCGATCAATGTAGTACAAAGAAAATTTGAAAATAGTAAAAACTTATGAAAAAAAAAGTTTAATTAACATCTCTAAATGGTTGAAACCATTGATCTTATCTTAAATCCAAAAGGTCTCAAAGCCTTTAGTTCAAATCTCCAAACCAACAAACCACCTATAAATTGCAGTTCTTGCTGGAAAGAAAAAAAGGGCATCGGATCGGGTTAGGGTCGGATTAAAGAAAAGGCCATCGGATCGGGGATGGTATCATCATCTCCCAACCCGATGGTGGGGCAGATTCACATGTTTGGTGTGGCGGGGCGGGTTCGGATATTATGAAACCTGCATCCGTCCCGCCCCGCCTCATTACCATCCCTGTTACCATTACGGAGAGTAGAAAGGGAGAAAACAATGACGAAGAGATGACGCCGCAGGCATAATAAGCAAGAAAAGACAGGACAATGCCATTCGATTGAAACATGTTGGTGCCTTCCAAAATATTCCCACCATTCACGACATGATTGGAGAGAGACACCCTCCATTCCTAACAATGTTTTAAGTACTAAATCAACGTTGGGCAGAGGAATCAAACTTCAGCCCTTGACACATGACTCCTAAATTCCATCGAGGAGTCTTTCGCTTTTACGATCGGTCATCGATCATCAATCGCCGATCGTTTCTATCGTGTATATACGAGGAGACGAGATGTCACCACAGACACTCCTTTTAATTTATGAGGTGTAGGTGTGATATTGAACCTCTTGATTCTGAACACGTTCGTTACTACATCGATCAAATAAAAAAATGAACGGTCCTACGCTCACCAGAAATAGAAGCATCTAACTCAAATAGTCTTAGAAAGTCCGGTGAACGGACTCTCTCTTATAAGCATTTGTCACCATTTTGCAACTCTGTAGAAGTCTCGGTGGGAGAATGATTGAGATGTTATAATGCTGGAACTGTATTTTGATTTTGAAATCTACTTCATGATTTTTGTCCCACCATATGACAAAAGGTAGCGAAATGAAAAGGGCAAGTGCAGGATAATGTGCAAGTGAAAAGCCCCTCCTTCTTTCATCATTTCTTTTCTGTGAATGGGCCATGAGATTGCAGCAGGCCGAGAAATGACGCCAAAAATTATTTGGAAAATGTCGGTAGCATATCAGCAAAATCTGATTGACATGAACAAATCCGGTGAAGAATTCAAATAATTTTCTGTGTTGAAATCACAGTAACTAATTATATGGCTGAAACTAGAAGGAATTTTGGCGATTTATATCCCAATAATTCATAGAAAGACTTTATACTTACCTCACAAGTGTACAACTCTTTAGACTCTCTCTCAAAAAATCTCCTAAGAAAGGAAAGAGAAGGCATGAATAAACTGGGGGTGATCTTGTCAAATAGTGACCTCATCTAAAAAGAAAAGAGAAAAGTACGAGGGTGCGTAGAGTAAATGATCTATACAGAACGGAATAATAGAGCGGGGTGCCTCCTCCATCGAAATAACAACTTCATCAAGAAATCTTGCTTATCTATCGCTTCATGTGCTACTTGGTTTACAAGTACGTCTTGCCAACGTAAAATCACATTTGTTGGAAGAAAATGCAGCTATACGTCTTGGATAGTGTTTCAAACAACATACTCATCTTCGTATTTAAAAAATTGTTATGGGCACTCTTTGCGTTACTTTGGATTATTTTTACACTTTGCAAATATCACACTCAAAAAATAAAAATAAGGGTCCTACTAGCTATTTTGAGGATGCCTATTGGACTACCCATTATTTTAAAGACTCGTCACTACATATAAGTGATATCCGTCTTGCTGGTCGTGAAGTAGATTAAGCTCTTTCCGCACTTTGGTTCGAGCCTGATATGCATGATAAGAGCGAGAATAGTTTTAAAGACTCGTCACTACATATAAGTGATACCCGTCTTGCTGGTCGTGAAGTAGATTAAGCTCTTTCCGCACTTTGGTTCGAGCCTGATATTCATGATAAGAGCGAGAATAGTTGAATCAGATGTGGTACACACCTTTTATGTTTCCTAGGGTTTACCACCGCGTACTCGTGATTCTTGTCAACAATTGAGGTTAAATGGGAACAATTTTTGAGAGGCAAATTGTCCCAAAACTTTCACACCTCACGCACTCACCTTATGAGACTTGTTCACGCTTCTTAGTATGTCACGTTATAAAGGGAAATGTTATCTTCACCGCCATTTTGTCGTTATAAATGTATTTTTTATGATAAGTGTTGATCTTTTAGTCAGATAAATGAAGGGTAAACCCTCCACGGCCCACGCTCGTGGAGTATGGTATGCCTCACTAGTGGACGTGAAGCCCATTCAAGTTGGTTGGGTTTGTTGTTTGCTGAAGCATATGGAGGCCTTATAATTAGGCTTTTTGACAGGCTTGCTGTTTAGTTTCAAAGCATTTGGAGAACAAATTATGTTGGACCTTTTAATGGTCACGGATTGCACTACAGGTTGGTGGATTGGACATTGGAGAGTGATCTTTGTCTCTCGGCCTGATAAAAAAGGTTCATTAGCGGCCTAATGCCAAAATATTCTTATATTGCTAAAAAGTATTTGTGATACTATTTTGAAATTACTCGATTATTGCTAAAAACATTTTTGTGAGATTTTTTAAACATTTGCCATTGTTGAGCTTGTTCATAGTAAACAGAGGTGTAAGAGACCGCCGTTACACTCGGAAGAGATCATTTGGATCGGAATGATCTAAAAAAATCAGCTGTACTTTTGGAAAATGAAAACACCGGAATGGAGCGCATAAGGGGACTGCACTACATTAGCCCTATATTTCTATACGCGATTAAATCCAGGATAGCAAACTTTCAATATTTGAATTATTAGCTAAGAAGCTCTTCTGTTGCAACGTTGACGACTTTCTCTGTCAAATCAAATTTCTAAAAATATATAATTTAGAAGAGAATGTAGTTCAGTACTCGTTGATTTGCTGGCCTAAGCTAGCAAGTCAGGGTAGTTAGTGCTCATTCTTAAATTACCATATTCTAAGCCTGATAGGGTAATGGTTGGATACTTGCAACAATGGGATTTAAGGGTCTATTAATTAAGGGTCAATGTATTTAATTACAATTTTTTTGGGTTAATATATAGGAAAAGTCTAAAATTAAGTTAATTACAACTTAATCCCTATAAATGCCTAGCACGCTTAACAAAAAACCTTGTCAAACTATCTCACGATTGGAGTACTCTCCTTCGTACCTTCAGACTTGCTTTTTTTTTTTTTTGGTGGCTAAAATTTTGCCTAAAGGCTAACGAGGTAGGCATAACTACTCCGAGAGTTTCGGGGCTGACCTTTGCCAAGAAAAAGGAAGACAAATTATGGCAAAAATCACCTCTAAAGGTAGCTGATATTGCAAAAAACGCCCGATCAAAATCACGATGACTTACAATTTGGTATTTTAAGGGGTACGTATGCCCCAAAACAACAAACAATTGACGGAGAGTACTGCAACTGTGCCATAGTTGAGGGAGACTTTGTCAGTTGAACCAGAAAAGAGAAATCAAGGCGGACTTTCACTAGAGTAACATTTTTTTTTCCCCCAAGAATTAGAGCGCAATAACATAATGTGAACATAAATTGGTAAATTGTTTGTTTAAACTGAAGGTTCTAGATTTACAATGCGCAATTTCTTTCCTAATTAAACTGAAAGGACTCTGTTTAGATACTTACAACGTAATCCGGCCACATTAAAGTCGGTTGGGCCTAAATCTCCTTTTCTGATTAGGAGTGGTGAGCAAGTAAATCTAATTGCCCGAGGATGTCTATATAAACACATGTTATCTTCTCGGCATGAGGCATTGTGTGTGTGATTACATTTTTCATAATTTTGAGAGATGGCAGATCCGTTATCAGCCAATTTTATAGCAGAGGCCATGGTGGAGCGTTACTACCGCATCGTTCGCGACGCTCCGAACAAGGCCTATGCGTACTATCGGGGCTTGAGCGTTGTCGGGCGGCCCGATCCCGCTACCAAGAAGATGGTCTCGGCCACGACGTTACAAGCCATTCATGACTTGATCATGTCCTTTAGTTACACGGCCGAGGTCTCGGCGGTGTACGCCCAAGATTCTTACATGGGAGGCGTTATGGTCTTAGTCGCCGGATTTTTGACTGGTGACGTTGACAATGTCAAAAGGGAGTTCACGCAGGCTTTCTTTTTGGTCAAGGAACAGACTGGAGGCTACTTTATCCTCAACGATTTCCTTCAGCTTAGGGATGTCATTGTGGACAAGGCATTGACCCCTTCCGACCCGGTTCAGCCATCAACCCCTCCTAAACCGGTTCAGCCATCAAGAGCAGCCCCCTCTAATCGGGTTCAACCAGTTGATGGTTCTCATCCTGCTCAGAAAGTTACACCTTTGCCGGCTGAGTTGACGGTCCAACGTCAAGAATCTAAACCGACAGCTACTTCTCTTCCGGTTCAGAGAATTAGCTCTTTGCCGGCTCAGTATATCACCCAACACCAAGCTTCTAAACCTCCAGCAACTGTGAGTCCGAGCCAGAATGATGTGCTCCTAGCAGTTGCCGAATTGGCTTCTAACAATGCCCAACAAGATGGGCAGGGACCAACTCATGGAGTTTCGGCAGTGGGTTCTGCAGCAAATCTCGTACCGGCTGCTGGACCTCCTTTTAGGACTAGTGTCATCGTGAGGGTTGCACCAAGCACTGATCATCAAGCAACCGCGTTGCCAGAACCCAGAACACCAGCTACCAGTACTCCCAGAGATAACAAAGTTGATGATGAACCAAAGGTAGTTTTTCTTAGGCCTTTGCCTGAAAAATTAACTAGGGATGAACTCACCTTGAAGATGAAGAGGTTCGGGCCAGTTAATATGGTTGACATCAGGAGAAACACAAACAATGCAGTGGTAGAATTTGTATCTTCCCAGTCGGCCAGTGATGCAGCGGGGGCTTATTCGATCTCCATCCAGGGATTAGAGTGCCGGATCGAGAGACCGAAGCCTCAAAAGCTACACAAGGCCAATAATAATAACAGAGGAGAGAGGCCTGAAAGTCGCCCTAGTAGCAGTAATGGTGGAAGCAATGGCAAAGCTGAACAAGGTGGCAGCAATGGAGAAGCTAACCGGGTGAAGAATAATAAATATAGAAGACGAAGTGTCAATCAGAATGGGAGTGTCAAGAATTGAATTCTGTCTCTTTCTGTCCAATGTTTTGATTCTAGGCTAGGGTTTGGCCATAGATAGAACATTATAGAGTCCAAGTTCTAAATTCTCGTGTCATGTACTTGGTGCTAAGCATAAAATCCTGCCTTAACATAAGAATTTGGATTCATGAGTAATTGAGATGTATTAAAGAATGATTTTAAGTAATAAGCAAAGTTTACGGAAGTAAATTGATGCAAAAATGTGTAAAGCCAAAAAATATATATATAAGGCTGGTCTGTTTGGTTTACCATCTGGAACCTAGAGGTCATCATAGGCTGAATGAGTCTTGTATCGGTAAAAGAAGGCTTGTTTGCCGATAAACTATAATGATGGATTTCAAAACAAATGCCAAACAGCCTCAAAGGGTGATAGGGTGATATCACCTCACGCAGATTTTTTTTTCGCTGTACGGCCCGTGTTGAGGAATATCACTGTTGCCCTTTCTCCAACGATTGTCACCAGTTAAGAAATTGAGGTAAATATGAATCTAGAAAGGTAGAGAGGCCCTTTCCTAGATCAGGTGCTATTACTCAGATGCACACACATTTATGAGTTTGCGTGTGAGTTTTCGTGTGTGTTTGTGAGTATGTGTATAAGTATATAAAAACTTGCGGATTCTTTGTATTCAATGTATGTGTGTGTGCCCGAGTATATTGAATGAAATCAGAAGTAACGATAGATAAAGAACTTATTTGGTTGGCATAAGAAGAAGCTGGATTTTGTTTGAAGTTGCTTCATATGCCTCCCTGAGGAGAAGTGGTCATTTGTGCCAAATTAAAGTGGCGGAACGGGTAGACTCAGAATACATTTGAAACTAAAAGAACTTGATTACGGCATATCAGTAAGCACGAGTTCTGATATGAGAGAAAATAAAAAGTTGTGTATTCGCGAACTAATTTGGGACAAAGGCTTAATTGACTTGATATTACAAAGTGCTACACCTATTAGGAGGTAGCACTGTTAAGTCAACAAATACTACTACCAGTGTCATCAAATACCAATGATTATGGGTGAAAGTTGAGATTATGGGTAAGATTTCAGTTACAATATCCTACAAGAAAATTTCTCAGGGAATGGACTGATACCTAAGTATGAATTTCCTTTCTTTTGCCTTCTTCAGTATGACCAGCAGCACTAAACAACTTGCACGGATGTTCCGGCAGCAGCACCCTCTTCGTATTCCTTTTGCTCTTCTCTGCCGAACTCCAGAATCAGTGCACGCTGCCCTTTGGGTCGAATTCGTGGGAACGCTGACATTGAAGTGCACAAGTTGTTGTTTAAGTTAGGAAGAACTCATTTTAATTCCTTTCGCTTTCAAAACAACCTCTTCTGACCAGGTTGAGTGTCAGGTCTAACCTTAAGAACATCTTCAGTAAGAGTAGGGACCTTGAATGATTGTTCCTCCCAAAATTGCCTGCCTGATACCCAAAAAGGCATCAACATGAATATAAGGTCCTTCTCTTCAGAAAGCAAGGTCTTCCTGGACCTTGATGAGAACATAAAGATCACCAGGTCGATTTCCTTCAGGACTTGTTGCGCCCTAAAGTTTCATAATCACCTATTCCCAGGATGATATCCAACTTGACCGTCTTCACATGTTTTCTGTTGCCACTTAATTGAGTACAAGGAACCTCCAACCTTAATTTACCGACTTGATGGGAAACCATGCCTTCACCAGTTCACCTTGACAGCAATTACAAGTCTGGGGGTCTTGTTCCTGGGGGAACACACGCTCTCCGCAAGCTTAGCAGGGCAATTCAGTCTGAAATGCCACACTTTTGTTGTATCCTCGGATGGCTTCCATGAAGGATAGCCCAAGTGAAAGCTTAACATACGCACCGGCATTCTTGAAAATGGGTCGTTATCACTGGGAAAAAACAACCAACGAGAACCTGGACCAGTGCCATCACCATTACAATCGTCAACGTAACCCTCATCGCCATGCATACTGGTCATATCCTGCTCGTTTATCTTCATCTTTCAGGACCTCTTACGCCTTCTGGACTTCATGAAACTTCTTTTCCGCTTCCAGGTCATCCTTGTCTATATCCGGGTGCAACTTCTCTGCCACATCATAATAAGCTTCTCGATTTCTGATGCCGTCGCATTCTTAGTAGTACTCAGTACGTCATTAGTCTTTTCAGCCATGGCAGGAAAGAATCTCGCGGGGTCAAGATTGAATTTATCAAGGCTGATCGAAAACCATCTCGTCGATTAATGTCTCTTAAATTGGTACTTGTAAACACCAATGTGCCGAGCTTCTGTACCCAACGCAACAGTGAACCCCGCAATGCCGCGAGGGATTATGCCAGAGCTTGGAAGCGAGCAAGCTACGGGACGAGTCTGACTACATTACAGAGATCCCATTTTTTTGGGGCTGAGGCGTGATAATCGGGATCATCATCGTCCTCTTGGGAGGCTTTTGGTTAAAGCCTTAGAAACCCTATTGCAGGTTTACATGCTAAAGGTTACTAATGTAGAACAGGCTAGGAGAGGTTCAATTGCACTAAGAAGCTTGTCTTTTGCATGTTATTCATGAACGAAATCCTAAAATTCTTTCATTAGAATTAATTGTTTGTTTGGGATAAAGTTTTCAAATAAATTCTCCACCGTGATTGAGTGAAATTCGAGAAAATGTGATAGATAGGATCTAACGAGATGAAGAAATTTCTGAACAATACAAATTAAAGTTTTATTATTTTCTCGTTTCATCTGTTGGTAACATACCACGCCATTTCTTTGCTTTTTTACTTCACGGTTGGTTGGAAAATTGAGTCTCCTATCCGATAAGGAAATGAGAGTAAGGCCCAAATAACCCAATAAATAAGCCTGTGCTGGTGTGAACGTACTTCACAGTAAGACAGCAATGGCCCAAGTAACCCAATAAATAAGCCTGTGCTGGTGTGAACGTACTTCACAGTAAGACAGCAATGGCTTCTCACAAATCTTCTTCCCCACTTTCTTTGCCCCATGCCGACTACGTAGCATGGTCCTTTGTAGAGCAGTACTACAACATGCTTCACGATAGTCCAGAAAATGCCCATACCTTCTACAGAGAGTCGAGTGTGGTCGGCCGACCAGATTCCAACGATGCCATGGTTTCGGTTACGACGCCGCAAGGCATTCACGAGAAGATCATGGCATCGAATAGCAAGGATCACAGGGTCGAGATCGCCGACGTGTATGCCCAAGATTCTTACATGGGAGGGGTGATTGCCAGAGTCGCCGGTTTCTTGACTGCCAAGGACACCGGTACCTCGAGGGAGTTCACTCAGACTTCTTTTTGGTCAAACAAGTTGATGGCTACTTTGTCTTGAACGATTTTCTTCTTCTCAAGAAGCCCTCAAAATCCCCTAGGCCGCTTCAGCCCTTAGCACCTTCTAGTCTGGGTCAGCGATCAAAGCCCTCTACTCCGGCTCAGCCATCAAAGCCTTCTACTCCGGATCAGGCACCAGCAAAACCGGTTCAGCCGTTACTTCTCTCTGATCTTGAATCTAAACCCCTGGCGAGTAATAACGTGCTCCCCGTTCAGCCATTAGTTCTTTCCAATCCGGCCCAAATAGCTAAACTTGCTGTTGTTTCAAAACCCCAGGCAACTGCCCAGGTGGTCCCAGCTGCTAAACCGGCATCTAATAATGGCCAACAAGATGGTGAGGCATCTTATCGATCAACCGCCACAGTGGCGGCGGCTTCTGCTGCAGTGAATTTTGCACCTGTCGCTGCTCCGGCTAAATCTGTTGTTGTGAGGGTTGCACCAAGCACTGATCATCAGTTGACTGCGATGCCAGAATGCAAAGCAGCAGCGCATCCTAGTGCCAATGGAGCAGCTGATGACGATGAAGAACTAAAGGTGGTTATTAAGAGTTTGGCTCCAAACGTAAGTGCGGACTTGCTGATTAGGAAGCTCAAGAAATTCGGGCTTGTTAAGCCTCAGAATGTTCAGTTCAGAAACAACACTGCAACCGTAAAATTTGAATCTACACAGTCGGTCAATGATGCAGCAGGGGCTTACTCGATTCAGATCCATGGAAAAGAGTGTCGGATCGAGAAATTGAAGCAACCAAAGAAGTCACCGCAGAATGCCAATAATAACACAGGGAAGTCTGCCCCTAGTAGCAGTAATGGTGGAACCAAATGGGAAGCAAAACAACGTCGACGCAATGGCAAAGATGAACAAGGTGGAATTGATGGAGAAGCTGGTAAACAGGGTGGAAGCAATGGTGTGGTCAACCAGTTTGGCAGTGGAAGCAATGGTGTGGTCAATGATGCTGAAGGTGCAGCATCATTGAATTCTGAGTTTCAAGTTCATGTTGTGATTCCAAGCTTTAAACTGTTTTAATGCTCAAGATTGATATCAGTAATGTGCTAAGACTGGAAGTTACATGTTTGTTTCAGAACTTCAAATGTTTTTCCCCAGACCTAAAGAAAGTTGCAAAGATCAAAGAGGCAAACCTTAGTTTATTCGTGTATCTATGCACAACTGCAGAGTGAAATGTGCACACAGTGGCTCTGCAGATTTCCAAGCATACACCCAAGAAAGAAAAGAACAATGAAGCACCTTCACAAGCAACAGTAACCTTACTTAAAAGAGTTGAGCAATTAAGATCTGGACATGTTGAAAATCAATTTGCACAGGATCACTTTGGATTTAAACTTCAGCAAACAGCAAAAAAGTACAGAAGGTTCCATTTACACAGATTGTCCGAGTTTCAAACTGTACTTCCTATTAATGTACACTCTTACCAGGTAGAGAGGAAGCAGATATAGGATTAGAAACTCCAACATGAAATGCAAAAGGGCTTTAGTAGCAAATATGTGTTGCTGTTTCTCTAAATATGCACGAGGTAGGGGAGGTGCTGAGAAATCATCACCGATTGCGCCAAGGAGCTGGTTGACGAAATCGCCAGAATGTGTACTTTCTGGAACCAAGGGTGGCTGACCTTCAGTGGAAGGGTTCTCAGAGTTTGTCATATCTCCATTTGGTGCATCGTCAGCATATTCTCTTCCATCATTGTGTTCATTGTTGGGTGCATCGTCAGTGTCATCTTTTTTATCATTCTGTTCACTAGAACTCCCACTGCTACCGTCCTTTGGGATTCCTGGAACTAAATCTGGCCGAGCTTCAACGCCTACTCGTCTCAGGTGTAGCTGTCACAATTGCAGTTACTAGTTGAATGTAAAGGTTCCGGCTAAACTTGCCCTATCACTGCACATGGAATCACATGCATACCTGGAGATGGAGATTAACTTCATCTGGGCGTGAAAGAAAGGGATATTCACCGCCAGTCTTCAAGTATGCTCGTCTTGCGCCAGGGTACCTTTCGCTCACTTGGTCTTTGAGTTGTTGAGGGGTTGCGCAGTAGTCATTTGTCTTCAAGGAGGAACAACAAAAAAAACTAACAGTGATCTTTCGTTTTTGATTCATGCTAATTGTAATACTAAAAAATTCAGGCTCTTAAGCATCAGGGAAGCTTTGCTCTTATACAGATAAACATAGAGTCAAAAAAAGATGAAGAAATAAAGATCAGAGCAGATGAAGATGAAGACGAAGATAAACGATGTATTAAGCACGATCAAATGATGCAGCAGTAATCACAAACTCGCAAATTCTTTTAGAATTTGATATTAATCAAGAATACCGTATATAGTTTGACCTAATAAGCACAATCGTCACATCAAGCATACTTTTGATACAGTAAAAAGATCAACATAATTCTTTATAAAGGTGTCATTGGTAGGTAGATAAACAAATTTCAGATGGGCCAAACATACATGATAGCCACCGAAGAAAAGCTCTACTTACCGCCACATGCCACAACTTTACTTTCAGGCCATAGTGCATCACTATGCAACCAATGAAGATACTGAATCCTTTCAAGATGGCTGAAAAGCAGTCAAACAAAGTGGAGTTCCGTTTACTCAACTTTCAGGCAACTCCAGCAATAAATAGTGGATGCAGAGAGCTTATACGTTTGTCTTCCGACCAGAAGCGTATTGCCAAATAAACAGGTTCCTAGTTTTACTAACAATGTACGGATTCAAGTTCTTAATTTCTTAACCTTTGCTATTTTAATACAGAACTGTCTATACTTGCAACTCATACGAAAAGATTGCATTCTCTCTCAAGGTATGAAGTTCAACCAATTTCACAAAACCGCTTTAAGATAGCTTAATGAAGGCCAACCTATAACCGTGACAGTGCTGTTTCTTGAAGCAAGGGAAAATAATGGAAATCTGGGTCTTTCTGGACATACTGAAACTAAAGTAGGACTATGATTCTCCAAAAATATACCAAGTGCTTGCAAGCTTGCATTCACAAACATCAGGAAAAGTTTCGTAAACATACATCCATCAGAGTGATAAAAGAATCAGAAAGCAGAAGAGGTCCAACTGATGCAGCATCCGCTGTTAAAGTCAACCTGGAGGCCAAGTCGTCTCTTGAGAGTGTTTCAACCTGTGGGTTTAAAAGTTGAAGTGGGAAGAAAAGTGAATACTGCAGCAAAATCTTTACTTGGGAGGGAAAAAAAGCTTTGCAGCTAACGAGCCATTATTTGACATCCCATGTAAACCTCTTTGAATGCATTTTTCTGATTGTTTTGGGGGAGAGAAGAAACAGGTGGGCAAGGTCTCAAATTTTTTTCACATGCATGCAAACAGTATATTCACTTTTCTGAATATAGTAGTTGAGAAACAAAGAACACCCAGTTTCTGTTATTAAAGTTTTTTGTTTCAATAGTTCCAAAGTTCAAATATCCTTCCTGAGAATTCATTGCGTAGACTTCTGCGGTAGGAGCATCTTCCATATTTTACTTAGTGAGGTGGGCAGTCTATTTCACGGGTAAAGACGTAAGCAATTCATTCTATTCGTTAATACCTGAGAAACAACAAAGTCAACAGAATCGGCAATAAATGGTTCATGTGGACCATTTGGAATCCCTGTTAAGACATATCGCTTCAGCAGAAAAGAAGGAGTCCAACAAACACTGCAATAGGCAACATCCGCGATAATCAGGTTAGCTTGCTAGAATATGATACATGAAAAAAGCATGGATGTCAGACTATGAATAAAGCACCGAGTGCATGTGCAATTCTACATTGTGAATAAAGGGTTTCTTCCCACTTTGCTTTAGGTATGACTGTGAATGAATAATTATTGGATAATATTGCGCAAAATAAGGACTATCGTGAAGATGAGAACAGAGAGTACACAAGATATGACACTTCGAACTAATCATATGTTATTGATTCTCTCTGCATCTCAGACTATCCTTTCATTAGAAAATAGAGAGACATGAGTTGTTATGCTGAAGAAACTGCGCAGCACAGAAATCCATAAAGTACTAGAGCACAATGGGTGATGCCTAGTTTTTTCTGTATAAATCATGCTTGACAGGACTCAGAGAGTTCTACTTTGCTCACCAGTTTTGGAGGAGACAAGATGCAGCTTGGTTGATAGTTCTTTTTCAAGCTTGAGTTGCGAGACCCATAGTAGTCAAAGCACCTAGGCTGAGTTCGTTGTCTAAGTTGCCCGGAAAAACTAAGGACACATTATCTTTCCTAAAATAAGCTAGGCAACTCCTATTGCCAAAGCAATAGGGGCTCTTCCTAAGAGCAATAGTAAACTCTAATACTTTACAGGACAAAGTTACCATTTGATTCTACTAACTCTCTCCCCCTCCCTCCACCCTTAGACCACTGCTGACCACCATTATGACCCGCCTAATCTAAAGAGTAGGCATGCCACCATCAACCAATCAGCAAATAAGTCACATGACCCACCTGACAATCACAATGACATCCCGAAATTTTCTCCATGAAGAAATCAGAAACAAGAACACACTCAAGGTCAAAACCGGCTCAAAAAGCAGGAATATGTGTCTCAATATTGGCAATACCTTCGTGTATCACCAATAAAACCACTATTTCATTAACTTCTTTGTCCACATACGTTTGAGTTCGTCAACATTGTATAACGAGTGTCTTCCACAAAGAAAAAAGAGCAAATGCAAGAGATTCTAAAGGCGGCGTGATTCTGAAAGAGCTTGCCCCTTTGCTGAGAGAAAGTGGGCACTGGTTTTTGAAGGTGCAATGGTCACACTAGAGAGAGAGCATGGAGAAGAAAGACAATGGTCAACTTAGTCCTTTCAAGTTTTGGAACTTATTTTTGCTCCATCAACAGCACTTGTTGATTTGGATAGCCATTAGTTTTTTGCCTGGGCCGCACAGAAGGTCGCCTAGGCACCTAAGTGGGGGAATTGTAAGAAAACATTAACTGTACATGATATGAGAATTAGAACTTATTTTTGTTTTATATCGAAATTTTGAAGGCTTAAGGGTCTATCCAGTGGCAGAGAGCTGACCCCAGAAATTCGAAGAAAAACTTAACACAGCTAAAACATGATAAAGATACAACTGGTCGGTGGAATCAGCCAGGTTGCATATTCAGTTATACATTTGGATCAAATTTATATCTGAATGAGATTAAACGGAAAGAACAAGTGAAACTGCGAGAAGCTCGTATTAAACCTCCCTGTGGGACTCTAGAACCAGAATTACCAGTTTCAAAAATTAAAGACAGGCAACAAGAAGCATTTGAAGAATTTCCACAACTAATAACTGCAAAAACGCTACCACGGTAATACATGTCTGTGTTAACTGTTAAGGGGTACGGTCTTTTCACTTTATGGCGTTTCACAATCTTAACTTAGTTGCACTAATCGCAAGAAAATACAATCAGCATTTTTTCTTTTCATAAGCAAAAAGTTGAACGTAATTGCACTTGATTGTGATTTCACCGACTGCACTTGACTGGTTTCGTATCTGGTTCCGTACCAACAAAAGAGGGGTCACAACCGCGGGGGTCCGGGAAGGGTTAATATATGCAAATTCAGTACTGATAATTATAACCTTGGAAAGACAAAAAAAAAGCGTTGCAGTTGTCCATTTAGCAACAGTAAATCTGACCCCTTACACAGGTCAATCATACTCCTGTCCAGCCTACGGCCTACGTCCTAGGTAGAATTGGCATGTAAAGTCCTGATGGAACTTACAAGTGTTCTTTCAATAAACAGCCTCATTAAGCAATCATCGTATTTCCATCAACCATCGGGTCTTCTAATACGAAACCTAAGTAATACACCTGACAAATAAACCCCTTCTGCTATTCGAAATCAATTAGAGTGGTGAGCAGTTTCCTAGAGATGAAATCTGCCTTAGCATGATGCCAACAAAAAGTGAACAATTATCTTATACTTCAAGATGGTAAAGGAACATATAAAATAATTTTTGCTGGATTAATAAGTGGGCTATAGAAGTAATTAAATCCTCTCCAGCTCATACAAGTTATCAGGTAGAAAGCGCACATACATGGGAACCCAGGGCATTGCAGCTGAAAACCTTTGCGTCTCCAAAAATGTATTTGAGAGGATCAATGACCTAACTCGTCGTGGACGATGTTGAGCAAATAGTTGTGCTAAGAAGCCTCCAAGGGATGAACCAAAAAGATGTATCTGTTAGTTAAGAATTGAACAGTTCACTCAGTCATCATGAGTCAAGACAATTAAAGGGGCAGCCCACTGAGGCAGCTTCCCCAACTGCAGGGGGTCATGCATAAAGCCATATGTAATAAATTAAAATATATTTTCTGTTGATATTCTAAAGAACAATAAACTGTCTCACTTTGCAATAAATGGTCAAAGGAAACAATAACATAGTTGACCAATTGTAGCCGAACCTAAATGCCTCAACGTGGTCAGTTATTCACGTCCTATGTTACAAGCTGCAGTTCAATTTAATATGGACAACTCTATATTGGATAGCATGCCCTTCAAGTACAGACACCATCTCTACTGGGAAACTATACCATTGAATGGATCAGGTTTCCATAATGAGGGACAAAGCCAAAATTAGGCTTGCTTAGTAGACTGGATAGGAAAATGGAAGGAAGGAAAGTACCATCCCTCCACTTTTTCATCCCAATAGGGAAGGAAGGTGTTACCCTTTGCATCCCAGATCAACCTGCTCCCAAGATTACAACCCCAGACAGCGGTAATCACCACGAACCGAGTTGATTGATCTGCATGAAAAAAGGAATACCAGAAAAAAGTGGAAAACTTACATGATGAACGTCAATAGCATCCAAAAACTTCTCAAAAGCTTGAACCCACTCATGATGGTTCCAAACACGAGGAATATCAACAGCAATCACTCGATAACCCTGAACATACAAGGTAAAGTAGTGCTACTGAAGTGGATAGGAGAAAACATTAAATTTTAGTTGTAAAGTAAAATGAAATGAAAGTCTATCCGCAATCATTCATATGCCTTTTCTCATCTAGTTTGGTGCAACCTCAGAACTTCTGTAGGATCAATCTCTCCTTCCAGGTAAAGCACTAAAATCTCACGAAACATGGGCTTCTGAGAGGGAGGGAGGGAGAGAGAGAGAGAGAGAGAGAGAGAGAGAGAGAGAGAGAGAGTAAATGCATCAAAGTACTGAAGCTATACCCTTGTGGATAGTGACATGATCTGTTTGTAGAATACATCCGCTGTTCCTGCGGTGCCAGGAAGACAAATAAGTGGAGGCACCACTTTCGGACCGAAGTCATAATACCGCCACTGTTTCAAGCCAATCTGCAAAATAGAGATCTTAAGACTGGATACTCACTAAGGAAAGAAATTAGCAACTCAAGTTTCTGTTGAGAGGAACACTTGTTAAGAAATGCTTAGTTCCATACAAACCTTCTATAAAGTGGCAAGTAAAAGAAAGGAAAAATTCACTTCACAGTTCCAATATCATTATTATTGGAGCATATCGAAATCACTTAAGCAAGACCTTGATCCATAAACCAAGTAAAGTCAGCTGATTATTAAAACCATGCCAACAGTGGCAGGTTTGGGCCGGGGGAGTCACCTTGATCGCAAACAACGCTTTCAAAATAGATTTCAGAAATGCTAACTAATGCCAAAAAGAGATTACAGATAGGGAGCTGACAACATTTATATGGTTAGAAGGCAGTGGCCATTGTGCACAAGGCTTCCACCATTTGGGGTCGGGTATTCGTTAGTACCTCATAATATGCAACACTTATGGAATGATACAATATAAGACAGATCATACATGCATCAAAATGAACATCATATCTGTTGTATCTATGGTACGGCTCCCCATTCTTGTTACGTTTCCTCCGATACAAGATATAATACTGTGACTAGCCACACTTTAACATTTCATTTACTCTGGGACTTTCACTTCTTAAAATTGTATCATCTGTTCTCGCTACAAAGATCAACAACTTGTCTTGAGAATTTGCCAATGTACTAGAAGAGTTAAGCTAGATTTATGAGGCAATATGGTTTACTTATCAAACAATACTAATTTTTCTAATGTTTGTATATTGTTTTCCACAATTAGAATTTTTTAAGACGTCTGTCATGATATGTGGTAAGGTACGATGGGCAATGTAAAAGGTTGGGATTTCGATACACGATAGGTATCTCAAATTTGACAACTCCTCTCACCCAAGTTCATATAGAACACAAGATTATCTTTTCTAGAATCTACAATTAGTTCTCTCCAAAAGCTCAATTAGAAAAAACAAGGAACAAATCCGTGGTCCTGAAACTTCTACAAACTGTCCACATTTGCAGTTTAGGATTTGAAAATTATTAACAATGTCATTACTTATTAACTCATCCTTTCATATATTGAATGATCACCTTCCAACACATCTGCTCTTAAGCAGTTTAATGGCAGAAAAGGCTATAACCTGTTGCAATAGAAGCTAATTACATCCAGGTATAGAGGATAACTTTTCATCCCAAAAATTTTCCAGGCATTGCTTGCTACAGCCTTTACCTATAGAAAACACTGTTCACCCTGCACAGTCTTTGTCACTTGACCCAAGAAATGGGTTTTGCAAGAATAAAGTACGAGGGAAACTGCAGCTTCTTAGTTGTTCTATATGGCATTCTATCTTGAAGCAAAAACCTTTTCAGACTGCAACTATCTTATTCCCAAAATTTCAGGAGGAAAATTCCCCACCATGCTTTATATGTGACCTTGCCACTGATGACAGAGTATCACTAAAGATCATAAATGTCCCACAGCACTCTTAGACACAAGAATCTCAACTTTTTTGCCAATAAACAGAAAATGGGTCCTAATCAAATTGAGCATAATGCCATCAAAGACTCCGACGAAACAAGAATTTTAAGGAAAAGTGAGTCATTGATTTAAAACAAGTAAAGAGAGCACACATTGATCCAACTTTCAATAGATGGAACAGGGTAGCTAAATTTCTTCCCCAATATGTTCAATAGTATAAAAATGGCCAGCCGCAGCTACACAAAAGATTTAACGAACTTCATCCCTCACCTAAAAGTTAGTGTATTCAAGAAGTAGGTTTTTGTTACCCTAGGAGCCAGGTATTTCACACTCCTAATTCAATAATTAGCCATCTCGAAATTTGCGCATTATTGAGTGCATCAAAACCAAAGCTTGAAGTTGTATGCACTAGCTCAATGACTATCTAAGCATAGCATATAAACTACAACAAACAAAATACAAAATACGAATTTGAAAATTTTCAAAATTAAACTGAAATAAATGGACAACACGCAAGTATGATCAGACCGAACAAACGTAATTGACCATAAAAGAAGAGGTCAAAACTTAAAACAAATGAAAACCCAGTTCGCAAATGAAGCTAAAAGTGAAGGAAAGCACGATCAAAGCATAGAGGGAGGAGGGGAAAAAAAGGATTTGTGATGCACTCACGGGAATCTTGTGAAGGGGGACCTGGGACTTGAAGTAGATGTAATCACCAGGCGCCGAAGAGCCGCCTTTCATTGCTTGATGATTTCTGGGGTTTTGTGATGTCTACGTCTGCCCATCACAAAGTCGTAACTCCATTATTCTTGGCACATGATTGATTTTGGTCTGGGCTATGGTTGTTGCTGCTGTCTTTCGACCTGTTTGTTGGATTGACGAGATGAAGATCGAACAACCACGTGGATGGGCCCGCCCACACGATTAACAGTCAATACATGACAGACAGAGAGGCTTCTTCTTCAACTGTCTGTCAAAATTCAAGCTATTGGTATATCCGGATCCACCAAATGGTCCGGATGTCCTTGAACCGGTTAGATGAGGCAAAGATCCCACGTCAACGGGTTACATGGGAAAATGCATAATTCACATTTACCACCGCGTAAACGGTAACAACCAATTGAAGCTTTTTATTCAAATAGATTTTAACGAGATTATAATTATAATTAATTGATATGGTCCATAAACCCTAATGCTAGTGTAAATTTTTAAAAATCGAGGTAGTCTAACAAAACATGATCCCTTCTTGAAGGAAAATTTTGCATATTAATGCTAGCTAAATGACGTTTTTCAAAGTTGGGCTGATCACTTTGTTATTTTGAGTCCTATGTAAATCGTCACTTTTTATTGTATTGTATGATGAGATGAGAGTGATAGATAAATTTACATGCGGTCCTCAATTTTTGAGTCAGCTTCTACGCATCATACTTAAATTCACCCTTCAAAATAAATCAAGTACCGAACACCCGCGCCGGCCTTCACAAGGAGTACCTTCCTTGTAGCCTGACTTTAAGGTTATTGAGCCGAAGACCATAAGGAATAAATTCAGGATCTTTATTATTAAGCTTGTCTTAAAAATTGTTTTTCGAATCACTACTTTGTTGTGCGGTTTTGACCAAAAAAAATATAGTTTTTGCATAATATCTTTATCCGGGTGGCTCTAGCTAAAAACTCTTAAAAGGAATTGAAAAGTTTACTCTAGAAATTGTATTAATGCCTATCTTTTGTTGCTAAAAATATATAATGGCCAATATTTGAAAACCATGCGCTATTGTGCGGAGGCCAAATATGACATTCTTGAATTCATCTATCGGTGATTTAAATAAAAAAGAATACGGGGCGGAGGTGAGGCGCCAAGCAAGTCAGTCATGGGCTTACGGCCGAAATCAGTTTGAGCCCCCTCTGTATCAATCTTGCGAAGTATTTTGGGTAAAATAACTCATTACCTAATCTGAATGATCAGGTCAGTTAACCCGACATTTATTTACTGATCTTTTGCTTTCTTGTGCCAACATTTAATCTCCGGTCTTTTGATCCCTAATCAGTGCATCAAAACTGACCATCTTGGTATGCTGCAATTTGCCAAGTTTCATAGTAGTTCCAATGAAATATAGTCTATTGCTCCATTTCTGCTACATAGATACCCTAGTTTCAACCCATCATCCATTTTCGTCTTTTGATTCTTAAGTTAGCTGCCGTTTCCCATCAATAGTTCGAAAACGATTATCTGGGTATGCTGCAATTTGCCAAGTTTCGTACCACTTTCAATACAATACAGTCTAAAACCCTTCAAACCCTCAACCCAATTCTGCCATATAGATTCAGATACTGTCGTTTCAGCACAAATCCTAGTTTCAACTCTCATGACCCATCGTCAAATTCAGGCCAGAGGATTGCTCAAAAAAATGTTGCAATTTTCTGGGATTTAGATAACAAACCACCAAAGTCATTCCCTCCTTATGATGCTGCCCTTAGGCTTAAAAAGGCAGCCATGTCGTTTGGGTTCATAAGGTACATGATAGCGTATGCTAATCAGCATGCATTTAGTTATGTTCCTGTGGAAGTTAGGAAGCAAAGAAAAGAGAGGAAAGCATTGGATCAGCTGGAGAATATGGGTGTTCTTAGACCGAATGAACCATACATATGTCGAGTTTGTGGGAGGAGATTTTATAACAATGAGAAGCTTATTAATCATTTTAAGCTTCATGAGCGTGAACAGACAAAACGATTGAATCAGATAGAGTCTGCGAGAGGGAAGAGGCGGGTGAAGTTAGTGGGCAAGTTTTCGATGAAGATAGAGAAGTATAAGAGTGCTGCGAGGGACGTTTTGACTCCAAAAGTGGGGTACGGATTGGGGGATGAGTTGAAACGAGCTGGGTTTTGGGTTAGGACTGTGTCAAATAAACCACAGGCGGCTGACATTTCGCTGAGGAACCACATGGTGGATATGATGGACAAGAGATTAGTGGAGTGTGTCATTCTTGTATCAGACGATACGGATTTTGTGGAGCTATTGAAGGAGGCGAGATTGAGGTGTTTGAAAACAGTGGTTGTTGGTGATTGCAGTGATGGAGCTCTCAAAAGGACAGCCGATGCTGCATTTTCATGGCAGGAGATCATGTTGGGGAAGGCTAAGAAGGAAGCGGTATCAGTTGTCAGTCGATGGAAGGACCGGGATGTTTTGAAAAAATTGGAGTGGACTTACAATCCAGAAAAGGAAAAGATTACACATGATTCCACCGATGAGGCTGATGTGGAGAGCGAGGGTTCAGATGCTGAAAGTTTTTATTCGGAGGAAGATGGCAATAGTATGCAGAAGGATGACTGTGGTGCTTGGTGGGAACTTGAGGCTGATACTGTTCGCACATCCTCATAATAATTTGATTATCTTTGAACATGATTGTTATAACCTGGGACCTGGTTAAGCTGCTTCCTTTTTAGTGGCTCATGTTTGCTAGACATTAGGAGGCAAGAAACAGAGAGAAACTAAAGAAAACGGGAGTTCTTTTTTGCATACTTTCGTCTGATATATTATGAAGGAGCGGATCATATACTCTGGGGACTGTAGCCAAGCACGGATATGGAATGAATAAGGTTTGCAATTCAAAGCAAGCATATATGTTTGAAAATCTAGATCAGACAATAGATGGAGGAACCCCGGTCCACCTGAAGTTCTTGCTGCTCATTCTTAGTCATGCAAGTCTTTAAGACGGCAACCACCTTGCATTTATGGTCAAATTTGTCGGTTTCTTAGTTACTTGGAAGAATTTAGACTATATAGCACGGCTTTTACAAGAAACTGAGAGAGATTTAAGTAATTTACGGTCAGTGTGTTACTTGTGGTTAAGGCTTTTCAACTGAAATATATTAAGCATGGGAACACCCGAAAGGACAATGCAAATGGGTTCAGGAAATCACAAACTTCAAGCAATTAAAAAGCCATAAAGAAGGCGATAAATAAGGACAATGACATGGAGGTTTTAAAACCGAATATTCCTTTTAGGACCTAGTTCCCATCTTTCCCTACAAAGTTTGTCTTCAAGTAACCATCTAAAAATTGCATAGACTATCGAGGGAGCAGAACATGAACAAGTTAACCTTGCAATGCTCATCACTTAAATCTACTTGAAACTAAATTGTAGGGTACACTGGAAGTCGCTCTACTGAACGGAACTATAGTATGGCTGATTGGCTGTTCTTTTTTTCCATTTTTCCAAAGCATTATTGGCCTGTTTTAACATTACATGTTTTAGAAGTTGTTAACAGCATTTTCCCAGAAGTCACCTTCATCCAGGTTTTAAGTTTCCTATCTCATGAGCAAACAACAGCACTATGACTATATACCTATAGGAAACAGTATATGAGAGCATGCAAAGCTTTTCCTGAACTGAAGGTCTCCTCATACAAAGCAAGCGTGAGGACAGACAAATGGAGTTCTCAAGTGAAGGGAAAAGAAAATGTTCCGGTAGACTCCTTGCAGTTTCTCGGTCCTTCTTGGTATCAATTTAAGGACATGAAAGACCAAGTTGTTTTTGTCTGATGGTGACACTTCTTCTGCTATGGATATTGGCTCTGGGAGTCAAGAGAAGATGGTTTTGGAATCCTCATGTAATGATCGAAGCCAAGATTGATCTTGTTCTCGAGAGACAATCCAATAAGAGGCAGGTTAGGAGGAGGAAGGTGCATCATGTTTTGAGTGAGTACTATGTTGTTCAAGGCCAGGTGATCTTGCATTTGAGAGCTCGTTCTGCAAGGAGGAGCAAGTGGAAGCCTAAGAGGAGGCCCGATGCCATCAAGAGAGTACCTGTTTGTTAAGGGCTAATAGCTGTTGATCTTCCTCTTACTACTATCTCCTTGAGCAGGGGGTGGGTGCTCATGCTTGTTTTTTGCAGTTTATTATGGTGATCGGGGAAGATTGAAAGGCAAAGGAAAGGTGCACCCTTTAAGCGAGAAAATATTTGGTGATTGTCTAACACCACGTCATCAACTTACATGGTGTTAGAGTGCTATTAATATTATCTGTACTATATATAAAGGGAAAACATGGTGGTTTGGTGTAACACATTTTTTGTGTTACGTAACTACCTATCTAGAATGCTGACAAGTGGCATTCTATTGTTTTTTCTTAAATATTTCACAAAATAAAAGTTTAAATAGTAAATAACTACTGCTAATTTTTATAACGTGTAACTCATTTTATCGAATGCACCTTATATATTATGATACTTGATTTTTTAACAAGATTTTATACTATTAACTTCAATTTTGCACACGCATCGCGTGTGCCTGGGAAAACATGGTGGTTTGATATAACACCTCTTTGGTGTTACGTAATTACCTATCTAGAATGCTGATAAGTAGCATTCTATTTTTTTTTTTTGAATATTTCACAAATAAAAGTTTAAATAGTGAATAACTACTGCTAATTTTTATAATGTGCAACTCATTTTATCGAATGCACCTTATACATTATGATACTTGATTTTTTAACAAGATTTTATACTATTAACTTCAATTTTGCACACGTATCGCGTGTGTCACGGCGACTCGTCCGTGACAATAAAGCAAGAAGGTCTGATGCTGGCAATTTTTAAGGTGGAAGAAAACCTTGACCATGGTTGGAATTCAAACTTCTTGTTAAAATTTTGAGCAGCCCGCCCAAAGTTATTGGCAAATGTTAATGGATCATTTGCACATAAAACCCTATAGTTTGAAGGTTTGTGCGTATTTCACCTTACTATTTCAATTTTGGTGCAATTCACCTTACTGTTCATTAATTTGTGCTTGATTTATCAATTGACGGAATAAAATCCAATTTTTTAAACGATGGTCAAAATTTTAAGGGTAAAAAGGTCAATTCAACCCCCAAACCACATCGGCAGCCACATCAGCCTCAATCACCCACTTCAACCTCTTGTCCAACTCAATCCCCACCTTCCTCAACCTCTTCAACTCCCCCAAAGGCAGCTTTAGCTCTGCCAATGTCGGCATCACCTCTTCCGTCCCATTCTCGCCTTCTTCTCCTTCAACACCTCTCGCCTCAACTGATTATACCTCCTAGTCGCACTACGCCGTTGACGCCTTATTGCCACTGTTGATGCCATCGAGAAGGCGGTCTTCCTCGACAATGATATCTCTGAGTTGTCCCTCGTCGACGCACTGAAGCTTGTCGAGTACCTATAGGACAAGCTCAACATCACCGTCGCCGCCTTCGGCCCAGTTGTCATCACTGCTCCAGGCACTGCTGTGGAGGTGCCTGCCATCGTCGGGGAGAAGACGAAGTTCGACGTCGTCTTCGACGTTGCGGTTGGTGAAAGAACAAATGTGTTTTAGAATAATTTCCTAATTTCTGCTTCATCCCTTCGTTCATTTTTATATACAGCTTTGTACATCAGATTTTGAGAAAGAGATATGGAGAGCTGTTACATTTTGAACTAAACACTTTAACTTTTAAATTGACTTTTGAATCTGAAGAAGATTGTGGGAGGTTCATGTGGATAAGCTTATCCACGTCTGGCTTATCTTTTCTTAACACGCCCCCGCAAGATTGAGGCGCCGTTGGTGACTCCAATCTTGGACCGAAGCTGATGAAATTGCTGCCGAGGAATAGCTTTAGTGAGAATATCCGGGAGTTGGTCCTTGGAATTGACATGATGAACACGGAGAGTGCCGTCGGTGACACATTCCCTGACAAAGTGATAATCCAAAGCGATATGCTTCATGCGTGAATGGAAAACAGGATTGGCACAAAGATACGTGGCTCCAGTATTGTCACAGAAGAGAGCAGGGGGTCGTGAAAGATTGAGACCAAGTTCATGCAATAGATTTGTGACCCACAAGATTTCAGCAGTGCAGTTGGCGATGGCTTTATATTCGGCTTTCGAGGAGGAGCGAGAGACTGATTTTTGACGTGTTAATTTCCAAGAGATTGGGTTTGATCCAAGATAGAGAATGTAACCGGTGGTGGACCGTCCATTGTCTCGGTCTCCGCTCCAGTCAGAGTCACTGAAGGCATGAAGTGTGAGAGGAACTCCACGACGTAAGACCATGATGAACAATGGCTTTTAGGTAACGAAGCACACGTTTGAGTGCAGTCCAGTGAAGTTCAGTGGGGGAGTGCATGAATTGAGAGAGACGATTCACTGCAAAACAGACATCAGGACGGGTAAGAGAGAGGTATTGCAGGGCTCCGACAAGTTTTCGATATGGTGTTGGATCAACGAGGGAGGAGCCATCCTGAAGTGTGAGAGTAGAGGTGTTACACATAGGGGTGTTGACCTATTTTGCACCTGTCATCGAAAAAGTATGTAGCAGGTCGTGGATGTGGCGATGTTGAGAAAGAAATAGTCCATCACTTGTGTTAATGACTTCGACACCTAAAAAGTGATGAAGGGGACCGAGATCCTTGAGGGAGAAGCGGTGATCCAGTGTGTTGACAAAGGAATCTAGAAAGGTGGTGTTGTTGCCGGTGAGAATAATGTCGTCGACGTAGACTAAGAAGTATGCAATGACATCATCTTTCTCGTAGATGAATAGTGAAGCATCCGCTACAGATTTAGTGAACCCAACTTGTAGAAGATGGCCCTTAAGTTCTTGATACCAAGCACGTGGTGCTTGCTTGAGACCATAGATAGCTTTACGGAGCTTGTACACGTGGTGGGGCATGGTGGAGTGGAGAAATCCTGGAGGTTGAGTCATGTAGACGTCATCATGAAGAGTGCCATGGAGAAAGGCATTGTTGATGTCAAGTTGCCGGAGCGGCCAATTCCGAGAGAGGGCAAGACACAACACGACACGAATGGTGGCGGGTTTGGTAACGGGACTAAAGGTGTCCGCGTAGTCAAGGCCAGGGCGTTGATGGAAGCCTTTCGCCACCAAGCGAGCTTTGTACTTCGCTATGGAACCGTCAGGATGACGTTTGATGCGAAAGATCCATTTGCAACCTATAATGTTTTGGTCCGTCTTTGGAACGAGATCCCACGTGCCATTGCGTAACAAGGCATCAAATTCTTCTGACATTGCATTGCGCCAGTGGGAATCAGTTAAGGCTTGGGAAAGACAAGTGGGTTCTAAGGCGAGAGGCAGAGGATGGGCGGTGGTGTGATTGACGTATTTGGGATTAAAGTATTTGGGGTTTGGACGGCGTGTGCGGGAGGGGTGTGGAATGGCGAGGTGTTCAGGAATGTGAAGATGAGGAGAAGAAGTTACGGAAGATGGTGAGGATGTGGGTGCATTATTTGATGCCGAAGGAATGGATTGGTCAGTGTGTGGGTCTGCCATGTGTTGTGGGGACGTGGATGGAGATGAAGGATTATTTGTTGAAGAAGGTGAGGCCGTGGGGTGAGGTAGCCTGTTAGGATTAGTTTGGTGAGATAAATGCTGATTTTGGGGGGAGTTTGAATTTGATGGGTGAGGAGATAAAGTGGGGTTTGAAGGGATGGTGTGCGTGAGTGATGGGTTTTGGTAAATTGTGTTGGTGTTTGGAGGAGTGAGTGGGTTTGCATGAGATATGGTGGAGGATTGGTTTTGGCAGAATCTGTTGGTATTTGAAAAAGGGGATAAGGTGGAAGATTGGTTTTGGCAGAGTGTGTTGGTGTTTGAAAAATTGTTTGCATGTGATAAGGTGGAATCTTGCAACGGAAGGAATGGACTTTTAGGATCAGCGTGCATGGGAAAAATATGTTCGACGAATTTGACGTGACGGGAGACGTACATTTTGTTTGATATGGGATCAAGGCATTTGTACGCTGATTGCGTTGTGGAGTAGCCGAGAAAAATGCAAGGAGTGGAGCGAGGTTGAAGTTTAGAAACTGTATAGGGGTGGAGCCATGGGTAACATAAGCAACCAAAAATTTTGAGACGAGTGTAATTGGGGGTGCGATGAAATAGCATTTCGAATGGTGATTTGAACTTGAGAGTGGCGGTAGAAAGACGATTGATGAGATAAACTGCAGTGAGAAAAGCATGTGGCCAAAATTTGAGCAGAAGAGAGGTAGTGTGAAGAAGTGTTTTGCCGGTTTCAACAATGTGCTGGTGACGGCGTTCAGAAATGCCATTATGTTCGGGTGTGTGTGGAAGGGTAGTGAAATGAGAGATACCATTGGCGGCAAGGGTTGTTTTGAGAAATTCATATTCGCCACCATTGTCAGAATAAATGGCAATGATGGGAAGTTGAAAAAACTTTTCCACATGGTTTTTGAATTGTGGAAACAGGATGTGAACATCTGATTTTTGTCTCATAGGGTAGAGCCAGACATATTTTGTATAGTGATCGACAAATATGAGATAGTAGCGAAAACGATCATGTGATAGCTCTGTTGGGCCCCAGACATCAGTGTAAATTAATTGTAAAGGCTGAGAGCTACGGAGAGAGTTGCTATAAAAAGGTAGCTTGTGACTTTTATTACAATCACAATGAGTACAATGAAGGGACGAAGAAAAAGACAAATGAGAGCCTAGCTTTTGAGATTCTAGAACCGAACATAAAACACGGAAAGATGGGTGGCCAAGACGTTGATGCCAGTCATAAAGGTTGGACTTGGAGATGGCATGAGCTTGGGGAGCTGGTGGAGATGGTAGGCAGTAGACATCATTTACATTCTCCCCGCGAAGAAGTATCGCCCCCGTGCGTAGATCCTTCACCACAAAATACAAAGGAAAAAATTCGAGTGAGACATTGTTGGAGTTGCAAAATTTTGCAACAGAAATAAGATTCTGATTTATGGAAGGAGCACAAAGAACATCATGTAGGGCAAAAGTGGCGTGGGGAGTCTGCAATTTTCCCTAACCTATGTGAGAAATATGCAAACCTGAGCCATCACTAATGTGTATTTCATCGGGACCACCATAGTCTGAATAAGAGAGGAGTGTAGTAGGGTCGGAGGTGACATGATGGGAGGCTTCAGTATCAAGCAGCCATGGTGAAGAGGTGTTGCGGTGAAATGTAGTGGCATTTGCAGTAAGAGTGGTGAGTTGGGGTGAGTGAACAGAGTGCATGGTTTGAACATCGTTTTCCCGAAGAAAACGAGCCAGTTTGCGGCATTCATTGGTGGCATGGCCGGGACGGTCACAAAAGCGACAGTAAAGAGAGGACCTAGGTGTGGGCGTGCGAGACTGGTTGGTTTGGCGTGACACGGGATGGGAACCGTCGTTGTGACTGGGTTATTGGTTGGGTGGACGGCCGAGAAGAGAAGTGTTGCCACGAGGATAAAGATATCCTGGTTGGCGCCTAGTCGTGGTGCTGCCATAAGGTGATTGGGACTGAGGAGAGGCGCGATTGTGGCGGTGAGTATAGTTGACAGTAGCAATGGACAAAGAAGGAGTATGATCATCTTTTTTGAGTTGAAGTTCATAGTCTCCGAGCTTGTCATAAAGTTCATCAAATGAGATTGGTGTGTCTTGAGCACGTAGGGCAACAGCAATTTCCTTGAATTCAGGGCCTATACCGGCAAGAATGTATAGAACAAGATCATCCTCGGAGAGAGGATTGTCGACGAGAGCGAGATCATCGGCAATAACGCGCATTTGTTGTAGGTACTCTGGAATAGAGCGAGTTCCGCGAGGATTGTTGAGAAGCCGTTCTTTGAGAGACATGACGCGCGAGCGAGATTTGTTGGCAAAGAGGATGAGAAGACGTTCCCATGCTTCCTTCGAGGAGGAAACGGTGGAGATATGAGGTTGAATGGTCTCAACGCAACTTCCAAGCATGGCGTTGAGTATGAGTTGATCTTGGCGATGCCAAGGCGCGTATTCTGGGTTTGGAATTTTTGCTGTGGAGGTGGTTGATTCAGGAATGCTTTGAGGTGGTGGGGGATTAGAACCATCAATGAAACCCAATAGGTCATGGGCAATTAGACCAGAATATAACTGAGTTCTCCACACTGTGAAGTTTGTGTATGTGAGTTTGGTAGGAAGGTGTGATGGTGCATTGAAGAGGACTATAGAGTTGGCCATGGATCGGGAAAAAAAAAGAGCTTTTAATCAAATAAGGCTCTGATACCATGAAAGAACAAATGTGTTTTTGGATAATTTCCTAATTTCTGCTTCATTCCTTCGTTCATTTTTATATACAGCTTTGTACATCAGATTTTGAGAAAGAGATATGGAGAGATACATGGAGAGCTGTTACATTTTGAACTAAACACTTTAACTTTTAAATTGACTTTTGAATCTGAAGAAGATTGTTGGAGGTTCATGTGGATAAGCTTATCCACGTCTGGCTTATCTCTTCTTAACAGTTGGACCGTTGGGGGTTTGGAGAGTGCTGCCGGGGAGGGGGAGGGAAGGCGTTGGACGACTCTGTGATGGTGGGGGGTTGGAACGACTCTGTGATGGAGGTGGGGTAGACGGCGCTGCAGTGCTGGGGTTTGGATGGAGTTGCGGTGATTGGGATTGGAAGGCGGTAGCACCATTGGGGGTTTGGAGGCGCTGTGGTGGTTAGGTTTTGGACGGCATTGCTGGGGCTGGCATGTGTCTGAACCATCACCTTGGCCCTTTTCTGTAGAGCTTTGGATTTGCCGATCAAAGGATCTGTGTTGGCAGTGGTGATGTGGTTTGCATTTTGCACATGTGGATGTTTTTTATTAGGCCAACATTTGGTGAGGTGGACATGTGATTGCCAAGGTGGATTGGATGATTGAAGTCACGAATTTGCCCCCAGAGAAATTGACGGGCATCCAAAAAATTGGCTTCATTCTGTCAATTGGTAAATCGAGCACAAATTAATGAGCAGTAAGGTGAATTGCGCCAAAATTGAATTAGTAAGGTGAAATACGCACAAACCTTCAAACTATAGGATTTTATGTGCAAATGATCCAATGTTAATAAGTCTTCATTTCATTTAATCAGATTCTACTTGTCTCTCTTCTCTTTCATCTCCCTCCCTTTTCTTGTGCATTTTTTGCCTAAGACCACCGTGGACACCATCTTCAATGAGAACCATGCCTTCGATCTCCAGCTCTCTGGCGAAAACCACCGCTGTCCGACGAGAGCCGCATGTCACAATTTACAGCAGTTGGCGCTAACTCTACAGAAAGTTGCAAGGATCCATCATATGGAGGACTAATTGAGTGCAGAGTTTTTTGAGTTTGCTGAAAAATGTTTGTTTATTGGTTTGTAAATGAATTTTGCCCTATCAAGTAAATGCCCCAAAGGTGTTTGATTAAATGCCCAACTGGAATTGTCAATGAAACAAAACATTTTGTGGCTGCATAGGGCTGACAATCAAAGCCTCATCTCTCATTTTTGACAAACAACTTTGATGTAACTTACAAGCGTGAACCTTGGCTTTTGCAAAAACAATTAAGATCATACTTGTTCTTTAGCACCCAAAAGTTTTTAATTTGATTCAAAGAGCAATCCGAAGGGAAATAGGAAGTCTAACTGCACAAAAACTGAGTATTTTGGTAATATTTACATCTCAATTCAAGTGGGTGGTTGCCACCATTCAGAGTATAAATTTAGTTCTGAGTCAAAAACTTGTGAAACAAATCCTGTAGAAGATGAAATGGTGGAAAATGGTATTATGAAAGCTCAAATCCTATAGAAGATGAAATGTGAAACTCAAGACTAGATGGAATTCTGCAGTTCCTATAGCAGAATAAAATGGACAAGAAAGCAAGTATCCTTTTCAGACTCATGGAACAACTGACTAGGGACTTTTCCTTTTAATTCTGAATGCATTATTTTTTATTGAAGATGTTTAATAGGTGGAGATGGAAGCTGCGAGTGACTTCTCATGAAAATGAAAATGAAAAAGAAATGAGGGAAGGGGAAGGAGAAGGAGAAAAATAAGAAGTAGAATGATGAGGAATGGATATATATTATTGCTTGAAAATGGTGGGAAAGATCTTCAAGCATTTGGTGAAAATTTGAATACGTGTTTTATTAAGATGACCATGGTTAATGTTGCTATCAAGTTGGATACTTAGTTGACAAATTTTTAGTAATAGTTTTACACCATCTGAGCTGATGACGTGGTGTTAAACAAGCACTGAATATTTTATTAAGAGGATAGCAGGTTTGGGTTTGGAGATGTCTAATGACTCTGCATCTCTTTTTCTTTTTGATATTTTTGCTAGTACTTTGTCCGGAGAATTCTAGGAGACTAGTCGGGGTGTGTATGGGCATTCGGCTAGACGGTTGTTAGGCGTCATGTACGGTTTTATGCTTTTGATGGCTTATAGAATGAGAAGTGTTGCTATGTGCTTTGCTACTTCTCCTTATTCCACGTCTAATGGGAAATATTCACCTTCTAGTCGGTATTGCTATCCGTATCTAATCTGATCTAATTGGCTGAAGTTAAGAGAATATAAACTCTTTTTTCAACTAGACATACTTACCATCGTACCATTTGAAATTTAATCAATCGAGTAAATCTTACATTTCCATCCAACTTCAATTTTGAATTTACATCTCTCTCTCTCTCTCTCTCTCTCTCTCTCTATATATATATATATATATAGGGAGCTGATCCATTGCTCGCGCTAGCAAATGGAGTTAAGTTGCAAGCGCGATCTGACCGTCCATCCTGAAAAATGGACGGCTCAGATCGCGCCCTTTTCGAATACTGTCAGTCGTCCGCGACACTATGTCGCGGACGGACTTTTTTACCTTTTTGCCCCTCCGCCCTGTCCGCTAAACTATATCGCGGACGGACTTTTTTTTTAGTTTTTTTTAAGTCCGTCCGCTACATTATGTAGCGGACAAATTTTTTGACAAAAATGACAGTCTGTTACGTCCGCTACATTATGTAGCGGACAAGTTTTTGGTCCATTTTTCTCATTCTTCCATCAATTTTCCTGACATCTCCATCTCTCTTTATCATCAATTTATGACTCTTTCTTCTTACTCTGTCTCTCTCCTTCCCCTCTCTTTTCTCTGCCTCACCGACTCGAGCTTCAGCGACTCGAGCTGCTTGAACCGGCGCCAGAGACGAGCCGGCGTCACCGTGTAGCACAGCAAGATTCCGGCATCATCGACTCGCGTTCCGCTCCTCCATTCACCGGAGAGCAATGACCACGCTGCGGAGCTGAACGGAAAAAAGAAATTCAGTAGAAGAGGAGTCAAAGAGACGGAGGACCGAATTCCCAAAGGTATAGCACCGCCGCCCCCCGTCATCTCAGATGGCACCAGTGACGCTGCTCTCTCTGCATGCCGCCGTCGCCTCTAAAACGAGAAGACAGATAGATTTTCTTCAGATTTCTTCCAACTAATTCAAAGCAATTCTCCAGATTTTCGTCAAACTTCTTTTTTTTTTCATCTTTTCTTCTAATTTAATTGGAGTTAGATACAGATCTTGGATGTTGATGGTTGTGGGCGGCAGAGGTTCGGATGGTGGGTGTTGGGGGCGACAGTGGTGGTGGTGGTTGGGGTTTCTTCTTCCTCTCCTTCTATGGTGATGGGTTGATTTGAGGCAGCGGTTACTTGATCGGTCGTGGCGGCAATTTTCTATTTCATGGTGGTGGTGGGTTTTTTGACTATTATTTCTACATGGGATGATGTTGGGCGGCGATGGTGGTGGTCTGAACGGATTTGTGGGCATCAGCAACATTGGATTTATTTTGGTTTGTCTGATTCCATGGTAGTTGAATTGAACACTCAAGAAGACAGAGCAAAGTCAATCCCTTCCGTCCACTACTGAAACTTGTCCGCTACATAATGTAGCGGACGTAACAGACTGTCATTTTTGTCAAAAAATTTGTCCGCTACATAATGTAGCGGACGGGCTTAAAAAAAACTAAAAAAAAAGTCCGTCCGCGATATAGTTTAGCGGACAGGGCGGAGGGGCAAAAAGGTAAAAAAGTCCGTCCGCGACATAGTGTCACGGACGACTGACAGTATTCGAAAAGGGCGCGATCTGAGCCGTCCATTTTTCAGGATGGACGGTCAGATCGCGCTTGCAACTTAACTCCATTTGCTAGCGCGAGTAATGGATCAGCTCCCATATATATATATATATATATATATATATATATATATATATATATATATATATATATCAATTTTGAATTTACATCTCACATTCAAATCTTTAAACTTTTCTATATTTTTTACAAGTTCAATATTATATCACAATTTAATAAACCTAATATGCCTTCTTTTATTTCTTTTAAATCATGTACATATACATACGCGCACGCGTGTGTATATACACATATAGTTTTCTCTTATTCATCTACTTTCTCTATTCATAAGCTTCTTGTTGAATTTTATTAATAAAAGTATCAACACATATGGGTTATTATTTTCATTATTATTATTACTACTAGTTGTGAGGGACTATTCTAAAGGACTGTTCTACAATTTTATATTTTACCTCTTCATTTGTTGCTGAAAGACTATTAATTGCTACTAAAAGTGGTAGAAAACTCATAAAAGGGTGGAAATGAGATTATTATCGTTGTTACTATTTTGTTATTATTATTTGACATGTAATTACTAACTTTCTATGAGTATTTTTAACGGTTGTTATTCTTGTGTGCAACTTCGGATCGGTATTAGCCATCAACATTTTCATCAACACTTTTGCATGGTCAAGTTATGTGATTTTCGGACTGTTGAAAGAATAAAAGAGTGATTAATAAACGACCACGCCTTCTTAAATTCCTCTTTTATATGATGGAAAAGAAAACTGATTGGTGGGAATTAATTGAATTCATCGCAAACATTAATGCTACAAATAAACAAAAAACACTTAAGAGACCATTTGAGAATAATTTTAAAAAGTAGATTTTAGTTTAAATCTTAATTAGTTTTTAAAATCATATTAAGTCTACTTTTAGCAGAATCATTTTGTTGTTTGGCAAAAATAATTGTAACCAAACTTAAAGCTATCACGAGTGTTTGGATAAAAGTGCTTAAATCAACTTTGCTATGACAATAGAAGACATGTAATAAATAAGTTTATAATTTACATTTAGAAAAGTAATGTTAACATAACTTTCACTTGTAAATAACTATAATATACAAATAAGTTATCGAAAAGTTATTCTTACCCACTTTGAAAAGTTGTTTGTATCTTATTTAAAATAAAAAAACACCCATTGTTCTCTCCCAAAATTTTTACAGGGTATGAAATAATTTTTTGTGAGAAATATGATGACCCTAAAGTAAATTAGAAGGTCAAACCTGATTATAATCTTCACTTTCTAGAATTATGGATTTAATCAGCTTTTAACTTTTTGACGCAAATTTAATCTCTTAATCTTTTGCCAAACACTCACATACAGAGATGTCAAAAGGGCCGGCCTGCTTGATCTGGCCCTAACCATGAACAGTGCCGGCCCTAACCCGTATGGCCTTGGGGCCAGGGTTAGGGCCAGGCTTATTTTTTGCAAATTTTTATCCGGCATGGCCTGGCCCTAAAAAGGTCTAGGTCCCAAGAACGAGCGGACCCAAAACTGGCCCGTTTTCTAGGGCCTGGCACTTTTTTAGGGCTGGCCCATCCCCGGCCCGCTTCTGGCCTGCTTTTCGGCCTTATTCTAGCTCGACACTTTGGCCCTAAATCATTTTGAGCTATTTACTTTTTTTTCTTTCCCCTTCTTTCTCGCGCTTCATTCTCTCTCTACCTCATATTTTTCTCTTTTTATTTAACTTTTTAAAAATGCATATTTCTTTTCTCTTTTATCTCACTATAAAATTTTGATTACAATATACTCCCACTTGTACCATTTGCACATAACTCAAACTAATTTGATAGTTTTGACTGAAAATAAAAGGCTTATATTAATATTTTGTAAAGTAATCACTAATCATCACCAACTCTTTTGCATTTTTATTTTTATTAATGATCCACAATACTTACTTTTTGTGACAATCTAAGTTTACGATTTAGTTTGTAAAACAATCATTAAATTAACTTTTAAGTTGTTTGTAATTTATTTTTAAATTTGTTAATCAAATTAGTAATTCCATCTTTCTCCTCTCTTATATCCTAATTGAAGCGCTATCTCTCTCCCTTTCAACACTTTTTTGTCTTCTTATTTGTGGTACGAGAATCTATCCGTTTAAAAGTTATATTATACTTTATGTTACTTAAATTTTTAAAAGGAAAAGTCTCATTTCCTTTAAAGCTTTGACATTTAGTGGTGTTTCTTTGTATATTAATTTATAAGTAAGTAATATAATAGTACTCTTATCAAGTATTGAAAAATATTATCCGCAGCTTCTCATGTGTTTTTTAATTATTTTTTGTTGCTAAATATAGTTGTTAATATTTTAGCAACGACCACAAGGTGGAAAAAAACTCTTCCTACATAGTTTAATATTTTTAAAATTGTACGAAAGTGTTCCCGTTTGTAAAACACGATATCAAAACTACTTTAGGTAAATATTATTAATGTACAATTAATTCGCTTTGGATAGTTAGAACACTACAAGAAAAGGCGTCTTTTGCGACGGAGTTTTAGCGACGACATAGATTCCGTCGCTAAAATGAGTTTTACCGACGGAAACCTCCGTCAGTAAAACTCCGTCGTAAAATATTATTTAAGCGACGGATTTATTCCGTCGCAAAAAACTCCGTCGGTGAAAAGGCGTTTTACCGACGAAAACCTCCGTCGGTAACACTCCGCCGTGAAATATTATTTAAGCGACGGATTTATTCCGTCGCAAAAAACTCCGTCGGTACAAATAGGTCTTCACCGACGGACTTTTAACGACGGAATAAATCCGTCGCTAAAAGTCTATTAAATCCACAGATCTGCTTCTCTCTTCGAAAATCCCAAAACCCAACTTCCCTCTACCCCGGCGGCGACCTCCCTCGACACCGGCGGTGACTTCCCTCGACCCCGGCGGTGACCTCCCTCGACAACGGCGACCACCTGCACCTCTGGCGACCACGGGCCCTCACCTCCGGCAGATCTGTGAAGAGGAGAGAGACTACCCCGGCGGCGACCTCCCTCGACACCGGCGGTGACTTCCCTCGACCCCGGCGGTGACCTCCCTCGACGACGGCGACCACCTGCAACTCCGGTGACCACGGGCCCTCACCTCCGGCAGATCTGTGAAGAAGAGAGAGATAGAGAGAGAGCAGCGTCGACCACCGGGACCACCGGAGACGACGGTTTCTCACCTCCGGCAGTATTTCTCGTAAGGTAAAGTTCTTGTCTTCCTCTCTATTTGCTCTACATTATACCTTTTGTCTTCCTCTTATACATGTAAATTGCTGTGAAAAGTTAAAGATGATTTTAGATTGTTAATTGTGCATTGAGCATTTGAGATATTGAGATTATTGACGGAGGATGGGACCCAATTGGATTAAATGTGTGATTTTTGTTAATTTATTGCATTGAGCATTTGAGAATTGAGATTGTTGACGGAGGATGGGACCCAATTGGATTGAGATACCTGTTAGTTAGCGCAGACACGGACACCACGTCTGATCAACGGTGTCCGACATTTAAAAAACAAATTAACGTATGCCGATGTGTCTGGAGGTGCGTGTCCGGAGGCGTCGGACACGTGTCGGTATGTGTCGGACACGTATCGGACACCATATCGACACCCTATATGAGGTGTCGGAATTGAGGTTGTTAACGGAGGATGAGACCCAATTGGATTGAGATACATGTTAGTTAGCGCAGACACGGACACCACGTTTGATCGACGGTGTCCAACATTTAAAAAACAAATTAACGTATGCCGATGTGTCTGGAGGTGCATGTCGGTGGGCGTCGGACACGTGTCCGACGCCGTCGGACACGTGTCCAGAGGCGTCGGACACGCGTCGGTATGTGTCGGACACGTGTCCGGAGGTGTCAGACAAGTATCGGACACCATATCGACACCGTTTATGAGGTGTCGGAATTGAGGTTGTTGAATGTGCATTAAATTTAGGTTAGTTAGGTTAATGCGACATTTTTAGCATGCACCCCCTAGAATCTAATCGTGGCTCCAGCGCTGGCTATAATTAGCCCTAATTAGTCCTGATTAACAATATTTTAGTAAATCAATTAACCCTAATTAGCTCTAACGAGCCTAATTAGTTTTAATTAACCCTAAGAACCTGATGAAATTCAAATTAGCTGTAGAGGAATCCGTGTTAGCTCTCAAGGGATTGTAGATGTCAATGTCAAGTCAAGACTTGCATCAGACGAGCCCTTTGTGTTTGCTAGTCAAGCTATACAAGTCTTTTACGCGGAGGACGTCGCCAATCCCAAATCTCATTGGTATACAACTATCAAGTCCAAGAAATTGCCCGTGACATATGACAGTGAGCTAGACTCCTTTCAAGCCGACCAACCACGTGTCTTGTTTCCTGTTGAGGTCAACAACGAGGAGGACGATCTTCCTCTTCCAACAACACTTCTTGTGGGAGAAGAAGTCGTAGATGATGACGCGGAAGATGTTGAAAGTGTTGGAGATGATGTGACCGAGTCTACTGATGAAGAGGATGAATTAGAAGATGAAGAGGACGACGAGTCCCACGAAGAAGAGGGCGACGAGGAAAGTGATGAAGATGATTCGCAAACTGAAAATGATTGACTTGTAATGTTGTAACATCACGGGAAAAATGTAGTAACATTTTAGAACTTGGGGTTTATTGATGTGTTTTTGCACATCCGTTCATATATATATATATGGATCGTGATCCATTGCTATAGCACTGTTGCTATGTTTGGCATATGTATTGGCCGTTCGCTACATTATATAGCGGACGGTGCTATGCTATAGCAATATATATATATATATATAGTGCCGATGATGATTTATGCCTAAATTATTGTTTTTCACGTGTTAATGTCTTTGTATATAATCTATATGAAGTCAGATATGGATAGGATACGGGCTATTCGTGGCCGGGCTGGACGCCGAGCTGCTTCCTCCCCGGTTAGTCCCACCTCGTCATTGCCTACTGATGACGAGGCACAGAGTGATCGCGGACAGCCATCGGGGGCCCAGCCCCAGCTGTCGCCCCAGCCCCAGCTCGAGCCGTCGCCCCAGCCCGACGCAGATTCATCCCACACGCGCGTGCATTCTCCATCTTCCGTGGGTTCTACCTCAGGTATAGTTGATAACGGTGTTTCGTACATTTTCGCTAGCCTTATATTTGAACTGTATTAATGTCTGTGTTTTGTAGGATCTCGACGAGGCCGTGGTCCGACACGCGGGGTACGCATCGACCCCCAGCGTAAACAGAGAGTTACGCTCACGCAGGAGGGCCTGTAAGTACTAAAAATATCACCTCATGCCTTATTACAAAATTTTGGGGTGTTAATTTATATTTGAACTGTATTAATTAATTTAATTACTTCTTTGGCAGGATCCTGGAGAATATGGCGAGGACGAAGATCGGCGTTCTTGTGAAGGGCCGATTCTTCGAGCCACGCCTGTACTGGAAGGACTGGGATGCCGCTGCGAGGGAGGCCCTATGGGAGGAGTGGCTGGTACGGTGAAGTATTTTTTTCAGCGTTAGTAAATGTTAAATTACAGTTTGTTTTATGTTGTTAATTTGTGTTATTGAATGCCTTACAGGAGGGGTTCACGTTTGACACGCCTCAGCAGCAGGTACTGGGGCAGCAGGCTTTCTTTGCCTACATCGGCAAGAATTACCGCCGATGGCTCCACGATGCACGGGACCGGGCGAAGAAGGCGCTGCCCGCGGGTGCCCCGATGACGGACATGGCGAGATATCCCCCACATTGGATATCTCACCGTGTATGGGGGGAGATGATAGATCGGTGGGCTGCGGATCCAGGTTGGGACGCCAAGAGTAAGAGCGGGACTGAGAACAGACAGAACAGAGATCCGACGCACACGGGGGGTCGGTGCCACACGACATCGTCCGACACAAGAACGCGGTCGAGCACCCGGATCTGGAGGACGATGAGGTCGTAGCTCTGACGTATAATCAGACGCACGTGCGGAAGAAGGACAAGGACGAGACGCACCGGGCGGGCGACTATATTTCAGATATTGCCCGGCGGATCGATGTGAGTCAATTTATTTAAGTTAATGTTTTTTCTTTCTATCCTCAATGTCTGTTTCGTTAATTAATGCCCTAACATATCGTTAAACCACTATTTTTGCAGGCCTCGTATGAACAGCTAAGGGGGTCCGAGCAGCAGTCCGGACAGCCATCAGCGTCCACTAGTACGGCTGCGAGTACTGGGGGGTTGAAGCGATGGCTGGATACGCCGGAGGTCGTGAATCGGCCGAAAGGCCGCATACGCGGCCTGCCTAGCACGACTGCTCGTGCCGTGATAGGAGCGTCCTCACCCCCTGCTGCCCCTCCACAGACACCGGCTCCTCGGCCTCAGTTGGACGACGAGGAGATCCAGCGCATTGCTACAGTGGTGTGCCGGATGATCAGGGAGCAGGGCACTGTTGGACAGGCCGCCCCGGCCCCGGATCAGCAGGATCCAGATCCGGGACTCGGGAACCCCTGATGAGCCCCTTCCCGTGCCCGTTCCTAGCTTCCCCCCCCCCGTGCCCGGCTTGTACTCTTCTCCCCTCTCCTAACCGGCTATATCCGGTTCCCGGCTTGTACATATATGAATTTTTTTTATTATAAATTTTTTTTATAATTGATTATATATATTTCTTTCTGTATTGATTATTGCGCGTTGTTGTTGAGATTTGAAAATTGTATTACAGGTCTGGGTAATTGAAAAATAAAAAAAAATTCAAAAAAAAAATTAACTTTTGGCGACGGAATAATTATTTAGCGACGGAATATTCCGTCTCGAAAATATAAATGCGTCGCTAAAAAATATAATTCGCGACGAAATATCCGTCGCTAATTAAAAATAAATCCGTCGGAAAAAATGACATATTTAGCGACGGATTTAAAACATTCCGTCGCTAAACTATTAGTGACGGGCTTTTATACGAGGGATTTTTAGCGACGGTGAATCCGTCGCTAATTCTTTTAGCGACGGATTTTAGACTTTTAGCGACGGATTTTCCCGTCGCAAAAACCCTGTTTTCTTGTAGTGGAAAACATATACACGTAAAAGCAAGTAGTAAAATTACTTATCTAACGTGCATTTACATGTTATACTTTTTTTCTCTCACAAGTGATAATACCACCTTATTTTTCTAATATGTTACGAACTAAAAATTACTTGAGAATTATTAGAGGCTATCAATTTAATATCTTGGAATGAAGTTGATTTTATATAAATTTAAATAGTCAAGAGCATTTAACTTATATTGCAGCTATTTACGCACCACTATCATCATATAGTGCTACCAATACATTGAAATAATTTATCATAATGTGTTCTGCATCACAAGTCAAGGGAAGAATTAGTAAAAAAAATGATTACATTTTCATTTTATATGTATTCTAAACATAAATAAAAACTATGTAATTTAAATTTCTTTTTGTTTCAAACAAAAAAAGTTGAATTAAATTCTAAATTTAAATCTATGGAGTGGGTGAAGTGTTAAAGGGTCTTGAAGAAAAATCTCAGAATTTCGAAAATGAATAACAAGAAATTTTGGAATTTTTTTTTTGTTGAACCCTGGCCCTACACTAAATATTGAGTTTAGGACCAGGGCTTAGACTGGACTTGAATATCCCTCTCCTCTGATCCGGTCCGGCCTAGCCCCAACCCGTTTTCTTAATTGGCCGGCTGGGCCCGGCTGGACCAGCCTAAGCCCGATCCATTAACATAACTACCCACATACCTGATTTAATTCTAAATCAGGTTTGACCATCAAAAATCAATCCCAAATTATCATCTTAAAATATAAATTATGGTGTACCAACTACAAGTACCACAAAGACTAAAGATGTTGTCTCGAAGTAAAGTATGTTTTCTGCGTGATTATATAACATCCAAAAAATTGGCAATACTAATTTATATTTGGTGACAGGGAACCTCAGCTCTTTATTATATCATATAATATTAATATTAGGGTTCTACAAAGGCTTTGAGCAGTTTAGCAAAGTAATGTAATACAAATCGAGAATGTATGGAGCTATACCACATCTATGTCACCTATAAATATACACGTCATTTCGCTGCAAGCAAAAATAACCAAAGAGACGACTTTCTATTAGAGGTGTCAAAGGGTCGGACTTGGGCAGGCCTAGCTTGGGTCCAGAGGGCCAAAAATTGGACCGGACCATTTAGGGCTTCGGGCTTTGGAAACTAGGCCGGGTCAGGGCCGAGCCCAAGTCTAGGAAATGGAGTCCCTGTCCAGGCCAAGCCTTAGGCCCTAATTTTAGGGCTGGGCCTAGGGCCGGCCCAACCCTTTTTTTAAATATTTTTTGTGTTGCGAAAATTTTAATTCACGAAATAAATGAAATTGATAAGCCCTAAACCATTCAATATCTCTCGTGGCTAATTAAGTGTCTTAGAGCTTTACTTTTACTCTATTTGAGAATATTGATTTGTAACAAAGAGTAATTTTGTTAGCAAAAAGACAATATTTTCACAGGAAAAAATATAACTTTTAGTCATGAAGGTTTTTTGTTTTCTAAACTCAATAACGGATACCTAAATTTTTTTTTCCAATGATATCTCAAAAAAATTTCACTCAAATATACCTCTAACTTTGCATTTTCATAGTATTAAGTATCTCATTAGAAGCATGCATCGTTCGACCACTTTTACCATGAACTTTTTCGTGCTTTCTAGAGTTATATTTCTCATTTTCATTGCCTAATTGTGTTGTTTCTAGTTCCTAGACAAACAAACATATATTTTCTCTTCATAATTCCATGAAACTAATACAAAGGAGCCTTGCAAGTAAAAGAAGATAAAGAAGTAGGAACTATCATTATGAGCTGAAAAAAAATGTGCATGTCCAAAAAGTTAAATAAAAAGAGAAAAATATGAGGTAAAAAAACAATGAGGAGCAAGAAAGAAGATGAAAGAAAAAAAATGTAAGTAACACAAAATGATTTAGGGCCAAAGGGCTGAGACAGAATAGAGCCGAAAAGAGGGCTAGATTTAGGACCAAAGGGTCGGGCCAAAATAGGGCCGAAGAGAGGGCCAGAACCGGGCTAAGAGCCGAGCCTGACCCGGGCCCTTTTAGGGCCAGGCCAAATTTGGAAAATATTAAGCCTGACCCTATACGAGTTAGGGCCAGAACTATTCACCTTTAGGCCCGGCCCTTTTGACATCTCTAACTTCTATCAGTTGTATCTTAATGGTAAACTATGTTCTTGGTCCTCTAAACTGCTCATGCGGTTTTTGGACCGAAGCGGGTCATGAATTTATTTGCTTATAACGTGCAAAACAGTGCCTAGAGCCGAAGCAGTCGGGTCTGGTACCAGTGGTTTCAAAAAAACAAAGTGAAATGCTTCATGAAACATGCATTACTGGTTTCATACCATCTGTTTCTTTCCAGTTCGTAGCAGTAGCTGACTGATCAAGTTGGCTGTTACTTGTAACAAAGGCTTAGATTGAATGCAGTGTTTCCATGCTGCAGGTTCTTACTTCTTAGACTTCTGATACATAAGATTCTCGATCCTATCAGCACACTAACAGAACTAGAGATAGTTGGGAGATTACTAGATGCCACATACGCACAACACTTGGCACACAAAAGAAGAACTGAAAAGCAGATCCAAAACAAGACCGTTAAACCGCGAGCATAACTAAGGATGCCTTTCCAATCCTATAATACCCGGCCTGTCTAAAAACCATAGTTCTATTCCTTAAAGCCAGTACAAAAATGAATGAAACCTACGCATGGTAAACAGCTGCTAACCATAAGGCTAATGTGGATTTTGAGCTTGATGAGTAGTAACTGAACAAATGCACCAGCAATGCTACCTAAAGTTGAACTCAAACAACAAAGCAATCAATTCAAATGTGTTCCTGAAATGCTTCATGTTATCTTGCTACACGACCTGCAAGCTGCAAGCTGCAAGCTGCAAGCTGCAAGCTGCAAGCTGCAAGCTGCAAGCTGCAAGAGACTATAGCATTTGCCACAAGAGTAAGAATCCTACATCTTACAACTAAAAAAATCAATCCCACATAAGTAGCTGCAGCTCTCCAAAAACAGAAAAAAGGCTGCAATGACCTACAAGATTAAACGGATAAACAAAAGAGAAAAGAGCAGTGTGAGATTTTGACCTCTGTAGTAAGTCCAACCCATCTTTAACTGTTCTAGGCAACTTAAGCTTCTCGAGGAATTTGACGAGGTCATGGAACACAATTTTAATGCTCCCAACGTTGCTTGGAAGAAGCCCAAAGTAATTTCTGCACCACTTCAATAAACCATCCATGAGCTTTTTACAGGTAACACTCCGAACCATTTGTACTCTTTGATGCTTGATTTTTGAACAAAATGGACAAACGCTAAATGTCGTTCACAAGAAGGAAAAACATTTAACATTATAAAAAAACATTTAACATTATAAACTTAAAACTTCTCGACAAGTATGATGAACATATTTATTGATTCCCTATAACTATCAAGTTTTTGACATCTAACTAACAGCACTGAACATAAGTCAACCAGAAGGCAACAAAATTGTTTACTAAAACATCGCCTTATGGGATTGCTACTGCAGACCATATATATGTCGCAAAAAGAAATTCGAGTGGAAGATCATGAACTGTGATCTGAAGAACAATACCCTAATAAGCACAGCATCTACTTCTTGGATTGCTTCACGTTTTAGATTTCTTGAATCTCATCTTCCAATACAAACAGCAAAGGAAGCAACCCGAAAACCAACCAAAATAGCCAATTAGCCAGAAGAAATAAAAATCTCAGTTGTCATTTCCAAGAAAAGAGAGATGCAAAGCATTTTACAATTCCCTTAGCCACCAAAATCCGAGAAGAATTTTAGGCTTCGAGATGGACGACAACAATAACTATAAGGAGAATCTTATAGGGTGTGAAATACAAACATAAATTTTACCTTTTGGAAACAAAAACCACAACACTAACAGCTCAAGAGGCAGTTCGCTGAACTGCTAACTAACTGAATTTAAGAACTGAACCACAATCATTTGTTGAACCATTGATGTTTAGGTTACATTGTGTTTCCATTTGGTTAAACACTTGTATATCCAAAGCACAAAACATCTGTAGCTTAAAAAAGACGGCATTTACCATTAATAGGCAGATGATAAGGCATGCAGAAAACTGATTCAGTGCAGCAAAGTTAATAATTTGTAACCTAATGAGGAGCATAGTCATCTTAAAGCGCGTGTATATCTAGCTTGACTAAGATGGAATTTCAAAGCAGCTAGGTACATAGGCAGATCAACAAGGCATGAGAGGATATAAGCCGAGCATATTTACGTCTAAGGCAAACCAAGTAAATCTTATCAAAGCATTGCCTCATTTATTTCCAAGGCGCGAAGCAGCAAATGCTCAATACATATATGATCGAGACAATAAAAACAAGTCCACTAGTCATCAGATGTTTGTAAACTGTCAGTCGAGGACTGTACAAAGCTACCCTTAAAAAAAACTGTGCGAGATAATGTGCTAAATAAAGGTTTAGATAACTACAAATCTCGAATGCTTTGCAAGGAAATTTGCATGGAAAACAAGCCACAGATCCATCTCGACAGTCCACCTAGCAGTTCATAGGAAAACCAAAATGATAATTACCAAGGCCAATCTTGATCAAAGGCAGAATAAAAGGTATGTGCAACCTACTCTGAAGATTCACCAGAATCTCCTCTTCTTCACACCATAGTAACTGAGGAACCACTTGACAAACTTCTCTAGCCCCGACTCGATATCAACTGTAGGCTTATACCCAAGCTCCTTATGCGCCAAGGTGATATTCGCGTGTGTGAAAAGCACATCCCCGTTCCTTGGCATCTGCACCACCTTCCGCTTCGCCTTCACCTTCAAAAGCCTCTCCAATATGTTCACAATCTCGCCAACAGAAACCGGCAACTTATTCCCCAAATTATAGATCCTAAACTGCGCCTCTCCCCTCTTCTTCCCGCCGCTCCCGGTACTCTTCTTCGCCGTGTCCAATGCAGACAAACACCCCTTCACCACATCATCAATGTATGTGAAATCCCTGGCAACAGTACGATGATCTGGCCCTTCATATATCGTAATCGCCTTCCCTTTAAGTATATCCCTGGCAAAAAAGAAATACGCCATATCCGGCCGCCCCCACGGCCCGTAAACTGTAAAAAACCGTAATCCGGTAATCGACAGCCCGTGTATATGGTTATAAGAATGCGCAATTTCTTCCCCGGCCTTTTTCGTAGCTGCATATAAACTCGCCGGACTGTCAGTCCGGTCCCTTTCCGAGAAGGGCACCTTCGAATTGAGCCCATAAACCGAGCTGGACGAAGCCCAGATCACCGCTGGCTGTGGATCAGCCGATTTACAGGCCTCAAGTAAAGCCACTAATCCAGCAATGTTACTGTGAATGTACGAATTAGGGTTTTTCATTGCGTACCGTACGCCTGCCTGCGCTGCCAGGTGCAGTACGTGAGTGAAATGCACCATATCAAACAACTTGCTTAGCAGAACGGCATCGTTAATGTCGCCGTGGACGGTGAAAACACCAGCCCGGGTTAGTAAATTCTCGCGGGATCGCTTCAACTCGATGTCGTAGTACCTGTTGAAATTGTCGAGGCCCAAAACGCCATCACCTCGGCGTTTGAGGGCGACGGCGGCGTGGGAGCCGACAAATCCGGCCGCTCCGGTGACAAGGACCGTCCGGCCGGTGAAAGAGACGGCGGAAGAGTGGACGCGGCGGTCCCAGGCAGCGCCGGAGCAGGAAGCGGTGGCGTTGCCAAGGCTGCGGCGGGGGTTGTTGGAGTAGAACGGCGGCGAGAGGACGAAGCAGACAAGGATGAGGAGGAGGAAGAGAGAGGACCAGAGAGTGAGCTTGGGGAGGGAGTAGTAGAAGCGGAGGCGATGGGCGGCGAAGAGCGGGGGCGGCTTCTCGAATTTGAACTTTCCGGTGGTCGAGTTGGAGGAAGGGAGGATGTGGTCCATGTGGGACGGGATGGAGAGGGACTTGAGCTGGGTCATTGTTCTAAACCGCCGCCGAAGTGGGAGCCGGCGGTGGCGGAAACCTAATTTAGGTTTTATGCGGTGGATAAATTGGAGAAGAGTTCTGGACCTCTGGTGGTGGTGTGACTGAGAAAGGTAAGTGTTGAATATGGAGTATTTATGAGAATTGGATGTGGTGGCCTACCGACTTATACTACCCTTTTTTTCTTTTATTTTTAAAATAATGATATTTCTAATCCATTAAGATATCTAATCTAATCAAATCTACTTCTAATACTCCGTATTTTTTAATTATGATCTCGATTCTTTATTCTCTCTCTCATACATGCACAAAGACGGTGGAAATACCTTTTTTTTCTTTTTATATAATTTTTTGGACATGCACCGTTCCTTTTTCTCGCTCATTCTCTTTTTGTCCTGATATACTTTTACTAATATCATTTGCACATAACTCAAACTATTTTGATGATCTTCAGTCAAAATAAAAAGCCTCATATTTTAGTTTTGTAAACTGATCTCTAACTATCTCTAACATTTCTACGTTTTATTTGTTTATAATCTATTATATTTACTTACTTTTTGACAGTCTAGAGTTTACAATTTGTTTTGTTGACTGTTCACTAAATTAACTCTAAATTGTGTTGATTGGTCACTAAATTAACTCTAAATTGTTTATAATTTTATTCTTAAATTTGATAATTAAATTAGTAATTCTCTCTTTTTCCATGGCTTCTCTTTTTATCTTCCCTTTTCTTGTACGTCCCTCTCCCTCTGTCATGTCAGCACCCTTCCTTTTCTTATTTGTGATACAAAAATTGACTTGTTTAAAAAGTCAAATTACAACTTTTCATGTTATTTAAATTTCAAAAAAGAAGCCTCATCTTTCTTCAGAGGATTAATATTTAGTGGTGCTCCTTTGTACACTGGTTTAAGAGCAGTATTATAACACTCTTATTAAGTGGTTGTGAAATACTAGTTGCCCCATTTTCATGAATTTTTTACTATTTTTTTGTTGCTAAAAACATATTTTCAAGACAATTGTTTTCATTTTTAGCGACGAACATGAGGTAAAAAAAAAAAAAGGCTCTCCTACATGGTTTAGTATTTTAGTAATTGTAATATAGTACTTTTGTATGCAATGCACGGTACGAAGAACTAATTGTTTATGAAAAAAGGACATTTTTTGCAAAAAAGACTAACAAAACCCCTCAGAATAGGCCTCTCAAAGAAATAACAAAATCAGCATACCGACAACTTACTGAGAAACTATGAGCCTAATTAAAGCTTAATTGTGCCATCAAAAAATTGAAAAACCACATCTAGAAAACCAGCTATCGGCGGTAAAATGTTAATCTAAAAAAGAAACAACCATTACTCTATTCTTTCTGTTTATCTTTGATTGGATAATTCTTAAGCCCATGATAGAGCAGGATAAAGATCATCTGCTGTAACAGCTTTCGTGCAAAATTATCATTATAATAGTTTTGTCGCAGTCACTTTATAATAATATTCCTTTGTCGCTGAAAATGAATTTGACGACATTTCTAAAAGAAGTGCTGCACAGGATCCTAGTCCGATGAAGGGGGAATTACTAAACCCCAAAAAAACTGATTACCAGAATTACAGGCTTTGACTGGGGGATATTTTGGTGCTGATCTTTCCATTAACTCCTAGGATGAGTTGATTAGGGAATTACAGGCAAATAATTTACTCGTGCGTTGATATCAATCAAAGCATTTACTGAAATTTTGGGCAGTAGACATGCTCATGCTTGCAGTCATTGTGCATTCATAATTTCCGAAAACTCCCTTGAGGTTGACTATTTATTTTCCCATGCAATATAGCCCGGAGTTCTCAATTTTTTTTATTCTATATATATATATATATATATATATTTATAAAATTTGAGTTTACATGCTCTAATAACAGTTCCGGTCCAATTTCATATAATCTTAATCTATCATGTTTGTGCGTGCGCGCGTTGAACTAACTGCATTTTATCATTCGGGTCAAACGCAAGCTATTCAGATATGGCTTAGTGAATTCTGAAAGAATTAGTTTGTTATACTTGCGGTTAACATAATTTGGCCCGCCATTTAGAAGTGTTAAAAGATTTAAGCGCCTTCTGAGTATCAGAGATAAAATCATACGTAATCATTACGGTTTAACGTTCTCGAATCATCTTCCATATAAAGTAAAGTTGAAACTTAAGAATGTAAAATTTTCCTTTTATACGTGAAATGTCAATCATAATGTCATTTGACATTCAACCAATTAAATTAATTTCAAAATTTTCTATCTTATACGTCAATATGTCCTACTTAAAAACTAATTCTTGACATTATACCAATTTCTCTCTCTCTCTCTCTCTCTCTCTCTCTCAATTTTAAATTTTGTATTAGTCATTCAAATCTTGAAAACTTTCCTATATTATAGGCAAGTTTTATGTTTTTTCACAATTTAACAAACCTAAACCCCCTCCTCTTGTTTCATAATATATATATATATATATATATGTGTGTGTGTGTGTGTGTGTGTGTGTGTGTGTGTGTGTGTGCATGCATGTATGTGTGTGTGTGTGCATATGAATAATTATCTCTCACACTTTATTTTCTTTTATATTCTATATTTTTTAATAATCTTTTGGGTGACTTTTATTTGTACAAACCTCAACACGTGGATTATTGCTATTACTACTATTTGGGAGAGATTTCTTAACTTATTTTTTCGTACCGGATTAATATTAGTGATATCATTATATTTTAAGAATACAAAATTTCATTTTTTGAAAATCTTTTAAATATATCCATAACGATAATGTTGATTTCATTTGAAGAAAATAATTTTTTTTGAACCGGATGCTCGCTTGGTGTGGTCTTTGAGTTGGATTTAGGAGAAACATAAACTCATGAAGCATCAACCATGTTAGGACAGAGTTCATGAACTTTGTTAAAGAAAACTTGGATACCAAATAAGGAATGACGTGTAATCGAGACAGATTTCTTCTTTGGTTCATGAACCTCAATGAAATCTCTTAGAAAAGCTATATTAGCTGAATATGATCTTGAAAACCCAAATGACTTTCCTCCGGTAGTAGCAACATTTATGATTCGCAAAACACGTTTCAACGCTGTAACAAGAGATACGTCTAATCTGGATGTGGTAGTTTTATAGTGTAGTGAACGACAAGCTCATATTACTTTCTTTTTTTTTTTCTGGCCTACATGCTTATATTATCTTTTTTTTTCTCTAAATTAACTATTTTTTTTTTCACCGACAATCAATGAGTGTATAATTTTTATATTATATAATTTGAAAATAGTATTTATCGAGAGAGTTACGTCAACATTAAAACTTGTTCGAATGTTTTTTATAGAGTTAATCTTTTTGTCTTGATAGTAAACCTTTAATTGTCGTTGCACGATACATCGACCGTCGATGTTGTGCAAAGTATAAACAGGTTCCTTTTTTCCTTTTCGATGTGAAACAAATTCCATGCAATCCTTGCTCTCGTGAACAGATTTCACACAATCCTTGTTCTCAACAGATAGCAATGGCACAGAGATGGAGCCTTTTGTGCTAGCTCTTCCACTTCTATAGCATGCGTCAACGCATCCCTAAATTGTGCCAAGTTTATGCGTCTCATCCCTTTGCAGAGGAAACGAGAGTGACTGTTACTGTCATAGTGGTGTCAACAAGTTGTTGCATGCTGCCAAAAGGAAAGGAAAAAGAACTGTGGTACACCGCAGCCTACTTGAGACTCGTGTTAATTGCTTGTTTTATTTGGGATTGGGAGATTGGGGGGAGATGGCGCAAGCTTTTGGTCGTGTTTCTAAGCCGTTTTGCTGGTGCAATCGACATCGTTAGGTAAAGGACTAACCCTAGAATTATCGCAAATGAAATACCATTAATAAGTTGCTTGCGGTGAGTGTTGGAGCTGAATTCGGACAAAACTTTAATGTAATACTGCTCAATTAGAGTTAGATTTGAACTAGTACGTACAACATAATGTATAGAAGTAAAAAACTACGTATTAGAAAGTGTGAGAAATACTAGACCCAAGAGAGTTGGTGTGCGAGTGTGAAACTTGGGGAACATAAATTCATTATAATTCCAAAAGCCTTATTGCTCTTGAATGGAACTCTTCCAATTTCTTAGTACTTCAGAATAAATCACAGAAGGAAGTTATAAATATTTGTTTATAGACCTTCAGGTCTACCACCAAGAGCTCTTTGAGCTGAAAAATAACTTAGTTCTCAAGCTTCACAAGAAGTGGGTTATTAGAACCAGACCCATTATTAATTGATTAAGTCAAAGAAAGTTGCAAAGAGGCTGGTAAAAGTTTGAACAAGATTGAGAGTTTGGAACAAAGCAACCTCAAGGGAAAGATTGGCCTTGGATATCAGTATTAGGTTCGGCATGGCTAGCCTCAAGCAATGTGGCCCCGACCAAGTTAGAATCAAGAAAATTATAACGTCAAACTACTCAGCCTCGATTAAGGAAGTGAACTCGAAAGAAATGGTATCTCGATAAATAACCCTTATTCATTTTCTTTAGAATATTAGTGACATTTTTTTAGAGTAAATCCTTCGTCATATCTATTGCGAATTAGAAGTTATTAGCTCTAAGTACATCATATGATTACCGTAATCCTACTTTTTAACATAATGACGTAACTCGTGACTTAACGATACAAGCACCTTTTTTCTTTTTCTTTTTTACATTTCCCCCCCCCCCCCCCCCTTTCGGCATACGTTGGAGTTTGCTCGATTACATCATGAAGGGATTAGGTACTACCGAGTAAGGAAAACATTCACATTGTCACTCCTTAGTTGCAGTTGGCGTGAAATAGTAGGGCAATGTTTTTGTTGTAGTGGCAGTGGAAGGTTGCAGAACTAACAGTGATGGAGACTCCTTGGGTTCACTCTTGTTTCATGTAGCAGTTTGCGGGTTTATCGGTGTCTCCTCTAAATGTGCATAATACTATCTAGTTGTTATGCGATGTTTTAGATTCACTGGGTTTCTTGTGTTACTTATAAACCTTTAAGGCTTGACATGTTACTTTAAATTAGGTTAAAGTGTCGAATATGTTTTGCTTTGATTTGATTACAACGCAGGATTTATTAAGGTAGCCTGTTACTACATTCACCTTTGCGGTCATTTAGTACATTTAGTCACCTAAAACGTCGTGCCCTAATATCTTAGTGTTTTGCTCTTGAACAACTGGAAAAATTGTATAATCTTTTAGGGCTAATTACACATATGTCCCTGAGGTTTGAGGATAATTACACGCGAGGATACAAAGTTTCAAAATGTAACACTTATGTCCGTTGACAAACGGAACCCTACAAATTCTAACAGTTTTAACAAAATGACTTTATTGCCCTTATGTTAGAAAGTTATTTTTTTAAATGCCTTTATCTCTTTGAAAAGAAAAACCCTAAATTTTTTTTTCTCTCTCTCTCTCCCCCACCCTTTCCCCATCTACTTCGCCGCCACCCACACCCCTGCCCTTCGCGGCCCCCCCAGCCCTCCCTCCCCCGATCACCCCCCACCCACCCCGTCTGCCTCCGCCCTTCGCCGTCGCTACAATCACTGACCCCATCCCCGTCACCGCAAGGGGAGGAAGAATGTACTTGAGCAAGAAAGTTCTTCTCTTTGAATTCTCAGACTTAAGTTGATTCCTGCAAAGTGATACCTGCAGAAATGGCTTCCCACAAAGTCCTACATTCCCCATAATAGCATTTGCTGTGAGGTTTGCGAATGGCCCGCCAGTTGGAATTTCTGCAGTTAACTTGTTGAAGGATAAATTGAAGTACAGGAGACTCGAAAGTGCTTCAAGTGTCTTGGGTATTGCACCAGATAGGTTGTTTTGGGAGAGATCTAAGTAATTTAATGCTTTCAAATTGCCTAATGATTCAGGAATAAGCCCCGAGAACAAGTTTCCTGATAGGCTTAGAGAAGTTATGCTCGAGAGAGCTCCAATAGCCAGTGGAATGTTTCCTGAGATTTGGTTCCCTGACAAATCCATGTTGCCCAAGGCTTTCATTGACCGGATATTTGTAGATAGGTTTCCACCTAATAAATTGGACGACAGGTTCAAAAACAATAGATTCTCAAGATTCCAGATGCTAGATGGTATTGAACTTCCCAATTTATTAGAGCCCAAGAATAAAAGGCGTAGATTACTAAGCTTTCTGATGCAACTTGGGATTGATCGAGAAAGCTTGTTGCCTTGGAGACTCAATTCTCCCAAGCTACTCATTTGACAAAATCTCATTTGGAACGGATCCTTCAACATCGTTATCATCAAGATACAACCTTTGCAAACTTGTCAGTTCTCCAATTGTCGGTGGAATGGTTCCGTTGATTAAGTTGTCTGAAAAGTCTAGGTAAGTGAAATTTACTTTTCTAGAAAAAATCTCCTTGGGAATTTGACCTGTGAAATGGCTTCGGCTGCCGGCGGCGAGATCAGATCTGGAGGCTACCGCGGCGTGGGCTGCCGACGGGGAGATCAGATCTGGAGATAGAAACCCTAATTTGAAAATTAGGGTTTTGAAACCCTAATTTGAAAATTAGGGTTTTGAAACCCTAATTTTAAGGTTTCAAAACCCTAATTTTCAAATTAGGTTCTTAATTTCAGGGTTTGATAAGCCTAATTTTCAAATTAGGTTTTAAAAACCCTAATTTTAAAAAATTAGGGTTTGATATCCTAATTAAAAAATTATAATTTATAATTATTCATGATATACTGTACAGGGACAATATTGCCATTTTCAAAATACGTAATGACGAAAATTAAACTTTTTGAACGGAACCCTAACGGTTGGATAAAAGTGTTACTTTTTAAATTTTTTTTGATCACGTATGTTACATTTTGAAACTTTTTGTCCTTGCGTGTAATTACCCCCAAACCTCAGGAACATAGGTGTAATTAACCCAATCTTTTATTACCAATACAATCATCCTATTTACAAAAGAATATAATTCTTGAGGGTTTAGCAGTGTTTTTTAAGTTAAATTTAGTGGCTTTTTTTTTGTTGGTAGAGGCATGCGTCAAGCTTGTACCCGTATGACTCGGAGACTGGGTGTTTTGTTGTTTCTGATGTGTGATTGGAATGCCATAGTCTGCCATGGTATTCTCACAATCTTCTTCTTACTCTTCATATAACGACAATTAGTTGTAACTAATGTTTTTAGTAATTTTTATTTAATTACGCTATAAAATAATGTTAAGAATTGTCACTGAAATTGTTAATAGAAAAATCAGTAAAATTATTTAATAACTATTAATTATCACTGTATACTATACGGGATTGAGAAAATATTTCTACAGCTTGGATAATAATTAAAAATTTTCTCTTTCTCAATATTTTCTACCTAACTGCCAAAGTTTTACCCAAGAAAATGTAGGTAGGCTGAAGTAGGCAACAGAAGCTTTTAACTGAATGGTACGTTGGCAACATCAATCATTATTGAATCCTGTCCGGACAGTAATGTCATCCTCCTTCTTTAGAAAATGTCAATCACCGGCCCCTTCCAGTTGCAGATAGAGAGAAAGAGAGAGAGGTGGAAATTTGAAACCACTCCATCTCTTACAAAAAAACAAAGAGTGTGTGATGGTCATGGAAGCAACTAGATGCCTTCGTTTATCATCTTTCATACTTCTTTTGGGTTTCTTTGTTGCAGTTTCATGGTATCCTCTTATTGACCATCTAATTAGCCAACCAGAGCTCCTCGGCTGCACCACACCATGGTGCACCTCCAAGAACCGTTAAACCAACTTGGGCTCAGTCTCAGATACCCACATTCCTAAGCTGAACAAGCCTCCTGACACCCCTCTGCACCCACTAGACCCACTAACCATACAAGAGATCAACAAGGTCCGAGCCATTCTCTCAAACTACGAACCCTTCTCACTGTCCTTCCCTTCAATCCATTCACTCTCACTCGATGAGCCCGTTAAGACCCAAGTCTTGGATTGGAGAAAAGGTGATCCGCTGCCTCCTAGGAAAGCATATGTGATCGGATTACTAAGGGTAGGTTTGACACTCTTTTTTTGCCTCTTCTTTTTTTAGTTTTAAAAATTGAAAAAAAAAAGAGCGTTTGGTAACCATTTTTTTTTCAATTTAAAAAACCAGTTTTTAAACTGAAGAGTAAAAAAAAAACTCCAAAAACTATTTTTTTTTCACTTTTGGTTTTTTTTTTTAGACCACCACCACTACCCGCCCACCACCGGCAGCCACCTCAGGCTACCACCGCCGGAGACTGCCGGCCGCCGGCGACCACCGGCAGCCACCGCCGGAGACTGCAAGCAGCCACCTCCGGCAGCCGGCGACCACTGCCAGAGACTGCCGGCAGCCACCTCTGGCTGCCGGCGACCACCGCCAGAGACTGCCGCCGGCAGCCACCGTCCGCCGTTGACCACCACCACCACCACCGTCGACCACCGCTACGCCTCACCACCGCCACTGCAAACCACCGCTACGCCCCACCACCGCCACCGCAAACCACAAAAAAAAAAGTCAAAATAAAAAGGGTTACCAAATACAAAAAAAAGGGTTATCAAACACCCACTTGTTTTTATAAAAAAAATAAATTAAGCTGCTCTTTAAAAACTAAAAACTAAAAAAAAAAATTTGTTAAACGAACCCTAAATGGCAATACTCATGTCCTGGTTGTGGACTTGGGCTTGGGCCGGGTCACGACTCATGCCACAAACCCTGGGTCGGGCTACCCAACCCTATCCATGGACGACATTTCGGTTGCTACGCAGATCACCCTGTCCAGCATGGAGTTCAACAAGTCCATCATGGCCCGAGGGGTGGAGTTTTCGGATTTGTCTTGCGTCACGCCTTCCCCGGGCTGGTATGGGCCTCACGAGGAAGGGAGGAGGATCATAAAGGTCCTCTGTTTCTCGAGCCAAGGCACGCCCAACTTCTACATGAGGCCCATCGAGGGGCTCACCGTGACGGTGGACCTTGACTCGAAAGAGGTGGTCAAAATTACCGACAGGGGCCGGGCCATATCCGTACCAACGGCAACCAACACTGACTACCGTTACACGGCCCAAGATAGGCCTCCGGAAATGGACCCCATCAACCCGATTTCGATGGAGCAGGCAAAAGGCCCAAGCTTCAGAGTCGAGGATGGGCATATAGTGAAGTGGGCCAATTGGGAGTTCCACCTCAAGGCTGACCAACGGGCCGGGATGATAATTTCTCGGGCCGTGGTTCGGGACTCGGAGACGGGTGAGCCCAGGAGCGTGATGTACAAAGGGTTTGCTTCAGAGCTACTTGTGCCGTATATGGACCCAGACGAAGGTCGGTACTTTAGGACGTACATGGACGCGGGTGAGTTTGGGCTCGGGGCAACAGCCATGTCGCTTGTGCCACTGAATGACTGTCCCAGGAATTCGTACTACATGGATGGGCTTTTTGTGGCAGCCGATGGCAGGCCTTTTGTTCAGCCCAGCATGATTTGTGTGTTTGAGCGGTATGCCGGTGACATTGGTTGGCGACATTCCGAGCTCCCCATAAATGGTTTTCAGGTATATATGTTGACAATCCCCCTTCGTTTGTTCGAGTAATGATATATTTCTCATTCTTTAGAGGTGCCATGACAGCAATCAGCAGTGAAGTTAAGTTTGTGCATAGGAAATTGGGACCTGATACTCATGGGATGGGAATTATTTTGGAACAGATGCATTTTTTTAATTTGCAATGCAGTTCACATGGCATTAGAGTAATGATATATTTCTCATTCTAGAAATCAATCTTGACACTCCATCTTTTACTACTTCACTCCACTCCACTCCACATTCGTCGGTCGGTCGATAGTATGTTAATGGAGTACGAGTTTTTGGTGAGATAAAATAGCACTAGTGATTTTGGCAACAACGGTAGTGGCGGGGAGCAATAATGTCTTTTCAAAGTCTTCTCATATCATTTTTATCAGTGTTGTCTAACAATTGAAAAAGAGCAAAAGAAGTTATCATTTTCAACTTTCTTGACGGGGACATCTGGTCTAATTTCAATAGTTTTGTTTTAATTACCTTGGCTGTAAGGGGGTTCAAAAGATCTACCATTGTTACAACATATATCAGACATCATAGAATGATGATCATTCACAGTTAACATCTGAAGACCATTTATCTTGTTAAATCATGAGAACACGATTTTGATGTGAATATAGTGCAGATAAGAGAATCAAGGCCGAAAGTGACTCTTGTGGCTAGAATGGCGGCATCAGTTGGAAACTACGATTACATTTTCGATTGGGAATTTCAGACTGATGGATTGATTCGTGTTAAGGTAATTATTCAACAAATAAAGAAGATTTACCAGAATTATGCTAGCAGAATTCCCTTTCTATTGGCAAGAAAAATATAATAGATATTTTTTTAGAGTAATTTGGTGGTAAAAACTTTTAAGTTTACTTCATCGGCTTTAAGATGCAATGAGATTAGATATTTAAGAAGTATCGGTACTTTGTGTGTGATCATACGTGTCACTAGGATATCGGTGAAACAAAGCTGCGTTGTAGCAACTACTAGTACTTTTTCCAAAGCACAATATTGGTGCCTTTCTGTAAACTTTTCTCGGCAAAAGAGCTAAACACGCCTCTGCATAGTAGGCTCTTCCTCATGACCAAAAAAATGAAAAGGGTATCTATTTCCTTGTCTTGTTGGCTCGAGCATTATCAACAATCAACTACAATGGCGATCCTAATCCTACATTGCTTGAATAACCAGGTAGGCTATCAGGAATGCTAATGGTGAAAGGGTCTCCTTACGAAAATGCGTATCAAGTGCCCAACAGGGAAGACATGTCTGGTCCGATGGTATCAGAAAATGCCATTGGTGTGGTTCACGACCACTTTATGACCTTCCACCTTGACATGGACATCGATGGGTACAATAACTCATTTGCTAAGGTTAATCTTGTGAAGGAAGAGACATTGCCGGGCCAGTCTCCTAGAAAGAGCTACTTGAAGGCTAAGAGGCACGTAGCCAAGACAGAGAGTGATGCTCAAATCAAGCTTAAGCTCTATGATCCTTCTGAATTTCATATTGTTAACCCTTCACGGCTGTCTAGATTGGGTAACCCAACCGGGTACAAAATTGTTCCTGGTGGTAATGCTGCTAGTTTGCTTGATCTCCATGACCCCCCACAAATAAGAGGAGCTTTCACTAACAACCAGGTACTATTTATAAATACTGTCATATCTCTCTCTCTCTCTCTCTCTCCATATTTCGATACGACTGACCATCCATGGTCGCGAACCCCACGTGCAAAGTGAATACTCAGAGATCAATCAGATTACGGACCAAAGTAACGCATATGTGGAAAAAAGTGTAGTTTGTTCCAGGCATAGGGAGTGAAATATTTTTGATGTAAAAAAAAAAAAGGGCAGAAGAAATGATAATGTGAGTGTGGTCCGAGACAACTGAATCTTTGGTTCCAGATTATGTTCCTATCACCTTATATGAAAGAATTGATGGACGAAAGCAATTAGGCCAAATTTGGTACTTCCACGGAATTAGATGGACCACTGTTAAAACTTTTAGAAACAGGTAACTTGCCCATTTGCTGGCCGTGTCAAAGTAATTAATGACATGGCATGAATGTTATTTGCAAATAATATAGCCATCACATTTTATTTTTTTCTTGAATAAACAGTAGAAACACATCATCATTAACAATAAAGGGTATTACAAAGCCAACACATTTTGAGAGGTAAAGATCGTAATTCACTGCTCAGAGTTGTCACCCAAATGACGCATCTTTGCTTGTGCACTTTTGGAAGTAAAAATTGTGAAGCTAGAGGCTCCAACGGTATGACTATGGTGGGTTTTTCACTTGAGCTATATGTTAGATATCCTTCTCTTGATCTATGCTTCTAACTAAAAGAGATAGACTTAGTCATATCTGTTAGAACTATCTTCATCACCGGCTGGCTCCACTTTTCATGTTTTTAGTTTACGATTGTTATCTTCTCAATTTTATATGTTATCCTTTCAGTTTTAGATAGGTTGTTATCCAGACTTTTTAGATGTTATCTTTTCAGTTTTAGATAGGTTGTTATCCAGACTTTTATGGGATTTGGTTGATGCCATCTTCTATAAATTCTTTGCCTCACATATGAATAAGAAGAAGGTTCACCATTATTGTTTTACTAACTTAGGGCAATTCCCCTTTATATCACAGATATGGGTGACCCCTTACAACAGGAGTGCACAATGGGCTGGTGGGCTTCTAGTGTATCAAAGCAAGGGAGAAGACACACTTGCTGTGTGGTCTGCTATGTATGACTTGGCATTCTTGCACCTTTTGGTCACACTACAAATAATCTGCTAATGGTCTAATCATTATTCTTGAGCAAAGTGTATTCATCTTGTTACTCGGTGATCAACAGGAACCGCAGAATTGAAAACAAGGACATTGTGATGTGGTACACATTGGGCTTCCATCACATACCATGTCAGGAGGACTTCCCCGTGATGCCAACGGTTACGGCGAGCTTCGATCTTAAGCCCGTCAACTTCTTTGAAAGCAATCCAATTCTTCGGGCGAAGCCCAACTTCGAGAACGACCTGCCTATTTGTCGGCCTGCTAGTTCCTATTGATCATCTTCACTCATATACAGTCATGGCATGTAAACCTCCAAAGTGTTTAGCAGAATAGTTAAAGGCCTGTGTATCGTGCTAAAGACCTAATATATGAATTATTTTTACGAAGGTAGGTTGAGGTAGGTCTTAGGCCAATGAACTGATATGGCGAGCACTCAACGTGTGAGAACTCAGACAATGATGACAGAGCGTTAGTCCCTCCGTCTAACGTCCTTTTTGATGTAGCAAAATATAAATATTGGATAGCATGTTTTTCGTTCGTTAAACCCCAACATTAGGCTGAACCTTTCTTTGCGAAACATCTATGGCCATAATCAAATGCCTACTTGAGCGAGACTATCCTAGAAAGGGGAAAAAAAAAAAACCGTCTCCCCCACACAGTTTCTCTGTCTCCGTCGCCACCGCCGGCTTACTCCGGCGTGGTGGCATGGTAGAGTAGTTTGACTTAGGCTGTGGTTTTCTTTGGTGTGTTTGGGTTGCTGTATGTTTGGGATTGCGGTGGTTGCCGTTGTCAGTCATCACTAGACCTCCAACCTTGCTCAATTGCTACGATGGGCTATGGACGGGTGTCTTCGGAGACTGGTTGCGTTGGGTAAGTGGTTAGGTTGGGATGCTAAGCTTGGTTTGGGTTGAAATTTGCTGGTCGTTCATGGCAGGGTTGCTTGGTGGGTTTTGGGCGTGGTGGCTGGAAAAGGGCTTGTGAGGGTCGCGAGTATGGTGGTAATTGCCTGAGTCTGTGAATGGGATTTTTCGTTCTAGAATTGTATCCCCCCTTCCCCCGGTGTTGGTTCCTCCTCCCCCTGTTCACATAAAGGTTGGTGGGCTTGTTTTGCCGATGGTGGTTTTAGATGTGGCGCTGCGTTTGAGATGGGTGTTTGTGTTTGTGGTGATGATGATGATGGTTCGGAATGTGATCTGGAAGGGGGTGGGGGGTCTAGTGGTTGGGTCTTAGGGCTGTGGTGGTGATTGAGGTGACGGTCTGTGGAATGCTCAGGAGGTGCAACCGTTTTTCCCCATCTGATACTGATGGCTGAATAGTGATCGGTAGGAGGAGCCAATACGACAATAGGTGGCTGACGGTGTGTGGTGGTCTGGTGGCGATGGCGGAGACGACACTGAGGGCTTGCCATTCTACAGCCAGTGGCACCGCTATGTGCTGCGATGGTGCATGGGGGTTTATGCCCTTAGGGACACGTGTTCATGAGCTGGCCGAGGCCAGTCGGCAGGGGTCGACAGAGAGATGTGAGCAGATTTTCACCCGGGCTTGTTCTTGTTTATTTTAATGCTTGTTTTAGTATTCTAGTGCCTATTCTGTTATTGTTGTCGTCGACTTTTAATTTACTGCAATTCCTATTCGATATCTTTAATACTAATGGTAGAGTTCTTACCTTTTTTTTCAACAAAAAAAAGAAACTATGGCCATACTTGGAACAATCGGTGTCCACGTATAACGAGAGAGATGGCTCGACAAAGCATCTATGGCCAAACATCTATGACCACTTAGAGCGAAACATCCACCATGAAAGTGATGCCTAGTAAGATAATCAGAAATTTCAGAAATTATTAACCTTATCTTATGCATATGTTGGCTAATGTCAGAACTGTTCCTTCAAGCATAGACTAAATTCAGTCTCAGCCCCCTCATTCTTTTGAACATCCCAAATTTAACCTCAAATTACTTTCTCTAATAAGTTCAAAAGTAGACGCTCGGCGCAAAGACGTTAGTTTTCTTGGAAAAGTTAGGCCAATTCTAAATAAACACATATATAAAACACATGGCTTCGGATTTGTACCCCATCTCTAGGCGGGGTATATAAACTAGTGAAACCAATACAATCGCCCAGATTGAACTGTCAAATTTGACCGTTTGTAAACTAATCATACAACACAATCAATCAATTTTATTTTGAATAATTGCATTTTCTGTTGAGTCGGTTCAATTTAAAAAATTTTGAACCGGTTAAAACCAAACCAGACCTAATGTATATAACCCGTTTCTAGGTTCGAGCATTTAAACTAGTGAAATTGATTCAACCTGTGAAATTGAACCGTCTAATTCGACCATTCAACACAATCAACTTGTTTTTATTTTTGAAAAATCGAGTATTCGGTTCTATCTTTTCGATTTGAAATTTCAAACCGGTTGAAATCAAGTCAAACCCAATATATTACATTGAAAAACGTAAATTAATCTTAATCCAACGCACCTTTAGTTATACTTCTACCATGGTTCTCTTACTACTTTGTTCCAATTTTTAAAAAAAAAAAAGGCCACGAAATGGAGTATCAAAGTTGTCATGATAATCATGAAGGCCCCATAGCGTGGAAAAGTTTAACAAGGGCAACTAAAACTCTTAGCTGGTCAAATTGCACAAGCCATTGAAACTGACCCGTGCAAATTCAGCCTTTTTTTTTTTTTTCCAGTACCTATTCAATATTGGTTCATCCGGTCACGTATTCCACAAATAAATTGCAAAAATGGTCCTTTATTTATAACGAGTATGCGCGTTCAGTTTGCTATTTATCAAATGTTTCAGTGTTGTTCATTATATATCATTTCGTTATCTTTTTGGTCATTTTCTTCAATTTTGAATGACAATTCATCAATAATTTTCCATTTTGACTCAAATGGACCATTTTACAGTATTTGATCCAGTTCTTCTCCCTGATTACCACCTTCAACCCCAACTCCACCACATTATCAGCCCTAGGTGTGTCGCCGCCTCTACACACCATGCAGATGCATGCACCCCTCGATACACACACACACACACACACACACACACACACACACATATTAATCCATAGTTCTCACCCTTTGATGGTTGAGGTGGTGGTTGATCGAAATGGTGGTGGCAATGGTAATGGGAGATAGTGCCCACGACAGTGAATGGGGATCGGCAGGTGGAGGAGAGAGATGAGGGGAAGTGGCGTTGTGCTGTAGGCGACGTTGGAAAGAGAGGGAGCTATGGGAACAACCGAACAAGGTGGTGGTGTGGGGGATGGTGGATGGGGATGGGAGGGGAGTTGGAGTGGCGAGAAGTGGGTGGAGACTGGGAGGGGAGATGAGATGAGGGGAAAATGAGTGGCGGATTCACGAGTCAAAGCAGCGGATTCAGCTAGTTGACTTGTTAGTTAGGTTTCAAGTTGGATTTTTTTTTAACAAGACTCATTATCTACAATTTTGTTCCTCATTTTGATCGCCGAAAGACCAAAAGGGTTACTGAACAATATATAACGACAGATATTAAAACATTTGATAAAATAACAAACTCAAAGCACAAAATGTCAATTGATAAAAAAAAATAATTTAGAAATTTATCCCATATTCCGCCTCCAAACTAAACTAACAGAAACGTGCTCTCCCGTACCCTATTCTGTCGAACGATGTTTCAAACTGAATAAAAATAATATCATAAAATTGTGATCTTCGTATAGTATCATAGAATTTTAGATAATAGTTTGATAATATGACATTAAATACAGAGTATAATTTATGATAGAAACAAGCCTATCATGGAAAATGATCCTAGAGCTTTACGAGAACATCTTTAATGTAACACTGATAAACGTAACATGGTATAACGAATGGGTAAATTTGAGAAAGAACTGTCCTAAATAACTTTAGATACTACAATTAATTCGGTTGCATAAAGCTCACCTCTTTTGCAAATTTTCAAATGGCTATTAGCGAGATTGAGAATTATGGTATTTCACTATATCTATCCTTTGCCTTTTCTTGTTGTTGCGAAAGTAGTATTTCAAACCACCAGAGTTATATGCTATCACCTTTCTTGAACTTAGACCCACTAATTTTGTCACGTAATATTTGTCATAAAACGTATTCAAACAAAAACTGTTTACGAAATTTAAACCCTTTTACTAACCCTTTTACCCTAAGTTTTTTTTTTCAGCAAATTTTAATTGAAAACTTGTCTCTGGCTTCTTGTTAAAAAAAAAGAATAAGCACATCTTATTCACAATTCTTAGGGTAAGCTTTTTAAAACTAATGAAATGGAAAGGACCCATTTAGAAAACAAAGCTTAAACCCCTAAAAGTAACAAAAATGCTCACAAACTACGCGGGACAGAGGATTAAAAACATGACACTGTTAGCTAATTGTTCATCACTAAAAACTCTATGGCTTCATCCATCTTATCCGGATGCCCAGTCACCGCACCTTTAAGTGAGAAATGTGATAGAAAAAATAAAAAACGTCACTAAATTCTGTTGGTGCATTCCAGAATCAGCGTTCTTTCAGGGACCAAAACGTTTTTGCTTCGTAATCAAATTTTTCCTCGGGGATTACGCATAGACTTCCATATACGTACAATGATATGATAAAGAATAATTATAACCTAAATAATCAGATTTGGAGCTAGTAGATGATATGTATGAACTTCAACGTGGGCTCGATGAATAAAGTTTTCTGCTTGAAGACAAAAAATAGACAACTTTATTACATAACACCATCTCCCTAAGCTTTATTGCCGTGTCCATTTCTTCTACAGACATCTCCCTACATTCCTGCATTTCTGAATAATGCCTTCTTTAAGTCTTCTAAATGATTAGCAATGACCATCATCATGGTTTCTTTCTTCCTCCTCACCGATTATTGCCTCTCGTTCTCTCAGTCAACTGTAATCACTAATCGCTTTGGAATCATGATTTTAAGATATCGTTCAATGGCATTCATGAATTTGAGAAATTACACAAAGTTTAGCAGTAGCAGATACCAAAAAAAAAAAAAATGAAGAAAGCAAAATTATGTGATAAGCACTGCCACACCCGAGAGTGGGTTTCTCTTTTGAGTTGCATAAATCTAAAAAACAGATTGAATAAGATTTCAACTGATGTCGTCTTTAACAAATAAAATAGAAACACAAAAATAAGAACCCAGGAAAAGACCCATTTCAATCGGTGATGGAGCCAAAATTAGACTCATTTCTATCAATCAACTATGTAAAACTAGGGCTGTAAATTAACAGAGTTGTTCACAAACAGTTCGCTGTTTGTTCTCTCAAAAACTCGTTCATGTAATAAGTGAACCGAACACGAATACAATTTTAAGGCTCGTTTATTAAACGAGCAGAGTTTGAATATGACGATATTTGTTTATTAATGTTCGTGAACAAGAGGGCTCGTTTACTTAACAAGCCGAACACGAGCCGGGCTTTTTAAGCAAATGTGTTCGTTTACACATTAAACGATACAATATATACACAAAATATCTGTTTTGGGATGGGACGTGTAAGCATGTGGATCAAATGCTCTCTCTCACTCTCACTAAATTCTTTCTCATCTCATTAGAGACCGTGCCCCCTCTCTCATCAGTTCCAGGTAGTTATCAACACCGCCCACGCCGCCGACTAGAGCACCGCCCACGCCGCAGGCCAGATCACAGCCCATGCCGCCTCCTTTACTTAGATACTCGGACAGTCAAAACAACCTCCGCCCCCTCTCTCATCACACAAGCACATCGTCAGCCAGAGCACCGTCCACATCGCTGGCCAGACCACCGACCACATCGCAACCATTGAACACAGTAGATTCCACGCCGCAGCCATTGAAAACAACAAATCTGAAGTATCTCGATCTTTAGTACGGTGGTCGAAATTGGTTTCAAGTCAGTACATTTGTAGTTCCATCTCGAGTTCTTGAACGGATTTTGAAGCTTGAACTCGGTTCGCGTATTTAGACGAACCGAGCCTGATTTCTGTGACGACGAACACGAGCCGAGCCCAAACATATCTGAAAATATACGAACCGAGTTCGAACATACTCTTGTCCTGCTCAAACTCGGTTCATAAAATAACTGTTTCCATGTTAGGAACCAAAATAAAGAGCCATAATTACCTAAGGACTGTCACTGCTCCGTCAAAACCGAACTTTGTGTTAGCCCTGCTTACGTGGCATTCCACTGGCCTTTAGATCTTAATGGACGGCTGAGATTTCGGGCATAGCAGCCTGCCGTAGATTCCTCTGCAGCAGGGATCCGTTTCCCTTCTTCCATATATATATGTATGCGTATGCGTAATACAGAATATAGTAGTACTTTCCAAAGGAATCCACGAAGAAGAGAGATCCCTCCGTTACACTGCAGATTCTCGTCTTTCATTTCCCTTTGGACAACTTTGTATATATTTATATCATCTCCCACTTGAAAAGCACACACTCACTCCAAGAGCCTTAAGGGGGAGAGAGTGAGATAAAGAAAGATATGGAAGGAAGAAATCTCCTCCGCCTCCTCTTCCTCCTGTTCATCGCCGCCGCCCTCCTCCTCATTACCCTGCTCAACCTCCCTTACCCGACGCCCAACGCGGCGGCGGTGCTCGACTGCACCGCCGACACCCCGTGGTGCACCTCCAGGAACCGCTTCCAGCCCAAGAACCCCCACCTTCTCCAAAACCCCACGAAGAAACCCACGCGCCACCCTCGCCGCCACTCCTCCGACGTGCCCCACCACCCGCTCGACCCCCTCACCGTCCAAGAGTTCAACAAGGCCTCCTCCATCCTCAAATCCCATGCGCTCTTCAAAAACAAACCCTACGCCCTCCACTCCCTCGTCCTTGAAGAACCAGACAAGCCAGTTATCCTCACAAGGCGAAAGGGCGACCCTCTACCGCCCAGAAAAGCCTCCGTGATCGCACGTGTCGACGGCGTGTCGCACGTGCTCACCGTTGACCTAGATTCCCACGAAGTGATCCCCAAAAAAACGGGTAATATCTCCGGGTACCCGACAATGACCATTGAAGACATGACTTCTTCCACGTGGGCACCACTAGCAAACGCCGATTTCAACCGTACGATCATTGGACGAGGGGTTGATCTGACGGACCTGGCTTGCCTTCCGATCTCGAGTGGCTGGTTTGGTGATATGAAAGAGAAGAGGAGGCTGATTAAGGTGCAGTGCTACTCCATGAAGGGCACTGCAAACTTCTACATGAGACCAATCGAAGGGCTTACGGTGCTTCTTGACATGGACACTAAAGAAGTGGTGGAGATTTCCGATAAAGGGAAGAGCATCCCAATACCAAAGGCTGCTAACACAGACTATAGATTCTCAGAGCAAGGTAATCCTTTGGATATGCTGAACCCGATATCCATGGAGCAGCCAAAGGGTCCGAGTTTTGTTATAGAGGATGGGCATTTGGTGAAGTGGGCGAACTGGGAGTTTCATTTGAAACCCGACCCGAGAGCTGGGGTGGTTATTTCTAGGGCGATGGTTCGGGACCCGGGAACCGGGGAGATGAGGAGCGTGATGTACAAAGGGTTCACTTCGGAGCTGTTCGTGCCTTATATGGACCCGACTGATGCGTGGTACTTTAAGACGTACATGGATGCGGGCGAGTACGGGTTCGGGTTGCAGGCTATGCCGCTTGACCCGCTTAACGATTGTCCGAGGAACGCACAATTCATGGATGGAGTGTTTGCTGCAGCCGATGGAAAGCCGTACGTACGATCAAACATGATTTGTGTGTTTGAAAGCTATGCGGGCGATATCGGGTGGAGGCACTCGGAGAGTCCCATCACGGGCATGGAGGTAAATTATATTACAATTCGCATTAGAAGTATGAAATCCTACATTAATTTGATTGGAACAAGCTGCCTAAAATGTGGAGTCGTTTTGAAGAAATAGTACTAATGCTTTATTAGACAATATACTCAAAAAGGTAGTGATATCTTGAATTTTGCCTTGCCAACGAAAAAATGCGGGCTACAGTTTGACTTTGCCTTATTTTAGCAAAGAAATGAGTTCCATTAGATAAGATAGTGACAGAAAATGAGAAAAGTATGATCGTTAAAAGTTCCCGGTCTACATAAATATACTTTTGCATGAATTTGGGCGCTGAAGTGACTAATAAACCGAATCAAATCGATTCATCTAGCCAAAATTTGTGAGGTCCATTGTCAATACATTTGTCTAATGAGTCGAGTTGTTTGATTGGTATATGGGCTTTGTTTCTTTGGCAGATTCGAGAGGTGAGGCCGAAGGTGACCCTAGTGGTGAGAATGGCAGCATCAGTCGCAAACTATGACTACATCATGGATTGGGAGTTTCAAACCGATGGACTAATTAGAGTCAAGGTAAGTTGCAGATAAGGTGTAGAAATCAGACCATTCGTTCAAAATAACATCTTTTGGTGAATATGCTAGAAGGAAATTGACAGTTGTACCACCTCCTTATCATCAACCTTTCGTTTCATCAATTACTGATTACTTCTAATAATGATTCAGTAATTTATTGAAAGTTAGGACCTCCAGCGCAAGGACGTAGATTTAATCACTTGACTGTTGGCCGGTCTTTTTGTATGTGTTGTCCAAAAAGACTCGAGAAAAGAGTTCGGGTGATTAAAATTTCGAATGAATATTCAATTTGAAGTATAAAGTCGCAAGTATTAGTACCACGCATTAGCAGGTTAGCCAAAAAAAGAGATTGCAACCCCATTTGGCGTTGCTCAAAAAGATTACTTTGCATACTCAATTACTTTACGACAGTTTGTTACGTGGAGTTCATTATCTACTTGTGTATCCAGACCAATCTTTGATGGTGGGAGTTTGATATTGGTATGTAGTTCCGTTTTGATTTGTGTAATCCATGACTTTATGGTGTCGGTATCTCATGATTTGTGTTATGTTGGAAGAAAAGTAATATTCTGTTGGAGGACATTTTGATTGTTATTGGTGTGTAGTTCCGTTTTGATTCGTGTAATCCATGACTTTATGGTGTTGGTATCTCATGATTTGTGTTATGTTTTGTAATACCCTGATTTGATCTAATCGGAAGCTGTCGCATGTTTGAAGAAAAGTAATATTCTGACGGTGAAAGGCTCGCCAATTGATTTCTAGTCTAGTGCTGATTTTAGAAATTTCCGGGACAGGTTGGACTTAGTGGTATCTTGATGGTGAAAGGCACCTCTTACGTCAACATGAACCAGGTGAACCAGCAAGAAAATCTATATGGTACCCTATTGTCCGAGAATGTGATCGGAGTCATCCATGACCACTACATCACGTACCATCTCGACATGGACGTCGACGGCTCTGATAATTCCTTTGTGAAGGTGAACCTCAAGAGGCAACGGACGTCACCAGGAGAGTCGCCAAGGAGGAGCTACTTGAAGGCATTGAGGAATGTGGCCAAGACGGAGAAGGATGCGCAGGTTAAGCTCAAGCTCTATGATCCATCGGAGTTCCACATGATCAACCCGTCTAAGAAGACTCGAGTCGGGAACCCAACCGGCTACAAGGTGGTTCCTGGTGGCACGGCTGCTAGTTTGCTCGATCTCGATGATCCTCCCCAAAAGCGAGGGGCGTTTACAAACAACCAGATATGGGTCACTCCATACAACGAGACGGAGCAATGGGCCGGTGGCTTGTTCGTTTACCAGAATCAGGGAGAAGACACTCTTGCAGTGTGGTCTGACAGGTGACCGCTTTTGAATAATAATTACGTTGCGATCTCGAGATTCAAACAGCTTATCTCCTTAAGTAGGTTTTGGGAATGACGGGATTCTCGTGCATTAGCCACCCATTATCTATTCTTCTTTTCCTATTTACTTCAACTGCATAGAGGCCAGAAGTTAATTGTGCGATTGCTTTTGCAGGGACCGGCCAATCGAGAACAAAGATCTGGTGCTGTGGTATACATTAGGGTTCCATCACGTACCATGTCAAGAGGACTTTCCCATAATGCCAACTGTATCATCAAGTTTTGATCTAAAGCCAGTCAACTTCTTTGAGAGCAATCCCATTCTCAGGGCTCCACCTAATGTCGAGAAGGACCTGCCTGTTTGCAAGGCTGCCGCTTCAGCTTGATGCCTCACATTGCTCTTTCTTTTTTCCATTTTCCTTTTTTTTTTTTCCGTTTGGGGTGGGGTGGAATGTGAATACAGGGAGTAGCAGCACATGATGTATCTAACCACGAACCTTCACAATAAATCCATGGAGGAATTTTCCCGGAGGGAAAGTTTGGGATCTTTCAAGACGTATACACAACGTGATCATGTCTATGGGATGATAATCTCGTGTCCAAAATCACATTATATAAATTTTAAGAAACGACCGTGCCCGAAAGTTATGTGCTCCAACTTCATTCTAATATAAACAAAACAAGCTTAGCGTATGTGAGTCTTGGGCTCGATTTTTTGACTTGCATATGTGATTGCAATTTATACTCTTTTTATTTGTACACTTGGTGTGGTGTACTTTGACATGTCTCTCTCTACGTGCAATTGATGGCTTACACGTGGGAGAGAGTTTTCATACTAACATTGTTGGACTTATATTTTTAACAGTTTATGCATTTATAACATATGATAACTTAAGACAATCCACTCAATGGCATACACTACATGCTTAGCAAAACAGTAGCAGATTAGTTCTGCTTGTACTTGATGCCTATAGGTAAGGCTGGATTGAAATATAAAAAAAAAAAATGCTTTTCACCGGCAGAAGTATAAGTTGATCAACATTTTTTAAATACCCTGTCCCTCTTTCCCTCAATTAAAGATCCCATGGGGTGTGTGTGTGTTTGGGCTGCTCTCAGCCTGTCCTAGCATATCAAGTTGCAGATTCCAGGATTGGCATGACAAGGAAAAATCCATTACTTTAGGGGGAGGGGACAAGAAGCAAGTGGAATTTGACTCTTCACTCAAAAGAAAGGAGGATCATCTTCTGAGAATATGGTGACTGATAGAATCAACTCTCCCTTTTCCTTTAGTGCTAACTCTGTTGCATGCTTGGCTCATCCCATGCCTGCCTAAAGTTGAGTACCTGCATGAACCTGTTGTGATTTGAAACTTGAACATCCTAACAAATACTACTAGTGGAACTATCCCTTTCTCTATTTTTGCTTTTAACACATGCGCAACAACATCCAGGTTTACTCATAGGCAGTCTAACAGAAGGCATTGGTGTGTCATTAGGTGCTTTTAGACAAAAGGCGAAAGAGATCTAATCAAAATCCACATTCGATATACGTTAATGAAGCACGATGGGATCTTTGATAGAGGGAAAGAGGAATAGGTGTTTAAATCTTATTCCCTTTAGAAAGGTTGAACAAAAAGGATATATAGAGGAAAATGTAAAGGGACTGCCATCATTTTCTAAATTATTTCTGCAGTAAGATAAGAACAGATAATTTTAGCTTGAGAAACAAACACACCTTAAATATATGCAGCCAAGATCAGCTTAAGACAGATGAGTGTAATCCCGTTTGCCGCTAGTTCATGACTCAAAAAACTTCTCTGTTTTGAACTCTGGTGGATTGGCCCAATCCACAGGGTCGCTCTGCATTAAGATCCCTGTGCATCGCCCAAATATTCAAGAATAGTGTAGCATTCCTTGTATGGTGTATCCACACTACTACGCAAGTCTGACTTGGACACCTTGGTACTAGAAGAGGAACTGCAGGGTGCAACGCAACTGCATCCAAGTACTGTAATTTGTGAAGATCGGACTCCTTAACAATGTTGTTTCATCCCTACAACTTCGTTTAATTCATACTGCACTTATCTAACACTTCTGGATTCTGCAAAAACCTCTGCCATGGTGGCTGTCGTATCAGTTCCTCCTACCACAACGTCCTGTTTCATAGCACAGTTAGAGGGGAAAACCCGCACGAGTTTCCGAGGTTTTCAGGAATACTTCCTCGATTTTGATATGAGAAGGTTAAAATCAGAAACTGTAAGGGCTAGCATATGAAGTAAAAAGCGTACGATCAAGATGGCCTTTATTTGTGTCATGATAATTGGTTTTGCAGTATCTTCCTGCTCTCTAAGCTCCAAGAGGATCTCCAAGAATCCGCTCTTTCTTCTCTCTTAAACGCTCCCCTCGTTTTCATACATTCATCTATCACTGTGTTAAAAAATCCCTCAAACGCATCGCAAGAGCCTCCTCATTTTTCACTCCACTTTCTATATATCAAACCTCGCCAGCACCGGAAAGAAATCAGAAATGTTTGGCTTTCCTACTTCTCTAGTAATACCGGAAACCACCTTCCGGAACTCAACCCCAACATAACTAGCTTTTTCCCCTTACCGCGTGCTCCCCCACAGCTAGCATGCTCGTGACGACACTGATTTCAGTTAGAAAAGTAATATCACCATGTCCATAGGTGTCCCAATTTTGCTATAGAGATCTCTAGTAGTCTTGCTGATCTCATCCTTTCGGAGATTGTAACCGGCTTCAAGGTTGGTACTACTAAGCATGTCCTGAACGAGTACTTTACACATTGCGCCAGTAGGAGCCGTAAGAGGACCATACAATGTCACATCCACCTTATATGATGACTGATTCTGTGATAGGTGGATCGCGGTTAAGGAAGTTCAGGTCTTGACCTCGAACACCTCTTTTCCTTGGAACGATGAGGACAGCGGGATATACAATTTCTTGTTGGGCTGTGAGTTAAGTTGTTTGAAAACAAACAAACTTCTTTATCTCACGTTATTTGAAAATGGGTTTTGAAAAGGGTTTATAAGGGCGAAAGTGCTTTTATTATGCACTGGATAGTAAAATTAGAGTGTGTTAATCCCCACGTTACTCGTGTTCAGGTGTGTGAGTTTAGGCGCAAAACGTGACTTATTTTTGAAAATATTTTGTATTTTCGAAAAAATAGTTTTACTGAAAAAGGTGTGTGATTCATTTAAATTTGTATTTTGATTTATTCAAATAAATTTCTGACAGTTATTTTTAAATTGTTACAACTGTTTTTTCCAAATAGTTGTGTCGTCCAAATTCACACCATTTCAGGTCTTTATAAATACAAGACTGTTTTTTTCAACAGTTGTATCGTCCAAATTCACATCATTTCAGGTCTTTATAAATACAAGGTTTTCAGTTCTTTTCATATACTGACTTATTATTTTCGAAAAACTCTTCCTTTCTGAAAATTATTATAGCAAAAAACGTACACCGCTTCAAAGAGGATTCCAAGAGAAATTTTTGCATTTGTTGTTTGCAGATTCTCAAATATTTTGTTGTATCTTGGAGGATTGTTTGTCATTAATCCGTCAGCAAACTCTGTTTCGAGTGAGGACAAATAAAGCCTTAAAAACTGCGATCACACGTCTCAAAATCTTTATTTACGATTCCAATTCTATCAACAATTGGCCCATGGCTGTCAGCCAATTTCGTGAAGTTTATTGGGTAAGTTTAAGCCAAAAAATGGGAGGTATCCAACTAATGGCAAGCCACGGGGTCCTGGTTACATAAAGCTAATTTTCTCTTTCTTGACTTCACCAATGTCAATATGAACTAGGGATGGCAAAAAGATCCGCAACCGGCGGTTACCCGCCCGGCCCCGCTCCTATAGGAGCGGGGTTTTTTTACTTTGACTGGGCCACGGGACGGGTATGGTTTATTTTTAAAAAATCCGCAACGGGTTAGGGGCGGGTATGATATTTAGTCCAAACCGCCCCGGTACCCGCCCCGCCCCGGTACCCGCCCCGCCCCGCGACCCACTCTCGCCCCAGTACACTAACCCTATTCACCCTTTAATCCTAGCCGTCCATCCCACATGTATATAACATATCCTTATCATCCCCATTCCCCAACCCTAATTTCCAATCATCTCTCACTCTCTGCCGACAGCTTCAGTTCTCTCCCCATCGTGGCGCCTCCTTCTTCTCTTCAGTTCCTTCCCCATCGTGACTGCTATGCTGTGCTGTTTATGAACTCACTGTGAGATCATAAACAGCTTGTTCTGGCTCTCTTGGCAGTGGCAGTAGAATACTGCATAAGGGTAAGGCATAGTATGACATGCTACCGCCTTAGGAACCGAGATGTCTCTGGGAACTTCCAAGATAGTATAGTTTTGCAAAAGGGTTGTGGGTTTCGTAAAGTATGTGATGGTGGTTAAAACCTTGAATTGTGTCTCAAATCCGAGGATTTCACGCGCAGAATCAAGCATGGACTCCAAGGAGGTAGCACAAAACTTAGTTTCTCCTTTCGTGGATTCGAACTCACACTGTCTAAGTGTTTCTTCCATGGCTTTGGCCTGGGGGGAGCCTTCAGAGAAGGAGAAGAGTTTAAGAAGGGGTTTGGGCTGGGCTGGGCTGGGCGGGGATGGGATGGGATGGGTTTTTTAAAGTATGTTAGGGTCGGATGTGGTACTAAGGTTACAAAACCCGGCGCGGGACGGGTGCGGGCCGGGGTGGGATTTCAGGGGTAGCAGGGCGGGTTCGGATTTTAGCAGATCCGACCCGCCCCATTGCCATCCCTAATATGAACCAAAAGATAGGTAACCCCACAAGTCAAATTGTGAGAACTGCCTGAGCAACCTGGTCTTTCCTGTTGCTACATTCCCACCACCATGCCCAGTGGTTGCAAATTGTACCGGTGGTCATATCTAGAAAACAGGTTGTAGAAGACTGAATCATGGTCGGAACCTAGGGATCTCTGTGGAATTGTTGAAGACTGAACCATGTGAAAGCCAGCTTATCACGATAAACATTTTTTCATTTAGAAAACAGGTTGAAGTGATAAAATGATTTGACGCACAGATATCTACTACAGTGAAGAGGGAGAGACCTCTCTAATTTCAATGACGACGGCTGCACCACCCGAAATGATTTAGACTCCAAACCAGACTAGAAGAAGCAGACTCGTGACCCTTTAGACTACAAAAGAATACACTGACGTGGTGTTAGTGACAATAAATCACAATACATGTCATACTATGCCTACTCGTTGAGCAACTGACCTACCCACTTGGCATCCCTCGATCACTAAGCCCACTTTTGTCCCTGCTCGTCGGGTGGGTCTTGCAGTCAAGCTTCCTTCTGCCTTTGCACTCGAGGGCCAATCTCCAACTGTCCTTATGAGGCCTTTGCACGCTTCCATCACCTTAGAAACTATTTTGTAATATTACGTTAAGGCCCTCATTTATCGTGCTACGATAATGTGAAGTGTTAAACGCAACTTATGTGTACCGGTAAAACCCAAGATTTTTTTCATCTTGATTCAGAATCATAATCCTATAAGCTTAACTGTTAGCTAAATATGAAGACTACGTTGTCTTCAGAGTTCAAATTCAATTGGAAATGCAGGTAGGAGAGCTTCTTCTCTCAACTTGTGATAGTCTGACGGTTTCCAGTGGGGTAATCAAAGTGTAAATGTATGGACTACAACAGGCATTACTTTGTGTGCAGTGATGTGGCACGAAATATCTTATCCAGCCAAACTCTTGAGGCATTCATTTACTGGAACCTTATAATCCTGCTAAAGGAAAGTATCTTATCTAGTCCAATCCAATACTACGACAAAATGTTAGGTTCGAACCCACCCTTTTGGAACTTAGTGAGCAATAAAGGATTGCTAAGTCATATGCATGCTTGCTTCAGACACTCGACAAAGACATCAGTAAAGGACACATACCTCCATATTCTGCCTATCAAAACAATGGCGAAGCAACATTCTACATGCAAGCACTCTGTAATGAAAAGTCAAAGAGGCACCATAATTTGACATGATTAGTAAGTCACTGTTTGCTTTTAGGCAAAAACAATACTCAGAAAATCAATGAAATCCCAGTTCAAGCAAGTGAAAGGAAAGACGGAGAAATCTCAAAAGGACTGCCACATTTTTAACTGAGCGTAAGGTATACGGCATCGACAAAAGCAAAACAAATTTTGTTCTCACTTTTGGGGAAAGAAAGGCCTTGTAAATACTCACCTAAGAGCTGCTAAATACAAACATGAAATGGAAAAGTATAAAAACTCGCAAGAAATCTTCGAGTACTTGCACTCTTCACTTGCCATCCGAGAGCATTTGACGTGCAAATTATACTACTACGCTTACAGTTCCATATTTGATAACCTTTGAGACGGGGTAGCGATAAGCGGTGTTCTCTTCTTTAGAACAATTCCAAAATTTTCTGAAAGATCAAGCACTTCATCCCTTGGCAAGTGCCACTGGAAAGAATGCAAGAGCGAAGCCAGCAGGTACATCACCATTTTTTCTGCTAGTGGAATGCCTGGGCATATCCTTCTTCCAGATCCAAAGGGAAGAACATGGAAGTTGCTGCCAGTGTAATCATATCTTGTAGTGTCGTAACACAAGAACCTCTCAGGCTTAAACTCGGATGGGTTATCCCAAACGTTAGGATCCACATGTATAGCACAAACATTCACCAAGACCCTAGAATTCTTCGGTATGGTGTACCCACCAACTGTACAAGATTCACTTGGACGCCTTGGGACTAAGAGAGGGGCTGGAGGGTGTAATCGGAGTGTTTCCTTCACAACTGCATCCAAATACTGTAATCTGGGCAGATGGGACTCTTCTACGATATTGTTCATCCCTACAACTTAGGTCAACTCATCCTGCACCTTTTTCATCACGTCTGGATTGCGCATTATTTCTGCCATCAACCACTCTACCGTGGTTGCTGTTGTATCGGTCCCGCCTATCACAACGTCCTGTTACAAATATTAGTAAGCATATTAGTCAGTTCTGCTTGTGCAAGTAAACCTTTGATTGGGAATTAATCCTTCCAGTTGCATGATATAATAATGCAGCTCAGAAATTGATAGTTAGAAAAAGGATATTCACATCATATCAGTAGAGTGAAAAAGATATGCACCACGGTTATCAAACCAGCTTACCACCAAAATGGCCTTTATCTGTGTCATGCTAATTGAAGTTGAAGCAAGTTCCTGCTCCTTAAGCTCCATGAGAATCTGTAGAAAATCCTTCCTTCCATTGTTATTGCACGTTCCTTCTATGTTGGTGGGAACCAATTTCACACGTTCATCTAAGACACCGTCAAATATTGTCTCGATGCGTTGAAATAGCCTCTTCATTTGTTGCTCCACTCCCTGTATATCAAACCTTGCAAGTATGGGAAAAAAATCAGATAAGTTTGGCTTCATCACGAGATCGGTTATTCCTGATACCACCTCCCGGAACTCGGCTCCCGCCATACTGATCTTCTGCCCTTCAAGTGTGGCTCCCCACAACATGCTCATGACAACATTAATTTCAGTCAAGAATGTTAATTGACCAATGTCCATTGGAGAGCCAACCTTGGAAGAGATGTCCCTAATAGTCTTCCTAACTTCATCTTTTCGAAGATTACAACACGCCCCCAGATTGGTATTATTCATCATCTCCCGCACGAAAAGTTTGCGTAGTGTCCGCCAGGAGGAGCCGTAGGAGGACCAAATAATATCACGTGCACCATATGTGACAGCCAAAGCTGCAATGGAGGGATTGCGGTTAGCAAAGGTCGTGTCTTTGTCGCGAAGCACCTCTTTTGCTAGGGAAGGAGAAGACACCACGATGCACAGTTTGTTTCCAAGCCAGATCTTGTAGATTGGGCCATAGCAGCGAGCCAATTTCGTGAAACTTGTAAGTAAGTTGGTACCAAGAAACGGGAGTAACCAAGTACTGGCAAGCCATGGGGGCCTGGTGGCAGTGAAGCCATTTCCTTCTTCGGCTTTGCCAACGTCTATATGCACCAAAAACCTGCTGCAATCACAATTGACATAATAAGCAAGTCACTCTGGTTGCTACCTTCCCACCACCATGCACATCGGTTGCATATAGTACCTCCAATCCTGTATAAAACATCTGATAACATGTTTAAAATTGCCATAAACTTCAGAAGAAAGTAAATATCTATAGCTTTGCAGGATCACCAGCAGTATCCCACTATATATTATACTCGAGCGGTTCAAAGAGGAACCAATACATCAGTGTAGACACATAATATTCTGGCTCATGAGATGAGAAGTTGCCTCGGCAAGTCAAGCTTCTTAGCCATAAAAAGACAACAGATCATCAATCGCCAAAGTTGGTATGTTGACAAGTTGCAAAAAAAAAATATATAATTTCCACATAAAGGTTAAGCTTCTCAGCCATAAAAAGATAACAGATCATCAATCACCCCAAGTTGGGCATGTTGACAGATTGCATGAGGAAAAAACAAATAACTTTTGGAGATACTCTAATTACATGGCTTATTTTTATTTCGACTCTGAAAGGACATTAGACAAGTCCATATTTAGTAAATAAAGGAGGCTGCACAACAAAATAATGCTGTTATCCGTTTATGAAACCTGTTTCAATAGGTTGGCTGCGGATGACAACGCTAATATTTCCTTCGTATGTTATAATACGAAACTTCCGTATATAATTTAACAATGGAGAAAACAATAATTACGAACATGATACAATAAGACAAGAACAAGAGAAAAGCTGTTCAACTTGATCCCTGGATATTGCTTTTGGGTACTGAAGAGAAAGCTAGACAAACCGAAAATAATAAGATAGAATCACTGAAACATTTTCCATAATGCACAATGTTTGGCACCTCTTAAGGTTTCTACTTCGGTTTGAGAATTTGATGTCAAATGAAGAGCACGCTGTTGAAAGATCAATATCAATAAGGAAAACATCATTAGGAAACAGAGAACAAGATAAAACAACTCAAGGCTAGGAACTTCTTACTGAGAAGCAAAAAGAAAGTACAAGTAACTGACAAACAAGCGAGAACAATCCTCCTTTCAAGAAACATAACGTGTCCCATTGAGAGGTCTGCTATACATCATGTATGTTTCTATGCATAGAGCTCTGAGTTGGAAAACCTTGGTGTTGGGACAAGAACCAGAGGTGTCGATTTCTTTGTAACAAGTCCGAACTTATCTGACAGATCCAACTCTGTCCCGAAGGGCAATTTCCACTCAAAGGAATGCAAGAACGTAGCCAACACGTATGTTAACATCCTTTCGGCCAAGGGAAGCCCTGCACATATCCTCCTGCCTGAGCCAAACGGAAGATACATGAAATTGTTCCCAGAGTAGTCCACCTTTTCAGTTTTGCTTAAGAACCTTTCAGGCTGGAAATCCAAGGGTCTGTCCCAAATTTGGGGATCCCTTTGCATAGCCCAGACATTGACAAGGACTTTAGTCCCCTTGGGAATGGTGTATCCACCAACAGTGCTAGTTTGGCTGGGTGAACGTGGGACTAAGAAGGGGGCTGCTGGGTGAAGTCTGTGCGTCTCCTTCACAACTGCTTCAAGGTACTTCAACTTTGGTATATGGAATTCTTCTACGATGTCGTTCAGACCTACAACCGATGTCAATTCTTCACACAATTTTTGCATTACCTTTGGATGCCTCATCAACTCCCCCATTACCCATTCAGACATGGCTGATACTGTGTCAGTCCCAGCAGCCACAATGTCCTGTTGGCACAATATCATTGCCATTTAGGAACCAGTTTAAGAGAATAAAACATATATGGGTGGGCAACATCGTTGACCTTAGTTTCGATATTGTGATTATTTAGTGCATGATACTAACCAACAATTTTAAGACATAAATTTCAATAATCAAGGGAACATTCAAAAGTTTCATACATAATTTTCAGATATTAGATCCTTTGGTTAGAAACTATAGGAGTAAATGCACGTCGGATTTAGTAGGCATTGCTTGTGTTCTTTTTGGTCTATGCAAGTATGAAGCTCCTAGCAAGGGCATCTACACTTTCGATTCAGACAAGATACAACCCAGGTGATGACTAATGACCAGAAGGCAGAAGGAACAAATGAAAATAAGCAGAGATCATATGCTATTAATAAATATATGAAAAGGGGAAGAACCATCATGTGGTCTAGTTTGTTGCGCAAATTCCAATTCTCTGGAGTTTGTTGGGCTTAAAGTGAAAGTCTTAGGCTCCCTTGGATACGGGAAAAAGAAAGACAAAAGCAACAAAGTCCCTCATATCTTCAATCTTATAACCAGTTACCACGTCAAACAAGATGTAAAGTAATGAATAAGAAGTGATTCAAAATCCAAACAGGGTCTACACTTTCAAGTCCAAACATAAATCCAAAACCAAACTTTGATCAAAGTCCTGGAACATTCTACCTATAAATTGTCAGAACTCTGGGGAAATGGGAACCATAGAAGTGGTTACATAAAGGTGCAAAAAAAGTTGTCACTTTCTAATTTGTTTCCCAATTTCATGGAAAACAAATGAGAGAGAATGAACTCCTTTCCACACTGTTAACCCTTTAACTTATCCGAATGACAGTACAGGTAATAGGGAAAGAATGTAATGAAATAAGTCTCAACCTTAGCTCTAGCAATATCCGATACTCGTGGCATTACTTGCCATGTTAGTGGTGCCATTTATACTATTATGTTCCCGCCTAGGGAACTCGAACACGCTGCTCACATCGCTTTGTGTAGTAAGATCTTAACCCACTCACACCCTCACACAAGAAATACAACCTTACCAATGCAAAATTAAGGACACATATAGACTATGAATGCACAGCCCCCATACCCCCAACACACACACAAAAACAAACACTTAATGAGAGAGAGAAATTGACAACGTGAGTAATGAGTCGAAGCGTTACCAAAAGCAAGGACTTCATATGCTTCAGCGTGATCGATGATCCAGAACCTTGTTGGTCCCTCAATTCAAGAAGGGATTGCACAAAGTCCTTTTGTGTTGCATTCATCCTTTTTGCCGCGTTGACTTCCATCCGTTGCTCAAGTAGAGAATCAAAAATCTGCTCAACCCATAGTGAGATCTTCTTTGTTTCCTTCTCTATTCCCTGGATATCAAATCTAGCAAGGCTCGGGAAAAAATCTGAAATATTTGGCTTTTCCATTAGCACAGAGAATGCAGATACTGCTGCCCGAAACTCAGCCCCAAAACTAATACTCCACTCGTTTCCTTCCGGTGTACCTCCCCACAACATGCTTGTTGTTGCATTGAACACAGTCAGAAATGCTAATTGACCTATATCAATGGGTGTGCTGACTTTGCTATACACATCTATAACGATCTTCCTGACCTCATGCCTGCGGAACATGTAACAAGCATCAAGATTTCGATTACTTAGCATCTCATGCACAAGTACCTTGCGTAACATTCGCCAAGTGGAACCATCAGGAGCAAAGACAATATCACTAGCATTATGCGACATAATCAGTGCTGCTACCGTAGGGTCACGATTGGCGAATGTTCTGTCTTGTTCCCGTACCACCTCTTTGATCACTGCTGGAGAGCTTAACACGACGCATAATTTGCTACCAAGCCAGATTTTAAAGATTGGTCCATGGACTCGAGCCAATTCAGCGAATGAGCGGTGGAGGTTTGTGCCAAGAAAGGGAAGGTAGCCGAGTAGTGGCAAGCCACAGGGACCTGGAGGCAACCGAGTCCTTCCATGCCTCAACTTCCTGAATGCCCATATGACTAAAAGGAGTGTTACTAATGTGATTGACGCTACAAAATGTTTTTGAGAATATTCACCTCTCGCCATGCTACCAGGTCACAACCAGTACCATGTCCCAGAAGTTGCATCTAACATGCTTGATATATATAGAAGATAAATGCGAAGCGAACAAGTAAAGTGGGAAGAGCTTCCAATAGTGCAAGAGTGATATGGTCCTCAGAGTTGCTAGTGTGGATCCAAAACCGATAGCATAAATAACTAAAAGGGAGCAAAGCCAAGTCTAGAGAACCTTAAACCAGTCATCTGGAACAACAATATACAAATGATTGGGCCCCAATACTTTAGGATCTTATTCATACTTTGTCTTACGGAAAAATGCTAAATACTGTAATAATTTAAGGTTGTCAACCAGATTTGGTTGTTCTGAGGTCCTTGTAGGCGTGCATGAACCAAATTGCTCAAAATGCCTTATCTCTGATGTTAAGTTAGAGAAAAACCGATTGACCAAATGTGGAAACAGGTATGTGAATGTGAATTTACTCGAATCAGTACACCAGAAAGGTTTACTGGATTCCAGATTCAGCATCTTGCTCTGTTGAGGGAGGATGCTACGAACTATACGAGACGTGTCATGAAATGCACCTTTTAGTTGCGTGATCAAGCGCGTTTGAAGTTAACTTGTGGGTTTATGCTTGGCTTGTATATCTTGACGTTTTACCTAGTCAATCTTGTAGATTTGATCTTCAGGCAACAAGGAGTTGGACATGAACTTGCAAATACTATGATGACGAACCCACATGACAATGACTCAATAACAACAGACATTTTGGTTGAAATTCATGGGAAGGAGTGAACACAAAGTAACTAACAGTGACGCTATACGATCAGTATCCCCTGCTGTTGGCTTTAATAACAACATAAATTTAGCGCTCTAAAGAAGCGGCAAATCATTTTTTAGCCCAAAAGTTTTGCAATATGACAGTGACGATAAATTGTAAAGTGATCTACGAATACTTCCCAGAAACTCGTACCCATATTATCCTACTAGCCCAACTTCTACCTAACAACCACTGCCTTCTATTGTATCTTCATTGCCCCCAAAGTGCATTTCCACAAGCAACTTGTACTTCATCTTTTGCAAAGCCAAGCCCCAACATGTATTTCAATTACCAAGCCACCACCCCATCATCCTTTAGTAACCATACACACTTCAATTTTATCTAAATCTCTGTTACGAGAAAACGCAGCAATGAGCATTTAAAGAAAGAATATCAAACAGAGAAAACAATCGCATGACACGGAGATTTAACGAGCTTCACCATCTGGCTACCCCCTTAGAGCATAACCTACTTGCTATTTCACGAGGCTCTCCCTCACTGGTGTAACATCTAGAGAACCCTAGAGCAAAAATCCACATAATTACGAAACTACGGCTGCCGTACTTTCCTACGGCAATGTAACCTGCTGAAATCAGGCTTCGCGAGTAACAATATCAAACACCCATCATTCATAATCTGCTCAAATGACGATTCAAAACACTAATATTCAAACCACGGTCATTTATTCATTCAGAGATATGGTTTTCATAATTCGGAGCCGATCAAATTGTTCACTTAATGTAAATTAAAAAAGAAGGCATACTTACAAATTTTCCCATAAAATCGAACTGTCTGGCGAACATCACGACAGCGGTGTCGCACTCCCTCGTACCATGACCACAGTACAGTAATCGCTCTAGCTGAGGACCATTGTTGGCTGGATGCAATTCGTCGCCAAAAGAATTCCTATCCTTCATTTGAAAAGTAATTTGTCGCTATAAGCTTTGGCAAGACAAGTGGGCGTCGAATAAACTCATCTTCAGTATTTTAGGAAAAAAATATAATCAACAAACCATTCTTTTGACAGCCAAAAAAGGTACATACTTGAATAAATTCTTTGTTTTCGATGTCACTCAGTAAGAACAAACACCTTAGTTGAGAAATGAGATAATGTAAACAAATAGCTTATTCTAATAGGGTTATGACGGAAAAAATATGCGAATAAAATTTTAATTTCTCTGGTAAATGGACACACACACACATGTATATGTAAGTGTATATATTTTTTGTGTGTGCGTCTCTAATTGATGAAAACTTCGAAATCATACAGAAAAGGTATTACGTATAAAATTGATAAACGCTTTGGTATGATGTATATAACTATGCATTTTTGCGTGCTAATATTTTGTGCAAAATAAATAAAAATTTTTAACTTTTGTTGGACCGACACTTCTTAGATAAGCTTATGATTGTACTGAGACTTCTTAGATATGCTTATGAACCACTCGTCCTTTTTTTTTATTTTTTATTCTGTTAGATATAAAAGGTTTTAGGGGAAACTTTGTCCAAAATCTTTGCCATGGCTTAAGATCTTTTGTCCAAATTCAGTAACAATTGCTTGTTCTAATCAGTTGGCATCTGCAGCAGATCATACTAAGCATAGAGTCCCAAACTAGATGACCGTTGAGGTTGAGAGGGGATGGCATCAAATGGCACCCTCTTCTTTAGGACACTTCTCTTAAAGATCAAGCACCCACTTTATGACTAACAGCCCCAAAGAGGGGCGATCACCGTCTTTCCATCTCTGCCCCTTCCCAGTCTTTAGATGCACATAAAATTTTGGGTTAATTACACCCATGTCCTTGAGATTTTGGTGAAATTACACGCGTGTCCATAAGTTTGTAAAATAGACACTTATGTCCTTTGACCTAACTGAAATACTTAAATACATAACAGTTTGGATACAATGACCAGAATGCCCATCACTTACAAATCTAATTCTTCAAACGCCATTCTTCCTCCCACCACCACCATCACCCTCCACCCCTTAACACTTCTTCATCTTCGAAAACACACACACATACACACACAAACACGAACACACGACAACCAATTGCTGAATTTTTAATCCTTAAAATGTGAAATCTACAAATAAATTCTATAAACATCAGATCTCCATGGCTCGCAGCGGTTCTATATGTCCGGAATATGACCACCCCATCAAGGGAGTCTTGTCACCGTCCCATCTCCATCATGTCGCCGCCCCATTTGCCATCTTCCATAGCTGTCCGACAGTGGTGGTGCCAAGGTTGGGGTGGTGGGCAGTGGGTACTGAAAGGAAGCCGTCACAGACGTGAACGACTCTGCCCATGCCAAACTCACGCTGCCAACGGCCTAAAATGCACCGCCACCGTCCCCAATTCCATACCCACAACCACCAACCTCTGCCGCAACCACCACCAACTACCTGTACAACCACCAAGGTAATCCTCCCCACCTTCGCCCCCCACACCTCTGCGTCACAGTATTCCAAACCACCGTGTAGATCGAGCAATTGTTTAGGTATCTATTGCAATTAATTGGTTCAAATTGCAACCTCACGATAGCAAGTCTTAGATCTACAGTGATGATGGCGGTAGCTAGATGGATGAGGCGATAGGAAATGGCGAAGGTGGGTGCAGCGACGGGGAGGGGGAGGGTGGGTGCGACGATGGGGTGAGGGTAGGGTAAGGGCGAGGACTGGGTTGGGGGAGGCTGAGGGCGGCGATTGGGTTTGGGGGAGGCTGGGGGCAGCGACGGGGTGGGTGGAGGGTGGGGGGCAGCGGCGGGGTAAGTGGAGTTGGAGAGACAGAGAAGGTTTTTTTGGAAACCTTAATTTAGAGGTGTATACTTTATATATACAAAATGAGGTAGAATTGTCTTTTAAAGAATACGTATTGATGATATAAATAAATACGTATATTTTTTAACGGATCAGTAATGAAAGGATACATTTGTTACCTTTTGAAATATTGTGTTATTAACTGTAATTTTATCCAAACAACATGGACATTGATGTAATTAACCCTAAAATTTTCTTTCCTCCTTTTATTCGATCGTTCATTGTTATGTTCAAATTTCTGGATGGAGAGTGGTCAATCCATCCGCACTGGGCACCCTGGCCGCCATCTTCGTCACCTCCACCACAAACTGACCAACTTCACCGCCATACGCGCCACCGTCAAGAACTAACCACTATGAAGCAAATTCAAGATAGAGAAATGCATCTGACTTTTAATCAACTGAAAAAAATAGACAACATCAACACCACTATTGCACGATTTGCAGCCCATTTCCTTCCATCCCATCATCACAACAACGGCCGTCCAAGCCACCATCAACACCACTATTGCAACCCATTTCCCTCCATCCCATCATCACAACCACGACCGTCCAAGCCACCATCATTGTGGGTGCCACAGTACCCAATTTTGTCACCGGCAACACCATCACCAACATCACTCCACACGGCCAAACACCCATTTCTACAAACGCACCTAGCACCACCCTACCATTACCAATACCCATCAGCCATCACCCCATCACCATGCTCAAATATTTTCAGCACATCAACCCAATTGACGGGCTTGAGGTTGAGTGTGGGCATTGGGATCGGGGGCTGATGAACGGGGACGGGCTTCGACGATGATAGCGGCAGTGGAGGCAGGTGTGGCTGCGGCTCCGACCAGATAGCGGGCGAGGACGACGAAGGTGAAGAGATAGTCGCACGGGCGACGATCTTTATGGCCGTCTTGTAATCAAACTATGGGGATCTAGATTTTTTTTGAATGAGATCCCACGGGATAAGAATTAGAGAAATCGGGTGAGAGGTGATTGAAATGAAGAAGATGGCTTGGGCGAAGGATGGTGGTGGCATCGTCCATCTAGCGAAAGAGGTCCATCAGCGGCATCGTCGGTCTGTCTTCCGTCGGCGTCCTTCCTTGGGCGGAGTCGTCCACCGGCATCATCGTCGACGCTGCGAGATAAAGAGAGACTGATTAAGTGAGAGAGTGAGAGATAGACAGATCTGAGACAGAGAGTGAACGATTAGATCAAAGGGCACAGCTGGAAAAAAAAGCTAACTGCCCCTTTTTTGGGCGGTTAAGCAGAATTCTCGTTAAAAAAAGAAAAGAGATCTTAGCCGTCCGTAATCACGCTTGGACGGGCGGGATAGGAGTCGGATAAATAAGCATTTCTTCACCGATAGAGATCGCCCCCCTTTGTGTGTGTATGTGTGTGTGAGTGATGGAAGGTTCGAGATGGTTTGAAGACGGTACTTCGTATCTTTTTAAAAAATAAAATCGATAGACACTCTGGTACGATAATTAATAGAAATTCGAGACGGTACGAAGACGGTACTACGTATCCTTTTACTGAATAAAATCAATAAACACTTATATATATATATATATATATATATATATATATATATATATATATATAACTATGCACTTTTGCGCTAAAATTTTGTGCAAAATAAATAAAAATTTTCAACTTTTTTGCACCGACACTTCTTAGATAAGCTTATGATTGCACTAAGACTTTTTTTTGGGTTAAGAGGAGAAAAATATTATATGTAAAAGATTTTACAAGCCGGTCAGATCATCTATTTTACAGACATAAAGACATCATTAATTGCTATCAATAACAGTACACATTAACAACTAACCTATATACCTGATACAAATTACAATTAGATTGAATCAGAACATATCATACACTTCAGCATAACTTTTGTAACTTGTCGAGGTGTACGATTACAATTAAACAACAAAACACATAAAAATACAACACATATTACAACGAGAAGGACAATTGGAACCGCGCCAAACAAAGATGTACTCGATCATCTATGGAACCACAACACAAATATAAGAGGCGAAGGATCCATCAACACCGCATGGTTCACTCTCTTCTACCAGCATTTCCAATCTCAAACGAAACGTTATCGTCTAGACCGGCACCGAAGCATCGACCACATACTATGGGCTAATCTAAAATACAACCCCCAAAACCCCAATACAAACCTAAAGATATGCTTATGAACCACTCGTCCTTTTTATTTTGTTGGATTGGATACAAAAAGTTCTTAGAGAAAACTTTGTCCAAAATCTTTGCCAAGTAGGGCCTAAGACTTTTTTCCAAGTTCAGTAACAATTGCTTGTCCTAGTCAATTGGCATCTGCAACAGATCATACCAAGCATAGAGTCCCAAACTAGATGACCTTTGAGAGGGGATGGCATCAAATGACACCCTCCGGTGGCGGAAAGAAGCACAAGGTGGGCACTTATCCGAAGAAAAATTTTAACTCGAATAATCAAAATATAATTGCTTACTAGACTCCCTATATTGGTACGATCTTAGTATGGTCAAATGGATTCAAGTGAAATATTCCGATAATTTTATCAATAGGCATTTAGTAAACCCGCTATAGACCTGTGATTGATTCGGCAAGCAACCAGTTTTTTTTTTTTTTACGTCAAGTTATTTTCCCGCTTTTTCATGTACCAAAAGGACTTGAAGATTGGACTCCTTTCTACCATTCAACCTAATTATTTTCAATACACCATTATATCCCGTGCACCATGTATATAAACCACGATGATAAAAACACATTCTTTTCAGGCTACTTACCATGACTTACTTCTTATCATAAAAGTTGACGGACACCATAGTCTCACTTTGACAACGAAACTAATGAAACCACCGCCGGCCAAAATGAAATTATCACTGAGGCTGAAAAAAATGGAGAACAGAGTCCTGAAGATGGTTGATGCTTAACGGTGATGACTAGTGGGTATATGAAATCAATTCATGAAAAAACTGAAAACTAAAGGAAGATGAAGATAAGAAGAAACGTAGGTAGAGAGAGATGACATGGGAAGAGGGGCTGAGATGGTCCAACAGAAAGATATTGCTGATGGGCCTTTGCTGGAGGTGAGCGATGGACTAAGCGGTGGGGGTGGAAAGCTAGCTACCTGCCTTGGTACCCTATAGACGACACTGTTGCAAAGCTGGACTGAAATGGACGGCAGCAGGTGGGCACGTGCCCCCCTGTGCTCCCTGCTGCCTCCGCTACTGACACCCTCTTCTTTAGGACACTTCCTCTGAAAGATCAAGCTCTTCATCCATGGCAAGTGCCACTCGAACAAGAGTGTAAGAGTGACCCCGACACAGACAGTAACATTTTTTCGGCAGGGCAATTCCTCCGCACAGCCTTTTCCCAGATCCAAATCGAAGACCCTGAAAATTGTTGCCAGTGTAATCATATTTTATGCTGCCATGACTCGAGAACCTCTTAAGCTTAAACTCGGATGGGTCGTTCCAAACGTTGGGATCCATGTGCATGCCCAAACGTTTAGAAAGACCCTAGCATTCTTGGGTATGGTGTACCCTGCTACCTTACAAAATTGACCTGGACTAATAGACGGACTACGGGGTGTAATCGGAACGTTTTCCTTCACAACTGCATTCAAATACTGTAATCTGGGCAGATGGGACTCTTCAACATTGTTGTTCCTACCTATAACTTCAGTCAACTCGTCATGCACTTTTTTTTATCACGTCTGAATCGTGCATAACCTCTGTCATGCCTACAGGGGTGTCCTGTTACGAACACTTGTTGGTGTTTTTCCAAAATATTACGTTACTTTTGACGTTTTATTTTGTGTGTCAAAATAGTATGAAAGGAAGGTAAAGAGGTAAAGATGGAAGAATCTTACGTGGAAAAGAATTGAAAAAATAACTGGCTATATAATAAAAAGTCCCACATAATTATTCACTAACTAATATGCTAAGTTGTATGAATGTAACCATCACACATGCGCACGTGAGCGTGGCAGTGGGCTGTGAGGTATAATGTGGCGCTTTGATGGCGCACTTTGCAAGGACGCGAGACGCCTTAAAGTCAAAGTTTTCGTGACCAAATATGGGCCGTCAGTTTGGATGGCTATGATCAACAGGTTGGTTGTATTGGTTCAGTGAGACTTGCCTATTGGGACCTGGGTAGTTATTGGTTTGAAATATCTACCGTTTTTCTTAATATTCTCTAGTTTAACAATTCAGACCGATTGAGTACATGGTGAAAGGTGTGACCTCTGGTGAGCAGCAACTAGTGTTCTATAAATATAGTAGAAATTTCTATAGAATTCTTTTTTGTAGAAATATTATCTAGTTACACACATTTCTTTGGGATATTTATAGTTGTCAAAAGGACCGGGCTGCCCGCGGCTGGTCCGACCCTTTCAGTGAACAGTACGGCCCTAAATAGTTGGGCTTTGGGCTGGGCTTGGACCAGGCCGAGGTTTCACCCAAAACAGCCCGGGCCGCCCAACCCGAAATTGGCCCAGTTTTGTCCCGCCCCGAAAAAAGCCCAAATTCAGCCCGGTTTTAGACCCTTTTTTGGCCCGGATTTTGGCCCTACAATGGGCTGGCCCATTTCATTTCAAAAATTATTTTCCTTCCCCTTTACCCCCAAACGGCCATTTTCTTTAATATCTATGTTTTCTTTGATACGATTTTGGATATTAATGACTGAGGTCTATGCAAATTTTTGTCCGCCTAAGAATTATTTATTGTTTTATCCATCAAGTCTTAGCTTTTTTATTAATCTTCAATTTTTTCTACTTGTCTCAAAATCAGGACTTCATTGAAAAAACTCTAATAAAATACTATGGTTTGAGAAACATAGTTGTTGGTACATTGCAATGAGTTTAAAGTCGGTACTGATAAGTAAACCTAGAGATAACACAACGAATGAAGTGAAATAAATTTGGGAGAATCTAGCAATATCCCCATTTGTCGCCAAAGATATAGCATTTTTGTCGCTAATACTTTAGTGACAAAAATTCAGATGCGTATAACCGCGAATCCTAGTAAGAAATAACATATAAACAGATTTCAAATTCAAAGTTTAGGTGCACTTTGATGGTGCACAAAGCAAGATGTGTAAGATAGTAAATTCTAGGGTCAAATACACGTAGGTACCCTGAAACTACCACAAAATCTCACTTGAGGGTCTCAAAGTTTAATTTTTACACATAAGGGCCTGTAACTCCAAATTTGCAACAAGTAAGGGTATCCGTCTAAATTCTTAACGATTCAGCCCTTTACGTCAGGGGCATTTTTGGAAACTCAGTGGCATCAGCACCGCACCGTGGAGACCCCCAGCTCAAACTCCGGCCAAGCACACGCCACCGGAGTCGCCGTCGACGCAAAACCGCCAGCCGTCGCCGTGAACCGCCGGCCATCACCGTGAAGTGGTCGAAGTGCCGAAGCAGATACAACATCTCAACAAGAGAGAGAGAGAGAGAATAGAAGACGCAGCAGTGCCACCATCGGACTCGCGCCGTCACCACCGTGACTAGCAATAGCGCTAATCGCCGTCGTCGCGCTGCTACCAGCTTCCAAATCAAAGTCACAGTTCCGAGCCACCGCAACCACAGGAAAAGCGTCACCGTTGTCCACCACAACTGACGACGACCTCTGTCGGCCCAGACGGAGCTCGCCGTCACTGCCAACTACAGCTCCGCCAAGGAGCAGGCAATCAACGGTGGGCCATCAAATCCGGTCTACCTGCACAGCGCAGGCTAGGTCTGTGTGCGGCTCCACCGCATGATCCGATCGATGCCTCTTCCATAGAGTTGTCAAAGGGCCGGGCTTGGGCTGGCCCAGCCCAAGCCCATCGGGCCTGTTGTGGGACCGGGCCGGGGCCGGGCCAGTGGGGCTGCCAACCGGGCCGGGCCAGGCCGGGCCTGCCGAAGGCAAACCTAGGCCCAGTCCAGGCCCTGGCCCTAGGCCCAATATCTAGGGTCGGGCTTGGGCCGGGCCCGGGCCCTTTTTTTTTCTTGTTATTCAATTTTAAATTTCATCTCTAGGCAATATTCACAATTTAACGAACCTAATCTTTATCCTTTTATTTCATTATAAGTAATATACATATATATGTATGTATGTATATACATATTTATTTGTTAGCCATTATATTTTTTATTATATGTTAAACATTTTCATACTCTTCTTGATGAGCTTTATTAATAAAATCTTAACACATAACAATGCTGTTGGGGGGGGGGGGTAAAAGTGGAATTTTGGAAAAGGGGTGGAAGAAAGGGGGGGAAAAGCAAAAAATTCAAACAAGTGGTGGGGCCAAAACCGGGCCAGACCCAGGCCGCAAACCGGGCCAGAACAGGGCCGACTTCTGGCCGGGCCAAACTCGGGCCGTTTTCGGGCCGGGCTTTTTCGCAGAATCTGAAGGCCTGGTCCAGGCCCAGGCCCCAAGCCCGCTTGTGCTGGGCCGCTACTGTTCATGGACGGGGCCCGGCCAGCCCGGGCCAGAACCGGGCCGGGCCGGGCCAGCCCACGGGCCGCCCGGCCCGTTTGACAACTCTACTCTTCCATCCGTCACCGGACCGGTGATCTCCTCTTCGGCCAGATCGTGGCACCAGCCGATGTCATCACCACCGAGAAGGGCAGTGCCCTCGCCGCGGTGCCAATAAGGCCACCAGCTGTACCCGATCTACTTCTAAAGGCCATGGATTGGTATGAGTGAAACAATTTGGTATGAGTGAAACAATGCCAATTTTAGGGTTCTAAAAATCAAGGGATTTTACAATAAAAAAATTAAATATGAGTACCCAAAAATGCCCCTGACGGAAAGAGCTGAACCGTTAAGAATTTAGACGAATGCCCTTACTTGTTGCAAATTTAGAGTTATAGGCCCTTATATGTAAAAATTAAACTTTGAGACCCTCAAGTGAGACTTTGTGGTAGTTTCAGAGTACCTATATGTATTTGACCCTAAATTCTAGTTAGATAAGCGATATCCTGCCATTTCCAGTTCCAAATTTATAGGGAAGCAAGCAAATACCCTCTTGTCAATTTCAATCCAAACTTTAACTTATGCAGGTCCATTTGATTCCATGCTTCAACCATTTACTAGCCCCATGTTTAGTATGCATGTATTCTAAATGATTTTTACTACATGTACACATTACAACATTTACTTGTTCGCATAAACACAATTTGCTTACATATAATAAGAAATTACCGCAATTCAAAATTTTAATTTGAATAACAAGAAGTTGGGAAAGAGAAAAAAAAAACTAGGCCCAGGCCCGGCTTAAGCATGGCCCTAAATATTGGGTCTAAGGCCTGGGCTTGGACTGGGCTTATATATCCCAGAAATTTGGCCCGGCCCGGCCCGGACGGTTTTCCTCCCCTCTGGCCAGGCCCAAGCCAGTTTTCCTCTGAGGCCCACTGGGCCGGGGATGGGCCGGCCCAAGTCTGGCCCATTGACATCTCTAGGGATATTCATTGTTCATGCAAACGTTGTTCACTGGTATGCTTATATCATGGTGGATATTTGCTTGTAACGAACTGCACACAATTTCTTAACGGAAACAAAAATAAATTTAAGGAAAGTGCTACTACGTACCTCGAAACCATTTTCTTTTCTGATCACTAAATTATATCTTTTCCCAACAACATTTGCAAGAAAATAATTAAAATCTTTTGTTTATTAAGGTAGCGTTTGAAATCAATTCCAGTTTTGATTTTCTGTTTTCAAAAAACAAAAATCAAAAGTAATTTAGTTTTTATTTTTTACAAAAATAAATGAGTGTTTGATTACCTAATTTTTGTTTTGAGTTTTTTCTTTTGGGTGTTTGATTACCCAATTTTTATTTTGAGTTTTTTCCTTGGTAGTGGTTTACTATGATGGTGGTGGGGCGTGGCGGTGGTCGGCGAGGTACACTACAAGAAAAGACGTCTTTTGCCACGGAGTTTTAGCGACGGCATAGATTCCGTCGCTAAAATGAGTTTTACCGACGGAAACCTCCGTCAGTAAAACTCCGTCGTAAAATATTATTTAAGCGACGGATCTATTCCGTCGCAAAAAACTCCGTCGGTGAAAAGGCGTTTTACCGACGGAAACCTCCGTCGGTAACACTCCGCCGTGAAATATTATTTAAGCGACAGATTTATTCCGTCGCAAAAAACTCCGTCGGTACAAATAGGTCTTCACCGACTGACTTTTAGCGATGGAATAAATCCGTCGCTAAAAGTCTATTTAATTCACAGATCTGGTTTGAACTGTCACTGCTTCTCTCTTCGAAAATCCCAAAACCCAACTTCCCTCTACCCCGGCGGCGACCTCCCTCGACACCGGCGGTGACTTCCCTCGACCCCGGCGGTGACCTCCCTCGACAACGGCGACCACCTGCAACTCCGGCGACCACGGGCCCTCACCTCCGGCAGATCTGTGAAGAGGAGAGAGACTGAGAGAGAGAGAGAGCAGCGTCGACCACCGGGACCACCGGAGACGACGGTTTCTCACCTCCGACAGTATTTCTCGTGAGGTAAAGTTCTTGTCTTCCTCTCTATTTGCTCTACGCTATACCTTCTGTCTTCCTCTTATACATGTAAATTACTGTGAAAAGTTAAAGATGATTTTAGATTGTTAATTGTGCATTGAGCATTTGAGATATTGAGATTATTGACAGAGGATGGGACCCAATTGGATTGAATGTGTGATTTTTGTTAATTTTTATTGCATTGAGCATTTGAGAATTGAGATTGTTGACGGAGGATGGGACCCAATTGGATTGAGATATCTGTTAGTTAGCGCAGACATGGACACCACGTCTGATCGACGGTGTCCGACATTTAAAAAACAAATTAACGTATGCCGATGTGTCTGGAAGTGCGTGTCGGTGGGCGTCGGACACGTGTCCGGAGGCGTCGGACACGTGTCGGTATGTGTCGGACACGTGTCCGGAGGTGTCAGACACGTATCGGACACCATATCGACACCCTATATGAGGTGTCGGAATTGAGGTTGTTGACGGAGGATGAGACCCAATTGGATTGAGATACATGTTAGTTAGCGCAGACACGGACACCACGTTTGATCGACGGTGTCCAGCATTTAAAAAATAAATTAACGTATGCCGATGTGTCTGGAGGTGCGTGTCGGTGGGCGTCGGACACGTGTCCAGAGGCGTCGGACACGCGTCGGTATGTGTCGGACACGTGTCCGGAGGTGTCAGACACGTATCGGACACCATATCGACACCCTATATGAGGTGTCGGAATTGAGGTTGTTGAATGTGCATTAAATTTAGGTTAGTTAGGTTAATGCGACATTTTTAGCATGCACCCCCTGGAATCTAATCGTGGCTCCAGCGCTGGCTATAATTAGCCCTAATTAGTCCTGATTAACAATATTTTAGTAAATCAATTAACCCTAATTAGCTCTAACGAGCCTAATTAGTTTTAATTAACCCTAAGAACCTGATAAAATTCAAATTAGCTGTAATTATCCCAAATTAGCCCAAATGAACCCAATTATGCGCATATTGATTGTAGTTAGCCTAATTAGTCATAATTTGCACTAACATAACCCAATTACGCCTAATTAGCGCTAGTTAGGACTAATCAACACTACTCGGCACCATCAAAACCCTAATTAGGACTAAATAACCCTAATTAGTCCTAATCAACCCTAATTAGCTATAATTATCCGAAACTAGCCCTCATTAACATTAATTAGCCCTAACATAACCCAATTAAGCCTAATTAGCCCTAATTAGGACTAATCAGCACTACTCGGCAAAATTAAACCCTAATTAGGACTACATAACTCTAATTAGTCCTAATCAACCCTAATCAGCTATAATTATCCGAAACTATCCCTCATTAACATTAATTAGCCCTAACATAACCCAATTAAGCCCAATTAGCCCTAATTAGGACTAATCATCACTACTCGGCACAATTAAACCCTAATTAGGACTAAATAACCCTAATTAGTCCTAATCAACCCTAATTAGCTATAATTAATAATCGTAATTAACCCTAATAACCCAGTTAGCCCTAATTAGCCCTTGTACATCCCATAATTACTCCATGTTGCCCAGAGATGGTTCAATTACTCGTTGTTTACAAACCCTGCCTTCTTTATATTAATTGTTGTTTTGAGAAGTCCATTGGCAACGAGATGGTTCAACTCGTTGCCAACGAGTTCTATTTAATGTGGAATTGGTAACATATGCAACGATCATTCTGTAGTTTTGATATTTCGGAAAGATTCTTGCATATCTTATCAATTTCTGAACACATGCATGCATAGAAACCCTTAGTTCCCGTTCAAAGGTACTCATTACAAAGTAATGCCTTGTAATGAGCCTTTGGATGTCCAGTTTGGACAGTTTGGAAAAGCTAATTGTTTATAAAACAGTATTTTGACTCATGCTTTATGTTCTATGTCGTGGATATATGGTACACGTTCTCGTGTGTTTCTCCGGGTGCATACAGATCTGGTGTTCTAACATCCGTCAAACCTTCCTGAGCAAGGTTAGATGAATGTTAGAACACCTAATCGATGTGGTGTACTTGGAGAAATGTGGGGAGGTGCTGCCGAATTTTCCACAGACATCGGACTAAGCATGAGTTATTCACTGTTTTATAAACATGTGCTTTTCTGAATGGGATAGGACCACTACCTGTTCAAGAGTGGAGGGGAAATATGTAGACATGTTGTAACATTCATGCATTGATATTTACATCGGCAATGCCTAATCACTGGTCATTATTGAAGGTGGTATACAGTACGATAATTCAGTCGTCATGTCAGTCGATCGAAGTTGGATGAAAAGGAAGAATGCTGAAGATTTTGAGTGTCGCGTTGACGAATTTCTCGACTTCGCTTATGCGCATCCTGCACATGTTGACCTTGATAAGATAAGGTGTCCGTGCGGTAGATGTGAGTTGTTGCACTGGAGAAAAAGAATTGAAGTAAAATGGCATCTTCGTCGGTACGGTTTTATGGGTGGATACACAAGGTGGACGCAGCACGGGGAAACGATAGTATTGTCGTCCAACCTGGCTAGTCAAACTGAAGTTAGGGAGGAGGCACGATATGATTTTTGAGATATGATTATGGATGCTGGGCATGCTAATGTTGACTGGGGTAACGACAGTCCACAACCGCCGATCGAGGGGGCTCATCAGTTTTATGAGTTGTTGAGAGCTGCGGAAGAGCCGCTGTGGGATGGAGCTCCGAAACACACACGGCTGTCTGCGGTTAGTAGGTTATTACAGTTGAAATCAGACCACGGGCTGAGTGAGAAAGGTTTTAACGAGTTTGTTACCTTCATCAAAGAAATACTGCCCGAAAGTGAAAAGCTACCGCCGTCGTACTATGACGCGAAGAAGATGATGAGGAAACTTGGGTTGAGCTATGACCGGATAGATGCGTGCAATAACGATTGTGTATTATTCTGGAAAGAGAATAAGGATTTGTCATTATGTCCAGTATGTGATCATTCGAGGTACAAACCGGACAAAGGGAAGAAGAAAAACATTGCATGGAAGATATTGCGATATTTCCCGGTCACACCACGGCTTCAGAGAATGTACTACTCCTCCAGTACAGCTGAACATATGAGGGCTCACCGTGAGACTCGCAGCAACGATGCCGATGTGCTGACACACCCAGCTGATGGAGAGGCGTGGAAGGAGTTTGACCGCAGGCATCCAGTCTTTGCTCAGGAAGTTCGGAATGTTAGACTTGGTCTGGCAACCGATGGGTTCAACCCTTTCGGTCAGTCTACCACGCCTTACTCCTGTTGGCCTGTTATTATTGTCCCTTACAACCTTCCACCAGGCATGTGCATGAAGAAGCCGTATATGTTCTTGTCGTTGCTTATTCCGGGGCCGAAGAGTCCCGGTAAGGACATAGATGTGTATTTAAGGCCGTTGATTGATGAGTTAAAACAATTATGGAATCATGGAGTCGAAACATATGATGCATCCCTTAAACAAAATTTTCAGATGAGGGCTGCTTTGATGTGGACTATACATGATTTCCCCGCATTGGGAATGACGTGTGGCTGGAGCACACATGGGAAGCTAGCATGCCCTGCTTGTATGGGCGTGAACCCCGGTCATACGTTAAAGCACGGCGGAAAGGCCTCGTGGTTCGGATGTCACCGTAAGCTTTTGCCACCGGGCCATCAGTTTCGTAGGCAGAAGGATAAATTTGACGGGACAATCGAGCGTGAGGTTGTCACACTGGACTACCCATCTGGTGAAGAAGTACTCTCACACCTGGAGGCACTTGATACTGACATACCACACGGTAAGGGTGTGCCGGATCGGAAGATTGCAGGGTTCGGGAAAGAGCACAACTGGAGAAAATTTTGTATCTTCTGGGAGTTAGCCTACTGGAGGACGCTCGTTATCCGAAACAACATGGATGTGATGCATATTGAGAAGAACGTTTTTGATAATGTGTTCAACACAGTGATGAATGTCAAGGGCAAATCGAAAGATCACCTTAAAGCGAGAAGGGATCTACAACAGTTGGGTGTACGCCGTGAATTGCATCCTCGGACAGTCAGTGGGAGGACCATACTTCCGAAAGCACCTTACTGTCTAGACAAGAAACAAGTGGAGAAGGTCTGTCAGTGGGTTAAGAATTTGAAGCTTCCGGATGGGTTTGCGTCCAACATATCTCGTTGTTGCAATGTATCGGAATGCAAGTTCCAAGGGATGAAGAGTCACGACTGCCACGTATTCATGGAGAGATTCATTCCTATTGCCTTCCGGGGACTGTTGCCACGGGTTGTTTGCGAGACTTTGACTGAATTATCTCATTTCTTTCGAGATATATGCTCTTCTACGATCCGGGTGAGTAACATGGAAGTGCTTGAGAAGAACATTGTGGTGACGATTTGCAAGCTGGAGAAAATCTTCCCACCTTCGTTCTTTGATTCAATGGAGCATCTGCCTGTTCACTTGGCATATGAAGCTAAGATGGGTGGACCCGTGCAATATCGGTGGATGTATCCCTTCGAGAGGTAATCCTTAAATTGTTATAGTTGTTCGTTTACACTTAATGCGACATCTGTTATCATTGATATTCCACCTAACTCGATTCGCTAAACTTCTAGGTTCATGTTCCATTTAAAGAAAAAAGTCCGTAATAAGGCTCGGGTTGAAGGCTCAATTGCGGAGGCTTACGTAACGGAAGAACTTGTAAACTTTTGTAGTCAATATTTCGGGCCTAATGTTGGTACGAGGTTAAATCAACTAGGCCGAAATGATCCCGGAGCAAGCACAAATTTGGAAGGGCAATTGTCAATATTCAAGCAGTCAAGTAGTCCGTTCGGCCGAACGTATACTCGATGGCTAACAGATGAAGAGTACAGTGCTGCAACAATATATGCCCTTCTAAATTGCGATGAAGTTTCGGCATTCGTTGAGTAAGTTAAAGTCTTAATTCACTTACATTGCTGTACATAATTGAAAGTGTGTGTTAAGCGAGTTAAATGCATATTGGTTTGCAGTGAGTTCGATGCGGAATCTTTAATCACTGATCCCGCTGGACTTGAATCTCATCGAAAATCACAATTTGTACAGTGGTTCAAAATCCGTGTAAGATTATTTAACGAAATTATATTATGTGTTATATACAGTTCTGTGGCCAATTAGTATACTGATTTATCCTTAATTTTTACCGTCATCTACAATAGGTTCAGTCAATGGATAGACCAGTGGCCTCATGCTTGAAATTACTAGCCGAAGGCCCTAACAAACAAACATCCTGTTACGGAGGCTATATCATCAACGGGTTTAGGTTTAACGTAAAAGATGATGACCGAACAAAACAAACCCAAAACAGTGGAGTCTTGGTCAACGGCGACTGTTATGCCGAGAATTGCATGGATTTTTACGGAGAGCTAGATGAGATTGTTGAGCTAACATATCTGGGTTCCCAAAACCGCCTGGTAATGTTCAAGTGTACGTGGTTCGATGTCACATGCAGTAGAGGAATCCGTGTTAGCTCTCAAGGGATTGTAGATGTCAATGTCAAGTCAAGACTTGCATCAGACGAGCCCTTTGTGTTTGCTAGTCAAGCTGTACAAGTCTTTTACGCGGAGGACGTCGCCAATCCCAAATCTCATTGGTATACAACTATCAAGTCCAAGAAATTGCCCGTGACATATGACAGTGAGCTAGACTCCTTTCAAGCCGACCAACCACGTGTCTTGTTTCCTGTTGAGGTCAACAACGAGGAGGACGATCTTCCTCTTCCAACAACACTTCTTGTGGGAGAAGAAGTCGTAGATGATGACGCGGAAGATGTTGAAAGTGTTGGAGATGATGTGACCGAGTCTACTGATGAAGAGGATGAATTAGAAGATGAAGAGGACGACGAGTCCCACGAAGAAGAGGGCGACGAGGAAAGTGATGAAGATGATTCGCAAACTGAAAATGATTGACTTGTAATGTTGTAACATCACGGGAAAAATGTAGTAACATTTTAGAACTTGGTGTTTATTGATGTGTTTTTGCACATCCGTTCATATATATATATATATATAGTGCCGATGATGATTTATGCCTAAATTATTGTTTTTCACGTGTTAATGTCTTTGTATATAATCTATATGAAGTCAGATATGGATAGGATACGGGCTATTCGTGGCCGGGCTGGACGCCGAGCTGCTTCCTCCCCGGTTAGTCCCACCTCGTCATTGCCTACTGATGACGAGGCACAGAGTGATCGCGGACAGCCATCGGGGGCCCAGCCCCAGTCGTCGCCGTCGCCGTCACCGTCGCCCCAGCCCCAGCCATCAGCCGTCGCCCCAGCCCGACGCAGATTCATCCCACACGCGCGTGCATTCTCCATCTTCCGTGGGTTCTACCTCAGGTATAGTTGATAACGGTGTTTCGTACATTTTCGCTAGCCTTATATTTGAACTGTATTAATGTCTGTGTTTTGTAGGATCTCGACGAGGCCGTGGTCCGACACGCGGGGTACGCATCGACCCCCAGCGTAAACAGAGAGTTACGCTCACGCAGGAGGGCCTGTAAGTACTAAAAATATCACCTCATGCCTTATTTTAAAATTTTGGGGTGTTAATTTATATTTGAACTGTATTAATTAATTTAATTACTTCTTTGGCAGGATCCTGGAGAATATGGCGAGGACGAAGATCGGCGTTCTTGTGAAGGGCCGATTCTTCGAGCCACGCCTGTACTGGAAGGACTGGGATGCCGCTGCGAGGGAGGCCCTATGGGAGGAGTGGCTGGTACGGTGAAGTATTTTTTTCAGCGTTAGTAAATGTTAAATTACAGTTTGTTTTATGTTGTTAATTTGTGTTATTGAATGCCTTACAGGAGGGGTTCACGTTTGACACGCCTCAGCAGCAGGTACTGGGGCAGCAGGCTTTCTTTGCCTACATCGGCAAGAATTACCGCCGATGGCTCCACGATGCACGGGACCGGGCGAAGAAGGCGCTGCCCGCGGGTGCCCCGATGACGGACATGGCGAGATATCCCCCACATTGGATATCTCACCGTGTATGGGGGGAGATGATAGATCGGTGGGCTGCGGATCCAGGTTGGGACGCCAAGAGTAAGAGCGGGACTGAGAACAGACAGAACAAAGATCCGACGCACACGGGGGGGTCGGTGCCACACGACATCGTCCGACACAAGAACGCGGTCGAGCACCCGGATCTGGAGGACGATGAGGTCGTAGCTCTGACGTATAATCAGACGCACGTGCGGAAGAAGGACAAGGACGAGACGCACCGGGCGGGCGACTATATTTCAGATATTGCCCGGCGGATCGATGTGAGTCAATTTATTTAAGTTAATGTTTTTTCTTTCTATCCTCAATGTCTGTTTCGTTAATTAATGCCCTAACATATCGTTAAACCACTATTTTTGCAGGCCTCGTATGAACAGCTAAGGGGGTCCGAGCAGCAGTCCGGACAGCCATCAGCGTCCACTAGTACGGCTGCGAGTACTGGGGGGTTGAAGCGATGGCTGGATACGCCGGAGGTCGTGAATCGGCCGAAAGGCCGCATACGCGGCCTGCCTAGCACGACTGCTCGTGCCGTGATAGGAGCGTCCTCACCCCCTGCTGCCCCTCCACAGACACCGGCTCCTCGGCCTCAGTTGGACGACGAGGAGATCCAGCGCATTGCTACAGTGGTGTGCCGGATGATCAGGGAGCAGGGCACTGTTGGACAGGCCGCCCCGGCCCCGGATCAGCAGGATCCAGATCCGGGACTCGGGAACCCCTGATGAGCCCCTTCCCGTGCCCGTTCCTAGCTTCCCCCCCCCCCCGTGCCCGGCTTGTACTCTTCTCCCCTCTCCTAACCGGCTATATCCGGTTCCCGGCTTGTACATATATGAATTTTTTTTATTATAAATATTTTTTTATAATTGATTATATATATTTCTTTCTGTATTGATTATTGCGCGTTGTTGTTGAGATTTGAAAATTGTATTACAGGTCTGGGTAATTGAAAAATAAAAAAAATTTCAAAAAAAAAATGACTTTTGGCGACGGATTAATTCCGTCGCTAAAGTATTCCTACAATCAGTTATTTAGCGACGGAATATTCCGTCGCTAAATAAGTTTTTTAGCGACGGAATATTCCATCTCGAAAATATAAATCCGTCGCTAAAAAATATAATTTGCGACGGAATATCCGTCGCTAATTAAAAATAAATCCGTCGGTAAAAATGACATATTTAGCGACGGATTTAAAAATTCCGTCGCTAAACTATTAGTGACGGGCTTTTATACGAGGGATATTTAGCGACGGTAAATCCGTCGCTAATTATTTTAGCGACGGATTACCCCGTCGCTAAAACCCTGTTTTCTTGTAGTGGTAGCCGACGACGGTCTACCCTGCCGACGGTCACAGGCATTGGCTGATGGCGATCGCCGGCGGTGGCCTGCGACAAGTAGTGGTCGATGGCAGTGGTGGTGGTCACAAAATAAAAATCAAAACTGAAAATCGAAAACTCCTTAACGGGAGTTTTTAAAAAACAAACATGTTTTAAAAACTAAAGGAAAAAAAAAAGTGTGTGGCAAACGCATTTTTTTCTTCAGTTCACAAAATTAAAAAAATATTAAAAACGAAAAGAAAATCAAACATACTAAAGCAATCATTTTGGCCGGTTTAACTGGCCCAAATAAAATTATGTGATTCAGCCTACGGTCTTGCTACTAGAAAATTTAAATAAGTCAAGTTTGACCAAAAAAAATTAAATGGAAATGAATGCATTTAATCAATTGAGATTGAATTAACGGGGACAAAAATCCCTTTTATTACGAAGTTAAAGCCCCAAATCACGGATTTTCTGAACTTAACATCACCACTTTACCTATAAATAGAAGGCTTTGGGTAGGGACGAAAGACACATTAAGTAACTGAAACCAAGCCAGCGATTTGCTGGAATTCTGTTACAAGCACACCACATCTCGAGAATTATGTTTCACTTGAAGAATTATATGCACTAATTTGTGTCGTTCTTCGGTCGAGCATCCTCCAAGTCAAAGATTGATCTCTCTTTAATATTAAATATTAAAGGGAGATTCGTTTTCGACGTTGGGAATTCTACAAGTCAAGTATCACCCTATAAAAAGAAGTTAAAGTAACAATTCAAGATCAAGCTTCCTCAATTCTTGGATCGTGACTCAATCAGAAATCGAATCAGACGACTTATATTTATTTTATGTACTAAATTACAAAGAAGTGTAACCCTTAGTTTAAAATCAGTAAATTACATTTTGTGCATACTTTTCTTGTCTCGCATCTTTAGACAGGAAATTTGTGTGTATAACATGCGAAGTAAAAAACAATAAATTTTGAAGTAGTCATCAAGGTTTGACAAGATAAGAAAACATAAGAAAATTAACTAATACATATGAATTAATAGTCAAGGTGTAACTCGACATTCTTTATAATCACGAAAGTCATCAGTGATCGAGTCTATAGTAAACATCTCCATAATATCTTTCTCGATATGCACTACCAAAGAACCCCGTGAGAAATCATCCATCTTATTACGGAGTTGAGTTTTGACCATCTTCATAGTAAAAAAATTCTCGTTCGGTAGTTACAGTAGATGCCGGAAGAGTAAGCACAAGCCGGACCAACCTACTAGGAAGTGGATAGATCATTGATTGTCTGGCCTTCACAAGTCATGGAGAAAGTTCAGACAGCGACGAAGATGGAGTACGGAAATAAGAAAGATAAAGACTATGGCGGCCGCTGGTAACACAAAAGAAAAAAATACAATAAAATGAAACCCTAATAAATTAATGTTATAATAGAGTGATATTTTTGTAAATATTTTAAATATGATCACCTATTATTTAAAAAATTAAAAAAATTTCCCAAAAGTAGGGGGGATATGGGTGGGCCGTCCCTCTTGGTCACGGAAGCTTACCTCTTTTGGCAGGGAAGGACATGACAAAACGATGCATGACTTGTTTCCAAGACACAGCTTGTACATTGGGCCATAGCGCTGAGCCAATTCAAGTGAATTTTCTAAGTTTGTTGCTACAGAAAAATGGGAGGTATCCAAGTATTGGCTAGCCAAGGTTCCTGGTGGCAATGAAGAGCCATTTCCTTGGCTGTGCAAATGTCCTTATGTACCAAAAAGTTGCTAATATCATAATTGACACAGTGAGAACTGCCCGGGCAAGCTACTTTTTCTTGCTACCTTCCCACCACCATGCAAACTGGTTGCAGATAGAACCCCCATATCCTGTCTAAAGCATCTAAAATCGTGTTAAGAACTGCCATTGATTTCATTAACCCAATGTGGATATAGTGAGTCAGAAGAAACTGAAGTTAACAACTACAGCTTCAACGGATCAGAAGTAGTATCTTAGTATATAGTTGCACCAAATGATTCATCAAAAACTGGGTTGTAGAGTTGCCAAACAATGGTTAAGCTTATCAGCTACGCAAGGATAACAGATCTTCAATCTCCCAAGTTGGGTATCTTGACAAATGAAAGAAAAATGAAGCGAGGACAGTTGACAAGTCCAAACTAGTAAATAAAAAGGTAACGACAAATTGCCGTGATTCTCCCTCCAGGGAGACCGATTTCAATACGTTGAAACATGTTTCAATAGGGTGGGTGCAGATAACAAGGCTAACACAAGTCGCCAATGTAAGCATTTACAGCAACCTAGGATTTCTTTGATGTGTTATTTAAAGTGGATGTTCAAATTTTCTAGAATGATTTAACAATATTAAAGGCGAAAACTGCAAAGTCCTTAGGTCCAGACAAGAACAACAAATTTTTTTCATTAACTGCTATTCTTTCGATACTGAAGAAGAAGTAGCACAAACAGAATCATAGCATCAGGTTACGCTTGTGCATTCTTTCATGTATCCCCATTCAAGTTTGAGAAGTTGAGAGTTCGAGGTTGACACGAAGCAGGTAACAAGCTGGAAATTCCAAATTATTACTAGAAAACAACAAATAAGATACCACCACTCAAGGGTGCTATTTCTTTGCTGATAAAAAAGGGAAAACAGATCCAACGACAGGAGCACCTACAAGAACAAAAGAGTGCAGAACACAGATTCAATAGTCCTAGTATCAAGCAGCAGAACATAAGGATTGGCAAAGGCATATAATTACGAGGTCTGGCATCCATGAATTGCTGCTAACCATAGAGCTCTAAATTAGGCAACCTTGTTGTAGGGATAAGAATCAGAGGTGTCGATTTCTTCGTGACAATCCCAAACTTATCTGAAAGGTCCAACTCCGTTCCACAAGGCAATTTCCACTCGAATGAATGCAAGAAGGAAGCCAACACATAAGGTAATATCCGTTCGGCCAAGGGAAGCCCTGCACATATCCTCCTGCCTGACCCAAATGGAAGATACGCAAAATTGTTCCCAGAGTAATCCAACTTGTCAGCATTTCTTAAGAACCTCTCAGGTTGGAATTTCAAGGGACTCTCCCAAAGCTTGGGGTCCCTTTGCGTAGCCCAGATATTCACAAATACCTTACTCCCCTTTGGAATGGTGTATCCACCAACAGTGCTAGTTTGGCTGGGTGACCGGGGGACTAAGAAGGGAGCTGCTGGGTGAAGTCTGTGGGTCTCCTTCAAAACCGCGTCAAGGTACTGCAGTTTTGGTATATGGAATTCATCTACGACGTTGTTCAAACCTACCACCGATGTTAATTCTTCATGAACCTTTTTCAGAACCTCTGGATGCCTCATCAACTCTCCCATCACCCATTCAGCCATGGCTGATGTTGTGTCGGTCCCAGCAGCCACGATGTCCTGTTGGATTTCCTATGTAGTTAGATTAGGCGCAAGACTTCATAAAAAGCACACAGTTTCTTTGTACATCTTATTGGGCAGGTAAGATCCTGAACCTTAGTTTCAGGATTCCTGGTTTCTTTCCGTTGCATACTAATGACAAACAACTTTTAAGACGAAGTCATATAACCAGCAAGCATTAAATATTTGGAATACACAATAATTCAGAAGCTCAAATGAGATGATAAATTCTCTGGTTTGGAATAACCAGAGGCGTAACCTGAAAAGTTGTCAAATTCTTCTTGTTTTGTGCAAATACGAGGCTCCTAGCTCTTAGCTTGTAATCATATAAGATGCAATCTTATTGGTACTCAGATAAGCATCTGATGAAAATATAAACCAACTATAAGACTTGAACATAACATAACTGGATTTTATATAAGGAGATTTGGATACTTCCTAAATTTGGAGTTTAAACCTGTTATTCAAACACCTGAACGTTCAGCAGTGTGCTGGGCCTAATGTGGAACGCTAGTATAACTTGTTAATACATCAATGCTAGTGTCCGAAATATAGTCTTTCTTCTGGAGCTGTGAAATACTACCATAAGAACTTTATGAAGGTTTTCGCTTTGTAAAGTATTACACTTTTCAAAATTTAAAGTGCATCACATCTCAGAATTGAAGGAAATTCATGAAGCTGAAATTACCGAAGTAGAAAATCAAGTAACAACTAGCATGTTAAAAAGATAACCTCTTCACCTTTTTTTGGTTTCCCTAACATATCAGAGAAAATGAATTTCTTTTCACTATTTTCCCCTCGCTTACAACACTCACGCATGCAAACTCAGCCTCACAGACACAGACACGCGCAAAACGTGTTGGAGACAAATGGTCACTCAAACTCATATACTCATAAATATGAAGAGGATGATACGGAGAGAACTTGAAGAGAACAAACAATAACACTAACGTTCTTATCTCATACTTCGTCTTCTTCTCTTATACTTGAATCATTCTTAAATATTTTTTTAGTGCTTCTAAGTAACTCCTAGACATGTAATTAAGTTATCACTAACCCACTATTTCAACAACATAATAGCCACTACTTCCACTAATTAACACATAACAACAATGCACTTGTAACTTATGCACTCACTAAGACACAATTTAAAAACCCACCAACATTTTACACTAATCACCACCGTAAAGAACTAAATCAAGTTTATTTTCCAACACCCCCTTTAAACTTAATTTATGTCTTCATATACTATTCATCATTGATAACGCTAACAATGGTCTTCATCTTCGATTCAATCGACGACAACAATCTTCTTCGCCATTTCTTTTTTATGTGTATCGCATATGGGTTATTTTCTTATTGCATCTATGATATTTCTTCACCACTTGCTTGGATACTTGATCTTTACAATTTTTTTTGGACATTTCTTGTCGCTCTTCCGTGTCAAAGAACATCTCCGTATTTACACAAGTCTCTATCACTTAACAAATTCTCCACACCAAGTTAAGGATAACTTGTTTGACTTTTCACAAAATTATTTTCATTCGCAGGCATGGAAAACGACTTGCTAGGATGATTTTTAATGAAATAAGTTTTCAAAATATTATTCTTAGTGGAATATCTTTGTGGCAATACCACATCATTCTTAGCCACGAAAAAATAATCATCACTTTCTTCTTCAAAATTTGCAAGTCCCTATGATGGAAATGACCCGACCACGTCTTCTTCTTTTAAAGAAAAATTAAAAGTCATACCTGAATTGTTCATGTTCTAACCTCCGTGAACTTTTACATCTTTGTCAATACTCTCATCTTCCATCTCTTTATTTTGAGCACTGTCATCACGATTTATATTATTGCTCTCTACAATATTTTTAAACGGCTCTTCTCCATTTGTCAACTCTTCGTTCATTGGCTTCAAAAGCCTTGATCTCTTCTTCATCACTTGTCTCCTCTGTTTCTTCAGCTTTGGAGTGTGAAATTCATTTATATCCTGTATTAGAGTTTCTTACTCGAGATGTTCACCGTTTTCATTTGTGAACTCATCTTCTTCCCAACTTTGTAACTAATACTCTTTGGGTGATGAAGTCATGTCTATTGATTGGAAGCAATAACCTCGATTATTCGCCAAACATCACTCGGAGATCTTACATCTCCAACACGCATCCATATGTCTGTATGGATGGCCTTCTGCAATACTTGGAGTACTTTTCTTTTTTTCTTACCATGTGGTTATTCATTGACCACATCCCGTAAATCACACGATTTAAGATACAATGAAATGACACTCCTTATTCTCACATAATTTGAGAACATCAATTTCTGATACTCTATATCTATTTTGGATACTTTTATAAAACCATAGGGACTCTAAGAAACTTACGCCGCAACATCCACTAGGATTGCTACAGCTTTGATACCACTTTGTTGGAGACAAATGGTTACTCAAACTCATACACTCACAAATATGAGGAGGATGACATGGAGAGAACTTGAAGAGAACACTAACATTTTTATCTCATACTTCTTCTTCTTCTTCTCTTACACTTGCACCATTCTTAAACATTTTTATAGTGCTTCTAAGTAACTCCTAGATATGTAATTAAGCTATCATTAACCCACTATTTCAACAACATAATAGCCACTACTTTCACTAATTAACACATAACAACAATGCACCTATAACTTATGCACCCACTACGACACAACTTAATAACCCCTTACATGTTACACTAATTACTGCCGTAAAGAACTAAATCAAGTTTATTTTTCAATAAAACGCACAAAGGCAGGAGCGCAATAATAAGATGACGTGAGTTTTACCAGAAGCAAGGATTTCATATGCTTGAGAGTGATGGATGATCCAGGACCTTGTTGGTCCCTAAGCTCGAGAAGGGATTGCACAAAGTCTTTTTGGTCGTTTTGTGTCCCCACGTTGCCCTTCATCCGTTGCTCAAACAGCATATCGAAAAATTGGTCAACCCATAATGAGATCTTCTTTGTTTCCTTCTCAATTCCCTGTATATCAAATCGAGCAAGGAGTGGAAAAAAGTCTGAAACATTTGGCTTTTCTACTAGCACAGAGAATGCTGACACTGCTGCCCCGGAACTCAGTTCCAAGACTTGCACTCCACTTCTTTCCTTCCGGTGTTCCTCCCCACAACATGCTAGTTGTTGCATTAAAAACAGTTAGAAATGCTAATTCACCTATATCAATGGGGGTGCTGACCTTGGTATATACATCCATAATAATCTTCCTCACCTCCTGTCTGCGAAGCTTATAACAAGCATCGATATTCGGTTTACTTAGCATCTCACGCACAAATATCTTGCGCAGCATGCGCCAAGTAGAACCATTAGGACTGAAGATAACATCATTAGCATTGTCTGAATAAACCAACGCTGCCACTGTAGGATCCCTATTGGCGAAGGTTCCATCTTGGTCTCGTACCACCTCCCTGATCACGGCTGGGGAGCTTAACACAACGCATAATTTGCTACCAAGCCAGAGCTTGAAGATTGGTCCGTGGACTTGAGCCAGTTCCGTGAATGACTGGTGGAGGTCCGTGCCAAGAAACGGGAGGTAGCCGACTAACGGCAAGCCACGGGGGCCTGGAGGCAACCGAGTCCTTCCATGCCTCGCCTTCCCGAATGCCCTTATGGACAGAAAGAGTGTCAGCAATGCCATTGACGCTGCAAAATACTCTTGACAAAGTCCAGCTTTCGCCACTCCGCCACCCCACAACCATGACCATTTTCCCAAAGTTGTCTGTGACATGCTTGCTACACGTTACAGAAATGATGAAGCAATCAGGTGAAATTTGAAGATTGTGCAAGTGTACTTGTGTACTATGGGGAGCTCTCATTCAGAAAATGATCCCAAACATTGGTACACATAAATGAAGGGATGAGGTCTGGTCACATCCATAATTCGTCTGGCAACAAGAACGTTGAATGACAGGGGCCCAGTGCATTTTGAATTTACCTGCCCTTGCCAAAGATTAATGAATGTCATATCTCAATCACATTTTTGTCGTTCTGAGGTCCTCCTTTTCGTATTTGGTATTAGCTGTGCATGAAACAAAGTCAGCGCAGTAGCCGGATCTTAGATGTTAAACAAAGGGGAAGAGCCGACGCCCTTTTCCAATTGACAAGCTGTAGGTTGGAGAGTCGACGCTACTCACTATACAATGTAACAGTGATGCTCGATACAGCAGTCCTTAAAAAAGAAAAGAACATTGATCATAGTTATTGTGAATTGTTTCAAAAAAATTAATCACTTTCTAATGTAGTGTTAGAAAACAAATCAGTTAGTTTTTTTTAACTACAAATGAACGTTTGATTATCCAATTTTTATTTTGAATTTTTTCTTTTGGGTGTTTGTTACCCAATTTTTATTTTGAATTTTTTCTTTGGTGGTGATTTTGCGGTGGCAATGGTCGACGGGGGGCGGCGGTGGTTGCCAGCTCGTCGGCTGCGGTGGGCGGTGGCTATGGTGGTAGAAGGTGGTGGTCTCAAAGTAAAAATCAAAACTGAAGAAAAAAAAATAAAAATTGTATGTCAAACGCGTTTATTTTCTCCGGTTTACAAAACTTTCCAAAAAAACTGAAAAAATAAATGTTACCAATTAAGAAAGATTTTGTTTGCGTTTTTTCATGTTTACCCTTCTTACATTTTTTTACTAGTCTAGTAACCATAACCAAGTTCGGGTCGGTATATAAAATACAGTATAGTATAAAGTTTTAAATGGTGTATTAATATATATGTATAATATATCGTGAGATAAAAAAGATATTAACATTATTAATATATATATTTAACTTTAAATAATAGATAGCGACACAGCGAAACCGCTTAATACTGTATTCTTTAAACTTTTACTTTAAGTTGTCAAATAATACAAATAATTCATGACTTAGCACTTAGAGTAGTAAAATAGTTATGTTGGCTTCATATAGAGCTAAATTAAAAGGTGATGAGGTTATGACGCATCCTTTTGAACCGTAGATGTTATATATGAGTATAATTTTTTAACTTCAAAAGTCTTTGATGCGTTATATATTTTTTGAAAGTTATTACAATGATTAAGTATAAATTTGAATAGAATAAAAGTGCATTTTAAAATTAACAGGGCTTGTGTATTATACTTTATTATTTCAAAATAAATTATTATTACCTTGCAAAAATAAATTTAACAGAGATAACGATCACATATAATAATATTTAAACGCATACGTTCTCACTGATCCGCCCAATGCTTGCTACGCGTTACAGAAATATTGAAGGAATCAGGTGAAGTTTGAAGATTGTGCAAGTGTACTAGTTTGCTACTGTACATATGGGGCTCTCATTCAGAAAAGGGAGCTGGATTCAGAGGATTGCCAGTATGATCCTAAATGTTGGCACACATAAATGGAAGGGAGTAGAGTGAGGCCTGGTCACATCCATAATTCGTCAGGCAACAGAGAACGTTAAATGACAGGGCCAAGTGCTTTTGGAATTTACTTAGGCCTCGTTTGACAAAAAAAATTTCCCTCTCTTTTTTTCAGTTTTAAAAACTGAAAAAAAAAGAGTGTTTGGTAGCCATTTTTTTTTCAATTTAAAAAACCAGTTTTTAAACTGCAGAGTAAAAAAAAAACTCCAAAAACTGGTTTTTTTTTTCACTTTTGGTTTTTTTTTTCGACCACCACCACCACCCTCCCACCGCCGGCAGCCACCTCAGGCGACCACCGCCGGAGACTGCCGACAACCACCTCCGGCCGCCGGCGACCACCGACAGCCACCTCCGGCCGCCGTCGACCACCGCCAGAGACTGCCGGCAGCCACTTCCGGCCGCCGGCGACCACCGCCGGAGACTGCCGGCAGCCACCTCCGGCCTCCGGCGACCACCGCCGGAGACTGCCGGCAGCCACCTCCGGCCGCCGGCGACCACCGCCGGAGACTGCCGGCAGCCACCTCCGGCCGCCGGCCACCACCGCCGGTGACTGCCGGCAGCCACCTCCGGCCGTCGGCCACCACCACCACCACCGTCGACCACCGCTACGCCCCACCACCGCCACCGCAAACCACCAAAAAAAAAAGTCAAAATAAAAAGGGTTACCAAACACCAAAAAAAAAAAGGGGTTATCAAACACCCACTTGTTTTTATAAAAAAAAAAATTAAGCTACTCTTTAAAAAACTGCTCTTTAAAAACTGAAAACCAAAAAAAAAATTTTGTCAAACGAAGCCTTAGCCTTGCTAAAGATTTGATAAATGTTTTATTTGAAAAACTTTCTGGTCGTTCTGATGTCCCTGTGCTTGTATATGGTATGAGTTGTGCTTGTGCATGAAACATATCACTGCGGCAGTGGCCTGATCGTAGATCGTAGATGTTAACAAAGGGGAAGCGATCGGGATGAATCTATATCTATATTTATATCTATATAATATAATATAAAATAAGCGAAACGTGACCTTCTTTACGCGACACATCATCACAGACATATGACTTATTTGCTTGATACGTCATCACATTATGTTTGCAATGTGAAATAAAATTATAATTATTATAAGAGTCACTAAAAATTTAAAATATCATTTTGAATTGGGTCCTTATTTTTTCATAAGTTAATTTCTATATTAGTAATCCTTATATAACTAGAAAGACGATTCTAAATATTCTGAAACTCTAACTGATTGATGAAATAACTTACTAGGATTTAATATTGATTGATGAATCCTTAAAACCACTCTCTAATATGAATATAAAATTTCATATATCTAAAAAACGAAAATAATATTATCATCTTAAAACTGCTTTAATAATTGAAAACTCAATTCTAAACATTCTGAAACTCTAACTAATTTTATAAGTGTCATTAAGGGTTTGAAATACTATCTTGGATGAGGCCCTTATCTCTTTATAAGTTTATTTCTATATTAGTAAACCTTATTGATCGAAAAAGTAATTCTAAACATTTTAAAACTTTAACTAATTAATGGATTAACTTATTAATGCTTAATTTTAAGTATTGTATCCTCAGAATCACTTTCCAATATGAATATAAAAATTCATATATCTTTAAAGCGAAAATAATATTATATTGGATGAGGTCCTTATTTATTGGTAAGTTACTTTTCATATTACGCGACATATCATCACAGGCATATAACTTCTTTACTTGACACGTCATCCCATTATGTTTTCAATGTGAAATAGAATTAAAATCATTATAAGAGTCACTAAAGGTTAAAAATGTTATTTTGGATTGCGTTTGATAAGTTAATTTCTATATTAGTAAGCCTTATATAACTAGAAAAACAATTCTAAACATTCTGAAACTCTAACTGATTGATGAAATAACTTACTAGGACTTAATATTGATTGATGAATCTTCAAAATCACTCTATAATATGAATAAAAAAATTATATATCTAAAAAACGAAAATAATATTATCATAGGTCTTTATATAGTTGAAAACCTAATTCTAAACATTCTGAAAACGCGACACGTCATTGCAGAGATATGACTTTTTTATTTGACACGTTATCACATTATGTTTTGAATGTGAAATAGAACTATAACTATTATATGAGTCACTAAAGGTTTAAAATGTTATTTTGGATTGAGTCCTTAGTTCTTCATAAGTTAATTTCTATATTAGTAAGCCTTATATAATTAAAAAAAATAATTCTAAACATTCTAAAACTCTAACTGATTGGTGAACTAACTTATTAGAACTTAATTTTGACTATTGAATCCTCAAAACCACTCTCTAATATGAATATAAAAATTCATATATATAAAAAATGAAAATAATATTATCATCTTAAAACTTCTTTAATAATTGAAAATCCAATTCTAAACATTCTGAAACTCTAACTAATTTTGTAAGTGTCACTAAGGGTTTGAAAATACTATCTTGGATGAGGCACTTATCTCTTTATAAGTTTATTTCTATATTAGTAAGCCTTATATGATTGAAAAAATAATTCTAAAAGTTTTAAAACTTTAACTAATTAATGGATTAACTTATTAATACTTAATTTTAAGTATTGTATCCTCAAAATCACTTTCCAATATGAATATAAAAATTCATATATCTTTAAAACGAAAATAATAATATCTTGGATGAGGTCCTTATTTATTGGTAAGTTACTTTTCATATTACGTGACACATCATCACAGACATATAACTTTTTTACTTGGCACGTCACCGCATTATATTTTCAATGTGAAATAGAATTATAATCATTATAAGAGTCACTAAAGGTTTAAAATGTTATTTTGGATTGTGTCCTTATTTCTTAATAAGTTAATTTCTATATTAGTAAGCCTTATATAACTAAAAAAACAGTTCTAAACATTCTGAAATTCTAACTGATTGATGAAATAACTTACTAGGACTTAATATTGATTGATGAATCCTCAAAACTACTCTCTAATATGAATATAAAAATCGTATATCTAAAAAATGAAAATAATATTATCATAGGTCTTTATATAGTTGAAAATCTAATTCTAAACATTCTGAAAAACGGCACGTCATTGTAGAGATATGACTTTTTTATTTGACACGTTATCACATTATGTTTTGAATGTAAAATAGAACTATAACTATTATACGAGTCACTAAAGGTTTAAAATGTTATTTTGGATTGAGTCCTTACTCTTCATAAGTTAATTTATATATTAGTAAGCCTTATATAACTAGAAAAACAATTCTAAACATTTCGAAACTCTAACTAATTGGTGAACTAACTTATTAGGACATAATTTTGACTATTGAATCCTCAAAATCACTCTCTAATATGAATATAAAAATTCATATATATAAAAAATAAAAATAATATTATCATCTTAAAACTTCTTTAATAATTGAAAACTCAATTCTAAACATTCTGAAACTCTAACTAATTTTGTAAGTGTCACTAAGGGTTTGAAAATACTATCTTGGATGAGGCCCTTATCTCTTTATAAGTTTATTTCTATATTAGTAAGCCTTATATGATTGAAAAAGTAATTATAAACATTTTAAAACTTTAACTAATTAATGGATTAACTTATTAATACTTAATTTTGAATATTGTATCCTCAAAATCACTCTCTAATATAAATATAAAAATTTATATATATTTAAAACAAAAAATAATATTATCTTGGATGTGATCTTTATTTATTGGTAAGTTAGTTTTCATATTAGTAAGCCTTATATAGTGAAAAAAAAAACGTTTGCTTGCACTGCCTTATTTCGTCTACTAATCGTAAACATTATGAACCTCTAACTAATTAATGAACTGACTTATTAGGATTTAATTTTAACTATTGTATCCTTAAAATCACTTTCTGATATAAATATACAAATTCATATATCTAAAAAATGAAAAATAAAATATAAGATTTAGAAAAAGAAACATATGATATTACAATTGAGATTGACACAAAAAAATGATGTAACAATTGATTCATTTTTATTTTATTTCAATGATGTAGTAATTGATTCATCTTTAAAATCCTTTTGGTACAATAGAAAAAACTAACATTTTTTTTTTTGAGACCATACGACCAACAAATGATTATATAATTATTATTAATTAAATCGCAAATAATTTTAAATAATATTTGTAAATATGATAGTTGAAAAGGATTTAAACATATATGCCAAACATTTCAATGTATATAAAGGTATGAAAATAATATTTTAGATGTGATCCCTACTTTTTAAGTTTATTTTTTGCTTCTAAAACTCTAAATTTACTAACTTTTTAGGAATTAAATTTGATTACCATGTTCTTAAACTAACTTTCTGATATGAAGATAAACAACCATGAATTGAGAAAATAAGAATAACATATGATATTTAAAACAAAAAATTGTGTTATGGTTAATTTAATATATTATGATTGATTAAATGTATATGTATTTACACATAACATAATCATTAAAAAAATTATCTATATAACATATAAAATCAATAATAAAATTATAGGACAATTTTTTGCTTTGATAAGACAGTAAGATAAACAAAGTCGCGATATAAGCATGAGTGAGATCTTGAAAAGAAATCATATACTCCCTCCGTCCCTAAAAGAATGATCTATTTGACTTTGCACGTATATTAAAGATTTATGTTATATATTGTGTGTCTTTTCCATTTTACCTTTTAGAGAGAGGGGGAAAGAGAGTGGGTCATGAGAGAGAAAATTGGTTGGTAGAGTGTTAAATGTGGAGGGAGAAATAGAATAAAAAAGTGTAATGTGGTGCGTCAGGAGAGAGAAAATGAGTTGGTAGAGAATTAAATGTGGTGAGAGAAATATAATAAAAAAGTATAAAAATGGTAAATATGTAAAAAAAAAATACCTACAACATCTTTCCTAATTTGAATGTGATCAATTTTTGTAGAACGACCCAAAAAGAAAATATGATCAGTTTTTTAGAGATGAAAGGATTACGTACTAGAAAAGGAAAGTTTGTAATTAAATCAAAGTACTCTTAATTACTATATTTGACAATATTTCAAACCTTTAAGATGCAAAAATATGAAATGTCATCAGATCATAATTTCTACATAAAATAAAATTATAAACATTATAATTGTCTTTGAAAGCTTCAGATATTATCTTGAATATGGTCCTTATTCTTCGTAAATTAACTTTGATATCAATAAGATTTATATATCTGAAAAACTAATTCTAAGCATTCTGAAACCTTAACTAATTAATAAACTAACTTATTATGACTTAATTTTAACTATTTTATCCTTAAAATCACTCTCTAACATGAACATAAAAATTCATATTTCTGCAAAATGAAAGTAACATATTAGACTTAGAAGAGAGAACAAGATACTGTTACAATTGAGATTGAAACAATAAAAATAATTTAACAATTGCTTCATATTTATTGTATTATGAGCTTATTGTTGATCATCACGCTTTTTGTAACGTTATCAATGATCTTGTTTTATTGTCTTGTAAGTTGCGTTAAAGACAGTTCTAATGTGATTTATAAAATTATGTGTTCATTTTATCGTAAAAAGTTGTTCACCATAACTTTGTGCCTTTCAGTTCTTTGTTCGGGGTCAAAAAGTTACTTTCAAAAATTTTAGTCCTGCTTTTCTCTTCAATCGTTTTTTTTAAGAACAGTGGCCGCTTTTTCTCTAAAGAAAAGGACAGTTGGCCTTTGTCCTTTTTTATTTTAAATTTATAAGTTGTCCTTCGTGAGGGATTAGTTTTAGAATTTATAGTGAAAGAACACACCACGTGTCACTTTCGGGTGACTATTTCTTTTAAAAAGTTTTATCGATCTTCGTGCTATTAAATTTTTATCTAAAATTTTTGTCCAATTCATATCTCACTCATCCGATCTCCGATTGATCTGATTTTTATTTCGTTCAATTTGTATTTTCGTTCTCTTCGATTTGAGTCTAGAATCACTATTTTTGGACTTCGAATGAATATTCGCTAATAAACTATAATTTTCGAGAACCATAAAAAAATCTAATTTTGACGCCCTAAAAAATCGTCTATCTTGAATAAACTAAAAACTCTCAATTTTGAAACCCTAAAAACCCTAATTTTGACATTTTAAAAAATCGCCAATTTTGAATCCATAAAAAATCCATAATGTTGGAGCCCTAAAAAAACCCCAATCTTGAAAAAATAAAAACAATCCTAATTTCTAATATCTAGTAAACCTCTAATTTCATAACCTAAATGCTATTTCAATCCCTAATTTCAAATTCTAAAAAACACGAATTTGAGAATATGGTAAGAACAATTTAAGCATAACACAATTTAAACAATCTACTGGTAAGAACAATTATGGTAAGAACAATTTGAAATTAACGTTGAATTATAAGAAAATTTAAAATACTTACTTGCTTTAAACTTGATAAATTTTAAAAAAATTACACTAATCTTCTAGCGGTTTTCCACCGATCTTCTAGCGTACAATGTTTTTGTTTCTGTTACCGTAGTGATTATGTAGGAAAGATTTGGAGTATGAAGAAGATGGAAGAAAGAGTTGGGAAAGATGATGGAGAGTGAAAGAGAGGATTCTGTCCAGAAAGAGTTGGGGAGAACATATTATAAAGAGAGAAAAGTGAGGGAGAGAGAAGAAAGAAGACCCGTGAATGTGTGTATGTGAAGTGGACAATAATTTGATCAAAGTAAGGCTACAAAGCATTATTTTGGGTAGGCCAGAAAATTTGGGGACTATTGGGCTTGTGATACCAACCTCCACACTATGCTAGGTGGGGCCACTTGTCCTTCTGTCCTTGTGTCACACGAAAGAAAGTAAGTTGTTGGGGACTATGGTGGGGTCACTTTGTCTTGTTCTGACAAAGTTTAAGGCTTCCAAAAAAAACATGATACCAACCGCTACACTTAGTGGCGGTTGGGCATCATTAGAAAAAATGTCTCACGGCCAAAAGAAGAAGAAGAAAAAAAAGAATTTTTTTTTTGCAATCATCACCAACCACAACAAAGTGTAGCGGTTGAGTGTACTTCCAACTGCTACACTTTCTAACAGTTGGGAGGAAATTCATGGGCCCCCAACCGCTTGGAGTTTTTCCAGCTTCCCAGGGCATTTTTGTCCATTTTGCAACCGCTTGAAAGAGCTGCGGTTGCAACTTTTTTTAAAAAAAACAAATAGATCTGGGCCATCCACGACTACACGTGAACGGCTAGATTTATGGTGAAGAAATTGTTATTTCTCCACCGGTGAGTGTGGATCGGCTATATATATATATACAAAAAATAATCATTGTCATTATCTTCACAATGTATAAGATCAATAATCAATTTGTAGAAGAATGTTTTGCTTTGATATGACCGCATGATGAACAAGTGGCTATGTTGCATATATGAAATTTTGAAAACAAATCACATATGCTTTAAAAGAAAAAAGTAAGGTACAATTAAACTAAATAATTCTTAATTACTTTATTTTGAGAATATTTAAAACCTTTATGATGCTAATAATTTTCTTCTAATTCTACAAGTCTAATGATTTACGAATTCGTTTTTATAGAGAGCCCTTATGATCAATAAAAAGACTTTTTCCAGTTATACTTGATTTAATTTTCATTAAAATAAAGAATAATTAGTAAATTTTAAACAACTTATAAGCATTAAAACTTAATCCTGATTATGATGGAATTGATTACAACTATAACTAGTGACTATTGAGCGAGTTAAACAGCAAATAGTTGATAAATACTTGGTTTATAATATTAGGCTAAGATAATGATATTTGTTATCCTTTGCAAGCTCATTATAATTATAGCTTTAACCTGACATATTTTGGTATATAAATGTTAGATTATGTTGTGACAAAACAAGTGTAGTTTATGAGAAAATATCATTGGATGCATTTAGTAGATATAGAAACTATAATTTGGTGACAAATATTAATCATAAAAGATGTGAAAAATAATTTCAACACTCCAAAATAAGGACATGTCATGTTTATCAATTGAATATTATTATTACTAGCATCTTACAAGAATTAAAGAACAATATATATAGAAAATATTAGATATTATATGATCGTTCTGTTAAATTTATTTTTGTAAAAAATAATAACTTATTTGAAAGTAATACGATACAGACATAAGTCCTACTAAATTTGAGATGCAACTTTATTACTTTTAAATTTTTACTTAATCATTATATTAACTTCAAGAACATATATATATATATATATATATATATATATATATATATATATATATATATATATATATGTAACACCTTAAAGACTCTCTGAATTAAATAATTAAATCGGTATGTAACATTTACAATTTAAAAGGGATACTTGATAGTGTCGCCATATTTTAATTTAAATTACAATCATATTCACTATTTAACTCTGTACGGTACTAGCATAATTAATTTACTACTTTAAGTGTTAAGCCTATGTTCATTCGAAATATAGTTAACAACTTCAAACAAAAAGTTCGAAGAAGCCAAGTCTCTAGCGGTTCCATTGTGTCGCTATCTATTATTCAACTTGCAAAATAACAAAATTAGAGGTAAACACATTTGTATATGCAAATATCTCATAATTATTACATATGCAGTCTAATCAAATAAACAATGCTATTTAATAATCGAAAGTCAGGAGCAATGCAAGTGAATTCATCTTTTCATATTTTACTTAAATTAGTCATGATTAATTCAGATACTAAGATTATTCTTTATAACTAAATAATATAATTTTTATACTATTATTTTTTTTGTTTACATGTACACATTAAATTACTTTTTAAAATCTTATAATATACTTTATTTTATAAACAGACTCGAGCTTGGTTCAGGTTACTGTGCTAGTAATATATAATAAGCAAAGCGTGATCTTCTTTAAGCGACACATCGTGGCAGAGATATGATTTTTTTTACTTGACACGTCATCACATTATGTTTTCAATGTGAAATAGAACTATAATCATTATAAGAGTCACTAAAGGTTAAAAATGTTCTTTTGGATTGGGTCATTATTTCTTGATAAGCTAATTTCTATTTTAGTAAGCCTTATATAACTAGAAAAACAATTCTAAACATTCTGAAAACTCTAACTGATTGATGAAATAACTTATTTGGACTTAATTTTGATTATTGAATCCTCAAAAATAATCTCTAATATGAATAAAAAAATTCATATATCTAAAAAATAACATTATCATTATAAAGGTGCTTTATATAGTTGAAAACTCAATTCTAAACATTCTGAAAATACAACACGTCATCGCAGAGATATGACTTCTTTATTTAACACATCATCATATTATGTTTTTAATATGAAATAGCACTATAACCATTATAGAAGTCACTAAAGGTTTAAAATGTTATTTTGGATTGGGTCGTTATTCCTTGATAAGTTAATTTCTATATTAGTAAGACTTATATAGTTAAAAAAATAATTCTAAACATTCTGAACAACTGATTGATGAACTAACTTATTAGGACTTAATTTTGACTATCGAATCCTCAAAACCACACTCTAATATGAATATAAAAATTCATATATCCAAAAAAAGAAAATAATATTGTCGTCTTAAAAGTGCTTTAATAGTTGAAAATCCAATTCTAAACATTATGAAACTCTAACTAATTTTGTAAGTGTCACTAAGGGTTTGAAATGCTATTTTGGATGAGGTCCTTATTTTTTATAAGTTTATTTCTATATTAATAAGCCTTATATGATTGAAAAAGTAATTCTAAATGTTTTGAAACTTTAATTAATTAATGGATTAACTTATTAATACTTAATTTTGAGTATTGTATCCTCAAAATCACTCTCTAATATGAATATAAAATTTTATATATCTTTAAAACGAAAATAATATTATCTTGGATGGGGTCCTTATTTATTGGTAAGTTAGTTTTCATATTAGTAAGCCTTATATTGTGGAGAAAAAACTTTTGCTTGCATTGCCTTATTTCATCTACTAATTCTAAACATTATGAACCTCTAACTAATTAATGAACTAACTTATTATGACTTAATTTTAACTACTGTATCCTTAAAATCACTTTCTAATATAAATATGCAAATTCATATATCTAAAAAATAAAAAAAAATATTAGATTTAGAAAAGAAACATATGATGTTACATAGGGATGGCAATTAGATCCGCACCCGGCGGATCTCCGCCCCGCATCGTTAACAGGGGGTTATTTTGACTTTGACCGAGTTAGGGGCGGGTATGGTATTTTTTTTTAAATCCGCAGCGGGTATGGTATTCTGCCCAACCCGCCACGGTATCCGACCCACCCCATGACCCGCCCCCGCCCCATTATACACCAATTAATCTATGCCGTTCCTCCACTTATATGTATAGCCCAACCCTAATTCTTTCTTTCTTCCCAACCCTAATGCTTTCTTTCTTCTCTTCACTCAGCCGACATAGCTACTGTCGCTGCCTCGTTGGCTCGCCTTTCCTCCCTCTGCCCCGCAAACTGTCAACGTCCACTTTCACCTCGACGACCGCCGTCCAGCTCTCCCTCGTACCATTGGCGTCCATCTCTACCTCGGCAACAATCCACAGTTCCCCCGTACCATCGACTTTCACAATCCACTGTTCCCCCTTACCGTATACTTCCACATCTCGGTGACCCTGTCCAGCGTAAATCGGCGTATCAAGATGTCAATCTGAGATCTTTTTTTGGTTCGATACGTCCACCTACGAGACTAACCTTTGGCTTTCGTCCAGTTCTCCTCTGCACAGACCATGGCCACCTCCACCCCGACTACAACAAACCACCGCTCCCCTGCATAGATAGCGTCCACCTCCACCTCCACCTCGGCGATCACTGTCCACCGTCAAGGAATTAACTTATCTAATCTCGTTTCACTCCAATCCTTCGTGATCTGTCGCTTTTGCTTTGTGGTTAAATTGTTGCCTTTTAGTTAGTTTTTTTTTTTTTTTGTGAAGTGATGAATCAGTGTTTTGTGAACTGATGAATCAGTGAGAATTGTAATGAACTGTGATGACTCGGTAATTATTCAGTGTTTTGTGAAGTGATGAATCATGAGATTTGTAGTGAACTTTTTTTGATTACTTACCTGAAATGACAAACCAAACCGAGTTTTTAGTGCTTGAGGGGAAGGGGAAGGGAGGAGCGAATCGGGGCAGGGACGGGTTTTTCAATTTTTGTTAGGGTCGGTTGTGGTATCATATGTAAATAACCCAGTGGTGGGGCGGGGCGGGGCAGAGTGGTGTTTTAGGGCTACCGGGGTGGGTGTAGATTTTATAAGATCCGCATCTGACCCGCCCCATTGCCATCCCTAATGTTACAATTGAGATTAACATAATAAAAATGATGTAACAATTGATTCATCTTTATTTTATTTTATTTCAATGATGTAGTAATTGATTCATAGTTAAAATCCTTTGGGTACAATAGAAAAAATTGACATTATTTTTTTTTGTTGAGACCATACGACTAACAAATGACTATATAATTATAAATCTTATTTGTAAATATGATAGTTAAACTCTAAATTTACTAACTTTTTAGGAATTAAATTTGATTATCATGTTCTTAAACTAACTTTTTAATACGAAGATTAACAACCATGAATTGAGAAACTAAACATAACATATGAGATTTAAAACAAAAAATTGTGTTACAATTAATTTAAATTTATTATGATTGATTAAATGTATATGTATTTACAAATAACATAATCATTGAAAAAAATTATCTTTATAACATATAAAATCAATAATAAAGTTATAGGACAATTTTTTGCTTTGATAAGACAGTAAGATCAACAAAGTGGCTATATAAGCATAAATGAGATTTAGAAAAGAAATCATATAAGTACTAGAAAAAGAAAAGTTTGCAATTAAATTAAATTATTTTTAATTACTATATTTGACAACATTTCAAACCTTTAAGATGCAAAAATATGAAATATCATCATATCATTATTTCTATGTAAAATAAAAATTATAAGTGTCTTTGAAAGCCTCAAATATTATCTTGAATATGGTCCTTATTCTTCATAAGTTAACTTTTATATCAATAAGATTTATATATTTAATAAACTAATTCTAAGCATTCTGAAACCTTAACTAAATATAATGTATAGCTTTTAGAATCTTTTAGTAAAATAAAAAAATTCATGTTACTTTATGGGTAGGACCACACTATCAGCAAACAACAGTCAATTATTGTTAATAAAAACTGTAGTAATGATAAAACTTATTCGTAAATCTGAAAGTTGAAAAGGATTTAAAGCTTTAAAGTAAACATGTTAGTGTCTCTAAACGCATGCAAATTTTTTTGTTTTAAGTTTTTTTATTTTTGTAAAACTATATGAGGGCTATATTAGGAAGCCTTATAAAATGTGAAAATTAATTCTAAAACTCTAAATGTACTAATTTTATTAGTATTTAATTTTGACAATATCCTTAAAACTAACTCTCTCATACAAAAATAAAAAATCATGTATCTAGACAACAAATTAAAATATGTTACAGTTAATTTAATTTTATGATATTTTAATATATATATATATATATATATATATATATATATATATATATATATATATATATATATATATATATATATATACCTACACAAAAAATAATCATTGCCATTATCTACATAATGTGTAAGATCAATAATCAATTTATAGAATAATGTTTTGCTTTGATATGACCACACGATCAACAAGTGGCTATATCGCATATATGAAATTTTGAAAAAAATCACATATACTTTAAAGAAAAAAATAAGGTATAATTAAATCAAATAATTCTTAATTACTTTATTTTGAGAATATTTAAAACCTTTATGATGCAACAAAATTTCCGTCTAATTCTACAAATCTAATGACTTACGAATTCGTTTTTATATAGAGCCCTTATGATCAATAAAAAGACTTTTTCAGTTATACTTGATTAAATTTTTATTAAAATAAAGACTGATTAGTAAATTTTAAACAACTTATAAGCATTAAAACTTAATCCTGATTATGATGGAATTGATTATAAGCATAACTGGTGACTATTGTGCGAGTTAAACAGCAAATAGTTGATAAACATCTGGTTTATAATATTAAGCTAATATAATGATATTTGTTTTCCTTTACAAGGTCATTATAATTATTGCTTTAACCTAACATATTTTGGTATATAAATGCTATATTATGTTGTGATAAAACAAGTGTAGTTTATGAAGAAATATCATTGGATGCATTTAGTAGATATAGAAACTATAATTTGGCGACAAATAATAGTCATAAAAGATGTGAAAATTAATTTCAACACTCCAAAATAAGGACGTGTCATGTTTATCAATTGAATATTCTTATTACTAGCATCTTACAAGAATTAAAGAAAAATATATACATAAAATATTAGATATTATATGATCGTTCTGTTAAATTTATTTTTGGAAAAAGTACTAACTTATTTGAAAGATACTGGGTGCATACATAAGTCCTGCTAAATTTCAGATGCAACTTTATTACTTTTAAATTTTTATTTAATCATTATATTAACCTCGGGAACATATATATGCAATACCTTAAAGACTCTCTGAAGTTAAAGAATTAAATTTGTATGTAACATTTACAATTCAAAAAGGATACTTGATAGCGTCACCATATTTTAATATAAATTACAATCATATTCGCTATTTAACTCCATACGGTACTAGCATAATTAATCTACTACTCTAAGTGCTAAGCCAATATTCATTCGAAATATAGTTAACAACTTCAAACGAAAGCTCAAAGAAGACAAGTATCTAGCGGCTCCATTGTGTCGCTATCTGCTATTATTTATTTTTCAACTTGTAATATAACAAAATTAGAGGTAACAACACATGTCTTTGCAAATATCTCATTATTATTGCATGCAGTCTAATCAAACAAACAATGCTATTAAATAATCGAAAGTTAGGAACAACTGCAAGTGAATTCATCTTTTCATATTTTACTTATACTAAGATTATTTTTTATAGCCAAATAATCTAATGTTTATACTATTAATTTTTTTGTTTACGTGGTACATATTAATACACTTTTAAAAACCTTATAATATACTTTATTTTATAAACAGACCCGAGCTTGGCTCAGGTTACTGGGCTAGTGTAAAGGTAATATTAGATACTCCATTTGTCTTAATTTAACTGCTCTGTTTTTTTTTTTTTTTAACTTGACACGTATATTAAGGATATAAGTTATATATTGTGTTTTTTTTTTATTTTACTCCGATATAAAGGAGAAGGGAGAAGAGAGTGGGTTGTGAGAGAGATAAAATAATTCGGAGATGGTAGTTAAAAATAGATAGAAATAGAATTAAAAAGTTTAAAATATGATGAACATGAAAAAATTATATTGAATCTTTTCTAATATGGAAAATGAGTAACTTTTTTGAAACAACTTCGCAAAAAAAACTGATCAATTAAAATGGAACGGAAAGAGTACATTTTTTACATGACTTTAGTTAATTGGGTGATTGAGCGCTTGTAAGGTTATTCATCGTCAATGCATACAGTTTATGTTGACGTGTTACCGTGTAATTCTTTTAAAGATTTGATCTTCATGTAATGAAGAGTTTGTCATGGACTCACAAATACCATGAATTTATGATTCCATATGACAATGACTTGATATCCCTCAATCCTCTGTTCATTATCACGTGGAAGGAATTGCAGCGCTGAGGTTGGTAACCATGACTCCATACGAGAGTGGCTCGATATTTCTGTTCTAAGGTGCTTAACCCTCAATACTCAATAGATGGGATCATCCTCTTGTGCATTAAAAATGTACTCCCTCAATCCTTAAATAATTGTCTCTTTTTCAATATTAAAATTTTTTGAACAAGTTAATCCTTTTTGTAAGTTACAACTAATGCTTGTGTTTCATTCTTGCCTTTGTAAACACTAATAGTCCGTCGCTAAAAGTAACTTTTATCCCGTCAGTAAAAGTCTGTCACTAAAGATATTTTTGCCAACGGAATACTCTGTCGGCAAAATTTTTGGTGACGGGTTTTTAACAACGGACTATTAGCGAGGAAAAATCAGTCGCTAGATCTTATTTTTGAAATTTTCTCATTTATTCTGTATTACTTTCTCAAAAAAAAATAAGAAAGGATTTTAGTGACGGATTTTTATAGATGGATTGCCCTCGGTAGAAATCTATATATTTGTAATTTTTAATGATTTTTAGCGACAAAATTTAGCGACGGCCAAAAATCTGTCGCTAAATATGATTAAAACCAAGAAACCTACTTCTTTTACTTTCTGTTTCTCATTCTCCCGGTCGCTCATTCTCTCTCTCTCTCTCTCTCTCACCACACTGACTTACGTCGCCCACCTTCCATGCCATCCCGCTCCGACCTCGCCTCCCCCACCCTTCCACTCTCTCACTCTCTTATCTCTCTCTGTTCAGACTCCACCGACTCTCTCGCTTTTGCATCTCTCTGGCATATGGGAGAATGCTATTGCCGGCACCGGTCGACGACGCCAGTGAGTCAGTGATCACTTCTCAACAGTCCAAATCAGGGTTTTAAAAAACGGCCGTTACGTATCGTTACAGTCTATTCGTAACGGGTTTTCAGGGATCCGATACCATTATCCACCGATGTACAGGTGCCAGTCAATTTTACAGGCGTATCGCAGTTACGAAACCATAACGGGCTATAACACCGATAATTTTCGTTACGCAAGATATGAGATCTGAAATTTTTGTCTCCTTTCAAGAATTATTGGAGAATTTCCTGACTCCAGCATCTCCTTCAAGCGCCAATCAATTATTGGGAAGAACTACAACCACCAATTTTCCTCTCTACAAGTTCCTTTCCACTTTAACCACCAATTTAACATACAAATTAGAAACAAAGAAAGAACTGATCGGCGTGTAGAAGAACTGAAACCTGAAGGAGAGCACCTGCAAACCGCCACCAAGCACGGCTAGTACATCGGTGTTTGGCTGTCACCGGTGTTGACTGACTTGACTCACCTGGGCAGCTGACTGGTTGGGACTTGGGTGGGTGACTCATGACTAGGTGGCTGTGAGTGCATGGCGCCGTGTCAAACTGGGGCAGTGTCGCGGTGGGCGTGGGAGATTGGGGTCGGTGACGACGTGGGAGTCGTGCGTGGGGGACTGTGAGAGACACAGTGTAGCGAGTCTTTTGACTTTTGAGAGAGAGGCAGAGAGCTTCAATCCAAATGGGTCAAAATTGTCAAATACTCAAATATTTGTTTTTGACTTATGAACTACACATAATTAGTATTATATATTTAGATTTTATTACTTCTATCTATTATTTTTCTCTCTGTTAAAAAGTAAGTGTATGGTTTTAACTTGAGATTTTAGCCTCACAATGTGTTTAAAACAAACTTTAAACTATTAAACACATTAAAATGAAACATCTTAAGCTTACAACCTTCGTATCATTGAGTTTTAATCATTTGTTAACGGTTTAAAATAATTTACAGTCGCGATAACCGATTCCCGTTACGTAACATTCGATACTCCCGATACCGTTACACCGCGACCGTTACGTATCCCGATTCCGCGATTTAAAACCATGGTCCAAATCTATCGAGGACAACTATCGTATCTCTCCCCAATCTCCAGTCCAAATCCACCCGCCTGCAGCAGCGAGTCGATGACCATTCCTTAGCAGTCAGCATATCTCGAGTCTCTCCTCCGATGGTAAGTTCTCTCTTTAATTCCTCCTCCTTCAAGTTTTGGCTTTATGTTATTGCATTTGATTGATTTCAGACACTAATTTATATAAGAATCCATCTTTAATGCTGATGAAGTGCCCAATTCGGTGGAATTGGAGGGTTGTCAAATGGTTCTGGGATTGTTTTGGTTTTCAAACCACTAGAAAACGATTCTGGCTCTAGGGTATTTGCTATTCCGTGATAACTCATTCCACTTATGCCATCTTATATCAGATGAAGAAGTATCAACCGCACATATTTAGCCTCTAAACATGAGAACAAGGCCCGACCACTCAAGCTAAAACACACCCCCACACAAACTTGTTAACCCACGCCCATAGCAGACATGAGTGGAGGAAGAAGACAAACACCCTACTTGAATAAAACAAGAAGAAAGAAGCTGACCCTTTGGATGTTTCCGTAGATATTTTCCTTGAAGTAGATATGGAATCGTAGGGTCATGGTTTATTTTGAGGTTAAAATCTTATCTTCACACTCTCTTACTTGGTCCAATATCATCCTCTTTTGAACTTTTGAAAAAAAAATCCAACTCCACCAAAAACAATGGCTTCCACCACAACTTGTGGAGCGTAAATTCTAAAGCATAGTTCATCACTAAAAGCACGGCCAGTATTCTAAGTTCTATATTAGAGGTGTGTATACGTTAGAGGTTTTAGGGAGGCTTTAAAATGATATTTAAAGGTTGAGCAGATAAGAAGATGTATGCTCCATCTGTAGTCGCTGTTAGTACGGTTGTGGTTGTGAAGAGATTAGACAGAAATGGCTCTCTAGGACCAAAAGAAGCATTGGTAAAATACTTACTAACATCTAACATGACTCTATGACTTTTGCATAATTTATTGCAGCTGATTTTGACAAGATTTTTGGTTGAAATTTAACAAGTAGTCTTCTTCAATTCATTACGTTCATTATAAACGAATTTGTACAGCTAATGCTCCATTTTCAGATTGTGATCGACAAAGAGAAACAAGTAACAACTGTGGATATAGAGATATTGTACAGATTGCAGAACAAGGATTTTGATTTATATATCTTTTTAATTTTCAATGAAACTTGTAGTTTAGTTTTTCGGATTTGTACAATGTGATCTATTGTTTTTAATGAACATGTAATTTGTTATATTTAATGTTAGTTAATGGTGTATATGATTTAAATTTTGTTTGTGTTACTTGAAATTTGGTAAATGATGAATCTTAGTTTAAAGAATTAAATTGTTGTTGATTGGTTGGTTATAGGGTTAATTGTTTGAACCAGATTTGAATTTGTTAAAAATAACAAAAAAATAGCCTTTTTTAACTTTTAGCAACGGAATTTCGTCACTAAAGGTCATTTTACAAATCAATAAACGTTTTTTGGGGTAAATTTTTAGCGACAAAACTAATGTTCCTAAAGACTTTTGCGACAGACTTTTAGCAACCAAAATTCGGTCTCTAAAAGTTATTTTTTCATTTTCCTAAAAATTTAGAACTTAGACAAAATATAGAAAATAATTTTAGGGACGAAACATCTTGTCACTAATTAAAGTTATTAATTCCGTTGGTAAAAATTGATTTTTTGCTGATCGACCATCAAATTCAGTCGCTAATCTTAGAGATGTCAAATGGGCTGGGCTTGGGCCGGCCCAGCCCAAGCCTATCGGGCCTCCAGCAAATCGGGCTGAGGCCGGGCCAAGGGGGCTGCCAACCTGGCCGGGCCTGGTTCTAGGGATATCTGGGCTCGGTCCAAGCCCAGGCCCTAGGCCCAACATTTTGGGCCTAGCTTGGGCCGGGCCAGGGCCCAATTTTTTTTTTTGCCATTTTCTTGTTATTCAAGGTAATGATTTTTTTAATTATGGTAATTTGCTGTTAGGGACGCTTGACGCTTTATTAAAGCGTCCCTAACAGCAATCAATGCTTTACTACAAATCTATAACGACAAGAGTTAAAAAGATTGATGTGTAAGAATATGTTTTACGGTATATGGTAAGACTAATTCAATATACTAAATCAATAAGTTTGGCTTCAAAAAGGTTCTCAATAATGATAAATTCTCAAAGGGACATGAAGTAACAAATATCATCATCATAAAGATAAAAGCCAAATTGTCAAGAAAAACTTCATCCCAAAAGATGGGGGTGGGCACACGACAGTGCTACCCCTCCCCTTCGCCACTGGCTTCAGGTTCATCGTGTGAGGCTATACAATGCACATCCGTTGATGAAGCTTAAAAGTCGAGGACAAAGCTACTCTTCTTGGTAAAACTTACACTTAAAAGGAAATACCTTTTGAATCTTCTTTATGCAATCTCTCTTTTAAACCAAATTTTGGGCAATCCGAACACTAGAACTGGAATTAGGTTCGATTATCTGAAGCCCATGGTTGGGCACAGAACAATATCTGTGCTGACATAGAGCAGATTTCCAGTTCCAGCCCACTCAAATTGTAACATAAATTGATAAAATACAGCAAATGTAGGGTACACGATGCATTGGGGTCAGCAATTTCAATACATAAAGATGTTGAAAATTTACTCGATCCCATGACCACTATATTTAAAAAGAAAAAAAATCAAAGACTTTAAGATGTGTTATTATTCTTCACATTACTTAAATCTTCAGTACTGTTTAGGGGGGAAAAGGGGAATAAATCCGTGGGGGAAAAGTGAAATTTTAAAAGTAAAAAGGGGGGCCTGAACCGGGCCAGACCCGGGCCAGGCCAAACTCGGGCCAAAACCGGGCCGGGCCTGGCCCAGGCTTTTTTCTGGAAAATGTAGGCCTGGCCTAGGCCTAGGCCCTAGGCTTTAAAAGGCCGGGCCAGCACTGTTCATTAAAGGGGCCGGGCCAGCCCGTGCCAGAAAGGGGCCGGGTCGGGCCAGCCCGCGGCCGCCCGGCCCATTTGACAACTCTAATCTTTTAGCGACTAGGTTTTTACCACGAACTTTTAGGAACAAAATGTCTGTTACTAAAAGTCTTTATCGACTGAAAATCCACTTTTAGCGACGGAAAAATCCGTCACGAAAAGTAGATTTTCTTGTAGTGATACCATGATTCGATTTCACTTTTATCCCTACGTAAAAAAGGCTAAAAGTATGTTTGTTAGAAGTAACAAATTAATGTTAATTTTTTAATACAGATAATTAATGTGTGTTAAATTAATATTTCCAACGATTAATTGGGACGGAAGAAAATTGTATTCAAGACATTTAAAATGGAACGGAAGGATTAGTAGTGGAATGCGTGTTAGTTTCTCCACTCCTCCGCAGACTTCAGGCAAACCTTTGAATTCGGCAATACTTACCGATCTGTGGGATTCCAAACCCTTCTTCTCTGATATGAGGCTAGTCAGTTTCTGCAATTCATGCAAAACAGTAACAAAACACTTTTAATGACTAAAAAGGATCGTTGTAGAGGTCTGGAATTGTAAAATATGAGGAACTTAATGAATACATGTCTCAAGGTTCACAACGTTATGCAAGACCACATAAATTCCTTCTTGCTTTTAGCATGGAATCACAAGCATGGCCAATTTTTAGGATGTTGTCCTCTAGGATTTACAGTAGATGAAAGGATACGATCAGAACATATGATCAAGGTACTGGCCTTACTGATAGAGTGTTGGATCAGATAGTCTTGGTGTAGGTATTGCAACCAATGGTATTCTCTTCTTCAAAACAATTCCGAACTTCTCCGACAGGTCTAACTTCTCTCCTTCGGGCAGCTCCCAGTTGAAAGAATGTAGAAGTGATGCAAGTGAAAACATCACCACCCTCTCAGCCATTGCAATTCCGGCACAAATTCTTCGGCCAGAGCCAAATGGGAAATAATCGAAGTTATTTCCACTGTAATCCACATTCCCATCTAGAAACCTTTCTGGGAGAAACTCAGACGGACTTTTCCAGACGGAAGGGTCCCTATGAATTGCCCACACGTTAACAAAAATGCGAGAACCTTTTGGGATTGTGTAACCAGCAACAATGCTCGACTCACTAGGGCAATGAGGCACCATCAGTGGGAGGGCTGGGTGCAAGCGTAGAACCTCTTTCATAACGGCGTATAAGTATGGTAATTTGTGAATGTGATGCTCTTCCACCCTGTTACCTTTACCTACTACTGTTTCCAGTTCTTTCTGGGCTTTCCCCATCACTTCTGGTTTGTTCATCAACTCAGCAATGGCAAACTCAACAGTGTTTGAGGTCGTGTCCGTCCCTCCCACCACCATATCCTGTCCATAGGTAACAGCATGACGTAAAACCCTCTAGGAGTCATGCTCAGAACATGTCTATAACATCGAATGCAGATGATATATATATATATATAGAACATGTAACCGGAAATTCATTCCCAAGAAAGTGAGTGGAAGTGTAAAATATTTGGTTCTACACTCCAGGCTTTTTGGAAAATATGACAAATTATTGAGATCTCCAATTTAATCTGATAATGACTTGCTATGAGGACTGTAGCATACTTGTCTTATATGCTTGATGGCAGTACAAAGACTGGACCAAGAAGAAATGGCGGAATTTGCAATGTGACTTTTACTTCCACATTTTTCTTCCATTCATATCCTAGATGTTTTCGTGTAGATTATATCGAACTGTTTATTAACAAGATGCATGCAATTTTTAGGTGCCTCCTACTGCAAATTGCAATTGCTAATGCAGGTGACAATTTTGAGTCAGTATATATTATATATTAGAACTGGTGCTTGAATTATGGTATGGTACTGTGATATAACTTTAGGATAAACTTTATTTTCCTTTTGCGTCTCACGTAACTAAGATACAACTCAAATGTAGTGCTTGAGTTTCAATATGTTAATTTGTGTAAGCCTTCTTGATTTGGAGGTTATGCAATCATTTCAGAACAGTTGGAACAACATTTTATAAGACTTGGACGGTAATGGGATAAAGAAAAGAATGGACAAGAACAAGCATACCAAGAGCAATGCTTTGAGGTGGTTCATGGTGAGAGGTGTTTTAGCATTTGGTTCATCCTTCAGCTGCAACAAAACGTGCAAAAAGTCCTTGCTTTCTTTTCCACCGTCTGCATCCGCCTTTAGCCTCTGGTCAATAATGGTGTCGAACATACGATCAAATCTCATACTCACTTCTCTCATCTGCTTCTTGATGCCTTGCAAATCAAACACCTCCAGAGCCGGAAAGAAATCAGAGATGTTCGGCTTCCCCAACTGCGCTGTCACCAATGCTACCACCTCGCGGAATTCTTCCCCAATACTAGCCCTCTCTTTTCCCTGAATCGTACCGCCCCACAGCATGTTTGTAATCACATTCAGCACAGTCAAGAACAGCTGTTCGCCCACGTTCACAGGACTCCCAGCTTGGCTGTAAAAGTAGCCAATAGTCGTATGGATCTCGTCCCTGCGAATGCTGTACACAGCATCAAGGGTGGGGCTGCTGAGCATCCCACGCACGCACACCTTCCTCAGCATTCGCCACTCGGGTCCAGACGGAGACCAGACAATGTCACAGGCACCGTATTCCGACGCCCTTGTCACAGCCGGGACGTCCCTGTTGGCAAAGGTTGCGTCGTGGTCTTTGAGCACCTCACGTGCAGCTGCAGGCGAGGTCACCACGACGCACACCTTCTTACCAAGCCTTAGTGTCAGGACCGGACCGTAGGTCCGAGCCAGGCTCGCGAAGTAGGAGTGGAGCTCCGGTTGGAGAGAGAGAAGGTTTCCGACCACGGGCAAACCTTGCGGTCCCGGTGGCAACGGTGGCTGTCTCTTCTTCGAATTGATGAAAATCCATGTATACCATAAGATTGTTAGACTGACAAGCGCTAGAGTGAGGACGAGTTTTGCGAGATCATCGTTGACACTGTTGCTTTTCCACCACCATGACCAAGCTTCAGATGATAAGTTGATCAGTTTATTGTAGGTTTGTGAGCAAAGTATCATGGTTTGAGATGCAGAAGTTGATTCTCAGTTCAAAGTCACCGATTCTTGAGGAGTTGGGCCTTTTTAATTAGAGTCAAGACAGCAATACAAACTTTTGGCCTGCTGTGGTGATGTGGCCAAGAATACATGAAGAGGATCTTTGCTTCTAACATTTCTAAGATGCCTTTTGTCTCGCATATAAAAATGTTTGGTGTACAGAAACAACAAATTTTTTTAAGTATCATCATCGTCGGTTGCCATCACAGTGATCATCATTTGTATTATAAGTACGATTTTGGTGTTAGGGAAAGTTAAATCAACGGTATACTACTCTCTCCGTCCCACATAATTTAATTAATTTTGATCAAATTATGTGGGACAGATGGAGTATGTTTTATTCGTTATATATGTATCTTCTAAATTTTTATTAATAATCTTTCCTCTAGCTAGAGTGTAAATATTTTATGTCATTCTTATAACTTTGATTGTTTGAAATATACCAAGAATGGCCACTTCTTTATTTTCGTCGGAGTTAATGTCAAAAATAGCCGCTGAACTTGTATAATAATTATAAGACGAGTCTCGTATACGCATATGCATGCCCTGTTTTTACTTCTTTCTTAGTAAGAAGTGAAAATTGTTACTAATCTTTTTTGGCCATGAATGAAACTGTCTACAAACATGAAAAAGGTATAATCTAGACATTTTTGTTTTGTTAATGAAGTAATGCTTAACCCAAATACAAGTAATTTGCTACTCCGAGTTCTTGATTTTTATCCAATTAGAGTACTACTTTTTTTTTTTTTTTTTGGTGTTGTTACCTATGATGGATCAGGTGCTATCTGTGTGACTATATGAGCTCCAAATTAAGTCACTATTTTGTTTATTTTTTTCTACCTCTGATTTGAGAGTTAAATCGAAATTAAATATGTATCACGAAACGGTGGTAGGCATGATAGAAGTCCAAAAGCAACGATCAATGGTGATACGGGTATTTGGGAATCCCTCCGTCTTGTTACCCTCAACTCATCTGTTACAGCACGACATATCTATCACTATTACACATTTACACTCAAGATTTTATAAGGGAAGAGAGGATTGTGATGCCCCAAAGCATATATAATTAAGGGTGGCAAAATGCGTGGGTGGGTTGGGTTTGGGTGTCAATTAATTGGATTGGGTATAAATGGATCATCAACCCATTTTAACCCGTTTAGTAATGGGTCAAATGGGTGATCTCTTAAATGGGTTGGTTTCACCTATTTACACCCATTTACCCAATAATGAAGCATTTTACAAACTTTTCAACTCCTCTTCAATTACTGAAATCACCGAATGCACATGTTGCACCTGTCGCCACACGCCCAAATCCACCTCTATTGCCACTACAGCCACCACCACAGATACCCACCTTCTTTGCTGTCGCGGCCACGCCATAATTACCACCACACCACACCCCAACCAAACCAACAACCACCTCCGCTAGAAGCCCTCTTCATCCTTTTTATCAACTATTTTTAACTTCTCAATATCCATCCATTAAAGCAAAAACTCATTCCGTTCGATCATAGAATCCAAATTTATACCACAACTACCAACGCCACCACCATCACGCATAGATCCGCTTCAAATTTGAGGATCTAGAACCACAAACACCAACCACAAACATAGATCTAATACCACAACTATAGAAGGACACCACTACCGATGGTGACAATAAATGGCGATGGAGTTGGCACTCCGACTATGGCAGCGCCGCAGTAGAAGGTGGGGATGTAGACGGTGACAACGAGTGGCGACGGAGTTGGCACGGTGACGAAGTTGGCACGATGACGATAGATGGCGGCACTGCAGCAGCATGCGAGGACAGAGCGACACCGCGGCAGAAGGTTGGGATGTGGATGGCAGCAAAGGGAGGGGATGGCTGGTCTGATTGGGCTGAAATGTTGAGTTATTGGTGGTGTTACAGATTTGGCAAATTTGACTCAATATTTAGTAGATCAAATTAAATGACTTAATTAAATGGGTACCCATTTACAACCCATTTACACAAGTAGTTATTGGGTAATGAAAAATATTGACCCATTAAGACCCAATTAGTTAATGGGTGGGTTTGGGTCACCTTTAATTTGGCAAATTTGGGCGGATTAATGGGTTTGAGTTACGATTGCCAGCCTTGTATATAATCAACCATTGACAAATTAAAGCAGCACCATTAACAAATTCGAAAGTCTTGCTCATAGTACAACTAGCTTCTCACTTATTGAAACTATCATAGAACACACGGTAGCATAGCCGAGATGACTATCAACCCCATCCTTACTGATGACGCCTCCCGTACCCCCTTCCATAAAGAAACAAACAACAAATCTTGCAGTCAAGGTTCTCAACAGTGCACAAAACACCAGAAGGCTCCAGTCCATTTCTAGCGGCAATTGCTTCTTTGGCGCCACTGGACTCTTCCAATGCTTGGATTACTGGTAAAGTGCTGGATTAGATAACCTTGGCGTTGGGATAGCAATGAGAGGCACCCTCTTCTTTAACACAATCCCACACTTCTCCAGCAGGTTGATTGTCACTCCTTGAGGCATTTCCCATTCAAAAGAATGTACAAGTGAAGCAAGCGAAAACAAGAACATCCTCTCAGCCATGGCTGTCCCAGCACAAATCCTTCGACCGGACCCAAAGGGAAAATAGCTGAAGTCACTTCCAGTGTAGTCCCATTTAGCATCCAAGAACCTCTCGGGACGAAACTCCAATGGACTGTCCCAAATGGAAGGGTCTCTATGTATTGCCCACACGTTAATGAAAACACGAGCGCCTTTGGGAACCATGTAACCTCCAACTGTACATGTTTCGCTTGGGCAGTGTGGCACTAGTAGGGGGAGAGCCGGGTGCAAGCGCAAAAACTCTTTCATTGTAGCATGCAAGTAGGGCAAGTTATGAATGTGAGATTCTTCAACTATGTTGTCTTTGCCCACTACTGCCTCGAGTTCTTGCTGGGCTTTTCTCATCACTTCCGGTTTGTTCATCATCTCTGCCAAGGCGAACTCAATCGTGTTCGCAGTTGTGTCAGTACCACCCACAACCATATCCTGCGCAACTCATACTATTAGTGCACTTGATTAAGTACCGAGGGCTAGTTTGATTAATGCCTGAAATTGATTTTACTCGACCAATGACATGTTTTCTATTTCGTCAAAATCTTCTGTTAAAAAAGAAAAAAATGCCTCAGACTAGTTTCTAAAAGTAGTTCGTCGTAGGATCAGTTTGAAGTGAAATTCTGTGCATGATTAACTTTCTACTTTAACCTTTTTGCTTTAGGGAAGTGTCATAAGTTGAAACAACTGGAAAGAAAATGACATGCAGAGGTGAAAAGTATGCTGATACCATGAGTAAGGCTTTGACGTGGGTCATGGTGAGAGGCATTTTGGTATCTCCTTCTTCCTTGAGCTGTAGGAGATACTGCAAGAAATCCTTACTCTCTTTGCCATCATCCATTTTCTTCCGCTGATCTATCATCGCCTCGAAGATCTTATCAAACCTCTGTGCCAACCCCTTCATCTGCTTGCGGATACCTTGAAAGTCAAACCGCGCCAAACCTGGATAGAAATCCGATATGTTAGGCATTCCCAACAGCTCTGTGATCTCGGTGATCACTTTCCGAAACTCCGCTCCAACTTCAGCCCTCTCTTCCCCCTTGATGGTGCCACCCCACAACATGTTGGTAATCACATTCAATATAGTCAGGAACAGCTGCTCGCCTACATTAACAGGCAAGCCAATATGCCTGTACAGGTATCCTATTGTTTGTCGAACCTCCCGACGCCGGTTGGTATACACAGAGTCCAAGCTAGTGTTGCTGAGCATTTCGCGCAGACACACCTTTCTCAACATGCGCCACTCGGGTCCATACGGGCTCCACACAATGTCTGAGCCACCGTATGCTACTTCCCTGGCGGCCACAGGGACGTCACGGTTGGCAAAGGTGGTGTCATTGTCTCTTAGCACCTCCTTAGCCAATGCAGGCGAGCTAACCACGATGCCAACTTTTTTACCTAGCCAAAGCGTAAAGATCGGACCATAAGTCCGAGAGAGGGTTGCGAAGTGTGTATGGAGCTCTGGATCTATAGACAAGAGGTTCCCAACTAGGGGAAAGCCTCGTGGACCAGGTGGCAATGTTGGGCGTCTCCTTTTAGGCCTCTTGAGAAGGATCCAAGCAAACCATGAAAGGGAGAGCAAGACTATGGCAGAACTGAGATACTCAGGCATAACCTCGTAGCTGCTTTGGAGGGAATGTGACATGAGTTGTGACATTGTGAAAATGATTTGTGAATTGGCTCTTGAGTAAGAGTTGGACACAACTAATGGAGTATATATATTCAAGAGCTGATCGAAAAAGAGGGTATTAATCACCAATTACGTACCAAGGGAGAGCATCTCTTTGCCTCTCACATCTTGTTGATGCTTTTAAGTTCCATTTTGTCCTTCATGTTTCCGAGCTAGAGATCCATAAGCTATAAAAAGAACATGGGGCAGGTTTACATGCATGCTGTCTTACATGGATAAAAAATATCACCAATGATAAGGTGACACGTGTCACCACCAGAGGGCATCAAAACTGTTTCATAATTCTTGGAGAAGTGGAAAGTGGCATTTACTCATTCTCCCACTCCCCCACTTTTCCACTTTCCCATTAAAGGTAATAACTACCCATTAAACTGCCCCTTAGTTTTGGTAACTCCCTGTTAAGGAGACATAATTGACCGATTAATGGGAGCACTATATAAAGAAAGTGGGAAGGATGGAAAAGATAAATCATTCATTCAGAAAATTTTCTTTGAACTCTTCAAGCCATCCTCCGCCGGAAATCTTTCCGGTGAGTCACTGGTGTCGTTGTACTGTGCAGGTCTATTTACGAGTCAATCAAGATTTTTCCGGAATTCATCCACAGCGCTGTCATTAAAAAAGATTTGGAATCTGTCGTTGGTACAAGGAGAAGATTCACTTAATGCAAAACACTTGCAATAAATCTGTTGTTGATGCGAGGAGAAGAATCACCTAGTGCAAGATATTTTCAGTAAAAGGTAGTAGACTGCACATCCTTTCTGTTAACACTGCGGAGGTAAGCAGGATACGCATGTTAATGCTTGTTGTGTCAACAGAGAAGGAAGAGAATAAGCAACGGTAACACCAAATCGACTACATTTTTTAAGTTGTGTGTGTGATAGCGGCGAGCACATGGACATGGTATCGAAGATACAAGTGTAACGGATGGAAAGTAATGTAAGCTACACCATATATGTTATGGTGAGCAACTGAAGTTTGTCACTGGGATATACTGGGTTATGGAGAGAGCAATCTTGACATCTAACACTATTTTTCCTGTATGAGCTAGTTGACGCTTGTGATTCCAACCTCATTTGTCGAAAATTCAGTACGATGTAATTGTGCAGCTTGTTAAAATATATTCCTGAATCACACGACTTTGGAAGACAATTTGTTTGAACGCGGGTTGAATGTTCCTGCAAGATTCTACAGAGCTATAGAAACAAAATATATATTCCTTAATGGTTTCTCTGGCATCCTGAAGAGGTTCATTTCCCCAGACGTTTACGCTGTACCTTCTCCAGATAAAGTTAGACAATCAACATGACAATTAGCCCCCGTTCTTATACTTTTCTTCTTCTTTATACATTTTAAGTTTGGTATTTGATGGACCTAAGCTGATCATGTTCTTATGCTGTCCTTTTTGGTGCTTAAGTAATAAGAAAAAAGCCATTAAATTTAATTGATGATATATAGCAGTTAATCACCTAATATTAGAGAACTTCTTTAATATAACGTTGATAAAAATGACGTGATGCAGAGAAGGTAGGATCTAATGACCGGAGGGTTTCCCAGGCAATATCATTATTCCCTCATCTCATCTGTTGTCTTAATGTTATTGTAAGATTGTCTATAGTCAAGGGGTTATTCTGTTATTTTTTCTAATAATCTAGAATATTCTTTAGAGTTTCTTAGTCCTTGTAGGATACTGCATTCATGTTTATCTTCCTTCTTCTCATGTATCTCAAAAAACAATCGTTGGATGCAAATAGGTCTATAAAATTTAAAGACTCGGTCTAATGGCTCCATTGAATATCATAAGGCCTGTTTGGTAGCAAAGGGCTTAACACAGAAATATTGTATTAATTACGAAGAGACATTTGCTCATGTAACTCGCCTTACCTTTATTCGTACTTTACTTGCAGTTATTCGCAAGTGGCATTTATTTTAGATGAATATCAAGAATGTCTTTCTTAATGACGATCTCACTGAAGAAGTCTATATGCAGCCTCTCATCCTCCAAACAAAGTTTGTCGGCTTCGCCGTGTATTATATGATCTCAAACAAGCTCCCCGTGCCTAGTTTGCCAAGTTCAGCTCCACTTTGCAACAAATTGGTTTTGCATCCGGTACATATGATTCTGCACTCTTTATCAGGAAATCCGTTCAAGGTATCATACTTGTGTTCCTCTATGTGAATGACATAATTATCACGGCAATGATCTTAGCGGTATTTATATTCTCAAGCAAGATCGTAATCACCACCTTAAGATGAAAGATCTTGCATGGTACACTCAGTTACTTTCTTCGACTTGAATTTTCTACTGCCTTTGATGGATACCATCTTTCTTAAGCTAAATACGCTTCTAATCTTCTTTCTCGTGTTGGTTTAACTGATAGCGAAACCGTTTCTACTCCTCTTAAACCTAATGTATGATTTACTCCTGTTGATGGTACACCTCTTCGTGATCCTACTTTGTATCTAATATTGGTGGCAGTCCTATGTACTTGATCGTCACTCGTCTGGATATTACATATGTTGTGCACTTGGTCAGTCAATTTCTCTCTGCTTCACGTACAACTTATTTTGCTGCCGTCCTTCACATTCTTCGATAAATAGGGTACTTTATTTTATGGCTTACATTTCTCAGCTCATGCCTCTTTTGAGCTACATGCATATTCTAATGTTGATTGGGCTAGGGATCCAACCAAGCAATGCTCTGCTATTGGGTTTTGCTTCTTTCGTGATACTTCTCTTATTTCCAGGAAAAGTAAGAAACAGACCCTTACAGCTCGTTCTAGCACAAAAGCAGAATATCGCGCAGGGGCCGATAAAACCCAGGAGCTTTTATGGTTGTTATGGTTACTTGAGGACATGGGAGTAACACATTTCACTGCTACATCTTTATATTATTGTAATCCAAGGGCCACTGAGATTGCTCACAATGATGTATTTTATGAGCGAACTAAGCACATTGAGATTGATTGTCATTTTGTGCATCAGCATGTTGTTTGTGGCCCTATTTGCTTACGTTCTGTCACTTCTCCTAATTAAACAACATATATTTTCACCAAATCACATCGTACAAGGTTATTTTAAGAGCTAATGTCCAAACTCTAGTAAGCTTGTTCTCTACCACCATGAGTTTGAGGGGGGGGGGGGGGGGGTGTTAATGTTATTGTAAGATTGCCTGTGGTCAAGGGGTTATTCTGTTATTTTTTCTAATAATCTAGAATATTTTTTAGGGTTTCCTAGTCCTTGTAGGATACTATATTCATGTCTATAGAATGGCTCTATTATACATATGTATTTGGAATAATTACAGCAATGTTCCTGATATTAGGGTAAAATTACAGTCAAAGATACTAAGTTTTGAAAGGTATCAGTCGTGTCCTTCCATCGTTGATCTCTTAAAAAATTATACATTTTGATGATGTCACCCAATACGTATTTTTAAAATACCCACAGTAACCTTATTACATATTTAAAATCTTATTTTTTCAGATTTGTATTATTTTCCTTTTTGATAAAGCCTATTTCTTTTTTTTTTTTAATTTGTATTTCAACCCTAGCTCTCTCTCTCTCTCAAACTCCCCCCACCTCACTCCCCCCGCTTCCCCCTCACCCCATCGTCACCCCACCCTCCCTGCCCCTACCCTCTATTTAAGTAAACCCATTGCTATCCCCAATCCCTCCCCTCACCCCGTTGTTGCCGGAACAGAGATTAACCACCGGCGCACCACCGCCAAAGCTGCACTAGAACCATCAAATCAGCACAGACCTCAGCATCATCGCAGCGTTGCCGGTACCCTAATCCACGACCTTAAGTTAAGACCCAAATCACAGTCGCCCCATCAAAGCATTGTCGACACCCACATAAGCCATCGCCGGCATCATTGCAGCGCCACTGGTACTCTAATCCATGACCCAAGACCCAAACCACAACCGCCCTATCACAGTACCACCGGCACTCATCTATGTACATCGCCAACTGGACCAACCACCACATCGCTCACCGGATCTTCTACCAAAACCGGGTTGTGCACCATTTTGGGAATTCCAGATCTACCATCTCATTTTCACTCCCTCCCTTGTTCATTACAAGCACAACCCTGTCAAGACGATTTTATCCTTTCTTCTTTTTCACTTTTACAAAACTGTTTCCATTTGCTTCTTATGGTAGATAGTTGGTGGTGTTGCAATATGATACAGAGGTGGTGTTGAGGCAGTTGTTGTGGTTGGAATTGCAGAGGTCAAGAAAAATACTAGGGAAGATATAAACAAACGGTAATTGAAAAATTAGACACTTACATCGTGGGTAATTTGGTCTTTTTGTTCCAAACCGTTATGCAGTTGAATATTCCGTTTGTCTAATAAATATAACTATAAATTTGTCCAAATTAATAGATACGCCTTTAATTTCACCTTAATCTTAGAGATATTACTGTAATTATCCTTAACCTTAGGCACAAAAATACAGTTGTCTTCTCTCTTTCCATGTTGTTTACACCACATTATCACTGTCACTGTTAGAATAAAGTTTTCTTCATAATATCTAATATTTGCCAGATATGTCCCCAGAAATTGGCACCAAACAGCACTGAAAGTCATGAAAATGATTCCAAATACTATTGTAATTGCCACTTGGAAGAAAAATTATCTTTACAGTGATATTAAATGACACACTTTGACTCTTAACGTCGCTTGTGTTGCCATATGGCACATGTCACAGGTCTTTCTGGGATCAGGTCTTATATTAGGAGGTCTGACCGTGGTATTACTTCCAATCCAATTCATTATGCCTTTTCGTTGGGATTTTTCTTTTGCTAGGCCCATAACCAAAAAAACCCACTTTCTTATGATTATTAGGTTCATTCGAATACGAAATCCAATAATATTTATTGATTTCTCGATGGTAAAATTCCTGTATGATATTGTTTAGTACAAATTTTGACTGATAGAGGGATCAAATGGTATAATTCATTTGTTGGTAGCTTGGAGGATACTTTTCGAGAGATTTCCTAATTGCTGGTATGGCTATCGAAATCATGAGCATCAGCATGTAGGTTTCAAATCCAAGTGGTAGCATCAGTGCCTTTAACTATTGTTCTTGAGAAATGACGTGGTCTAGCCCATTCCTCGAAATAAGTTTTTATGCGATCCCTATCTACCAAGTCTCTATCGCTCTGTTTAAAAATCAAATATGAAACTTCATACACCTTAAAGTTCATAGGACGAAAAGAGATAAAAAAAAATGGAATGTTGTATTTCCAGGATAAGATTGAACTAGTTTGCTGCTAAATTCTTTTGACAGTTAGGTCCCTTTTGATCCTTCACTTGCTAAGTTTGTTGCGGTAAAGGTTATCTAAGCATGCATGTCTACAAGCAGTTTTCGATCGTGTCTTAACTGTTTACAATTGAATTAATAGTCTTTGACCACTATTGGGTTATCAAAGGATATTTAGAGTGCTTGTTTTATTGCATAAATCGAATTGATTGCAAAGTGAGTGAAACTTTGAAGGTGGAAAATGTAATCAACAAAAAGCCGGTGTCTGAGGGTACCAAATTGATGCAATTAACCGTTGTAATCTATGTGTTGGGAGTTGGTAGCCTAAAACAAATATGGGGAAGGCTTCTTTCTTTTTTTTTTTTTTATGCCATAGAAAATTTTTCTATGGCAAGTAACCAAAAAGACAAATAGATCTTTATTTCAAACATACATGTGTAATGATGCCATTTTATTTGAACTTGACGCTCCCAGTTAAACTTAATTCTCTTCTCCTTTTCCCTCGGCCGTTACCACCAACCCCCAAATGTCACCACCATCACGTCGACAACCCAAGGATAACCCCATTCTCTATCCAAGCACCACATAGCCCTAAATCATTTCCCCAGCCACCACAAGAGCCCCTAATGACTCGCCAACATCGTAGTCCCACCACGTACTGCAGCCACCAACCCCTAACGAACTACCGATGAGATTTAATGAACCAACGGTAGGATTCTAGGACAATAGAGGGACAGTAATTTCCATGTCTTCTCACTTCATAGCTGTCGTCGAGCATTGCGGTTGTCGCTACTGTCGTGCATTGACAGGTGGTGGTGACGGCTAGAGAAGAAAGTAGATAATGATGGGATGTACAATGAAAGCAAATTTTACCTATTTAGCTTTAATAAATTATCCTTGTAGATGGGTAAAAGGGCGTAATTATTTTTTAATTCTATTACATTAAGAAATTTTTGTATGGCATAGCGGCATAGCAGTTTTTCTCAACAAATATTACAACTTTAACGCAATAATGCAAATGCAGTGTCAGTGTCGCTTTCTATGTTTGCCCAAATGAAACACTGGGCATCTTCTCCACTTTATGTGGCCCATTGATTTGATGCCCAGCATCTTCTCCACCTTGTTACCGCTTGATCTGAATTTTTAAAATTTAACAGTGATTATATTTATCATTTCTGCTTTCTTCCAAGGTTATGTTCACAAGTTTAAGCTCCAGGGTCAAGCATATGTGGTTGCTTATACTCTTTTTCTAGTACTTTTTGTACTCTGTTTTCAGGATTAAATATTTATTTGTACTCTTTTAGGTTGTACTTTAATGTTTTAATTAATGAAATTTCCATTTGACAAAAAAAAAATGAAACACTGGAGTGAAAAAAATACGAGGAAAATCTCTTTCTCCATTTGATTCCAAAACAAAAGTAGACGCATATTCAGAGCTGAGCTTTACTGGTAAAGTCCTGGACTGGATAATCTTGGTGTTGGGATCGCAACGAGAGGCTTCTTCTTCTTCAACACGATCCCAAACTTCTCCGTCAAGTCCAACTCTTCGCCTTCAGGCAACTTCCAGTCGAAAGAATGTAGGAGCGAAGCAAGCGAAAACAAGAACATCCTCTCAGCCATCGCAGTCCCTGCACAGATTCTTCGACCAGACCCGAACGGGAAATAGTTGAAGTCATTTCCGCTGTAATCCCATTTTCCGTCCAGAAATCTCTCCGGCCGAAACTCCAAGGGATTCTCCCATATAGAAGGGTCTCTGTGTATTGCCCAGACGTTGACGAAAACGCGAGCGCCTTTGGGAATGGTGTAACTTCCGATTGTACAAGTCTCGCTGGGGCAATGCGGCACCAAGAGTGGGAGTGCAGGGTGCAGGCGGAGAGCCTCTTTCATTACGGAATTCAAGTAGGGGAGCCTGTGGGTGTCGGATTCTTCCACCATGTTGTCTTTGCCCACGACTGTGTCCAGTTCGTGCTGGGCCTTCTTCATCACGTCTGGTTTCTTCATCATCTCGGCCATGGCGAATTCAATGGTGTTGGATGTTGTATCGGTCCCGCCAACTACCATGTCCTGTCCACAGTTCACACAGACACACTGTTGATAATGTATCCTCCCTTTATGAATAGCAGCAACAGTTTCTGAAAATCAGCATCTATGAACAGCTTTCTATGTTTAAACTTTGTCCTTTAGGTTAACCATACGCGGAGTACTGGTAACCATCAATTTTAGGCCAAAAGTCGGCCAAATGTCTCTCTCCCACACAGAGACAGAGAGAGACTAAAACGTTAAAAAAATACTTTAAAGTCGTTAGAGAAAATGTTAGCAGTAAAGACATTAAAAATATTTAATAAATATTAATTATCACTATATACAAAATTGAATAAAAATTCTTACAATTTAAATAACAGTTAAAATTTGTATCTTGTCCCAAAGAATCTTACACCCTCCATTAGGTATCAAATTGCCGGCTCTTAGTCACCCGGAGCCATTGTCCAGGCTTTTTTTGTCATTAAAAGTTTATATTTTGTTAACAAGGCATTTTTTGGTGAGACCCCTCGCACTCACGCGCGGAGAGTTAACCAAAATTACCTTACATTATGTGGCCCCAGGAATATTGCACCCTCCACTGGGTATCAAATTGCCAAACTCTCCATTACCAAGAAACATGCTCCCCTCTTATTTTTGTCATTAAAAATTTATACTTTGTTGCAAAGGTATTTTTTTGTGACAAATTAGATATAAAATCATATCACGAGGAGTGAATTTAGCAAGTAAATGCTGTGCAAGTCTAAGACAAGGGTGCAAGCCCGCACGTATACGTATGTTTATGTCAATTCAGAGCGACCTTTCTAACATATTATTTTTATTCTGCTAATCACTCTATCGATCAAATAATTATTAATTTCTTACGGTAAAATTCTGCATTATTAGCCCTTCCACATAGGGAATTAGAATAACCTAACATCAAGGACCGAAGAGAATGTTAGGTAGCAGAGAAATCAAAGTAAATAAGACAAAATGCAAGTGGGAGAAAGAGAATTGCATTCACTAAAATCTTGTAACCTATTCTGTCTTTTTTAAAAGTGTCAATTATAAGTTCTACATTATTAAGGGAAAGTATCGTTGGGGTAAAGCTTTTATTGAACTTTCAACTATACTCATTCATAATATGCTAACTTCAAATTAAAGAACAGCTAATCAAGTTTATCACTCAATGGTTCTTTAACATTTATTAAATTACGGCTACACTCCACTACAATTAAAAACTTCTTTATCATCGTCATTCCAACCACTAACTCGAGTATCCAACCGTAACTTTTTTAGTCCATTTTTACCGTTCCCTCCCCCAGACCGTTTTTTCATGGTAAACTAATTACTTTCCCTTTTTATGTACCTTTTATTGTTTTTATCGATGAGAATTGTATATGATTTTTTAATTGCACACATTGGCACAAACAAGTTGACTTGTAGAACATAAATCCCAAATTTTCTAAACCTATACTAACAGCGGTAGAATTAACTAGTGTTGAAATTTCTAAAAAATGTAAATGCAGTAGTGGAGAGATTAAGTAGACTTGGCAAAAATGTACCCGGACCCGCGGGTAGAACTGTATCCGGCTAAAAAACTCGGGTACGGGTACATGTTTTGAGTACCCGCCGAAAACAGACCCGGATCCAGACCGACTCGTAAATTTCGGGTAAACCCGGGTCGGGTACGGATTACCCAGGCTACCCAATTTTTTCTATATAAATAGTCTGCTAGGTTTTGTTGTTTCTTTTCTCCCTTATATATCCTCTGCGCCGCTTCTCCCGTCCCCCCCCCCCTTTCTCTCTCTCTCTCAATCTCGACACGCTCTATCTCACGACGTCGGATCTATTGACGGCCGGCTAACCCACATCAACTCAACGCAGCTACTCGACCACCAGATCTGCCATGGCTTCACCGTCACGCTCCGCCGCCAGATCTGCCATCACTTCATGTCACAGCTTCGTCGCCACCGTAGATCAGGAAAGAGAAATTCTTGAAGAGTTGAAGTCATGGCGCAGATCAAGGTCCGATCATGGTCTCTAATCGAGAAATATTTTTCTGGATCTGCTTCTCTGATCGTGGTCTCTAGTTTTGCCTCGCGTTATTTTTGTTTACGAGATGTTTTTTTTTCCAAGATCTGCTTGTATTACTTTTCCAGATCTATCTGTATTATTTGTGTTATTTTTTTGTACGTATTTAAGATTTCACTCCCGATGACCTAGAATTTTTTCGTAGGTGATATGAGATCATTCGGTTTGAGAATTGAGATGGTGGTTTTCAGAATTGAAATGGTCTGTCATGGAACCAAGTGATAATCGTAGAAATTAAATTAGAAATTGGTGGTTGTAGTACTAAAAAAGAAGAAAAAAATTCTATAAAAAATACTAAATGGCCCAGTAAATATATGTTAATAAAAAATTAAAAATTAAATAAATTATCCTGCCTACCAGGGTAGGGTACGGGCCCTTGAAAAGCCTACCCGGGAAAAAAATGAGTAAAAATTATCCGAACTGAATTTATCCGTACCCGGTCAGATTTTATCCGTATCCGACGGGTTTACCCGTTTGCCAGATCTAAGATTAAGGGGAAAATAAATAAACAAATAAAAAGGCATACCATGAGCAAGGCTTTGAGGTGGGTCATGGTCAGAGGCATCTTGGCATCTCCTTCATTTTTCAGCTGCAACAGAAACTGCAGAAAATCCTTATTGCCCTGTCCACCCATTTTCAGCCGTTGATCAATCATGATCTCAAAGATCTTATCAAACCTCAGTGCCAGCCCCTTCATCTTTTCCCGGATCCCTTGCAGGTCAAACCGGGCCAGACCCGGATAAAAATCCGACACGTTAGGCATCCCGAGCAGCTCCGTCATCTCGGCCACCACTTGCCGGAACTCCGCTCCCAGGCTTACTCTTTCCTCCCCCTTCACCGTCCCACCCCACAACATGCTCGTGATCACGTTGAGAACAGCCAGAAACATCTGCTCACCCACGTGGACCGGTGACCCGGCCCGGCTGTAGAAGTACCCGATCGTCTGCCGGATCTCCCTGCGCCTGAGGGCGTACACAGAGTCCAGCGAGGTGTTGCTGAGCATCTCACGCACACACACCTTCCTCAACATGCGCCACTCCGGCCCGTACGGCGTCCACACGATGTCGGAGCCGCCGTAGGCGGCTTCCTTGCCCGCCACTGGTACGTCACGGTTGGCAAAGGTGGTGTCCTGGTCTTTGAGCACTGCACGCGCCATGGCAGGTGAAGTGACCACGATGCCGACCTTCTTACCCAGCCATAGCGTTAGAATCGGGCCATAACTATGAGCCAGACTTGCAAAGTAAGTGTGGAGTTCCGGATCAAGAGACAGGAGGTTCCCAACCAAAGGCAGCCCTCGGGGACCCGGTGGCAACCCGGCTTTCGGTTTTCTCATGAACATCCACAATAACCATGATATGACGAGCACCGTGGCAGAGGAAGTAAGAAGCACCCGTGCCAACTCATCGCCGGCGTTGCTGCCTTTCCACCACCATGACCAGGCATCACAGAAGGTGGCTGTTGGGTTCAGAATCATGGTTGTGGATGGAGGTGGGTTTAAGATAGGAAAGCTTCACCTATGGCAAAAAGCGGACATTGGATATAAAGGGCTTCTGATGAGATTCAGGTAGCATCCAGACAAAATGTGATGCAATTTAGTGGCCAGAATGAAGGGAGGGTATCTTTCTCTCATTGGCTTGTACATCTGCGTTCGGTCGATACCTACCAGAATTTGGTAACAAGAAAAAATTCGTATCTCTTTCCGGCTTATTAAATAGTCACCGGTAGTATAATCACTTGAAAAAATGACGGACCAGGATCCTCTGTTATAATTCTAGTTACAACCATCTGATTTGACCGGATGCCTACCATGTCATCAAACAACAAAAGAAAGCTCAAAACACATCGTTTGGAGGCTAACGAGCAACACCATTTGCAAATTTGTCGAAATTTCCAAAGAAAGCTCCCTGGTCTCTCTCTCTCTCTCTAGAAATCAATCTCTCTTGAGATCGATCTAGGCAAGATTTAAGTGAGTGAATCGATCATCGTTATTTCATAAGTGTTGCCATGAAAGTCGATCCTCACTGAATTACCGCTAACAGAAATCAATACTCACTACATCTCTCTCTTCCAGAAAAATGGGATGGTGAGGAGGGGATGGAGGGTGGGAGAAGGAAACAAAACATACAGGTGACGCCGTGTTGGAGCATAAAAGTGATGCTACGAGAGAGTAGAGGTGTTGTCGCCAAAGAGAAGGGGTGTAATCACCGATTAAAGATGGGACGAAGGTGATAAATTTTGAGATTTGGTTTGTTTGCCCAATCGTTGAGTTTGAGAGCAGCATTTGGATGCAATTGGGTCACTTGAAGAGGTGGCCTTCAGTAAGCCGTCGGATCTAATCGGACGGCTGTAACTAGAGTTACAGCATCTCTACTGGATCCCTAGTTACAGAAGAGGATCTGGCTCCCAAAATGATGACTCTTGTCAGTCTATCTCTTCTACTGTCTTGACATTTTCTTTCATATTTATTAGGATGTACTTAGACATGTCAAAAGGACCGGACGGCCCAGCCCTGCCCCTTTTTTTGGTCTGGGTTGGCCCGGCCCATTTTTGTGCCCGGACTGGCCCTAACCCTTAGGGCTTGGTCCAGGTCCAGGCCGAATTATTTGAGAAACAGGTCCGGCCCTAAAATGGCCCGTTTTTTGCCCGGCCCTAAAATGGCCCAGGTTTGGCCTGGCCCTCTTTTGGCCCAAAAACTGGCTCCCTTTTGGCCCTATTTCTGGCCTTTTTTTGGCCTTATACACAGGCCCTCTTTTGGCCCAGTATTATTATATACACACATTATTATAACTGTTAAAATACATATAAAAAGTTAATATTTATATTATTAAATAATAATAACAAAATAGATAGTAAAATAATAATATTATTTTCACTTTTTATGAGTTTTCAATCACTTTAAAAAATAATTGTTATTCTTTCAGCAACGAAAGAAGAAGTAAAATATCAAATAGTAATAATTGTTATGTATTAAGATTTTATTAATAAAGCTCACCAAGAAGAGTATAAAAAGGTTTAACATATAATAAAAAATAAAATGAGAGACAAATAAATAAATATATATATATATATATACATACATATATATGTATATGACTTATCATAAAAGGATAAAGATTAGGTTCATTAAATTGTGAATATTGGATATGCCTAGAGTATATGAAAGAAGAAATTTAAAATTGAGAGATGTAAATGAGAGAGAAAGAGAGCAATTTGCTTACATAATAATAAGAATCCTAGTCATAGTACTACATTATAATTTGCGTAAATAATAACAAGAAATTATCGTAATTCAAACATTTACTTTGAATAACAAGAAAATGCAACAAAAAAAGGGCCTGGGCCCGGCCCAAACCCGGCCCTAGATATTGGGCCTAGGGCTAGGGCTTGGACTGGGCCCAGATTTTCCCTTCTTTTGGCCCGGCCATGTTTGCAGCCTGGGCCCGACCCAGTTTCACGGCAGGCCAGATGGGCCCGGCCTGGGCCGACCCAAGCCCGGCCCATTTCATCTCTAGATGTACTCCAGGGTAAGAGGGATGTTAAAATAGTGAGGATAAGACTGCGAAAACCAACCAGTTAGAATCTTTTCAACAGCAATAATCTTGTGTACATACCCTTTTAATGTATATGCAATTTTATCCCCTTGTCTCCCAATTTTCAATCTCTAAACAAGAGGGTCCTTCCACTTTTTTCTCTAGCCAAACATACGAATTGATGAATATCTATTTTATTAGAATCTAATTTTTTCTTTAGGAGAAATTATAGGTGGCTAGAGAACTGTAAGCATGTGCAGGCAAAATAAAAATCAGTACTGATGGAAGCATGCAACAAGGAGAGACTGGTGGTTTTGGAGGCCTGATCAGGGATGATAAAGGAGAATAGCTTGGAGGCTTAATGGGACGACTCCATATTTACAATGTCCTTGAGACTGAACTACATGCATGGCATATTGAAATGGTTTCAAATAATCAAGGGCAAGAGATTTCAAGAAGCAGTGTTGGAAACGGACCCAGCTATAGCAAGGGATCTCATCCTTTAAAAAGATAACCCATGGCACCCACTCAAAAGCCTAATTATGGACTGCAAGTTTCTGATGAAAGATATTAACATAACCACTATGCATATCCTAAGGGAAGGAAACAAATGTGCTGACTGTTGGATATTATCTTTATCTTTCGATTCTCACATGTCGAGATAGCCAATAATCTTGACCAAGAATTTCAAGAAAGAGGTTACACATGGTGGGAAACCAATACCATGAATAGAAGGAGACAATTTCTATCCTAGCTAGTCTAGGTGGTAGAAGAATTCTTTCCTTGCTCATTATTCCTTTAATGGTTTCTCTTTGATTTCACGTTATGGAATTGCTGAATCGGGTGATATCTTCACCCACTTCTTCTCCTATAAAAGGAGAAATTTTCCAACTAAAAAAAAAACCACATCAAACACCATTGAAAAGCATTAGCCATTGAGAGCTAAATGATGTGAGTTAGCCCTTAAGAGCTAAAAAGGGTGTTAGGCATTTAAATGTTGTGATTGTAGCTCAAACGCAAGAGAGTTAAGTGCTTTTGTAATAGTACTGGTGAGTGAGAAAAATCACCAAGAGTTTTAATTCACTGAGAGAAAAATAGTGAGGTGAGTTTGGGTATATTCGGGAATTGGATCTGAGTGACTGAGTGAAAGTTCCCTTGTAACTTCTCCACTTTATAGTGCAGCATTCGCACTGTCTTTCTATGGCCGTAGGCAAGAGGCCGGGCAACCGAACCACGTTAAATATCTATGTCCATTTATTTGTGCGTGATGGTTTTTATATTTTTTATTTTTCTTGTTGTGCTAGTTGTACTTGTTTAAAGGGTTTAAATCCCAATAACTTGTATCAAGAGTTTTGGTGTGTCAACTTTATCATTTTTGAAATATTGATAAAAATGACTGGTCCAAAATATGGGATTGAGAAATTCAACGGTCATGATAATTTCTCCCTTTGGTAAAGGAGAATGAGAGATCTTCTTATTCAAGAAGGTGCACACAAGGCACTTCAAGTAAAGAAGCCAGACAATCTTAAAAGTAAAGATTGGAAAGACATGGACGAAAAGGCAGGCAGCTCAATCCGGCTTAATTTGTCAGATGAAGTTTTGAACAACGTGAACGATGTTCACAAAGCCCTCAAAAATTTAGAGGAAGCTGGAAAGCTTGTACATGGCAAAAAACATGACAATAAGCTTTATTTGAAAAGAAAGTTATATGCATTGCAGATGGAGGAAGGTATGAATTTTTTTATGCATTTAGATATCTTCAATGGTATAATCACTCAATTGGCGAATATTGAGGTGAAGATTGAAGAAGAGGACAAAGCATTGGCTCTCCTGGCGTCGTTACCCACATCCTATGATAATTTGGTTACTACCTTATTACATGGGAAAGATACTCTCTTTTTACATGATGTTACTTCATCTCTCTTACTCCAAGAGAAAATGAAGAAGACGAAGCCGAGGCACTTGTTACGAGAACAGAAGCAAGAGTAACAACCAAAGCCGTGTCAAATTTAGAGGTACATCTGGAAGCAAATCCAAAGGCAAGTCTCGGTTTGTTGAAAGACAAAAGTGCCACCATTGTTGCAAAGAAGGACACATAAAAAGGAAATGTTATGTATGGAAGCTTGAAACAAAAGAAGATCAGACGAAGGCTGATGATAACGGCGCTACAACCAGTGTTTCCAAAGGAAACCTTGTAGCTTTTACTATCTAAGAAGGAGAGTGTAATCATGTTGCAAGTCACAAAATCGAATGGACGATAGATTTTGTAGCATCTTATTACGTTACTCCTACTGAGGAATATTTCACGTCATATAAAACAGGAAACTTTGGTTACGTGAAGATGGGTAACAGTAGCCGAGCAACTACCATTGGAATCGGTGACATGTGCTTAAAAACTAATGTGGGGTACAAACTCACTTTGAAGGATGTACAATATATTCCTGATTTCCTTAATCTGATCTCGACTCACGCTATGGACCTTGCAGGCTACCACAGTTATTTTGGTAGTAAATAGAAAGTCACCAAAGGATCTTTGGTGGTTGCAAGAGGGAATGCTTGTTGCATTTTGTACAAGACTCATACAAAGGTGTATAGCAACAGTTTACTGGCAGCAGAAGATGACTCCTCACCAAATTTGTGGCACAGAAGGATGGCCCACATGAGCGAGAAGGGATTGCAGATTTTGACAAAGAAATCACTTATTCCTTTTGCCAAAGGTGCACCACTAAACCCTTGCGATTATTGCTTGTTTGGCAAGCAACATAGAGTCTCTTTTTAGAAGTCCTTGCAAAGAAAGAAAAATTTGCTCGAGATGGTTTATTCTGATGTATGTGGTCATATTGAGGTGGAGTCCCTAGGTGGCAACAGATATTTTGTCACGTTTATTAATGATGCTTCAAGAAAGATGTAAGTGTATTTCTTGAAGACAAAAGCTAAGTGTTCCAGATTTTTTAGATTTTTTAGAGTTTTCATGCTATGGTGAAAAGGGAAACAGAGAAATCCCTAAAGTACCTCCTCACTAATAATGGAGGTGAGTACAATTCAATTGAGTTTAAAAAGTACCTCTCGAAGTATGGCATTTGACATGAAAAAACAGTACCTGGCACCCCTCAACAAAATGGCATAGCTGAAAGAATGAGCTGCACAATTGTTGAGAAAGCAAGATGCATTCTAAAGATGGCTAATTTGCCTAAATCATTCTGGGGTGAGTCTGTTCGTATGGCATGCTACCTGATCAACAGATCTCCATCAGCTCTGCTTGACTTTGACATTCCTGAGAGAGTGTGAACCGGGCAGAATGTGTCCTACTCTTATTTGAAGGTATTTGGTTACAAAGCATTTGCACATGTGCCTAAGGAGTAAAGGTTGAAGCTAGATAATAAGGCTATTCTCTGCATAATTATTGGTTATGAAGATGATGAGTTTGGATACAGGCTATGGGATCCTGAGAAAAAGAAGATCATCAAAAGCAGGCATGTGGTGTTCTATGAGTACGAGCTTGCGACAGACTCAAGATCTGTCAATCCAGGAGTTGTAGCAGATGGTGCTGCCAAGTTTACACCAATCTCTTCGTAATCAGATACTTTCACATACGATGGAGGTATTCCAGAAGAAGAACATGATGCAGAAGATGAGGAAACACTAGTTGACAATGGTGATATGCTCGATGATGAAGGTGTCGATCAGGGTGAGCAAACCCTTCCACCAATGGTTATGGAACCTTAAGTTAAGAGGTCCACAGGGGAGCATAGACCATCCACAAGGTACCCAAATTCAGAATATGTTTTGGTTACAGCAGATGGTGAACCAGAAACTTTTTATGAAGCACAATCTCATAAAGACAAAAATAAATGGTTGAAGGCCATGCAAGAAGAGATGAGTTCCTTGAAGAAGAATAGTACTTCTGAGTTGGTGGATCTTCCGAAAGGTTGAAAAGCCTTAAAGAACAAATGGGTGTTCAAGTTAAAGAAAGATGGTGACAAGCTAGTGAAGTACAAAGCCAGATTGGTGGTCAAAGATTTTGGCCAGAAGAAAGGTATTGACTTTGATGATATTTTTTCCCTGGTTGTGAAGATGAGCTTTATTCATGTTGTTTTAGGTCTAGCTGCTGGCTTAGACCTTGAGCTCGAGCAGTTAGGGTGAAGACTGCATTTTTCCACGAAAATCTATAAGAAGAAATTTACATGGAACAAAGTGAAGGGTTTGAAGTCAAAGGGAAGAAGCACATGGTTTGTAAGTTAAAGGAAAGTCTTTACAGGTTGAAGCAGACTCCAAAATAGTGTTACAAGAGGACCATTGTCGGTCCATGTGTATATGTCAGAACATTGTCTGGAGGTGACTTTGTTATCTTATTGTTATATGTTGATGACATGTCGATTGTTGGAGGACAAGACAGGAAAATGATTGAAGAACTCAAGAAAGAGTTATCAGAGTCCTTTGAGATGAAGGGCTTGGGTCAAGCACATCAAATTTTTGGGATTGCAGATTGTACGTGACAGGAAAACCAAGAGGTTGTGGTTATCACAACAAAAGTACATTGAAAGGGTTTAATATAAAAGAATGCTAAGTCGCTCAGCACACCTCTCACAATCATTTTAAACTGAGCAAGAAATCTTGTTCAAAGGAAGAGTTGATAAATACTTTATACTCCTCAACGGTTGGAAGTTTGATTGAAGAACTCAAGAAAGAGTTATCAGAGTCCTTTGAGATGAAGAGCTTGGGTCAAGCACGTCAGATTTTTGAGAATGCAGATTGTACGTGACAGGAAGAGCAAGAGGTTATGATTATCACAATAGAAGTACATTGAAAGGGTACTTGAGAGGTTCAATATAAAGAATGCTAAGCCAGTCAGCACATCTCTCGCAATCATTTTAAACTGAGCGAGAAATCTTGTTCAAAGGAAGGGTTGATAGATACTCTATACTCCTTAGCAATTGGAAGTTTGATGTATGCAATGGTTTGCACTCGACCAAACATTGCACGTGTCATTAGTGTGGTTAGCAGGTTCATTGCTAATCTAGGAATAGAGCATTGGGAAGCAGTGAAATGGATCTTCAGATACTTGAAAGACAGTTCTAAATCGTGCTTGAGTTTTGGAAACTCAAAGTGAAGTTTAGAAGGCTATACAGACTCGGATATGGCAGGTGACCTTGATGGCAGAAAATCCACATCTAGATTTTCATTTACTTTTGCAAGTGGAGCTGTATCATGGCAGTCCATACTATAGAAATGTGTTGCACTATCAACAACAGAGACCGAGTACATTGCAGCTACCGAAGCAGGAAAGGAAATGCTATGGATGAAGCGATTTCTCCATGAGTTAGGCTTGAAACAAGATGAGTACACAGTATTTTGTGACAGTCAAAGTACTATTGACTTGAGCAAAAATTCTATGTACCACTCTTGAACGAAGCACATTGATGTGCGATATCTTTGGCTTCGTGAAGCCACTGAAAATGAGAAGATCAAGCTAAAGAAGATCAATATATATATATGAGAATCCATCATATATGATGACGAAGGTTATTCCCAGAGAAAAGTTTGAGCTCTGCACTAATCTAAGCTCACTGGTATGAAGTACTGCTGAGAAGGCCCGAGGGGGAAAAGGCGAAGACATCTAGAGAGAATGTTTGCGAGAATTAAAGACAAGGTGGAGAATTATTGGATATTATCTTTGTCTTTCAACTCTCACATGCGAAGATAGCCAATAATCTTGACCAAAAATTTCAAGGAGGTTTCATATGGTGGGAAACCAATCCCATGACTGGAGGGAGACAATTTCTATCCTAGCTAGTTTAGGTGGTGGAAGAATTCTTTCCTAAGTCACTATTCCTTTAATGGCTCTTCTTTGATTTCACACCGTGGAATTGTTGACTCGGGTGATATCTTCACCCACTTCTTCTCTTATAATAGTAGTAGTTTGCCAACACCAAAAAAAAAAATCAAATATCATTGAGAAGCATTAGCCATTGAGAGCTAAATGCTGTGAGTTAGCTACTGAGAGCTAAAAAAGGTTTTGGCATTTAGAGCTTATAATTGTAGCTCAAATGCAAGATTGTTAAGTGCTTTTGTAATAGCACTAGTGAGTAAGAAAAATCATAGAGAATTTTTATTCACTTAGAGAAAAATAGTGATGTAAGTTTGGGTATATTCGAAAATTGGGTCCGAGTGACTGAGTGAAAGTTTCCTTGTAACTTCTTCACTTTATAGTGCAACATTCTCACTATCTTCCTACGGACGTATGCAAGAGGCTAAATCACGTTAAATATCTGTGTCTATATTTTTTTATGTGACGATTTTTATATTTTCTCTTTTTCTTAATGTGTCAGTTATACATGTTTTAGGGGTTTAAATCCCAACACTGACATCCTAGCAAATATTGGAGCAAACCAAGAGAAGTTTTTTGAGTATTTAGAACACCCCCCTTTCTGAATTAGAACCACTGTTACGCAGGATACCGAAGGTGTTGGACATTTGTGTCTGCAACTGACTCCATGTTTTAATATATTTCCTTTGAACCAAAAAAATAAAAAAGGATAGAGAACTGTAAGAGTCCTAGCACTGGGACCCCTATATCTCTGGTTTTTGGTTAAAAATAGACTGAAGATCAGCCATTCAGTCAAGGCCAAACACCGAGAATGACACATGAACCACATTGGTCGGGCAGCCATTACTTTCGGCATTTATGTTTGGCTAAATAGAGAAAAAGAAAAATATTCAGTGATTATTTAACGTTACGTCATCGATTTATATGGTGCTAGACTATCAATAAAAATACTACAAATAAGTCATTTTATGACGACGCTAGCCATCCTTCCGACTGGACTCCAACCATTTCTTGTCTTCTCTCTCCTTCCATAATTTACATCTTCTCTTCTCTCTCCACCATCCGTACTGTCAAAGTCCAGTAAAGCCACAAGTCTACGAGAAGGCTACTAAATGGTAATGGTGGTTTATGCAGTTTGAATTTCCTTATGTTCTCAGCATAGAGAGGAAAACTCAAGGAAATGGACATGCACTTAAGCCAGGTTTTGGCATAGCCACTTGAGCCGGTATATAGAGGAAAACTCCAGTAAATAAGGACAAAACTCAGAGTCGTAAAGAATCCAAAAGGTAATTTATCTGACTAGGGTTCAATAAAGTACAAGAAGATAGCATGAAATTCAACCATGGGAACAGCGAGAGATTCGGTTTATTTACACTGTAGTCGACCCGCAAACTAGTTTGCACCGAGGTATAATACTCGAGGATCACCTACAATAGCCTACGTATCCGTGGAACTCACTAGCTACCTAACTCGGCGAGCGCAATCTGCAAAATTGTTAACCACATTGGCACATTTCAAGGGGTCCTTGGAATGTTCCCTGTAGCACTTTAAGCAAGCATTTTGCTCGGCCAAGCAGGCCACGGGTTTCTGGTATGGAAGTTGGAAAACTTTGTCATGGAGATCCTTGGCTCTGTGTCACTTCGTTGGCTATCTCCTCCTTCCACTTCTGCAATCTTTCCTCAACCTTATAACTCTCTCGAAGGACAGACCGGATCTCATCTAACTCCGAGTTAGCAGATTTTGGAGGAGGAACTGGCAGGTACAATGGAGGCGGAAGTGGCCATCCAGCAGCCGGCCCTTTAAACGTCTCAGAATCACTAGGAATCTGCTTCTGATGGATTTTAGCTTGGGACTTTGGTCGGTCTCGGGGTATCTTTGATTTTGGTTTCCTTGTTTTCTTCTTTAAATTCTCACCATTATCAACAAGCTGTTTTACTAAGTTGTGGCTGATTTGGATTGTAAATGATTCATCCATGATACAGCAGCTCCAGACAAGTTACCTAAGAACATGCATGGGGTGGTTTTACAGGTCAATTTAGCAGATATAAAACATAAATAGCAAGTTGCTAAGTGGCATCATTCAGGCGTATCGTGCTTTTAGAATAAAAATATTTCTATACTAAGAAAAAAGGATAATCAAAGCTCTGGCTGAGCGAATCATAGCATATTACTCCTAAAATCTATCCAATCAGATATGATTAAGAAACTGTTGCATGGTCAAATTTTTGTTGCATCATCTGGTTTGCAGAGTCGACAATGATTCATTATCTGTAATATCTGAAAAGAAGAGGGCTTTAATATAAATAAGGTGTCTTTCCAGGGTCAAGGCCCCTCATAGCAATGATGATAACTTTGTATCAAAGTTTACCATTGTGGCAGGTTCCTGAATCATGAATTAAAAGATAGTGCAACAGCCAACCAGGACGAAAGACAGAGAAACTAATGGAATATTTTGACCAATAAGTGGCTGCATTCCTAGCATAGGGGAGCGACCTAGAAATTTGTCCGTGAGATTGCATCAGTGAAGGCCAGTGAGCAAAAAAATAGTTTGGAAGGCATATGAACACAAACATGATGGAACAAGCTAAAAAAAAAAATTGATTGAATATCTGGATTATAGTTGAATCTAAAGATTAGTGTAAAAAGGCTGGAGACTACATTAAGGTAGCAAGCTATCATGAGCTTAGGGCAAAGAAAATAAATAGCAAGGTTTTGGGCAAAAGCACTGTTGATGATTTGAATATCTAATTTCGATGGAAACAACTATTGCAAAGCAATGTCGGACCCCCCCCCCCCCCCACCAACACCAAAAAAGGGAAGGAAAAAACAACCCATTGAGTAGTAAGTACAATTAGATACACAATTATTTCTCCAAATCACACATTGCGAATTAGAGGCACCACTTCATCGGCAGCTAATCAACTATGCTTTAACCAACTTACCAGAAGAAAGGATTGCATCAAAGCAGATGGGGGCAGTTTGGAGATGTAGAAACCAATCAGTGTTCCAAAAAGTGGAAACCAATGTAAGGATTGCATCAAAGCAGATGCTAGTGGCGTATGATAGATACAAAGAGGCTTTCTCTCCTTTATGTAATGCAAGAGTGCAGCTTGGTGACAGATTTAACCCTCCTCCCCACTGGCATCATGTGAACTTTGACGTGGCGGTAAGAGAGACAAGAACCATTCAAGCTGCGACCATTCGAAATCACAGAGGAAAAATTGTTGCTGCAACCACTACAATCAATGGAGTGATGGACCCTGAAACAGCGGAAGCGCTTGGCAGCCTAATTGCGATCGATCTTGCTTTGAGAAACAATTGCACTCATGTAATTTTCGAAGGAGATGCACAGACTGTAGTAGATTGGCTACTTAACCACGAGCAGCAACCTCACTGGAAGAGCTACTCTATTATTGCTGAAGCACGTGACAAACTTCAGAATTTTACTTGCTGGGATATTTTGAAAGTAGATAGATGTGTAAATAGCATTGCCCACAATTTAGCCAAGTGGGCAGATGACTCTAACTCCTTTGGTCTGGTTCCAGCTTCAACCTTTGATTCCCTTTTGTTGATGGATGAAATGGTGAACCAAGCACCCTCTTTTGTAATTCCTTCTTGTTAATGCATTATCTTGATTAAAAAAAAACTTACCAGAAGAAAAATTATGTTTCAATCAACTATTCAGAAGCAGCAAAAGCTATCCCAATAACCGACCAAAACATTCCCACAATTCAATTTGACTCGGAAAATAAATATTTCATAACCAATACTATTCTGTACTTCATGCAACTTTAAAAGTATGAAGAAAAACCCGAATGAGGTGAACCACAAGAAGGTCGTAAAAGTATCATTCAAGGCAGAAGGAAACCTCTGCCTAAAATGCTAGTCGAGGCCACTACCCAAGAGACAAGCGAAGGAGCTCCGTTTTGACCAATGATAATCCAGAAAGACACTGTAGTTCATTAAAAAACTACTGTAAATCACAAACATGTCCAAAACCGAACTAGGAACTACACTATAAATAAATACAAACAATTCAAGAAAAGCAACCATAAAAACAACGTTATAGAAGATCTAAAAGTACGCTTAGAACAATTAACAGGGTATAAACAGTACAATGTAAGGGACTACACCGAAAAATCAACATACATTGTCATCTTCACCAAATGATAGCAAGATAATGCCTAAACATAACCAATCTTTCGCACTACTCGGAGACCAGGGTAAGTTATTTTAATCAGGAACGCGTACAGAAATCTCACAGCAAATCATATGACCAGAAATTTTCTATATGGTAATAGTCATACATGTACACACTACACACTATATATGGGGGTATGGGGATTGGGAGGTTGGGGTGTACTCACCAGCAAAAGACGGGGTAGTAGTAGCTGGACAAGAAATTTTCCGGAGATGCCAAATGGGTCTCCAACATTGGAATCGGAACCCTTGAAAGTAAACCCTTCTAACCATTATTACCACCGGCGATCGCACTGCGCGATCGCGAGACGGTCTATCAGAAAAGAAGAAGCTTACGTAGGGCCTAAGGATCCGGTTGGACTAGCCTTAAATGTATGTCTGCTCTTGACGGTCCGCTCTGTATGTGACTCCGCAATTGGGGCAATCTGTGTCCAAATCAACAGCAGGACTCGTAGGGCGATGATTGGGCTTTTTATTAGTCGGGCCTAGATTTTGCTATCCTGTATAGTATTGCTTGGCTCTTTGGAGTTTGGACCCAACTCTTAGGTCATCAAATCTTTCTCATTCTTGCTCTTATCTTTGCTTTCGTTCTACGATCTTGAATTCATACTGCTACTATGTCCATGTTTCGGTTCTTGATCAGGCTCGTGCTGGATGAACTGGTGACATAGCTTTGGGTCTCTTTTTGTAATATCTTAAGCTTTTAGATACGATGATAACACAATTGCACGGAAGTTTTTTACTCAGCTTTTCTCGCTTCTATTTGGCCGCATCATTTATTGCAGCGATTTGTCACTACGTTTTAGGTACTTTATTGCAATGCATCTCGATTTAGCTCTTTCCTCTCAATTTACCTCTCCATTTATGCGACTCAATGCTCATATGTAGAAGCAAGGGCGAGAAGCTGCTATTTCCCAAGTAAGTACGATGGGCTTCTGAATAATCCTTAGACTTGTAATGACGTTAGGCTTTCAAATTTACGTTAGGTTATTGAGACAAAGGCCTTCAAGGTCTCATGGTCATGGGTCAACTTCACCTAAGCTACTTGCCCTTTGGATAGCTACATCCTCGTTCTTCTATTTGACTGCAAATTAAAGAAAAAGTTCAATTTTCGCTCCATCATTCATGTTTGGCTACGCCATCGTGTTAGGCGTGGTAGTGAGCCGCTATTAAAGCAATGATATACATGTAGTAATTAAAACGTGTGTGGGCCGTGGGCTATTATTTAGACGTTAAGCCCATGATGCAAACGATTCCGGTTGTTCGTGAGACTTCCTCGACTCATGAATCGGTTTCACCTAAGCAACTTACCATTTGCAAATTAAAAACTACATGCCATTTTCGTTAATTTGAATTAATAAAAAGAAGTCCAATTTTTTGGTCCTTTACTCATGAGTTGGCTCCGCCATTGTGCGAGGTACAGTAGCAAGCCACTATTAAAGCAATGATATTCATGTAGTAATGAGAACGTGGGCTCTTATTTAGAAATTAAACTCTTGATGCAAACGATTCCAGGTGTTCGTGAAAGGGCTTGTTCCTCGACTCGCTAAACACAGCATGAATGTTTGTGTAACTAGCTGCTAAATCGGGTTTGATACATGGGATCTAAGGTTCGTTAGTTGAACAAGCCGAGTCAAGCACACGCATGAAATATGATGCGAGCATGTGTAAGCTCACGCAAGACGTATTAACTGTTTGTACACAAAGACATCGACAACATCAACATTAGACATTGAATTGAGGCAAGCTTTGCTACGAATACGAGCCTCTCTACTCATCGCTCACTAACAACGTTCATAACTTAAAAGGGAGCTGATCTTAAACTACCGGTCAAGCAGATGTTCTTACAATTTTTTGCCCAACCGCCCGTCTTAGGAGCGGTTGCAGCTGCCCATCCCACATGCCGCCACCGTCACCACTACATCTTCCCTTCACCCATATCTGCGCCAGATCTGGCATAGCCCATGCTGCTGCCACCACATTTATGCCACCGCACCACCATCTACGACCGCCTCATCTACCGTTCATCCGGCCCTAGGAGTTGAAGATACATTTTTTTTTCTTTTTTCTTTTCTTCAGATCTATTTCAATGTTCCAATTCGTATCATTATTCGGTTTTGAATTAGATTGGTATGTATTTTTTGGTGTAATTGGCATGTAATTGAGTTTGATTTTGATTGGTATGGATTTTTTGGTGTTATAGACATGTAGTTGGGTTTGATTTTGATTGGTATTTATTTTGAGTTTGAATTGCAGAGAGGGAGGGGGAGAGAGAGAGAGAGAGAGAGAGAGAGAGAGATAGAGGGATAGAAAGAATGAAATAGTGTTCTGTTAGCCGTTTGTAGCAATTCACCGCTACAATTAGCAGCGGTTAGACAATATATGTTGTCTTGGGAGGCGTGCGAGGGAATCTTTAGGGGCGTGTGAGGGATATTTTGGATAAAATTCCTAACCGCCACAAAAAGTAGCAATCAAGTTAGTTAGAGTAAAAAAAAAAATTTGTGTCGTCCACTTTTACACGTGCACAGATATGACCATATCCGGTGGAACTATTTTTTCACCAATAGATAAAGATCGGCCCCCTACTCAAAAATATGACAATAATGCTTTTTTCACCACAAAAAAAAAAAAAAAAACGAAAGACCAGAAAACCATTTCTCCAAGCACTCGTAGAACAAAGAAAATATCCAAGTCCTATGATTGTGGTTGTGTTAGTAGTATATCTAATGTTATCTTTCAAGAATCTTATTTATCTATTAGATCCAACATCTGTATGCACTTTAACTGGTGCTTATCCCCATTATTCCTCCTTTTCTCCTTTGTTTGGTAGAAGTTGGTAGAGCCTTTATTTTCTTGTGATGAACATGGCACAAACTATTTTCTCATATGTGCTGGCCTGCGGGGTGAAGCTGAAACATTACATTATTTGCACACTTTGTAAACAAAAGCCAAAAGTGCACCTTCTCCCTGACATAATCAAAATGGGTTTGGGGGCCTGAAAGAAATGGCAATACCTAAAATGTCTGTTGATTATCAAACATGGCCCGATTGAATTTAAAAACACAGGAATCAGAATGATTCAACATTGCACTCAACAACCAGACCTTTGTGAGGCCAATTTGGGCCACCATTAAGAGTACTGTACAAGGGAGAATCTCTAGATAGATCACCCCCTCCTTTTTGCTCACATAGCACAACTCTAAGGAGAGAGGAACCAAATTGTTTAACATTACATCTGAATGAAATCAGTCTCCTAGTTATAATTTTGAACATTAGAACAAATTCTCTTCGTCCTTTGTCATTTATGTCCCGATAAGATCTCACTCAGTTATATTCAGCGTACAATTAATATTCGAACGACGAAAGTTATAATTTAGTCATAGAATTCGGCCCAACCAACATCAGAACCAGTGTACATGTGTTTGTACACGTACGGTAAGATTTTGGATCAGAGAAAAGTTGAGCTTCTGTTCATTGAGCGGGCTTGGAGGCATTTTTACAATCAATCGTTACTCAATTTGTGACACCCGTATCTAGAGCAAGTAAGAATATCAACTGGAGGATCTCATTTTGTTTCGTGAATGTAAGCTTTTTTCGTACGAGGTCTTCTTGGGTGCCTCATTTCTGTGACTAGTGAACTCCAAACAATATTAATTTTCCTGATTTTCTGTGATTGTGGTCTTGATTTTGTTGCTTGCATTTCCTTGGTAACTGGAGAAAGCACCACTTATACCAAATATGCTTTGTTGGTACTAAAGTTTTTAGTGAAACAGGCAGTAGCTAGTGGTGCTCCTTCAAATCTCATTCACAATTAGCACCACTGAGAACTCTTTGGTAATGGCACATCTGGTGAGAGATGTCATGATTCGGATCATCACTTACAAGTAGCATAGAGAAGTGCTGAAAGCCTTCTCAGTTTATTCCCGATGGTTCCTTCAATGATGACTTGTTCTTAAACAAGTTTCAGTGGAGTATGGTCTCAAATCTATTCTATCAGCCGCTACAGATATTTGGAGCTAGATAGAGTAATATAGCATCCTCATATGGTGGTGCTGCTTAGAATATTACGTGGTGCCACCACCATAATATCTTGCACTCTAGTCATTTTCTAATGCCTTCGCTTAATTTTTGATGTGCTGCAGTGTTTGATGTGTTCTACTTACTCTCTCCGTTTCATAATTTTAACATCGATTTGAATGTCTAACGTTTTACTTTTCTTTAATTTTGTGCTTGTAATATGTAAACCATGGCTAATATGAATTTCTACTCGGATCATGTTAGCGGATATGTATGGCACACCAGAGAATAGCCCTGACGTAGGCGTGGAGAAACGGGGATTCTCGTGTCTTCTTAATTGATTTAAGTAGCATTTCCAATGAAGGTATGGTACTTGAGACTTACCCAAATACGAGTGTTTGTGATAGAGTTGCATGCAAGTGAAAAATCAAGTACCCAAAACTTCAGGCTCTCGGCCCGGCGCTATTTTACATGCCAAAGGACATTATGAACAGTGCTGGCCCGGCCATTTTGGGCCAAAGGCCAGGGCGGGCAAGGCCTGCATTGCATTAGAAAACCCGGGCCCGGCCCGGCCCGAAAAGAGTCTTTCGCTCTTAGCCCGGTAAATATGGCCCGAAAAATGCCCGGGTTGGAGATGTCAGGCCCGGCCCGGGTTTGGCCCAGTTCTGGCCCGGGTAAAGTGGCCAGAAATGTTTTTTCGTTTTCTTCTTCCAACGACAAGCCCGTGTGAATAAAAAATGAAAAAAAAAGAGGTAAAGAAATAAAGTGACGCGTTTGACCATTTCTAATCGCAACATGGGGATTAAGCTAACTTGACTTGTGGGTGGGTCAAGATTGAGACTTCTTCATCACTTCCACACTTTGCTCTTGAACCCATTTGTGACTGGCCTTCATCACAAAAAATCACCCGTTCGACCCTCGCTATTTTACATGCCAAAGGACATTATGAACAATCGACCATTGCTATTTTACGTGCCAAAGGACATCACGAACAAACGTTCTGCAGTGCATTAGATTACACGAGCCCGATTCGTACTTTCGACGTAAGAGTCTTTCGCTCTTAGTCTAGTAAACTATGGAGAAAAATGGAGTAGGTTGAGAGATGTCTCTCCCTCTCCCTCATTTATGTTCATCCCTCTTACAGATATTATTAGGTAATAAATCTTTGGCTCGTGATATTCATGGAGTTACACGCATTAACCATGCCTTTTGATTTCACGGGTTATGATTTAGACCCAACATGAGCATATGAGCTAGACGCAGATACTAATATCTAACAATAGTAAAGTTAGTGTAAACTAATTTAGTATGCTGGTATTAATCACCACTACGCAAGTATGACGAGATTATTACATTTTCTGCAGAACAAAGTAACTCGAATTTCAATTGACTGACAGTTTGACATCATCCCGTTCTTGTGGGTTAAGAAAACTAATTATGACAAGGAAATACTATATTGTTAAGGTATATGCTCCTTTTCTTTCGCTTTGAAAATCTTTCAACACATTCACAAGTTGTCGGAAAAGCCCTAAGAAGGCTTCTTGGTTAAGTTCTCTCTCTCTCTCTCTCTCTCTCTCTCTCTCTCTCTCTCTCTCATTAACTGGTTGATGAGTCTTTATCGTGTATAATACATCAGAAACCTCCTGATGTTGTTTAGCAGATGAGTAAGAGTAAAATACGCACAGAATCACAAGAAAACTAGTGTGGTTTTATTAATTTCAATACAAGTACACATGGACAAAGGGCTTCATATTCACAAGACCCTTCTAACACTTTGATATATCCCTATCTAACCCTCACCCTTTGCACAATAGATACACCAGATATTGGCATGGAACCATTTTTCCGTATCACCTTTGCTAGAGTTTGGTGTTATATGACCTAGATTGACTTGAATGAAACCTCTTCAAGAAGCAAGGTTTCATTAAATCCCTCGATCCCAGAGAATGTTTGAGCTAGACATGATACTTTTGTAACATGCTAGTGCTGCTGGTACGAGATGTTGGGCTGTTTAGAACTACTACTCGATACGTTTCAAGTGGTCTTCATGGATGCGCGGAAAAATTTATTGCTTGTTGCCCATCTCTAACTCATTTAACGTGTTCACTTCAACGTCGTTGAAACAGTCGAACCCGAAGTCATGAACACCAAAATCCTGACAGTCCAATAACCACGCACAGGTCTCGTCCCACGACGGCACGCCAACGTCAAAGTTTTGTCCAGCGCCTGGGAAGTTTAACTCCCACGATGAATCAACTAAAGGAGGTTCATCCTCCAAGAGGTAACTGATCAAGGGGTCATCGAGGAGACGGGATTCGTCGCCAGAACAATTTTCAGCTGGGGAGCATGAGTTTTCCTCTGAGCTGGCCGGGCCGTCCTTACTTTCCGTTAATGGTAGGTGATCATGGTTTTGAGGTTCAGGCGATTGATGGGAATTAGATGACGATGTTTCAGTTGCCATAGTACTTTCCTTATTGAGGGGCTCATGCGTGACAGGATCAATTCCCATTTTAAGAAGCTTTTTCTTGATGTGGGTGTTCCAGTGATTCTTAATCTCATTGTCAGTCCTTCCTGGCAATCTTGCTGCAATCTTCGACCACCTAGCAAAGAAAAATTAAAAAAAAAATACACGAAAATCATTATAATAATGCCTTCGGATTATTGAAAAAGAAAAACCCTAAGGGAAGTTAAACCCTATGCTACAAAATATTTTGCTTTACTGACTAAGATAATTGCAGACTTGAATCTTAAGCCAAGATATCTCTAAACAAAAGGACAAACTGTTTGATAGCAATGCACCACCATAAGAATCGATATATAATCCGGTAAAAGGATCGAGCGAACAGAAACAAACTATGGGAAAGTAATGATAGCCCCATTAAAGTGAAGGAGAAGCCAGCTACTAAACCAACTAGTTTGATACGGCAACTATTAAGCAAGAGAACCACTTGAATTGGGATCGAGTAAAAATTACAGCTAAAAAAAGATTGTGTAGCCCTACTGACATTGTCTAAATGGCTAATGACACTCACTGAATTCCTTTGCATTATCGTACGTGGACAAAAATGTGCTTAGAGTAGGAGCACAAGGAGCGTCAATGGGATTACCCAAGTTTTTTATGTACTAAGTTGGATGAGGAAGTTTGTTTTGCATTAACAGGTCACGAAAATCACTTATGCAACTCTGTGAAACTCGATATAGTGGCTCAGAATGAGATTATATTCATGTCGTTGTTAATTAGGGTTTATGGTTCGTCCGAAGAGAATGAAGGTCTTAATTTGAGAGTTGACACTGGCGGGAGAGAGATACAAACAAAGACAGATAAAGTAATGAACATGTTAACGTGACCAACTCAGCAAGTGAGCATCACGCCATTATTGCATGTACATAGTTTGCAAAAAATTGTTGCACGAAGAAGATGAGAAATAAAGTGAGACCTGTTGCCTAGACGAGCATGGAGATCAATGACGAGTTGCTCCTCGGACTCGGTCAGGAGGCCTCTCTTCAAGTCTGGTCGGAGGTAATTAGTCCAGCGAAGCCTACAGCTCTTGCCGCAGCGGCGAAGGCCGGCAAGCTTCGGGACGGCGCGCCAGCAGCATTGGCCATTTGTGAGGATGAAGTTGATCAGTTTCTTGTCCTCCTCCGCCGTCCACGGCCCTTTCTTCACCCCAAGTTTGTCACAGCAAGGTTGTCTTCCCATCACCCCCACTAACTACAGAGCCTAAAAAACTTTCAATACAGCACTTCTTTGCACAAGAGTCTCCAAAGCCCCACACCACCACCCACCTTTATATATCCACCAAAGTTTATATAAAGGTGTCACCGCTTTCTACTAAACCACACAATACTCATTACATGTATAAATAAATAAAAATGTGTGTGAATTGGGGGTCCCACCATTGGTTTGAGAAAGGTACTGATGAACTACAATCCTGCTCAAGTCCTCCACAAGGGGTGGGGTGATGGGGAAAGGTGGGTGACTCAAGAACAAAGCTAACAAGTATATATGTAAGCATCTTTTGAGGAAAATTTTACTTCTTCCCATTTTCCTACACAATCCACTCTCTGTGGTTGCACGCTTACTCCATTGCTCCATCACTCATTTCGTCATCACCACGTTTACGTGTCCGTTTTTGCACTGAACTATAATCTTTGGCCACTGGACGTTATGGAGCCACAGTTTTGTTTTATATGTACATTAGGGATTGCTTCTCCTTCAACCTAACTTGAAATTTTCTTCTGATGGAGCCACAGGGGTCCGGGAGAGAAAATTAGAAATTTAAGCCATCCACGTTTTGTTTTACTCTTTTTTCAATTTTTTCTTCAGTTGGGTAATTTTGGGATTAATCTGTAAACTAGACAAAAAGAACTCCTCAAAATAATTAGTGAATAGATCGTCATGATCAGGAGTTTTGATTCCTCTTACTCTTTTTCTTATTTCTTGTCACGGGTCTAGTACTCCTTTGAAGGCTGTGATTGCTGTTCAACCAAAAAAACTTCAAAATATTCATCCATACTTGGGTGCTGCAGTTGAAGTTAGGAAAAAAGCAATATAAGGAATTAAGTTTACATAGTTGTAGTCAGAACTAAGCCACATTCTCAGGTCATCAATGCTAATTTGGAGATGATGGTCCTTAATTCTGCCAAACCAATGCCTACTTTGGACAATTCTATATGGTGTCAATTTTCTGTGCGTTGGTCTTGCAAGAGTCGTATGTGCTTCGAGAGGAGACTTGAAAAATAACAATTATGCTTTCCATCTCATTTTCTCAAACCATTCCCACTCAGTATAAAAATAATTTGTAGAGCATTATCTGTAGAGCCCCGTGATATGTGCTTTTGGTGATTCTACTACTAACGTTATCTGCTTCATTATCGCATAAGCTTGCTTCTGGAGATAAATTAATCAAAGCTTCAAGTATACAACATTGCCACCACCACTCCACAGAATTTATTGTTAGCTCAACACTCCAACTTCGCCCACTCACATAAGGATGCCAGCATTTCATTTTAGAAACATTCTCAGGCCAAGGTTTGGCATCTTTGACACGTACGTTGTTTATTTATGCTGTGACGCACCATGACTTGCGTTGAACGCTAGGTTGTTCCACTTCAATCGATACCCCAGGTAGCTATGCAGAAAATTTGAATGCTAAGCTAGGATAAAGTTCGAAAGTCGACGATCTTCAAACCCTCAACGAGAATCTCTGAACGGGATTGACCAGCAGTTACAATGACGAACATCCTTAAAAAACGAAAGTATATCCATGATCAATTGTTGAATTGCTATCACACCTCATCCTATACCTAATACGTATGCGAGAGTTTGAACTCGATTTTTTGATAATGTAACACAGTGTACGTACCTACCTGGCCGATCATTTTAAGAGAACGCGCCATGCATGTGAGAGAGAGTCAAAGACCGAGTACAATGCAAAGGCTCACAGAAATACGTAGTTAGAGACTAAGATGATGAAACGATATGTGTCTGATTGGGGATTAGTTTTTAGAAAATCATGAAGAAAACTTTTCTTTGATTCTGTCATTATAATACTTCAACTTGTACCACATTACTGAATAATCTGCATTGCCAGATGGGGGCAGGTGTTAACCCAATTGCCTGGTCTTTGACTTGAAGCTCTTAGCTTTGGTGTGTGTAATTCAATGTGGCCCCATTTGGTTTCAACAACCCATTCTGTTATACTTAGCAGGTGATCTCAGAAGTACCAATCTTAGACTTTTCACAACTCATGAAGACCATTTTTGTTCCTCCTGATATAATATTGGTAACTGAGAATGTAGTATTGTCTCTCGCCACACGTCCTTAGTTCAATTCATCTACGTTTTTGGTCAATCATGCAAACCTCACTAGAAGAGGAATATGGATATTGAGAAGTTCCATGGTTTTGCATTATACGATGAATCACAAACAACATACTTTCCCCACAAGGAAAAACAAGTGACGGGGGTTTTTGGCTTGTGTGTTGTACACTTGAAAGTCACCATCCTAAGAGATTGATTAATCCCCGATGTTACAGGTACAGGAGTTCTCGCGAGCTAGTAAAGATCGACGAGATTCACGATCACCAGCGCAACAGATGCGGCAAAAATGTGAAGAACTACCAGAAAGATGAACCCTGGAACAAGATCTGATTAAAGAACACGAGTGGACCTAACTATTACCAAACTAGCTGCATGCTTGAAAGCTTCGGACTGTCCGGTTAAGGTACGACAGTTGCTTTAGCAGTCGTAAGTTCATGATCAACCATGTTGGAATTGCCATTTTTCATGGTTTAGAATCTTGTTCTTTATCTAAATTTTCGTACCCACAAGACACAACTACACTTTTCAAGTGAAAAATGGAGGCCTAGCTAAGTGCAACTTGTCCGCGAGTGCAGAGGATCTTGGTCCATTATATTATTGGAAGCAGTGAATAGTCAAGATGAACGTGAAAAGCACAAAAAATTGGGGGCTTTGATAAAGGTGCGCGGTGGACCTCGTGGTTTCAATTGCCTGAGCCACTTCTTTCATGCACTCAAACACACTCAAAAGAGATTTTGCGTACTTAGCTGCGAGCTGGTGTGAAATAATTGGATTGAACGAGGTTGGGATATGAGGGAAAAATATTTGGATTTGTTTCGTTATACCTGAGGGGTCTTACTTGAATTTTTCGGGGGTATTTTGGGGTTGCATTTGAGAGTTTGAAAGGCAAGAAGCACTTTTAGTAGCTTATTGTTTTGAGCGTTTAAATAGCATGTCACTTATTTTGAACGTTGAGGATTAATAATTCCATTCCCAGCTCCAACTATCCTATTCTAGATGGTCTTGAACTACTATCATCTATAACCCAGTTTAACTTACATTGAGAGAACTTGTGCTAGAGAGTTCAAGGTTGGAGTTAAAACATCAAGACCCTTAAACATTTTGAACATTGTTTTATTATTATTATTATTTAAATATTTGAACCGAAAATTTGCTCAAACATAACTTTCTGCGCTTCACTTTTCAAAAGTAGCGACCCCGAAGTATAGTACATAAAAGAAAGAAGGATGTTGGACTGCAACACGGGTAAGAGGAATAGCTCAAAACCCTCCCAGAATATAAATTGTGAATATAACTGGTGATACTTTTATAAACGTCTTTAAATGTAATTCTTAACAGCATTTTTTGACGTCAATGTTTAGAAGTCACTAAACATATTTAATAATCATCATTTATTTGTTGCTAAACACCAGTTATAAACAATCTCTAATTACAGGTTGCAGCGAACAAAACTTCCAGTAAAGGCTGCTTAATTAATCTCACAAGTATCCACAAGAAAAGGACACACTTTAGGTCACGTCCAAGTCGGGTCATCTCTTGTGACGCCCTCTCTTGGGTTTGGCCGTCATTCTGACATGTGCAGGTCGCGTGATCTCAGAATGCAGCTAAATTCCACTCTCACAATCGTTAGCCTCTCCGTTCTTAGGTAATTACATCAAAATATAACCTACGTTAATTTTAGAAATTATGTTCTGTCTTTGAGAGCGAAAGTATTTGATTCCCTTTTAGTGACGAGCGAACATGGAAGAGCCTGTAAATAGAAGAAAAAGAAAAGAGTTGAGATAGCTTTACCTTCACATACTGGTTTGCAATTATTTTTTTATTAATCCCTTGATTATGAAGGTCTTGCTCTCCCACTTGTGAAGCTGATCAGCATCCATAGAGGGCATTCCATCATCATGTGGCTTAAACACCATTAAGCATGCCTTAAAGCGACTCCCGAACTAACAGGTCAAATCTTAGGGAAATCTAATACAAACTTTGTGGCAAAGGTCTAGGCTTAATATAAATAAATACTAATACAGGACTTTATGATGATAAGTGAGGGTAATGCTGTCGTCATTAAACAAAGATTAGGGGAAAGCAAGAAAACAATAAAGAAGCTTGCTGGAGACTCTGGATTTGCTTATATATTCCTAAGTGGTGTGCTATGATTCATTGTCCCTTCTCGTACCAACTGCGTGGGTGCTGTGTGAGGCCCAACATTTAAGATTTGTTGCTCACAACTTTTGACAACTATCAATGTACGTAGCTCTAAAATGTTTTAACTTTTTTATTTGGACTGATTGTGTTAATACACTTGGAACGATTTGTGTGATGATGAGACGGCTTAAGAAGTTAGTTTTCATTGAATTTGCTCTTGTTTTGGGGACGTATTTGGTACGGTGCTGAAACCTTATTTTGAGATGCTTTTTTGACACGTTTGATGTCATAGTGCTATCTTGAGATGGTTTTGTTAAGATTGACTGATTTTCAAAATTGAACAACTTATACTAAGAGATTTTATAATAATAAAAAGTCTTAAAGGAAATAACAAAAGCAACAGGATAGCCGCAGATGAAATATATACACTTCTACGGATTAAAAAAGAGACTTCAACGATCATCAAGGTTACTCGCTTTGATCACAGGCAACGTACATAAAACCAAAACATGCATTAATTATTAGAATATTGAAATGATTTCCATGCATGACATATAAAGAGCGCGCGCACAAACCCCCCACCCCCACCACCACAAAAACAAAAAACAAAAACAATCAAAGCCCTCCTAAGAAAGTTCCTGAACTCACAGTTGTGTTAGAAGTGACATCAAGAGCGCTTGGAATGCAATATGCTTCGAAGCCGTTATAGAAGACATTGCAGCCAATGTGATCAAAATGTCATATCACAAAGGAAGTCTCGTTATCCCGACTGAATTTTTAACTAATATTTTAAAATAAAAATTAAGTTGTTTTGTGTAAGTATTGCTAACTATACGAGGAATAAAAAATATAGCATTGAACAACACATTAAATTAAAGAGGGAACAATATGAAAATGTAGCAGATGAGGACGAAACGACTTAGATTAGAGCAAAGCGAGGCGCGGCACCCAATATTGCCATCCCTACTGTAGTACACGACCTCGCCCCAATAAGCTACATTTATAAATGATTGAATTTTCTGGATGGGCGAGGCACCTTAGCTTTCCTTCTGCCTGCTTCTTCTTACTTGATTTTGTCACGCATTCCCCTCGCACATGTAAGCGGTGGGCAGCCAACACAAAGGATCTAAAGACAAAATGACGTTCAATTACAAGTCAGACTAACTGCTAATCAGAAGTCGAAATGCCCCATCAGTCCACTCCCTAATCAGTGGTCCAATGAAAACTAGTGCTTGTGACAGATTGGATGTCTGTTCAGATATGGTACCTTTATGTTGATTAGACACCAAGAGACACGGAAATAGCAAGTGCCAAGGTTGGATGTGTTTGTTGGATGTGGACTTTAGACTTCACACCACCTCTCCACAATTAAGAATTGGGCAGGTAAGGCTTTTGAATCAGTTGTCTAGTTTGCAAACTAAGCCCCGTGTTGGTGAACAAGAATTGAACCTTTGTACGACTTCTGCCAGCCTTGATTGATGCCAAAATTTTGACACAGCCAGAGCAGACTTTTCCTCAGTTTCGTAGAAAACGTACACCTGAAACGTAGCATTTTCAGCTTGACACCAACCAGCACTCGTGAAGAAACCAGATCTGGCATTAATCCCCCCCCCCCCCCAAAAAAAAAAAACCCAATGAACTCAATCTTCTTCCACCTGCTTGGCAAAAGAAACCCTATCGAGTTTCCTGCATATTACACCTATAAAGATGCAAACTAAACAAAATCCATTTGTGGGACACTTGCAGCTTATGCCAATGGCAATACCAATATCACACCACCAATGATTTAACCAAAAGTACAAGTAAGAACTTTCGTTTTTCTTTTCCCATTTGTAAGGATCGGTCACTATAAGTACTTGGTTGAAAAGATTACAGATGTTTATGAGCATGACATATGAAAGCTGCACACAGCATTTCTGCTACAAGAAACTGACTTTCAAAAAGAAGTTGCCAATCCGGAAAGCTCTTCATTTAGGTCCAGCAAATTTGCTCATCATTTTTGCAATTACGGGAGCCACCTTGGGATTTGCCTGATGCTTTGCAAGATTGGCAGGGTTTTTCATCACTGAAATAAGATTGGCCAGGTCAGAAAGAAAACAACTCACCTAAACCCAGTTTTACCACTAACGAACGCCAGACCAGTGTAATCAGAACTATGACTACAACAGAAAGCAACAGAGGGCACCATAACGTTTTATTCGCCTGAGTTTGAAACCAAAGTGAAATAGGGTTATTATTTCGAGACAACAGGAGTGTAGATGGTAACGAATAAGGCTATGAATCTGGATGAGATCGGACGAGAAATTCAAATTTAGTTGATCAAGGTCGCGTGAGCCAAGCTTAATCGCGAAGACAAGCCTGAACTCGAAGACAAGCTCAACCTCTTGAGCTCAGCTCTTTCCATTACAATGGCAAGATGAGTCAATTGCAAGTTCTCATTTATGCCAAGCTTAAACAAGCAACTTTGAGCTTGTCAAGAACACTAGCCTTAATTATTTTTTCAAATATTGTTTTTAATGTGGTAATGAATTGCACTTCAATACAAAAGAACAAGAATTCAGCCCTCAAAATATATCACAACATTGGCATCAAAGAATTCTATCATCATAACGAATCTCAACGGAAAGAACTCCAACCATTCTGATAGTCATCTAAACGATTCTAGCATCACAACACAGCCTTCTTGCTAAAGCCTGAAAAGACTTTTGCTTGCATTCTGGATTAACCAAGTCCTACCATTTAATTTGGTTGACATCTAATTGTTTTCAAATACTCCAATATCACCGGTACGAAGTTCCAACCAGGATGGGGCATTCTAGTTATAAAAAGTGAATGTAAAAAAATATATGAAATGCAAAGACCTCAGTTAATACTGAATGAAGGATCAAGGAAAAAAGAGAGAAAATGAAATCGCTACTATATAAAACCATAGGAGGATAACATGAATTGAATACAGCAATTTGTTACACAATTTAAAGGAACTTTTGGGATCTCTTAAATACGAAAAAAATATATAGAAGCCTTCCCTCAGTTAACAAAAACGGAAACCAAGTAAAACTGATGAAGATTAACATGCAGTGAAAACTGAACGCGCAGCAACCGATAAAAAGAAATTATACAAAATAACATGGTTCGAAACAACAAAAAGGTGACCCTAGACAACTTTAAAGAGCTAAATAGCACTTTAAACTACAGAGCCAAAAAATAAGAGACAACTACAAATGCACAAAACTGCCAGATACAGTCCCCTCTTACTTTAATAAATATAGTATGGGGTACTAAAATAATCCAATAAAGTACAAAGTTTTGAGCAAGAAAACCGTTGAAGCAATACAGTAATAGTGGAAGCCATGCTATGATGGCAATTAGTAAATTAGAAGGCCCTGATAAGGGACCACTACGACTGAAATAACTACATGAAAAATCTTTCAAGCACACACCCCACCCCGCTCCCATCATTGTCATGGGTGCCAAATGCTAGTGGCAACACCATTCCCTTGCCGCCACCCTGCACAAGGTCAAATCGGAGCATGCCTAAGACTTCTATAGAGCTGTCAGCCTGTCAGAGGTCAGGTACAGGGCTTTTCACAAAGAACTTACTTTCCGCTTTAGTTTCACCTCGCCAAAACCCTTTTTTCATGGGTTAAGTAGTTGTAGAAAGTTCATAGCTTATCCATTTTAGGTGTATTGCCGATTTAAAATTCAGTGGCTAGACTGGTTTAAATTCTGCAACTTTGTCTCTCGTTCCCTCCCTCTCTCCCTCCTAATTGCATATGAAACCCCATTGCCACCGAAATAACTACCATTTGATATTCAGGAACTTCATCATCCCCGCTATATGTAAAATCTCTCTGCTCTCTCTAGCACGGAATTGGAAAAAAAAATGAAGAAAATAATATCACCCAACTTTGCCATTATAACCATGTGGAAACCTACCATGACTGCTACAACCAGGTAATCAAGGAATAATGTGGAACTAGCAAAAGAAACAATTGGAAAAAAAAAAAGTAAAAAGGGTACCATCTTGAAGAGCAGCCATGACATCTGGGTCTTTCATTGCCCCCATCAATTCAGGGTCCTGGTATGAATGGAAACAACAACAATGATTTCAATAAACAACAATAACAAAGGAAAAGAGACAATGGCGTAAAATGGACAGCGGAATGACACAATAAGTGAAATCAGATCAAACAAGTAAATCCATGCTCACATTCAATATCTTGCTAAAGTCTACATTGCCAGGCACGCCTCCGGGCGCACTGCCAGGGAAACCTCCAGGCATGCCTCCTGGCGCACTCCCAGTAAAACCTCCAGGCGTGCTCCCGGAGAAACCACCGGGCATGCCCCCAGAAAAGCCGCCAGGCATTCCACCAGGGAATCCAGGAAAACCTCCAGGCATTCCGCCAGGGAATCCACCTGGCATGCCCCCAGGAAAGCCTTCAGGCATTCCACCAGGTCTTCTACTTGATGATTGCTCTTTCTTCTTAGCCTTTTCATATGCAGCCTAGACAGAAAAAGAAATGAAAATCAGCTTTCCATAGACAAACAGCTGCACAAATTCGTAGCAGAAGATTGTACAAGTAATTAAAGCATACTTGAGCTTCAGCGCGCCGACGACGTCTCTCATGTTCAATCTTCCTATCATCTCGTTCTTTACGCAACCTTTCATACTTCTTGCGGTGTTCATCGATTTTGTGTGCATTAGGTTCAACCTGTGTAGACCAATATTCCAAGGAAACGGTCAGAACAAATCAAGTATAATAGAACGTTGTTAGGTCGAATACACAAAAAGGAGATAATAACCATGCGGTGCCTATAATCCACATTGTCTAGGCTAACCTTCTTTAGTACGGCACTAATTTCCTCATCATAGTCCAGCTTCGATGCCAAGTGAAGATCCTTTGCAGCTTCTTCCCAACGGCCAAGCATCGCTAGCGCCATGCCACGAGTTTTGTATCCTTTAGCAGAATCCAGGTTAATCTGAAATACGACTTGCAAAGTATTAGCTCCCATGTTGAACACTAACACATTAAATTGTCACTTGCAAGTTGGCAACTAAAGAAACAACTGAAGAAAAATTGACAGAATCATGAAGTTAATTATTGATCCTGTCCGACTATAGAGTAGACATCAGTCAGCTCCACTTGCAAGCAAATTGATGAGAATAAGAATTACCTCTAGGGCTGCATTCGCATCTCTGATAGCAGCATTTGGTTTCTTCATTTTGATGTATACACTAGCTGTTAAACACCAAAACAACGTTATGAATTAACCAAAGAATTACAATCATGGGTCGTGGCAGATTGAAGCTCAAACCAAGCTGCACCTCTGTTTCCATACATAATTGCTGATGTAGGATTGAGCGAGATCGCCTGGGTGAGATGGTCAATTGCTTCCTCCAGATTACCTGATGAGCAAAATGTCATTAGATATCAAACATGAGCATAGTACCGAATGGGAGAAAAAAATCACAATACCTTCAGAAAGTGCTTCCATTGCCTTTCCTTTCGCCTCTTGTGAAGCGTCGCGGCATTCTTCCGTGACCTCAACGGAAGGATCTCCCATCTATACGGTTAAATGTTAAAAGATATTCTTCCAAAAAAAAAAAACAGAAGTCATTATCTCATATCTCAAAGGGCGTATTAATAAGACCTTTTGTGGCGTGTCGTTATCAGGTTCCACCATCTCGCCTTCAAGCTCAATATCGGACTCAATTATCTCCCCCTCTTCTTCTTCGACAGGCTCTGGTTTGGGCTCATCCATGCCATCCATATCCTCATCACTCTCATCCACCTCATATTGCGGCTACTCTCCAAACAGAAAGTTTCAGAACACCATCACCCTCATCCACTAAAAATATAACTAGAATCCACGTAAAGCATAACAAACCCTAATCCTCAATCTCAATTCTTTAAATAACATAATGTAGTTATAGATCATGTAACTACTCCCTTCATTTCATAATTTTGGTCCCTTTTGACTTTTTGCAAATTTTCAAGATAAAGTTCAAGTATTTAAACAACATTTGGAGGTGCTTAACTCAATCAAGTAAAAGCCAAACTAGGGCAAATACAATGAGTGAAGTCAATACTTATTCTAAGAATCCGTAGAGGGGACAAAATTGCGAAGGGGCGTACATTCAATCGAAAGCCACAATAGTCTAATCAGAAGCACGTCCAAATATTAGACTAAGATTTCTGATCAAACGTATTAAACCCTAAACCCTAACCTCCGGTTTGCGGTCCGCAGACTTGGAACCAGATGGAACCTTAGCTCCAAGGCTGAAACATACAAAAAAGAAGAAAAAAACAAATCAACATCAGATTCAACAGTAAAAAGCCACTGTCACACGTACTCGGTGTGTGCATCTGATTATATTAATTAGGGTTACCTTTCGAGGTAGTCTTTGAAGAAGGAGAGAGAAGGATCGGCGAGAAGGGACGGGTTCTCCTTGCAGAGGTTGACGAATTGCTTCAGTTGCTCCACCTTGGCGGCGTCCATGGCTGTCGATTGAAAGCGAGGGTTTAGAAGAAATCAGAGAGAGCGAGAGATTCGGTTCGAACTTCGAAGCGGCGATGGTTTTTCTACGGTGGGTTCTTGGTGGGGCAAAGACCAGCTTTGGACCAAGAGCTGACTAGGCTCTTGTAGTTCTAGTAGCTTCGAAAAGGATAAAGTTGATTTAAGAATTTCAATTTTTATTTTTTTTATTTTTTTGAATAGCGACACGTCGTCGTGCTACAATGTTCTTAAACGTAGATTTGAATCTTGATCACAGTCGTGCTACAATGTTCTTAAACGTAGATTTGAATCTTGATCACAGGAGCTCGATAGAGCATTGAGTAAGTGGTAATTTGTCGTCATTGAAGACAGTGCGTTAGTAGCTCCAAAATGGATAACTATACTCGAGGTTTCAAGTTTAACCTTGATTTTTCTTACTTATAAAAAGAAATGCATTTATTTTAAGCGTATGCAGTACTCTTTATCCATGTAAATTGGAGATACCAATCTTGCTCCTCAAGTCGAGTAGTAGCTTGGAAATGGATACCGATACTTGAGGGTTCAGCCTTGATTTTCTTATTTACAAAAGGAATGCATTTATTTTAAATGTCTCCGCTAGTAGGCATGCAGTATGCTTTATGCATGTAAATTGGAGATTCAAATCTTGCTCCTCAAGTCATCTAACCCTTGGCACGTGTTCGCTTGCCTCTTTTGAAGATTTAGTAATCACAGTATAACTAGCTAATGTGCCCGTGCAAATGTACTGGACGCGGTACAATTTAATTTTAGTGGCAATCATATCCGTTCAAAATTTCAAAAGAGAAAGATAGATAGTAAATTCCAAAGGCAAAGAATGTAATGCATTTACAACATCTTAAAATAAATGTTTCAAAAAATTTGTCTACTACCTAATATATATGAATCGTATCAAAACATTTTTGACACCAAATTTTGGTTAAAGACACAATCAGGATCGATACTGCTAATCATTATAAATTACTTTTCTAGTTCTATTCTTCCTTTCACTTTTGGCACTGAGTGTGGTTAGTGTAACATCTATGTCTTCAATTTTCCTGGTATAGAGACTAACATAGGTGCGGGTGCAAGAATAGTGTCACGATCAATCCATGCATTAATTAAAGGAGAGAGGTTACCTGTTAGAGTTTTTTCTCTATGCTTAAAATTGCTTCAAACCAAAATCTTTGGACCTTCTATGTTAAATAGGATCCTTCTCTAGCTCGAACAAATGCAAGTTGATAATCAAAGTCATGTAGAACTTGGCAGGCCGAGGATAATCCAGAAACCGTACAAGTCAAAAAATCTAAAAACCTAGTACTTTAATAATATACCATAAGTTACCTTTTACAAATATCTTTTCATAAAATTTCCTTTTATTAACTTGAATTTGTGTAGATAAAATGTTGCCAACAAACTTCCTCCCGTACAACATGAACATAATTACACATAATTTATTGATGTCCAGTAAAAATATTAGCTATACTTTCCAACTACCAATTTATACCTATTTACCTCAATGTTTAAAAGGCTGATATATAGCATTAGTGCAATGTTCACGTACATATGTACACAAAGTAATTGCATAGTTAGTCATGTGTATAAACTTCACTAAATATGTATATGGCCAAGAAACATCAGTAATGTATAAGGTTATTATGGGTATGACCCATGCCTAACCTATGTTTCAAGAAACATAGGTAAGGCATCAAAGCTGCAATACCTTAGCTCAGTGCTTAGTGGTGGTGATGCCTCTTTTGGTATCACCATAAATAAAAATCTTGCTCAAGCACCCCCTGGTGTTTGTGAAGTGCAAACGCCACCACTTAGCCAGTGCGGTATAGAATTTTTAGTACAAAGGACTAACTTATCTAGCACATTCCTTTCTCTTATGTTAAACATATGTAAAAGTGGTTGCAAATGGAGTTCACCTTCAACTGCTACTATGAATCAACTAATATTCTAGCTAAGCCACCGGAGCCAAATTTTCCATTGTGTTAACATAGCAGATGATGACACTGTAGTGGAGTTACATTTGAGACACTAACAAAGAATCAAATACTCGCATATATAAATGTGAAAAAACTTATCATATGTTTCTCCTCTCTCTCTAATGTAAAGCCTCTCTTCCATAGAACCTTCGCCGTCGCTTCCCCTCCGTCTCCCATGGCTGTGAGGTGGGAAAAGGAGGCCCTCTCCGTGCAAATCCTATCCCTCCTTCTCTTTTTGCTCCTGTTCGCCATCAGTTTTGTTCCTCCTTTCTCGGCACCCCATTTCTACCTCCGTCCGCCGCCACCCTCCGATCTACACCACCACCCACAGATCGGCAGCCCTTCGACCACAAAATGACTCCCTCCCGATCACTATCCTCAGATCTGAAAGGTATTTTCAGATCTGTCATGGTCACCGGACCTCCGATCCGGTTGGTTTCGGTTAAGATCTTCGATGCCGGTTCGAAATGGTGTTCGAAATAGTGGGATTGTGGTTCGCAGTGGACGGATCTAGTTGGGCGGGATGATGTTCTTTCCCTTCGAGCTGCGGATCTTTCAGATCTAGCCTTGGGATCCTTCTTCATCTCCGTTGAATCCGATGAAAACCGCGGCAGTAATGTAAACTGCCATCTTATGAGGCGCCTGGAACCAATGCCCCGTTGCATCTCCTCCACCCCGTTACCATTTGATATGGATTTTCAAAATCCAACAATGGTAATACTTATGTTTAACACTTTCCTCCAAAGCCGTGTTGTTCAAGCGTGTGCTTTGTTGTACTTTCCAGAGCCAAACATTAGTTTGTGCTCTTTAGTTTGTAATTTTTGTCTTAGTAATAATATTCTTGTTTGACCAAAAAAAAAAAAACAAAGAATCAAATACTCCACGTCACAACAAATGTCAAAAAGCTTGAAAATAGGCTGAATCAAATTAACTTCTCATTGATATACAATTTAAGACACTAACTAAGAATCAAATACTCCACGTCACAATAATTACCAAAAAGCTTGAAAATAGACCGAAGCAAAGATATACATGTTTCAGGCGTTCCTCAAAGTACCTTTTTATGTGAAAAGATCATGATAGAGCAAGCAAAATATCTGGTTGCATCCAAAATTTTCAACCAGTCAAAGGCTACAGATAAGTAACGAAATGCATACTTGCTTCACACTAATTGTTACAGACTTTTATAATGCATCCAAATAGATATCAAATCATCCAAAATTGTTGTAAAGAAGGCAGTATTATATGGAACGTGACAACAATTAAGAATGCATTAGGGAGGAAAAAGAGAATCTATTTGAGAAAAAGCATATTGATGGATTGAGGGAGAATCCTCTGTTGAATATCAATCCATGCATGCAAGTGTATTTTTTATTTAAGGAGAGGGGTTACCTGTTAGAGCCTCCCAGACTTTGATTAAAATTGATTCAAACCAAAATCTGGGAGACTTCTCTGTTAGAGCCTTCTCTGCTAGAGCCTTCTCTATTAAATAAGACCCTTCTCTCTTTTATCGAAATTGCTTCAAACCAAAGTCTAAGAGAATTTAGACATCCCGGGAAGGCAATTTGAGGAAGAGCAGAACTCTAAACAGGGAGCTCAAGAGTTCTATTTTTTTGGGTTTCATAGAGTACCATGTACTCTGTTTTGCTAGCGTGAATGAGTTTTCTCCGAGAAGGAGACTCTAAGAATGAAATGTGGCAAGCAACAATGAGTTCTAAAAATCTGCGAAGGAGTTTTATCTGAGAAGGAGACTCTTAGAATGAAAGTTGAATCCTATGTGGCAAGCAATAATGAGTTCCAAAAATCTGATGTGGCGTAATTAGAGAATTTCAAAAATTCGATGCGTTGCAATTCTATCCGAGAAGGAGACTCTAAGAATGAAATGTGGCAAGCAACAATGAGTTCTGAAAATCTATGAAGGAGTTTTCTCTGAGAAGGAGAATCTAGGAATGAAAGTTGAATTCTATGTGACAAGTAACAATGAGTTTCAAAGATCCGATGTGGCATAATTAGAGAGCTTAGAAAATCCGATGTGTCGCAATCCTAAGCAAAGATTTTAACTTTATATATATATATATATATATATATATATATAGAGAGAGAGAGAGAGAGAGAGAGAGAGAGATTTTGTTCTTTTCCATTTCTTACTAAGTGTTAACTTTAGATACTATTGATTAACCTAATAAGTCGGCGACGTGTTTCTATCTATACGTGTGAATCTTGAAATTAGACATAGTCTTTCAAATTCAGTAACCATTGGCACGTGGTCATCTGTTGCATTTGATGTTTTATTTTCTTTCTTTTTGGTGCCCCTCTTTAATAATTGTTAACACTAATATATTTATTTATTTTTGCCAAAAGAGCTACTATTGTCAAAACTATTCAATGGTGAATTAACCTAAGCAAACTGCGATTAAAGTTGCAAAAGCAAGAGCTTGAATATCATATTATATACATATGTAAATACTGCAATGAGCATGAGTGGCAGAGGAGTCACTAAAGCTACTATTATTTTAGAAAAAAGAACAACAACTACCAATCATCTGCTAACATATCTTGAAAGAAAGTTGACAAAATACATTGTTGGCAACTTAGGCTTCGTTTGACAAAATTTTTTTTTTGGTTTTCAGTTTTTAAAGAGCAGTTTTTTAAAGAGCAGCTTAATTTTTTTTTTTATAAAAACAAGTGGGTGTTTGATAACCCCTTTTTTTTTTGGTGTTTGGTAACCCTTTTTATTTTGACTTTTTTTTTTTGGTGGTTTGCGGTGGCAGTGGTGGGGCGTAGCGGTGGTCGACGGTGGTGGTGGTGGTGGCCGACGGCCGGAGGTGGCTGCCGGCAGTCACCGGCGATGGTGGCCGGCGGCCGGAGGTAGCTGCCGGTAGTCTCCGGCGGTGGTCGCCGGCGGCCGGAGGTGGCTGCCGGCAGTCACCGGCGGTGGTGGCCGGCGGCCGGAGGTAGCTGCCGGCCGTCTCCGGCGGTGGTCGCCGGCGGCCAGAGGTGGCTGCCGGCAGTCTCCGGCGGTGGTCGCCGGCGGCCGGAGGTGGCTGCCGGCAGTCTCCGGCGGTGGTCGCCGGCGGCCGGAGGTGGCTGCCGACAGTCTCCGGCGGTGGCTGCCGGCGGCCGGAGGTGGCTGCCGGTGGTCGCCGGCGGCCGGAGGTGGCTGCCGGTGGTCGCCGGCGGCCGGAGGTGGTTGTCGGCAGTCTCCGGCGGCCGGCGGCCGGAGGTGGCTGCCGGCGGTGGGAGGGTGGTGGTGGTGGTCGAAAAAAAAAACCAAAAGTGAAAAAAAAAATCAGTTTTTGGAGTTTTTTTTTTTACTCTGCAGTTTAAAAACTGGTTTTTTAAATTGAAAAAAAAATGGTTACCAAACGCTCCTTTTTTTTTCAGTTTTTAAAACTGAAAAAAAAAGGGAAAAAAAGAGTGTCAAACGGGGCCTTAGTTAAGTCGACAAAGGTGAGATGGCCGTCCATATTATCAATGTTGGCAACCCAGATCCCCTTTATTTCTAAGTGAATTTCATTGGTCGTCCCATCCCATCCCATTATCAAGCGGACATCCTTCCCATTATGGCTAGGGTCAAAAATTTAATTGTCTCTACAGACGTTCGTCACATAATGGAGCGATTGATGGAGGAAAAACAAGTGATGTGGTCCGCTTATTTGTAATAGATGAACGGCAAGATGGCAATGACATTTTAGCTTATATTACTGTCTCAAACAAGAGATCATATTCCATCTTAAATAACTCGAAGACTAAGGCCCCGTTTGACAAGTTTTAAAAACTGAAGGAGCGTTTGGTAACTATTTTTTTTTCAATTTAAAAAACCAGTTTTTAAACTGCAGAGTCTCCAAAAACTGATTTGGTTTTTTTTTTCGACCACCACCACCACCCTCCCACCGCCGGCAGCCACCTCGTCAAACGAAGCCTAAGTTATGGAGACTTTGTGAATTCTTCTACGTTGTTGTTGTTGGGTAAAAGGATTTGAGTTCGTTGAATGTAGTATTTGGAATAAGGTAGTCTCTTTTTTTAATAAGACACGGATTAGACCTTGCAAGTGAGTACGTGCGGATAACCCATCGTAGGTACGGATTTGACGGGTATGGGTAGGTAGGATTTATACAAGATTTTACGGGATCCATTTTTTTGAACCCCTGTACGACGCACCTTCAGCTAGGTATAACTGCATAGTCCAAGGTCTCCCCACGCCACCCACACCACTCCACCCCCATCTTTTTTCTTTCTTTTTTGTAGTTGCACTACGCAAAGCAAAACAAATAGTGACTTTCTTTAAATACTTTTAAGCATCCATGGAACCTTAAGCTTAGGCATGATGCTTTCAACTCGATGGCAATTTCAATGCTATGTGCTCTATTGTACTAAATCGTATAGATGTTGTAATAGGTAGAACAAAAGGAAAAGAGAAAAAAATAATCAAGGTTACCTTTCAGTGTTACTTTTTGTATCGGTAGCATGGATGAATAAGTCGGGATGATTTTTAAAAAATTTATCAATGAAATATTTTTCCTATCAACAAGAAAAAAATTTGATGGAAATTTTAACAACTAAGATTGTACAAAAGTATTAAAGCACTGAAATAAAATAGAACATTATTAGTCTTAAATGTAATCTTAAATCATGAAATTAAAATACAACCAAATCTAATTATACACACACACACACATACATATATGAAAGCTGGAAGCTGAAAGAATGTAACATTCTCTTTCCTATTAGGCATGCCTCTTTTTATGTCATTTGACATTCAACTAATTAAATAAGTTTCATTTTCTCTGTCTTCTACCTTAGCATGTTCAATTTAAAAACAAATTTTTCTTTCTCTCAATTTTAAATTTATAACCTATTCTAATTTAAATCTTGAAACTTTCTTATATTTTATACAAGTCTAATATGTTTTCACAATCTAACAAAATTAATCTCCCTCCTTTTACTTTATTATAAATCATATAAAGTGTATATGTATGTGTATATATATATATATATATATATATCTGTATATACATATAATTATCTCTTATATTGTATTTTCTCTTATGTCGCAAAACTTTTTATACTATTTTAGGTGAGTTTTATTAATAAAAACCTCAACACATGGGTTATTAATATTGTTTCTAAAAATGGTAGAAAATGAAAGTCGGAAATTGAAAGAATGTAACATTCTCTTTCCTACTTGGCATGCATCTTTTTATGCCATTTGGCATTCAACTAATTAAATAAGTTTCACTTTCTTTGTCTTCCACCTCAGCATGTTCAATTTAAAAACAAATCTTTCTTTCTCTCAATTTTAAATTTATAACCTATTCTAATCTAAATCTTGAAACTTTCCTATATTTTACACAAGTCTAATATATTTTCACAATCTAACAAAATTAATCTCCCTCTTTTACTTTATTATAAGTCATATAAAATGTATATGAATATGTATATATATGTCTATAAACACATATAATTATCTCTTATATTGTATTTTCTTTTATGTCGCAAAACTTTTTATACTATTTTAGGTGAGTTTTGTTAATAAAAACCTCAACACATGGGTTATTAATATTGTTTCTAAAAATGGTAGAAACTCATAAAAAATGTGAAAATAATATTATTTATTATTATTATTCGACATATAAGTTTGAGTTTTTAATTAGCCATTATTGGTTCTGTGTGCAATGCACGGTGTTAATATTAGTAATAAAGGAAGACGCATTCCCACTATAAATTCAAGCTTAGAACATTAGAGTGAAATTTCAAATGACCCTTAGTTGCTGAACAAATTTCAAGATGGTTTCTCAAAAAAAGAAAAAAGAAACGGGAAAAGAAGTTCACGACCCGTGGCCTTCTACCTCCACGCGGCATTGCTCTGTCAGGCTTTTGCCCATTACGGAAAATTCCCCACTACTGCCTCCCGTAGGAGTCTGGGTCGTGTCTCAGTCCCAGTGTGGCTGATCATCCTCTCGAACCGGCTACTGATCATCGCCTTGATAAGCTATTTCTTCACTAACTAGCTAATTAGACACAAGCCCCTCCTCGAGCGGATTCCTCCTTTTGCTCCTCATCCTACGGGTTATTAGCAGCCGTTTTCAACTATTGTTCCCCTTCCAAGGGCAGGTTCTTACGCGTTACTCATCCGTTCGTCACTGGAAACACCACTTCATGTCCGACTTGCACATGTTAAGCATGCCGCCAGCGTTCATCCTCAGCCACTTTGGCAAGGAAAAGTTTGATTCAGAGGGAAAAGAAGAAGCAAAATTGGAATAGAAATATCATTTGATTTGTCGATCCTCAAAAAAAGAAATAAGCAAAGTTTCGTCGTTGAGTGACAAATGGAAAATTTATGAAAAGTTACAATCCCTACCTCGGAATAGTGCCCCTACACGCCTTCATCGACGTTGTTTCTTGACTGTAAGGCCGAGAGCTAACTATCGAGACTTTGGACTATACGAACATATGCTTCATGAAATGGTTCATGCATGTTTGTTGCCAGGGGCGACAAGATCAAGTTGGTAAGAATTAAAATATCCCTCGATTTCTATGATCAATGATCATAGAAAACCCCTTTACCATTTTGTATAAATGGACTATTCTAGGGGTATTTTAGTGATGGGTTCTATAGGAACTGAATGATCATATTTGGTCAAATACCTAACGACAAACTCCTATGTTCCTTTCTTTACGGTATTCTGAACAAGTACCGAATGGATCCTTAAATTTATTTGTGACTTTCGAGGAGACGCATGAGGTGAAAATCTCATGTACGCGATCGAAACGGCGATGTTATCATCAACTATAATTATGTAACAGTTCAAGTACAGTTGATAGTTGAAGCGCAGTCAAAATATGATTTTTGGGGATGGAATTTGTGGCGTCAACCCGTAGGGCTTATCGGTTTTCTAAATTTCTTCCCTAGCCGAATGTGAGAGGTTACCTTTTGATTTACCAGAAGCCGAACAATTCAAGATGATTTCTCCAAAAAAAAGAAAAAAGAAAAGATCAACCAAACTTTATGGAATATGTTTCAATGCTACAAGACTTGCACCTTGCCCTGTTTTTTTCCATCATATCATTTTGTAAAACTCACTCTCTTCGAAAAGCTTATTCTTATCATCGTAAGAATTTTATCCGCAAGTATATCCATGCATGACCCGCTCTTACTCGACCGATATGGGTATAGTTAAAAATATCCGCAAATTTAGGAGTAGAAAAAAAATGAATGCCCATATCTAACTTTTCAGCCTCGGGCCTGATCTAATTGCTGGTCACGAGTGGGCTTTGCCATGTCTAACAGTAATTAGCCCATCATATATGAACAACAATCATCATTCCTGGCGAGAGAAGGTAAATATGGCAGACTGAGCATCGCCAAGTTTCATCAGCAGATCAAGCCCGTTGATTACCCAACAGGAACTGGCAAGAACTCAAATTGCACAATTGCGCAAGGATAGTCCTGTTACCAAATCATCACTATTGATTTTTTTTTTTCCTAAGCCGGCTATGTCGCGTAGTTATTGTACCACTTACTTTTAAACAACTTCGAAAAGGTCACGTAAACTTTGATTCTATAGTAGAAATTTCGGTCTTTGACGTCCCAGGGTCCAACATAGCCTACATAAAGTTTCTCTTTTCCATTTTTTCTAATTATTTATCCGTTGGAAGACCACCAGTCTTTCTCTCCTCAAGTTAGGCACCCATCGCCTCCCTCCCTTCAAGTCAAGCATCAATTATCTTGCTTCTAGCCAAAATTCTTCATTGTCACTTATCCACGTTATCAGCAATTTTTTGCCTCTTGACTTGCAACTCTCAATGTTTAATATTGTTGTTGTAATGTCTCTCTAAACATGTGACACTTCACCTTGAATGTGCGAGCCTTTCGTAAATGAATTTATAAGCCCAGACAACTCCAATCTCTAAGATGATGTGCAATTTCTTTTTTGTTTTAAGAAGACACACCGAAATAGGTTCCTCTTTAGCCTGGGCTTCACTTGGACTAGTTTCTCTATGAAAGCGTTTTTCCCAGGCAAAAAAAGATTAAATCCCTCGAACCAGCATGAAGCTCAGAGCATCTCCAAGTAAAGGCAACTTTACGAACAATACAATGGACTCTTTCACTAGAGAGACTCGCGGAGCTACGCTTATACCTGTTATGCTTATCCACCTCATCAGTTGTTAAACTCTAGAACGTTACGTAGGCCTGCTCGGGCGTCCATCACATTTCAAGGTTAAATCCAAGGAACAGAAATTAACATTCACATGAGATGAGATATAGCCTAATAGGCCACAAGACAAGGGGTATCCGCGTAGGACTAAAAAGTACAAGATAAATATGGTAAATATGGAGCAACACTCACAAAGCGTGGAGACGATACAAATCAACATAAATTTGCAAAAGAGCATAAAGGTTGACGTAATTTCAACAAGTAGAAGACCACAAGCTATTCCAGTATCAATCTATTACTCATATGATGGAGCCAAGCAAGCAAGAAGACCTCGAGACTCCAACGACATGCTAGTTCCGCTCCCAAAGAATGGAAGACATTCCTAATAAGTCATCATAAAGGCCCAAAGCAACAATAGGCCAGATGCTCCAGTTGACGCGATCCTGCCCACATCATTGCCAGATTCTCCTGTAAAACTTCCCCATCAGAAACACGTGGTTGATTGATAATCCCAACTGGTAGTAATAGATATTCCCATGCCATTTTGTAAGCATCTTGTGCAATTGTAAATTCCATTTTTTAACAGCATACCACATTCAAAGCTAAAAGTAGGTGACCCGTGACAGTGTTAACCGTAAATAGGAATGTCATCGAGCTCATTTAAGAAGAGTCCCCAACCCCCCGGGGCCCCGGCGGCCCTTCCCCGTCCCTTTCTGCCTCCACCCTGCTCTAATTTGGCCTTTGGGTACACAGTGCAAAGGGAAGAATATGTTTCTTGATGACTAACATGACTTGGACTTAATTTGCTTAACTCTACAATCATAAATTACTTGCAAGTATTACCCACAAAGAACTCGTGCATAAAAACGTACACTGAACAATGAATGACAGCCGGATGCTATCCAAGAAAGCTAAAATGGCGTCACCGAAGCAGAAAAATCCTCCTCAGCCCAAAAAATAGAGTGAAGAAAGACGCGTGACTATTACGGCCAAAAACCTAAATAAACAGTCTCTGGTGTAGAATAGTCACATAACTATAGCTTTGATGAGGCGCTGCCTAAAAGGTGTCTCATCTTTTCAATGGCCCAATGTAATAATCCAGTTTCAATACCAAAAGATTAACTGGAACCTCAACTGTATCAGATTTTGGAAGGGCAGCCCAAACATATACGTATACATCATAAACATTACTAGCGATAAATGGAAAAGACAGACAGTGAAAAAGGTTTTAGCCAGTGAGATATACAAAAGAAGTAGCAGAATTTTCAAAGGAGAAGCATGATATGCAATAGAATGAACGATAATCCACACAGCAAATGAAGGTTCGGTGATTTTTTATCAATGACCTTTTCAAACATATAATAGAATTCTAAACATATTAGCAGATATTGTCCTGATAAAATCAATCCCAGCAACTAGTTGTGCGGAAAAACAACAAAAAAGGCTACAGTGGTTGGCTCATGAAATGTTTCTTTTGTCTCCTCCTCTTTCTCTAACTCCCCCTCCCCCTATCCCAATTCCCTAGCCCCTTCCTCTGACAGATCCAGCTTGGGTACAATGCAAACTTTCCTTGTCAGACTAACACAATAAAATAAAAAAAAACTCCTCTAACTTTTTTTATATAGGTAAAACTACTCAAAAAAGTCGCCATTAAAGCAGAGGAAAAACCAAAAAAATATACACTCAACACTGAAACATAGTTGTCCAAAAAGGCTGGAAAGGTGTCAATTTAACCAGAAAAAATCGTCCCCGCGTAAAAAAAAGAGGAGTACATAATATAGAGCTTTAACTGCTCAAATTACTATAGAAAGACATATATAAATTATGGCAATTATCCCCACCAGAAACCTAGAAATAAATACAGTTTGGTGGTCATAGAGACAACATCTATAGAAGAAGGATCCGTGGCAGTCTTATTTTCACACTTTGTTTGGTATTATGATATGGCAATAGAAGAGGCAAGGCATAACAAATAACATTCCTAGTCAAACATGGGAGCACCGAAAGCACATTACAGCCCATCAAATAAATAAAAGGCTAGACTCATCATTTGACGAAATAGTTGAACCTTCAATTTACTAAATGACCCTAACAAATTCATATAACTGTCTTGGACACTTATGGTGCCATTTGTTGCATAAAGCGACCCCAAACCAAAACTCAAGTTTACAAGTTATAATATATACTTTGTATATGATGAATAAATGGTATAGTAGGGCCAGCTGGTGACATAAAGCGGAAGTGAAGTGCATTACCTGGAGGAGGTGGCGTGGAGGAGGAAGTTGGAGCTGTGGCTGCAAAAGAAAATGAAAGTGGTAAAATTGTTAGTAGAAGTGTCCACCTCGGGGAAACTTGTTCTGATTAACATTTGATCAGCATTGGCATTGACCCAACTGTTCCTTCTTTCCCCTTTCTTTCTTTGTTCTTTGTTTAGTTTAGGATGTACCTGTACTTTTAAACATCACTTTAATTCTATGAATCGTGTGAAAACCTTGGCTCTGAATACCTACAATTGCACTTGCACAATCGTATGCACCTCTATTTATTTACTAATAAAAGGTTGAGCTATCATGCTGAACTATAATCCTTGCGCATTCAAACGGAGAATGCACGTTCAAAAATACATTGCATGGATTTGCAGATACTCTTTTTTTTCCCCGATGCAAGAATGTTTCTACTGCACTGTTTGCTCTCTTGAATGGTTAAGATGATTACAATATTTGGTGTTGAGAAGTTACTAGCTTTTTCAAATTCTTTCAAAGAGACGAAACTATTTGTCCTTCAAAAACAACTTAAGCCCCAGAAATCAAAAGGTTAACAGCAACCCCAGAAATCAGCAGTCCACATCCTATCACATGAATAGCAGTATCATTTCAAAAAAGCTCTTCGTTGAGAATCCGGATGCACTGATGATTTGACAGCATTTTTTAGACTATAAAGAACAAAAATCATTTTCGAATCCAAACCCACCAATTCCAATGCCCGATTGCATCAAAAGGACCAACTAAAACCCACTAACAAAAACAGCACGTGCCACAAAAAATACGTACCTCTGCAGGCGCTGAGATCGCCGGGGATCTTGCAGGCGGCAGTGAGATGAAGCGCCTGAGTGACGTTGATGCCAAACGATTCCAACAAGCCAGGAGTCTCGTACAGATTGCACAGACACTGCAGTTCATTCGTCACGGCTTCTCTGAGCGGGTCGCAGCATGAACTAGGCGGGTTAGTCGAGTTCATGTAGCTGGCACAGGGGACCAGCTTTGAGGCGCACGACGGCGTCGATTGCCCTTCCGCCACCCCAATTGCCGCCACCGACACCACAACAATCACCGTCAGCATGGTGGCCATTTTGGTATCACCCATTTTTCGTTTCTGCTCTCTCTCTCTCTGTGATACACGAGATCGAGAATGAGACTGGTGGAGCGGCTGATAAAAAAGGAAGGCAAATATCCGCGGTGGCCGGTGGGAGCGGGTTTGCCTTTCTGTGTCCGGTTTTATATACGCAGGGGCCTGGAAATGTAGGGTCAAGTTTTCAAAGTGGTTGAATTAAAATTTGAGATTTCTTTTGCTTCAAAATTCTTAACTATGTTTGACTATTCTACATGCGTGTGTACGTGTACGTTACTATGTGAATATTATTATTATTATTATTATTATTATTTCAACTCGGAACTCTTCAGAGTATTTTGGAACCATAAAATTGATAAAATTTTATTATAAATACTCAATTTTATTATTTGGAACATTCAAAAAAGGAATTGAATTTGAATTTTATGGCATTTGACTGAATTTGTTTCTACATTATGAGATTCGATGAAAAATGATTGAATTTCATGAGATTTCAATTTACCTAAATTAAAAATAATTATTTACTTATCTTACTCCAACAATAATGAACCACCACAACTGCTTTCATTGTCGCTATCGCCACTCTATTTTTTCTACCGCTATCGGCACCACTACTGTCACCACCACCACAATTTAGCTAGAAAAGGAAAATTCCATTTGATTGATTACTAAATAAAGTGTAGTAAGGTTCTAACATTTAGCGAGAGAGTGAACTTAGAGAAAGATAGGAGGACGAGTAAAGATCACTCCATTAAGTATACAATAAAAGGATATTAGTGACAAAGTAAAATTTTTTTACCAACACATAACGTGTAAAACAGCTAATGATCCCATCTACTATACATGATATGCAATTTTATCCCTCTTCTTAAAATGATGTATTAAAATCTGCCACAATTAACGAAATTGGACTATTCTGTAAGTTTTAACACCGCGTGAGCAACACGCTTGTTGACTAACATAATTTTTTGATAACGAGGACTTTGCCCCTTCTTTATTCTACCCCCGTCAACGACCCCCACCTTCACGGCGCCACCCACTTCCATTACGACCAGCATCCCCTACCACCTGCCACCACACATACAAATAAACAAACACATAACACCAAGGTTGCCCCTAGCACCCACTTTACACGCACAAATGCATAATTCTACATAGACACAAGCACACACCGATAAACACACCACTGCAAACACCCCCCCCCCCCAACACGCACAAATACACATTTACCATTTTGTCACCCCCAAAATCAATTGGGGTGTGTGCCCGCATAAATTTATGTGGACGTGCAGTGTAAGTGTTTTTGTGTGTGCATGCACGGTGTGGGTAGGATATGGGTGTTGTAGGTGATAGGATGGGAGGCGGGGGTGGCCCGTGGTTTTGGGTGTATGTTTATGGGTGTGTGTGTGTGTTGGGTTAGTATGATGGTGGGTGATGTGGGATGTGGGGCGACAGGGGATGGGGTGACAACCTTGGTGGGAGTGTAGGGGTGGGGGGGGGGGGGGGAAGGGGTGTTGACAGGGGATTGGAGGCGACAGTGAAAGTGGCTGGCGACTGTGGGGGTCATTGACGGTATCAGGGAGAAAGAGGTGCATTAACTTAAATGCGATAACAAAGAGGAGTATTGATATCATTTAAATGTATCCATAACGGTTTTATCTAAAGCACTCAATTTGGTCAATTGTAGGAGATTTTACTTCAACCTTTTAAAATAAAGAGGTAAAATCACACATTATCCTGTATAGTAGGTGGGTTCACCCCCAAATAATTGGTGTGATATAAAGATAGCCATTGGAAAATAAGCTGTCTATTTGGCGAGTTGCGTCGGCCAAACGAGTCCACATGTGGCTGTAGGTTGCTGGTCAATGGAAAGAACCGGTGAACTATTATTAAACGAGACGGACACCAGGGTGCACCAAACTAACACGTGTTTCCAATTAAGGTTTGGGGGAACATGCTGCACCAATCAATGAGTTCCCTTTTTAACTATTCAAATATATTAAGAGAAAAAGGAAACCATGTCCTATTTTACAGATTATTTATATGTTACGTGTTAAAAACGAGAGACTAAAAAATTAAAAGAAAAAGCACTATAAAAGATCTCACACACCAAAATAAGGTCCAAGTAAATAGAATATTAAGAAGTGCAGGCATGACTAAGCTACTCACGTATAAAAAATATTTATTATGAATTTACAACAAATAGGAACAAGTCAACGTTATTTTCGTAATAGTTATTTGCGGTTTGGCAATAAGTACGACATATTAGTTCGTATTAAACTTAAATATTTGAAGCTGTAAATAATTGTAATCCAATGTAACAAAAGATACATACAAGGAAAAAAAAAGTACATACTAGATGGTTTTAATGCGTTCAAGTGAAGTCATAAAATGTGCCGGTTCGGTTCAATAAAGATTGATAAATAAATTGTTTGGGATTCTAGATTAAATTTTCTTGAATTAACTTGAGCAAATGAAGACCAGGTACTGGATTGACTTGACCTAAAACTGAACAGGAAAATCTGACATTATGCACGAGAAGTCAAGAGGAGGGAAGAGTCGGTCTATGAGAAGACTGAAAATGAGGGGAAGACTAGCACCAAGCAAAGCAGCCGAAGGCAGAAGCTTCCCGTTTGCCTTTTCATTTGTCGTTACATGTAAAAGGCGAGAGATATTCAAGCCTGTCGGCTGTCACTACGGGGGCATTTTGACTACTGATTTCCCAGTTTCTGGTTTTCACACGGTTCCGTTGAGAGCTTGAATGCTATTGAACTGTTTGAATGCTTTCCAATAAATAAATAAAAATTGTTGCTGTTCTGGTTGTAAATATAATCGTTAGATTTTTTTTGCGACTTTTTACTAATTCTTTCGGTAATAATTTTTAATAATATTTTTTAAACGTTACTAGATAAAAGTCACTATAAATATTTAACGAGAATTAGTTACTGTTATACGAGGAGTTGTAGGTATCTTCCTATTACTCTTGTAACAGTTAATTTTTTTCTTGTACAAAACATTGTATTTAGTCTTTAACAATTTTAAATTTAAATTAATTTACAATTTAATATGATATTAGAGGTTTGGAAAGGTCTTGAATTCGGTTTCTTCTGCTTTCTATTTGATTTCTTTTACTGTGGTGTAATTTATACTGTGTTCAGTTGTGAACTTAAACGGTGATGCAACTACAATATATCTCCATGAGAAAATGTTAAATCATGATATAAAGTATTGGGCTCCTACTCTACTAGCTCAATCTTTCAATAGTTAAATGGTAACTTAACATAAACAAGCATGAAAATTATTCCTATTTACCTGTGCGGTGATGAAAAAAAAATTTATGCGAGCATTGAAGTTGCAAGTATAGATAGGTGAGTCCATGAAATTGATACGGGTAACATGGACACATTGGAAAAGTGTACATTGCGTACCAGACTTCAAAACATTGAGCTCAAACATGCACGAGTAAATAAAACTTGTGATGTTTCACCTTGGTCTCGATTTTTCTTGACCTAATTAAGTATTTTCTGTTTTCTCATCTCATGAAAGGGAGAAAGAAAAAGGAGAAGCTCCGAACTCACCCATTCTAGTTAGAGTCCGGTGGAGTTATTGGAGGACACGAGAGATCACAATCTTGAAGCATGAAAAATACTTTTGCGCATATCCATGAGCTAATGCTTATTACTTAATGTTCTTAACCTATTCTGGTCGCACCTAACTGGGAGTCCCATTTTGCATGATACGTCCGCACAAGCAACATGCAATATGCAATACTTTCAACCGGTCAAAACGTGCACGCTCAAATCATGTGCACTTCTCACTCTTTCTAAGTGATTTCGTCACCAAGAAACTCGTCCTTGCGCGGTTGCTCGTCATGCTCCAACCGTCGCACTTCGCCCGTCGCCCTTTGGTGCACCTTGGCGCTTACTGAAGGAAGTCAGCCTAGGCCTTCCCCTTGGAGTCGGCCTCGACCTTCCCCAAGGGTTGGCCTTGGCTTTCTCCATACTTAGCATCTTCACTACTCTTCAAGGGCTTGGACGTCACTCCGCAACCCCCGTCGCCCAGACGTCACTTCGCAGCACCCATGCACCCCGCCACTGATACAATTGAGCCCCCTGGCTCCCTGTCACATTACAGTTCCCTGGCACCTTATTCATTCTGCCGCGCCCGTGCGCCGCGCCGCTGATACAGCCGTGCCCCCAGGCTCTCTTTCACTCTTTAGTGCCCTCGGCACCATACGCGCTCTGTCACGGCCATGTGTCGTGCCACTAACACAGTCGTGCCCCCCGGCACTTTACTCACTCCGTCACGCCCCGTGCGCCCGCCACTAGGGTTGTAAATGAACCGAGCCGTTCACGAACGGCTCATGGTTCATTCTTCATAAAACTTGTTCACGTTTGTTCATTTAATATACGAACCGAACATGAACAAGTTTTCAGGGCTCGTTTATTAAACGAGCCGAGCATAAACACACTAAAATATTCACAAACATGTTCGCGAACAGCTCGTATAAATAATAAATTAATTATAATATGTATACAAAATTAATATTTACATTTAAATTAAATTTTATGGTGGAAGGCCTGGAGGCTAAGCCATTAAGTCAACCCAAAACCCCAAGCCCACTTATAAATATAAAGCCCAACCCTTAGATAGTCCAATCTATGAAGCCCAAACACTTAAAAACCCTAAGTATATAAACTCAAACTAAAACCTAAACCACACATATCTCACACAGCCGCACTCTGCACTCACACACAGCCGCACTTCCGTACCGTACCTCGTCACACACACATACAGATCGCACAGACCCTCTCTCTCTCTCTCTCTTTAGTTTTAACAAACGGACATCACGTTGCTGTCTTCGCCACCATCATCTCCAAGTCTCCGAACTCATCCTGCCGTCGGATTCAACCTTCAAAGCCGCAAAGCCAAGTTTGCGATCTGCAAAACCATTGCCTGCAAAGCCAAGGGCTCAACCAGTGTTTTGCAGAATCAATCAATCATTGCCTGAGGTAGGATTCAACCTTTAAAGCCGCAAAGCCAACTTTCCGATCTGCAAAGCCATCGCAAACAATACCAAGTTTTCGATCTGCATCAGTTAGTGTTTTTGATTGATTCTGTATCTCTCTTCTATCTTCTATTTATGGTTTTTTATTAATTATGCATGAATGATTTGAGAATTTTGAGTAATTTTATAGGTTTGATTGGAATTGAACATGAATGCGAGCCGAGTTTTCGAACTCCAGTTCGGCTCGTATTATTAAACGAGTTAAGCGAGCCGAGCTCGAATCTCACCCTCACGAACTCGAGCCGAGTTTGAACATTAATGTTTTGGCTCTTAACAAACTCAAGCCGAGCTCGAACATGCCCAAATTTAAACGAACCGAGTTTGAACACACCATGTTAGGCTCGAACTCGGTTCGTATACAGCCCTACGCGCCACTAACACAGTCATGCCCCCTGGCTCTCTATCACACTACAATGCTCCTTGCATCAGTCCATCCTTTCACCACACCATGCGAACTTTGCCTTGGTCACGGAACATGCTTCGACCCACTCTTCAGAGTGTGCAGCATCCTGCGGGGATAGGCGACTCTTCCAGGACACTATCTCCGCCAGGGAGCTCTTCAAATCCCCTTTCGCCAGGTAAACGGCTCCTCCGGGATGCTACCTCGGCCAGTCAGGTAAACGGCTCCTCCGAGATGTTACCTTGAAGGGCTCCGAGTGCTTCGGCACAAGGACTCACCGCGGGGATAGGCGACTCCTCCGGGACACTATCTCCGCCAGGGAGCTCTTCAACTCTTCTTCTGCCAGGTAGACGGCTCCTCCAGGATGCTACCTCGGCCAGTCGGCTCCTTCGGGATGCTACCTTGACGTGCTCCAAATGCTTTGGCACAAGGACTCTCCCGCGGGGATAGGCGACTTTTTTGGAACACTATCTCCGCCAGGGAGCTTTTCAACTCCCCTTCCGCTAGGTAGACGGCTCCTCCAGGATGCCACCTTGACGCGCTCTGAGTGCTCTGGCACAAGGACTCACCCGTGGGGATAGGCGACTCCTCCGGGACACTATCTCCACCAGGGAGCTTTTTAACTCCCCTTTCTGCCAGGTAGACGGCTCTTCTGGGATGCTACCTTGGCTGGCCAGGTAGACGACTCCTCCGAGATGCTACCTCGGTCTGCAGAATAGGCGACTCCTCCGGGACACTATCTCTGTCAGGGAGCTTTTCAACTCCCCTTCTGCCAGGTAGACGGCTCCTCCGGGATGCTACATGGCCCGTCGGGTAGACGGCTCATCTGGGATGCTACCTTAATGCGCTCCAAGTGCTCCGGCATAAGGACTCACCTGTAGAATAGACGACTCATTCGGGACACTATCTCTGCCAGGGTGTCTTCGTGACTGGCCTACGTGCTCCGACACTAGGGCTCGCGTCGACACCCCTAGGGACTATGACCCCCGGGTCACTCCGAGAAGGGAGCAGGTCTTCGAAGGGCATCACACTTAGTCTACCTGGCAGCTGGGCGTCGGTCTTCCTCACTGCTACCAGGTTTATGGGACTCTGCAAGCGCTTGGATTGCTGACTAGATGAAGGGGTTCTCTCGCCACACCGCCGTTGTGGGAGCCAGTCTTTCCAGACTGACAAAGCGACGCTGTGCGGGGCAGGCCAGGTGAATATGCGATTCGACAGTCCGTGGAGTACCGGCAGCTGTGGACCCCTCGGTGAAGTGTCATTTCCGAGGAGCACCACGTGTCGCGTGATGACATCATCGTCTCAACCTCTATAAATAGAGGTCCTGAGAATTCATTTAAACAGTTGGACATTTTCTGACAATTGAACATTCTCATAACATTTTCACTTTCTCACTCTAGAATCCTAGAGAGAAACACACAGGACCCTAACTCTGGACCTAAGCATCGGACTGCGACTGTCATCGTGTATTCATCATGCTCCATCGCCCTCGCAGCACTACCACCCTCAACCTCTGTCTGGGAAGCCCTTGGTCTCTGCCCTTGCTCCACCCTTGCTGTGTCCCACATCAGTGCACTTGGCATCTGACTCAGACTGCATTCCTTGTGGCACCTCCACGTCGACTGTGAACCCACTTTTCTTGGCATCATTTTGGCGACTCCGCTGGGGAGGTGAGCATCGCAGTGCAGTTCATCCCGTGCCTGACACACCCAAGCAACCATGCATCAGCAACGCTGGACTACCAGCCAAAGCCTCAACCCAGCCGTCCAAAAGGAGCATTACCTCGAGGACTAAGAGGAGACTAGTCACAACCAACTTCAGGCTCCCTATACGATGGATGCACCCGATGTGACCGCGATCGTCGATGCCACAATCCAACCCCTTACTCCTACCATCACCGACCTCCAAGACTCTCAATCTACTCTCATGGCTGTCATCTTAAAAATGCAAAAATTAATCCAAGTCTTAACTTCACAAACACCGACTTCTCAAGGCCTTAGAGCTCCTCACCCTGTGTCCACTGCTCACCCCCTGCCATCTCAAGCTCTAGGGTTGGCCCCTCCCCCTCAGATTCAGCCTTCAGGGCCTGGGCTAGTTTTGGACACTGCTCAGGTCCCAGTGTCGCGACCACCGCTGCCTTAGTCCTCCGGGCCCTCGATAGTAGGATTCACGACACCTCAGCCTGCGGCGCCACGCCTAATCCCTTGCTCGAAGCACTTTAGAAACTCACGACTCAATCGAGATGGAGCCTAACCAGAACATAACCAACCAAAACCTAAACACAAGTCATTCCCCCAGCTTACTCCAGTCAACCCTGCCCTATGATCGGCCTCCAGCCGTTGACACTACCCATATGCAAACTATAACCCATCAAGTTGCTCCCTACCACCAACCCGTCTCTACCATCGTCATCCCTTTGATACCTCAGGTTGTCCCGTCTGGGGGCTCTGGTGCCCGGATCATCCCGACAAGGCACAAACCCTCACATGCTTCGTAAGTCACCAAGCATGACCTTGATGCTATCCTTCGCCGTATCAAGCAGTCATCCTTACCACACTCCCCCTCTAAGTTGTCAGGCCATGCTTCATACTCTGGCAGCCTCGCTACCAAGCCCTACCCTGTCAAGTACAAGCAACCATCATTCACCCTGTTCAATAGAAAATAGGGCAATGCCCGCGAGCACATCACCCGTTTTGCTGGCTCTCTGGAGCACTACGGGGAGGATGACACTTTGAAGCTTCGTGAATTCCACAAGTCCTTGACTGGTCTCGCCTACTCTTGGCATCATCAGATTCCTGACAGTACTATCCATTCCTGGTCCAACATGGTCCAGCTCTTCCTTGACAAGTTCCACTATGAGGCAGAGCGTGTGACCATCGTTGACATTACTGGAATTCGCCAGAACCCCGGGAAAGACCTCAACACCTATGTCACGCGATTTCATCACAAGTGCTTAGAGTGCACTGACTTTAGCAAAGATGAAACCCTTGTGCCCATTTGCATCAAGAACATAAAAGACACCTACAGGGTCTACCTTGAAAACCTTCAGCTTCGGTCCTGGGGACATCTCAAAGAAGCTGCGCGACGCACCTATGACTCGGTCGGTCCGTCAAAGACCCCAAATCCCCAAACTCATATTACCTTGGCAGCAGCGGAAGAAGTAGCCAATAACGACGATAACAACCGTAAGCGTCAGTCCCAAGGAAGGGATGGATGCCCTGACAAGAGAAGGCAGCTGATGCCTGCCCCGGAATACCCGCGTGACTTGAAGACTATCAGAGCTCTCCTTGAGACATGGATCAATGACAATGCCATAATCCTGCCCAATGCCGACACTGAAACCTACCCCGAAAGACTTAGCCCATCCCAACTACTGCCCCTATCATCGCAAAGTCGATCACGATCTCAAGTGGTGCAGGGGCCTCAAGTTCGCCTTAGACAACAAAATTGCATCTGGCGAGCTCAAACTTTAAGTCCGGGACATTTGAATCAACCGCCCAAGCCCTAGCCTACCTAGTGTGTTTTGCACACTTGTATTTTTTCCCTTCATTTTGCAAGCTTCCATGTACTCAACTCCCATGTACCAAGGCATGTTGCCTATCTTTTGTTATCAATGAAGTTGTATTTTCCAGACTTAGAAAATTTTCAAGCTACAGGGCTCTTGCACGGGCCTACTGACACCACTCTTGATACCATCACCCACTTTCTTGGGGCTTCATCCCTTCCCAACCCCTTTCGCCTCACATTGCAGTGACTTGGTAAGTGGTGCGAGGTGGCTCGAGCCACGCTACTGCGGTCGCATCATCACCCCTCGTCCATTTTTTTTGACACTTAGAAAAAAAATTCATTTTTTTTGCAACCGGTCATCGATGATCATTCTCAGCGGCCTCCCTCGGCACCATTTTTTTTGCAACCGGTCATCGATGATCATTCGCAGCGGCCTCCCTCGGCACCCTTGTCTGAGCTCAACAATTAGAAAAAAATTTGTGATAATTTTTTTACCCCTCTTCTCCATAGGCTCCGTCCAACACTCTTAGAAAAATTTCTCAACACTTAGAAAATTTTCAAAATTTCTCTCCCCATTCGCCCTCATCCCTCTCACCTTGCCTACTCGTGGTAGAGTCACCACCCTCTCACCCTCGTTCTTTACTTAGAAAAATTTTCACAAAATTTTTTTATCTTCACTCCCACCATCCCACTCCTCTCATTCTCATCTTGTACATTGTGAAAATTTTCATTGGGGGCTCCCTCTTTAGTGCTGCAAAAAAAATCAGATTCAAATTCAAAAAAAGCAAAACCCAGGCGCCCGGACCCGCGCGACCATTTTCTCTCCCAGCCCCTCGCCCAAATCCACTACCCGACCCGAACCGACCCACATGACTCGCATCATACCCCAAACCCTAACCCTAATTTTCCCCTTATCTCTTTCCTTCTTCCTTATGCCGCTGCCTCTTTGCACAGTCGTCGCTGCCTCTTTTTCGCAGTCGCAGTCCCTTTGGCCTCAGCCTCCTGCCGCGGCACTCCCCGGCTGGTGTCGCCCCCTCACTGACGAGCACCTCCCCATCTCAGCTCTATTCCCCCCGCCCCCGTCCCTTCCTCCATGCCACCGTCGTGTGGCTGCCATTCCCCCTTCTCATTTCATTCTTCTTCAAGCTCAGCCCCCATCCCCCTGGCCTCAGCCTTACCCCCCGTTGACCTCAGCCTCCCCCACCTGGCCTCGGCCTCACCCCCTCGGCCTCGGCCCACTTCCCCCTCCTTCTCTCGCCCTCATCCCCCGCGGCAACCTCACGCCGCCGCCCTCTTTCCCTCATCTTCTTTTTCCTCTCACCCACCACCATGTCAGCCTCGGCCCTCTCTCCTCCTTCTACCTCGGCCTCTCAACCCCACACCCGCACCTTCCATCCCCCTCCCTACCTCCCTCCTCTCCCCCGCCCCCCTCGACCGGCCACGGTAGCCCGTCGCCGCCTCACCATCCTCTCACATCTACTTTCTTTTTCTATTTTCCTTCTTCTTAAAATCCCCAAAGCCAAGGCCGACCCCCTCGTCACCCCGAGGCCGACCCTCCCCCTTGCACCCACGAGCCATTTCACCTGGCCTTCACCCTTCTCCCCACTTCAGCCTGCCCACATTCACCCAATGACAAGACCAAGCACTTCAAATTTTTTTTGCAACATTGACCGCATGGGATTCCCACCCCCCCCCCCCGTGCCCGTCATGAACTGCCCCAGCATCACGACGCTCGATCGTGCCCCTCATGACGATGTCCCCCAACATCAACGTACTTGGTAGGTGGTGCGCGAGGTAGCTCAAACCACTTACCCCGTCGACGTCTCTTGGGCACCGCCTCCGTGACCCCGGTCGCCAAAGCGCCATCTCCGCGACCCTTGTCGCCTGCGTCCGGATGCTAATACTTCAACACCCGGGAGTCGACCCCCTTCGCCCGCGCCCCTGCGCCCTATCATCATTTCCTTGTGTCAACTCCTAACCATACTCAGGCTTCAGTAGGTGGTGCATGAGGCTGCTCGAGCCACCTACCCTTCATCCTCATCATGCGGTGACGACGTCAACAACTCTTGAACCAACAAACATCAGAAATTCTCCTAAGTGTGAACTTGCGAATATGCGTGTGGCGCCCGCTCGGGTTGCCCCTCTGCGCACACCACACACAGGGGGCTTATGTTCCCAAACTATTCTAGTCGCACCCAAAGGCCCACTGGGGGTCCCATTTGTATGACATGTCCATACAAGCAACATGCAATATTCAATGCTTCCAACTGGTCAAAACATGCACGCTAAAGTCACGTGCACTTCTCACTCTTTCTACGTGACTTCGTCATCAAGAAACTCGTCCTTACGCGATTGCTCATCATGCTCCGACCGCCACACTTCGCCCGTCGACGTACCTTGGCGCTTATTGAAGGAAGTCAGCCTTAGCCTTCCCCTTGGGGTAGGCCTCAGCCTCGACCTTCCCCTTGGGGTTGGCCTCGACCTCCATTTGGGGTCGGCCTCTACCTTCCCCAAGGGTTGGCCTTGGCTTTCTCCATACTTAGCAGCTTCACTACTCTTCAGGGGCTCGGATGTCACTCTGCGACCCCCATAGCCCGGAGGTCACTCCGCGACCCCCGTCGCCCTGACATCACTCCATGACCCCTCGTCACCGGGACGTCACTCTGCCTCACCCATACGCCCCGCCACTGACACAGTCAAGCCCCTAGCTTCATGTCACACTACAGTACCCCTGGCACCTTACTCACTCTGTCGCGTCCGTACGCCGTGCCGCTAATACAGCCGTGCCCCAGGGCTCTCTGTCACTCTACAGTGCTCTAGGCACCAGACGTGCCCCCGGCACCTTACTCACTCCGCCGCGCTCGTGTGCCGCGCCACTAACACAGTCGTGCCCCCTTGGCTCTCTGTCACACAATTATGCTCCTTGCATCTGTCCATCCTTTCACCACACCATGTGCATCTTGCCTTGGTCGTGGAACATGCTTCGACCCACTATTCGGAGTGTGCAACATCCTGTGGGGATAGGCGACTCATCCGGGACACTATCTCCGCCAGAAAACTCTTCAACTCCCTTTCCGCCAGGTAGACGGCTCCTCCGGGATGCTACCTCGGCCAGCTGGGTAGACGGCTCCCCTGGGATGCTACCTTGATGCACTCCGAGTGCTCCGGCACAAGGACTCACCACAGGGATAGGCGACTCCTCTGGGACACTATCTCCGCCAGGGAGCTTTTCAACTCCCTTTCCACCAGGTAGATTGCTCATCTGGGATGCTACCTCGGCCAGTCGGGTAGACGGCTCCTTCGGGATGCTACCTTGACGTGCTTCGAGTGCTTCGGTACAAGGACTCACCCACGGGGATAGGCGACTCCTCCGGGACACTATCTCCGCTAGGGAGCTTTTCAACTCCCCTTCTGTTAGACCTGGCAAACGGGTAAAACCGCCGGGTACGGGTAAAATCCAGCCGGGTCCGGATAAAAACGAGCTGGATAAAATTTACCCGGTTTTTCCCGGGTAGTCTTTTTTAATGCCCATACCCTACCCCTTGCGGGTCGGGTATTACCCGCGGGTAAATAATAAATTTTTTAGTTTTTTTAATAAATAAAATTTAGGCATACTATATTTTTTCTTTTGGTTTTTTGCAGCCAGTATGGTCTTCATTTTTAATAGTTCTTAGAATCATTCTCAATTTAACAAAACTCAGAAATTACAAACTAAAAACTATATCAAAAAAATGCTAAATAATATATACCAAAGCCATTCCCATCCCAAAATCTAAAAGAAAACAATTAAATTTCAACTAAAATACAATCCACTTCCCCACCAACAAACCAAAATACAACAATTAAATCTGACCATTCCAAATACAATAATCAAATTGTCAGTCAGATACAACATCACATGTTCTTTGTCAGCGGTGAACTGGAAGATTGGCGTCCATCGGCGACCGATTTGTGAGATCAGAACTGAGCGAGTGAAGATGAGGAACATAGAGAGTGGCGGCAGTAGATCTGGAGAGTATTTTCGCAGATCCGTGGAGTAGATCTGCAGATCCATGGTGGCCTTGAAGCGTGAGGGGTCTGAGTGGCGGTCAGCGGTTGAGGTCGGCGATGGCCTTTGCGGCCACACCGAAGGTCGTCAGTGGCCTTGATAGAGTGAGGGGGAAGACGGACTGACGGTTGGCGGTAGACCTCGATTGAGGGGCGGCGACGGCCGAGCCCGAGAGAAGAGAAATGTCTAAGAAGAAAGAAAATGAAGGCTTAGTCCTTAGGGCAGAAAAATGAGTCCATATACATATATATATATATATATATATATATATATATATATATATATATATATCATGTAATCCGGGTAACGTGGGTAACCCGCTACCCGACCCAGACCTACCCGTAAATAACAGTCCGGTCCGGGTACGGGTCTGATTTCAACGGGTCTCTCATATTTGTACCCCTACCCGGGGTTTTTGACCGGGTACGGATCGACCCGCGGGTACGGGTAGGAAATTGCCAGGTCTACCTTCTGGTAGGTAAACGGCTCCTCCGAGATCCTACCTCGGCCGGCCAGGTAGACGAATCCTCCGGGATGCTACCTCGGCTTGCGGAATAGGCAACTCCTCCAGGACACTATCTCCACCAGGGAGCTTTTTAACTCCCCTTCCGCCAGGTAAATGGCTCCTCCGAGATACTACCTGGCCCGTCGGGTAAACGGCTTCTCCGGGATGCGACCTTGACGCACTCCGAGTGCTCCAACACAAGGATTCACCCGCAGGATAGGCGACTCCTACGGGACACTATCTCTGTCAGGGTGTCTTCGTGACTGGCCTACGTGCTGCGACACTGAGGGCTCGCGTCGGTACCCCTAGGGAATATGACCCCCAGTCACTCCGAGACGGGAGTAGGTCTTCGGAGGGCATCACGCCTAGTCCACCTGGCAGCTGGGCGTCGGGTCTTCCTCACTGCTACCAGGCTTATGGGACTCTGCAAGCGCTTAGATTGCTGACTAGATGAAGGGGTTCTCTCGCCACACCGCCGTTGTGGGAGCCAGTCTTTCCAGACTGACAAAGCGACGCTGTGCGGGGCAAGCCAGGTGAATATGCGATTCGACAGTCCGTGGAGCACCGGCAGCTGTGGACCCCTCGGTGAAGTGTCATTTCTGAGGAGCACCACGTGTCGCGTGATGACATCATCGTCTCAACCTCTATAAATAGAGGTCCTGAGAATTCATTTAAACAGTTGGACATTTTCTGACAATTGAACATTCTCATAACATTTTCACTTTCTCACTCTAGAATCCTAGAGAGAGAAACATACAAGACCCTGACTCTGGACCTAAGCATCGGACTGTGACTGTCGTCGTGTATTCATCCTGCGCCATCGCCCTCGTAGCACTGCCACTCTCAAGCTCTGTCTGGGAAGCCCTTGGTCTCTGCCTTTGTCCACCCTTACTATGTCTCATATCAGCGCACTTGGCATTTAACTCGGACTGCATTTCTTGTAATACCTCCACGTCGACTGCGAAACCACTTTCCTTGGCATCACTTAATATGGACCTATTGAAAAATTTTGGATTTATATCGATGGAGAAGATCATCGACCACAGTTAGATATGTTATATAATGATCTCTTGCCTTTTTTCTTTTTCCCCTTTAAGGGTTTTGTAGTCTTCAATGGTAGACAGGGACGGACCACCCACATGACCGGTGGGGGCCACGACACCCTCCACTTTTTTTTTTTAACTTTTTAGATAATAGATAAACTATTTAAATACTTACGAAAATGTCATTCCTTTGTCCCGTCTTCATTCTTCTAAATTTTAAAACTTCAGATCACAAAAAAAAAATAATAATAAAAACGAGTAGCTCAAGATTATTATTATTTTTTTGTTTAAATTCTTAAAGTATGTTAACTTACACTTTACTATTGTACTTATTATTTGATAATAACATTAGTAGTAAGTCTAAAAATATGAGTTAATTTCTTTCATACATGATTAGTAATTTGTTATTGACTGACCTTATCAAGTTAAATAAATCATTATAAATAGTAAAATTATATGATTAGTAATTAAATTGAGCAATTTATTTTATATTTAACGTATAATAGTGACGCTAATTATAATATATAATTTTTTATTTATCATGTTTCATGTGAATTGAACCTTCTAATTTTTTTATTTTAGTCATAAATTTTCTTATAAATTTTTTGATACTCGTAATTAGACTTTCTATATCCGCTACTCCTGCTCCCCTGATTATAAAGAGCACAGACTATTGGTCCGTAATCATGACAGATCTCTTCTAAGTTCTAATAAGTGATATCTGGCATATATGAAGGAAAAGACATTTGGGCTCCCTTTCCCTTTCTTCTTATTTCCTTTTGGGCTCTCTCATACATGAAATTCTTGAACCATTTAACATCTAAAGACTTGGGCTAGGCTTCGGTCTCAAGGCCATTCAAATGATCGGAATCAAATGGATAATGCACTTAACCAGTAACGACTAACGACCAGACATCAAAAAGTTCTTACAAACGGCCACTCATGGCCGCCTCTCTCGCCCTCGGCCTTGCCAACACCGCCTTCACCACCACACTCACAATCAACCGCAGCAAAGCTTTCACGAGACCAAGCAGTTTAAAGACCAGAATCTGCTGCGTAACATGGGTATATCTCGCTCTCCATTTTCGCTCAATAAAAGATTTTTTCAGTGCTAACTTGGATCAGTAGTGGCGGCCTGAAACTTGGGTTCATTCTTGTTTGTGTGAAGGAAGGACCCAGAAGGGATACTTGGCCCTGCACAAAGCGGTCACATAGCTAGACAAGAGTTTCAGAAGCGCCTCGAGAAAGACGCCGGAGCCAGAGAAGATTTCGAACGCCAAGTCCAGGAAGAAAAACAGCGTCGCCGCGCACTGCGCGAGGTAAAAAGCTAATCAGGATTTTCTTGAAGAGCTGGGTCTCTCTCTCTCTCTCTCTCTCAATTAATGTGAGTTTTTATTTGTGTGTTTGTTTTTGCTTGTATTAGTCTCGGGTTATACCAGATACTCCAGGTGAACTGATTGAGTACTTCCTTGACACTGAGGCTCGGGAAATTGAATTTGAGATAGCTAGATTGAGGCCACGGTTAGTTTCAATCTCGATTGCTTTGTTCCATTTCAAGCTTTTAAAAACTAAATGCTGGCTAGCCCTATTACCAAACTACGCATGGTTTTTGGCAAAGCAATGCCTATTTTAGGCAGATTGTACCATTGCTTTGGCAAAAGCTAAGTGTGTTTTGGCAAAAAGGGTTGCTTGAATGTTTGAGACTAGCAATTGTTTTAGAAGGAAATTGCTTCTTCCGGTGATATAGATATGTGATTGTGAATGGCTAGCCCTATTATCAGCAATTTTCCGGAGCAATGCCTTGGGGTGTTTGTACTACCTAATACTGTGACTGTAGATTACTTTGGGAAAAGGCGAATGTCCTTGTGAATTCAGGAAGTCATGATGTTATAAGTTCAGTTCTTATATGGAGTCTTATATTTTTGTGCGAATTTATAATTGGTGTCTCAATCGTAGTCATTAAACATAATCTATCTTCCAATAGAACTTGGCTGTGGAGCTTATAATCGTGTACAAGAACTTTATGGTTACTTTGTGGAATACATTGATCATTGACCTAGTAACTCAGCACAAGTTTTAAGGCAACGCATTATCTGTGAATTTTGTTTAACTAGTTAGATCTTCCAAATATAGGTATACTAAGTGCAGCGTGTTGGGTTAACTTGTGAGAAACAATGACGTTGAAGCCTTAGTTGCCTGAGTTAGGCCGGGTTTTCACGGTAATGATGGCTGCTCATTAACATGCGAGTCTGTAATGATCTCATCAGCTTCTGCTCTGGCAAGATAACAACTTGATATTGTAGCACGATCGGTTTAAGCATGCGACATGACAAGTCTTATGGTTTTACGGGATTTTATGAGGTCATTAAGGTTTAGGGTTCTGGGGCTGGGAAGGGCGATCACCTTAGCTACTTATCCAGATATTCTCCTGTTCTTTTGGTACATTTCCTAGTAACTTCTACAGTGCCCTATACTAATATGCTGCTCTACCCTCCTATATGCAGACTTTGAGCATGGGGGGCATAATGCTGTTAGCATCTTCGACAAACAAATATAAATCTAACATGAATAAAAAGCATGATTATATAAACATTGATTTACTGCCTTCGACCATGGTAATTGTGAATGAGGTCTTCTACTCTCTTCACCTATCTTAATGCTTTCCGTCCTAGCTCTGCTTTTATACACTCTATTGTAGAGTTCGAACCCATCACAACCTCATTAGAGATAGGTTCTATCACTTTTCCCCATTCTTATCTTGCACCACAGCTAAGGTGTAACTAAGGTGTACCATTATCCCATGTGATCAATCACTAGCCGTTAAATGGGATTACAGGTCTGCCTTGTAGGACCGAGCAACAACCAATCTGGTTTTTAACATACAATACACGTATTGTCAAGTCGGACCATTAGGAGTTATTCTTGCAAATGCCTCTCCAAAATTTATACTGCTGGCAGCGAAATGTTATTGGCTCACTCTACACCTTCTCGAGTCTGCTTAGACACTGCTAGTTAAAGAGGACTTAGACTTATTAGTGAGTTTTTATTTGCATAAAAGCGAACTTCCGTACGAGAGTCTCTAATTAGAGACTTGGTATTTGGTCAGGGTCAGGGCGAGCATTTGTGCAAACTTATAAGCTCCACGGTGACTTCGAGGTCACAAGTTCTAAGGGTGGAAACAGCTCTATGCAATCTTAGGGGTAAGGCTGCATACATCTAATCCTACCCCGCAGTGGTGGGAACCTCTTGCGCTGGGCTAATTCTTTTTTTGTTGATTCACTATCATGTGCACTCTTGTCATTGCTTTCGGATAAAAGATTCTGCAAGCAGAAATTAATTTAGTCCCAAATCCAAGTTGTTCCCAGACGTGTTAATATAAAAATTTTGCAGGTTGAACAAGGAGTTCTTCGCACACCTACAATTTGAACTAGGACAACTCCGATTTGCTGTGTCAAAAACTCAGGTTAGTTTCTGTTCACATGTTTAACTTGTATCTGCCAAGATAAATGAGATAATTAAGAATAGGCAATTACTTTGGTATTTTGTCAGGCTATAGAAGACAGATTGATAGAGTTGGAAACACTGCAAAAGGCTCTGCTGGAAGGAACTGGTATTTAAAATATGGCAAATAGCGGCGCCTTGTTTTTTGTGCAACCAGTTATTCTGTAAAACCTCAATTTTTTTTGCTCCTCTTTCTCCTTCTACAGAGGCCTATGATAAATTGCAAGCTGACATGGTAACTGCAAAAGTGAGCCTCACCAAAATCTTAACATCGAAGGATGTAAAAGCAACTGTATGTGCTACCCTTTATCCCCATGACCCCAAGTCTTTAAAGTGCTCAAGTAGGATGTAGCTAGAATGTTTTCAACTGAAAAGCTTACATCTTGTTATGCAGTTATTGGACATGGTGGAGCAGAATGAGCTTAATAGATCCCTCTTGGCACTTCTGGATGAAAACATTTCAAATGCTAACAAGGGGAACCAGGTGAGATGTGCTGAGAACATATTGCCCATATAATGATTTTGCATGTTCTCCGACAATATTTATGTTGCTTCCAGAATATGATGTTATCCTGCATATGACCATAGCCCATAAATACGACGTGTAGCAGAACACAAGGGGAAAAAACATTGAAACAACCTTCACCTCCAGTAAGAATCGCGAAAAAGAGGAAGAGAGTCAGAATGGCAGAGGTAAACCTGGAATCAGAATTGCTACACAGATTCTGGTGGAGGGCTTATAGACGTGTTGCATCATGTGCTGGGATAATTGACGAATGATCAGTGCTGCAGACTTTTTAGAGTCGACCCACTTCTGACTAAAATTACGAGAGGACCAAATGGCTGTTCTTCACCTTTCGCAAACATGATCACACCTTACATGGCGGGCATTTGTATGCTAAACAACAACCAGGCTTTTGCACAACGCACTCCAAAATCACTTGTTTTCAGAAATAGCATATGGGCTGCAGATTGTATAGTATTTATTGCTAAAGACTTGGTCAGTCTGCTTAAGTCTAACCTCCCCAGCTCCCATAGGGCGGGAGTCACATGCTCTGGCTAGCCCTTCACTCTTACTCAAGGTATGACAGGGATGGGCATCCATAAACATGTGGTTACCAAAATCCTGATATACTCATTCAGCAGCCCATAAACAGCCGAGCTCTCATCCATCTCAAAAGTTCCTCCTCTATCAAGAAGTTCTTAGGAGACTGCTATTATTGCTCAGATAAATAAATCTTTGTATACTTAACCAAAATTTATTTTAAAGGAATCCTTCTTTAATTTCCCTTCTTGCTGGTTTATAAGATTGCAAGTCCTGTCTCCTTTACAGTATTTTGATTGCAATTTTTCAAGATCCACTATGTGATCTCTTGTAGAGAATTTCTGGTGTGGCCTTCTTTAGGTGTTAGATATTGCTAGCTTGACCCAAAGCTTAGAATGAAGAAGATGATCATTAAATAACCTAAAATATAATTTCTCATCATACATGGATGCTGAAGGCTTTCTGAAGAACAACTCTGAAAATATACTTGGGTGTATTTTCAATATACATGTCTGCAGACTAAAGCTCTCCTCCTTCGAGTCATACACTGACCACCATACAATCTTAGATACAACATTACCCCCAGTTTAGTATACTGAAGTGTTTGATATCTTCTCCGAAGTTGCCTCTAAACCGTAAATCACCTCAACATTGAAGTAAACTTTGTTTCTATCATGCAGAAACAAGCCGCAGCATTCATGGAAAAGCTTCGCGGGGCAGTGCTCAAGTACATGACGGTGTAGTGTTCAGGTTGTAGAATTGAAGCCTAGTTTTTTTTTGTCTCTGTGGCGAGTTCTTGATGAGTTCCTCGTAGTTCTCTATTGGCTCCATTTGATGGTTTAGCCACGCTGCATCATACCTATTATTGGCAACAGTTAATTATTGTACTTGCTTTATGTAGATTATATTGTTCAGTTGTTGAAACAAGAATGTATCTTGTTTCCATATGCAATGTAATAGACTAATTCGCTCCAAGTACTATGAAACAAATTAAACAATTTATAATGAATCCCCTGCAATTGCAAATGTAAAATGCTTTGGTTCCATATGAGCATGTGATTTATTTTGGTTTTAAGATTATGCATCAAGACAGTCGTGATTCTTTATGTGACTTCAGCACTTGCTTGATGAAAATGGATATAAATCCTTCTTAAATTCATAATGGATCCCTTGCAATTGCAATGTAAAATGCTTTGGAACACAATTTTCATATGAGCATGTGATTTTTTTTGGTTTTAAGATTATGCATCAAGACAGTTGTGATTCTTTATGTGACTTCAGCACTTGCTTGATGAAAATGGATATAAATCCTTCTTAATCACCAGGCATGAAGCGGCGTTGTTGGCCAATGGAATATAGCTCAAAACTATAAAGCTCTTATTTCTCTTGGTGAACAGCAGTAAAATGTTACGCCATAGAAGGCTCGTGCATCTACAATTACTAATTTTGGTGGGATTTTGGCTAGATTGGATGGTTCAGATTTGAGAAAAAGGGCAGTCAAGACCAACTTCCAAGCCTCCATAATGCTGATCCAGTTAGGAAGACGATACTTCATGCTGCAGTGCGGGGTAATTGTGAAGACCACCTTTCCGTTCTGTACATAATTTGGAGGACGAGATATAGCATAGTAGCAACTCTAGGGTGAGGGGTGAATGCAGATATAGTAGGGTTTTAATGACAGGGTTTTAGTGTGGAACCGTGGGCCATTCGTGTATGCATTACAGCATCATCATGGTATGTTAGGACACTTCGTGGTTAATGAAGTTATCCTTTCGAGGAGCAGCCTCTACATGTTTCCAGGATTAAATGTCAGCCGACACCACGACATATAGACAACCAATTCACCTCACTAACATTTTTGTGCAAACTAGATTAGGGTCGGCTACCCGGAAGCCTTTTTCCGCAGCACCAACTATGCGGTGCACCAACTATGCGGTGCTCTTAGCGGAGGCTACGATTCATTAGTTTTCTCTGCGGCCACAACCTATCAGTTGCAAATCTGCCTACCGAAATGCAGCGAGTTTGTCATCTTCGAGATCTCGTCTTGTCTTTGCAAGAGTTGGGTATTTTGCGAACTTTGTATTGCATGTAACAGAGCGCTTTTCACCGCGCTTGAGCTGGACCTCTCTCTTTCCCGTAAATGATGTCACACATCATTTTTGTATACATAAATGTTTTCACACTCGGTAAATGATATTGCAGGATGTTTCTTGCCCTTGAAACAACCCCATCCCTGCCCATACAGAGGGGTCTCCTTAAGAGACAAAATTAATACTCGGGCAAGAAGTATGTGAAAGTGGATAAGTTCATGGCTGAGGCGTGAAAGCTAGATTGCTTAGGGAATGGACTTTATCCACTCATGTCTGCACACTAAGTTGGTGAAATTCTTGAGCATATCCGCATACTAAATTGAGCCACGTAGGTGGTGCAACAGTAAGGTTCCAACGGGCTTCCCGGTCGTGAATGTCAGCCAACACCGTAAGATCAACTTAAACAACATCTCTTCACCCTCATATTTAGGAAATGGTCTCTTGGTAGTCGTTAGAGATTGCCAAGTTGATCATCGATATAGGAAACTGTGTCCCCCCGGAATTCAATAAATTGGTCTAATGTTAAGTCTTCGTACACTCGGTATAATAATCAATCCCAGCATCTCAAGCCAGTTAAGTACGTACTTCCACAAAATTATGCAGGCCTGGTTGACCTCTTGGCCGTCAAAGTCTTTCAATCTAACATTTGTTTTTCCAGCTTAGGAATAAAAATAATAGCAGTTGTTGGGTGACTCAAATGGCACAGAGGTTCATCCTGTTCAGTTAGTCTCGAGAAACGATGCAGAGACTCAACAAGCTGCATTACGCTAATGCCCTCAACCTTGCTGTATGCAAGTCAAAGTTTGCCTCAAAATATACAAACTTGTGCTTTAAAAATACTCTTTCCCCTTCATGTTAGTTGTAGAGCATCCCTACACTCACAGCCAGCCTTTCAATTGCCTAAAAATAAGTTGTTTAAACAGTACAGTGCCAGTTTTATTTTAAGTGATTGCAAGATGTAATGTCGAGTAGAATTTTGAAAGATTCACTTAAGAATTCAATACTTGTGCGCGTCTGGCAAATCTCACTCTTTAGTTGTCTTGTTCCAAATCTGACTCAAATAATGGGGTCTTCAGCACTTGCGCGGTGGATGATTGAGCCAGTTTTTTCTTTTGCCCTTGCAGAGGGTGTCCAGAAGGGAAAAAAATTTGGCTGCTACCCGGATTGGAAGAATCTTCCTCCGACCCTCTATATAACAACAATCAATCGTCTCTAAATATTTTTAGTGACTTTTATTTAGTGACGCTATAAAAGTGCTGCTAATGATTGTCGCTGATAGTGTTAGAAGAAAAGCCACTAAAAATATTTAGCGATTGTTAATTGTCACTATATATGGGGTTGGAGGAAGATTCCTACAACCCGGGTAGGAACCAAAGTTTGTTCGTCCAGAATCCACAAACTCAACTAATGGTTACGAGATGCAGCAACTTTACAACAGAGGACATAACCCACAAGTTCGATTGCGGCTAATGTTACACGACACAGCATGGCTACACCTTGTAAGCACATAAAGTTATTAGGATAATGCTCGTGAAGTAATCTAAGCCCTTCAATGAAATGGAGAACGAAGCGTAACATCTTATAAGAGCGAACAAAAACGTAGTTATACTGCCGAGTGGTGGGCAGTTCGTTATGATCTTATATTGGCGTGGCACCAAAAACTTATGAAATATTCCGCAGGAGGTGGACGATCAAGAATTGTCCTTTTACTACTAAATGATGCACCTCTCATTGTCTCTCTCTCTCTCTCTATCGAGACTTTGGTTCTTGACTGCAGAGCACTCTTTAGAAGTACGTGTCTTGCAAAAGTTTCTCATATATATAAGGAAACTAACTTTCGTGTGGATTCCATGGCAAAACAGACATACAATTAGCAAAAAGTTGTTGGAATTACACGCCGATATTTTTGTCAAACCTCCTGTATCTTGATACTAGTAGGAGAGTCACCCAAACGATGTGACTCAAACAAATATTCCCTCCGTCCCTAAAACAGTGATCCATTTGACTTTGCACGTAAATTAAGATTTAAGTTATATATTGTGTGCTTTCCCATTTTATTCTTTAGAGAAGGGGGGAAGAGAGTGGGCAATGAGAGAGAAAATTGGTTGGTAGAGTGTTAAATGTAGAGAGAAATATAATAAAAATAGTGTAAAGTGGTGGGTCAGAAGAGAGAAAATAAGTTGATAGAGAATTAAATGTGATGAGAGGAATAGAATAAAAAAATATAAAAGGGATAAATATATAAAATTACATACATAATCTTTTTTAATTTAAAAGTGATCATTTTTGTGGGACGGTCCAAAACAAATATATGATCAATTGTTTCTAAGAACGGAGAGAATATCGAATATATAACACATCTCCTGATTTCCTAAGAAAAGTCAAGGGTGAAAAACAATAAAGGGAAAGCAAGCGAAGAAAGATTGAGTGAGAAGAAAGCAAAGCATGTGCCGTCTCTTTAAATTTATTACCAATCTCAAAAGGAAAGGACAGGTATATTTCTTCTCTATTTGAATTTTAATTAATATTGAGCCTCGAAATGTGGATAGATGAGAACCCTTCAAGGCTCTCTCTATTTATAAAGCTCCCACTCTCTCGTTCACTCCATCTCTACTGTCCAAACACCAATACCATGGCAAAACTTGGCCTTCACTTGCTACTACTCTTGTGTGTCCAATATTTGGCTGTCACGGCAGTAAGCCCCGGCTCAGCCAACTTCATAAGGGCCTCATGCCGAGCCACACGCTATCCGGCTCTGTGCATTCAGTGCCTCTCAAGCTATGCTAGCACCATCCAGCAAAGTGAGCGTCAGCTAGCTCAAGCCGCCTTGTCAGTGAGCCTGGCCAGGGCCCGTTCGACCACGGTGTTCGTGTCGAAGATGACCAGGGTGTCGGGGATCAAGCCGCGAGAGTACCAGGCAGTGAAGGACTGCATTGAGAACATGGGTGACACGGTTGATCAGCTGAGCCGGTCCATTTCGGAGCTCGGGCACATGGGTCAGGCCCGGGGCCAGGACTTCTTGTGGCACATGAGCAATGTCCAGACTTGGGTTAGTGCTGCTCTCACTGACGAGAACACTTGTGTGGATGGGTTTGCGGGTCGGGTCATGGAGGGAAAGGTTAAGGCTGCCATTAAAAATCGCGTCATCAACGTGGCACAAATCACTAGTAACGCGCTCGCTCTCGTGAATCGCTTTGCGGCAAGGCATAAAGCTGCCTTGCCCTAGATTTTATGGTGTTTGGTGTGCAAAATTGCAAATGGTGGTTTGTATTTCCAAGTGTTGTAGTCCGTAGAAAATCTGCCCATGTGTTTTTGCGAGCTTTAGAGTGGGTATTAGTACGTGTTTTTTATCCATTTTGCTGCTGTTGAGCCCTCGGCCGGCTTGCCTGTTTTCTATGTAAATTTTGTAACGTAGCGTACATAACTATTGTTGTACTTTCTTCTTTGTACCCTGTTTTGGTGTTTTGTGTGAAACCGCTTGATAATAGTCTACTAATTATTTAAAGGATTGATGCCATAACTAAGAATCAAGCTCCAGTTCGATTACTGATGTCTGGTTATGCATTTATGTAGGGTACTCGAGCGTGAGTACTCTCAAGGTCTTTTTCCTTACTTTTATTTAAAATTCTGTTGGTCTGATCATACCTTTTGTCACGAGGTCATGGCCGATAGCATATCTCGGAACATACTTCGTTATGTTAAGAGTACGGCAAAGATATGCTATGAATCACACAAGTTCTTTACAAATAATGTGCTTGTTATTTGCTCTTCATGAGCCTCTTACTATGAACTGCTTTGTGAAGCTTTAGCATAGAGGCCACCAACACATGGTCCTAGGTCGGCTCTTATTCTTATCTACAAGTTGGCCTTGGTTGCTTGCATGCTTAAAGAAAGGTATTCAATAACAAAAATCAAGAGAACACCTAAAAAGTTTGCCTTTTAGATACTCCGTATAAATCTTGCAGGGGTTAGTGAATTTGATACGCCTTCTATGACTAAGACCTTTGTGGGCTGCTTTGGCAGTTAGTGCGAGCACTGGCTATGGCCTGTAGATCTAAGATAGGGCATCTTTTAGTGCGAAATTTCAAAAGTTTGAGGTGGCTAAAGCCTACTTATCTATCTATACGTACATTATTTATTATTATTATTATTATTATTATTATATTAAAAGACAGTAACTTCATCCACACGCATTTTAAACATTGTCCTTATTTTTCTTCTCATTTACATCTTTGCCATCACTAATCTCTATCCACATATATGTTGTTAAATTTGCACTTCACGCCATTGTAAAAAAAATCAGCAAAACCGCCTAATCGTCTTTCTCTTTCGGTTCTCTTAAAGTGAATCCACATGCATTTTTACACTTTGCACATATTTTTATATTAAAGTCTACCGGTGTCGCTCACTAAAATGTTCAGAAAAACCCACCCTCAATCTCATCAAAGCGAGCCTTATTATTTTTGACGGAATTAGCCCTAGAATTGAAGTAGATATTAGAATTGGACCTTAGGAATTACAATTCTGCTGATTGGACGACTTATTTGGAATTGGAATTACAATTTACACCCAATTCCATGAAATTAAAAACAGACTTTAAGGCCTACACTCCAATTCTTAAGGCCCAACCTCAAATTTGCAATTCTAGCCCATTATTTTTGTCACTGTTTCTCTCTCTCTCCACTCGTAGCCTCTGCCCGACACTTTTCCTTCCTCTTCTGATGCAGCCTCGCCATGGCAGTTCTTCTCTTCATTCTCTCTTGATTCTACCTCGCCATGGAAGCTGAAATCTACTCTGCATACGGTGGTGGCTACGCTCCACTTATTTGACGGCGGCGACGACGGCAAGATCTGTTGCTTTGACAGCAGCGACGCCAGCAACAATCTACTTTTTTTTACGGCGGGGACGGCGATTTCGGTGTTGTGGTCTTTGTTGTGGTATGTATATGTGTATTTCGAATCTTAATTCGTTATTGATCTTGATTTTGAGTTTTGGGTCATAGATGGTAGGGTGGCCAGAGCAGGTAGTGGTGATCGCATGCGGGCTCGAATTAGGCCCTAAACAGATCAGAATAGTAGGATAGGATTTACATAGTGAGTCCAAGTAGTAGGCAAGGTCTAGTTGAGCATCCTCAAGTAGAACTGAATCTACAAAGGCTGGAGACTTGAATTTACTGCTAATTTAGTTTGCTAACATTTGAGTAGAATTGAGTAATTCTTAGAAAAATCAATGTGAGTTTCAAAAGGATTCTGAAAGTTCCTAAATTCTGGATAGAGGAACCAAGGTTCTTCCACCTTGTCTAGGTTTGTTTATCTTCCAGTTGCGTGATTAGTTGAAACTAAGCTACTGAGTTCACACGAGCAAGGTGTTGGCTATCACCTATCAGCAACTGTTCACATTGAATTTATTGGTGCAATATATCATTCACAGCATTTTGTGGCCCCTTCATATTGGTGCTGGGCTAGATCCCCAGTGTGATTGTGCTTGACACACTTCGGCATATCTGTGGAATGGAGGTGGGGTAGAAAATGATCCGCGTATTAAGACTAAAGCGGCGTTCCCTTCGTTGAACGGCTGAGATTGTGGAGATATCTCTGAGATTTTGCTGTTGTAACTGCAATTCGTCTTTAAACACAATTTCATTGAATTGATGGAACACAGTTTTGGTTCGACAGCAGCTGTAAGCATATTCCGACCCACTTACAGCTGTTAACAACAAAGCCCTTAACAAAACCAACTATATTACGGGTTATATACTTGGTCATGTTATGAGCATGCATCCAAAATCTAAAACTATGAAATCCATGTATTACTCCAATATGAAGTCTTTACACCTTAAGGGTCATGGGTTTTATCTCCAGCTTAACTTTTTCATGTTCTGGATGCCTGACTTTTAACAAGCATTTTAGGTATGTGAAGCAGAAGCTTTTGGGGTTGATACTAATGGATCGAGTAGTAGTTTGAACATTTATCCTCCCTCCGTCCCCACCCTGTCCACTTTCGTCATTATTGTGGGGTTGAATTCTGTACAATTGACAGGAGATGGTCTGGGCTTTGTTAGCTATCTTTGAAAGGTCAATAGAAGCGGTTAAGTATATTTTTACTTGCAGCCAAGCATTTTTATCCTTATAAATCTAGAAAGTGGCCTTGCATGTTATGTGGCATGTGGTGGGATTATAATAGACAGACTTTGGTATGTGGAGATGCCAGCATACGCTGAAGTATTTCTGAAGATGTAGTGAAATACATCTTCGATTTGCCTGGGTATGAAAATGTGGCTAACTCTGTCAAACATATAGATACTCAAGTACTTCAAAAGATGATCTTCTCTCGTTGTTGTCGGCTCGTCGCCATTCTAATAATCATGCATGCACCCATAGACAGAAAACTATTGTACTTTCGGATGGAAATCTCCATTTATTCTTTGCTTGATTAATCTTCTATTTTGCTTCTATGATTTGCTTAGATTCATCCTTCTTTCTGTGTGTGGAATTCTAGGGTTTACATCTTTTGTTAGGGATAAGTACAAATATGGCGCTGAGGTAGTCTATATGCCCGTTGCATAAGAAAATAGTCTACGTGGGGCTTCTTGCTTTATATAAATTTATGATTTTTTCCGGGTTGCATAAGAAAATAGATTTTGTGAGTTATATATTAGTTTTCTAAAAAATTGTCTCACTTATTTTTGTCATAACATTACTAGCTTTGCTGCCTTCTTTTTTTGTTGTTCTGCCTGACTTTGCTGAAGTATAAAGCTTCATTGGCAGTGTTTTCGACCCAAACACTACTGGCCACTTGCAAAAACTTAGGAAGATGGATCCTATCAATGTTGAAACAGTATGCTTTTTGACCTATATTATTTTCGTCTTTGTTTGCCTTCAGTTTAGTGGAATGTATTTCTTTTGTTGTGCTTGTGCATGGTGATATTTTGAGTGGTAGCTTAATCTTCGTCACTAAAGAGTTGTTTAATCTTCGTCACTCAACCGCAAGGAATGTGATTGAAAGAACATTTGGGTTGCTGAAGAAACGGTGGGCAATTCTTAGAACCGCGTCTTTCTTTGATGTAAAAACACAGGTGATATTATGAGTGGTAGCTTGTTGGTTTATAATTTTTTGCATACATATATAGTATATAACAGGTGACAATCTGATTCTTTTTATCATTTGTACTTCGTATTGTAGGTTCGAATAGTCAATGCATGCTGTATTTTGCACAATTTCATACCAGAGGAGCAAATTGGACAAGAAGCAAGATTATTAGCTGAGGTTGATGCAGAATTAGCAACTGCTCAAATTCGAGATGACACGAGCGATGAGGAAGTTATAAGATCTGTCTGACTTATGCCTGAATGGACAACATTTAGGGAGAATTTAGCTAAGGACATGTTCGCTGAATATCAAGCAAGGCGTGGACGAGGAATTTGATGCAATAACTAATTATCTATTTGAAATGTTATTTCTTTAGTATCTATTTTCTGATTATTGTATATCTCATAGATATCTTATTACTGTATGTCAAAAATGTTTCTCTTTAGGAGCTATTTTCTTGTTGAAACAACGTAATATGTGGTGCATTCTCAAGAACTATGGTGGATTCATGGTGATTGTTGGTTGAATGTTTTTTGAGTTGGGTTTGTGGTAATGTTGACTGATGTTATCGTTAAAGAACAAAAAATTTGACTCATCTATTTATTTTATACTTGGTCATCATATGTATTTTACTGAGCTCATTTTTTTTTAATTTTGTACTTAGTCATCTTACGTGTATTTTCTTTTCTTTTCTTTTCTTTTTCTTTTGTTGGGTAGGGTGGCGTGGGGTATAATTTGATAAAAAAAAAACTTGAAACTTTCGTTTTGAATATTTACCTTTTGTTTTTTTGACTTTAGTAATTTCAATTCTTAAATCTAATTTTCTGTGCTAACCAATCAATGGAATTATAAATTTCATTCAATTCTAAATCAATTACAATTCCTATGGAATTGGAATTGAATTGCAATTCCAAATTCTAATTCCAATTCTGTTTGCCAATCGGACCCTTAAAGTGAATCCACGTGCATTTTAGCACTTTGCACATATTTTTATATTAAAGTCTACCAGTGTCGCTCACTAAAATGTTCAGAAAAACCCAACCTCAATCTCATCAAAGCGAGCCTTATTTTTAATTCTGTTAGATGTTAATTATTGCTTTAACAATATAATATACTTGAGCTAAAAAAATGTATTTTTATATATCTGAAATTCTATAGTCATATTTGTTCAAGTACGTGTTTTGCTTGACTTTACGATATCAACCAATAAATATGAGAGAGTTTAACTAGAAAGATATAATCTTAGTAAAGATCAGTATCTTCCTGCCGCTTGCACTCTACTTTTAGGGCTAATTACACCTATGTCCCTGAGGTTTTGGGGTAATTACACGCGAGGACACAAAGTTTCAAAATGTAACACTTATGTCCGTTGACAAACGGAATACAAAATACTTAACAATTTTGATAAAAAGATTTGGTTGCCCCTGACTTTAAAATAAAATACCCATTAATATCATTAATGCCATTACTCTCCCCTCCCCCCCAAAGCCCATTTGGCCATTTCTGTCTCAAACACCGTCGGCAGCACCCCTTCGCCTGTGCCTCCCTGTCGCCGCACCCTTTCCCTTTCCCTTCCCCGTCGCCCCCTACCCTCCCCCTCCCCATTTCCCTTCGCCGGCGTCGCCTTCCCTCAAGATCCCGGGCGGTGGTGGCAGCGGCGATTCACCTTCACCAAGAAGATAGATGTGTCGATGATTTGGTGATGTAGACCAAGCAGCTGGGGAGGCTGCCGGTGGTGCACTTTGCAGCGGGAAGGTTGGCGACACTGGAGGACGAAGCGGTGGTGAGCTGCGGGTTGGGCGAAGTGATGGCTAGGATTAACCTAAATGTGAAAATCAAATTACACATTGAAAGAGGATTTAAATTGTTTGAAAATTTGGCAAGCGTTGGTGATGGCTCTCGGTGAAGGAGCGCCGGAGTTGATCGCCGGTGATGGGGCTGCTGACCGAAGTTGTTGGCCGGCTACAAGTCTGCCGGCGAGGGGAGGGGGCTGCCGGAGAGTTAGCTGGGGAAGACAAATGATTATTCTAATTATTAAATGACATTTTTTTGTTCAAAATACTCAGTATATACAATAAAAATTATTTAGTATTAAAAACTTAAAAAATTACTCAGTATATACAGTACAAGGGTAGTTTTGTTATTTTAAAAATACGTATCGCTGACATCATAAAAAAGTACACTTTTTGGACGGAACCCTAACGGATGGACACGGGTGATACATTTGAAATACTTTTGGTCACGGAATGTTATATTTTGAAACTTTGTGTCCTCGCGTGTAATTACTCCTAACCTCAGGGACATAGGTGTAATTAGCCCCTACTTTTATCACTAAAATATCAGAAACACTAAGAAACATGAGCATAGAGACAGATATGTGAATTTCAAAATTTTTTCATTTCCTATTTGCTTAAGGTATATAAAATTTAAAAAATAATTTAATAAGTACCCGAGTGAAGCATGGGGCTTTTGACTAGTTGTACTATAAAATCCTCAACCTAATCTACATGGATTAGTTTTAAAAACAAGTAAAAGTAAATGCGAAAAACTCCCTCATATTTAACACTATCGAGAGAACTTTTGGACACTTTGATGATGCTCTTGAAAAGTTCTTCTTTTGGTACAAACGATATAAATTAAGACATGAAAGAATTACACTTCTCAAGAGCAATACACACAGTCCGTCCACTTCCAACGTAAAAGCGATCGTCTATTATGGGGGGCTTTCAAACATTGTCGTACCAGGGCAAAATGGAACACCGATCTTAGATATTTGTACACATAAAGCACTTAACTTGATAGTTAGTAATAATCATAGCAAGGTTTCTTTCAACATACATATAGTCCTTAATAGTGCAATCAATTTGCTGGAATTACGGATACAAATTTGAGGATGTTGTCACTTTGGATGTGATCTCTTTCCACTTGATGTCATTTTCAGGGGAACAACTTTGGACTTCTTCCACTCTACAAGATCGAATCTAATCATGCTTTAACAACCCCATCAAATGAAGTAAAAAAGGGTTAATTTCGAGCAGATATTAAGGGTAGGCTAATCATACTGCTTTTTAGAAGTTTCGCACGAATTAATTCGTTGTGATATGACCTCGAGGAGATAAGTTCTCTGCTAATTGAGCTATTAAGGAAACAATGCTTTCTATGTCTACGAGTAGGATGCACGTGCGATGCACGTGACATTAAAACGTGATAAAATAAGATTATATTATAAGAAAGTCATAACATCATAATTTTTTAGAATATGACAATCAATTTTCTATGATTCATATATACATGTTAATTCAATTGAATTCAAAATTGTAAGTTGAAATTGAGAATCATATGCATAAGTTGCTCTAAAATATTATAAATCCACCTAAAAAATATAATCTTTTAACTACATTTATCTCGCACAACTTATATTAAATGCAAAAAAAGTAAGTTGATTTGATGTTAATGATATTCTATATCCTATCGTGATTTTACCTGCCATTCTTTTGAAGTAAAAACTATTACTTTAGAAGAAAAAAAAGAAGTAGTTAAACTGCCTGATCTTTTCATGGCCGAAGGTCTTTGTAATGTACGATAATTTTAAATCGATGCATTTATTCTAAATTTAAAAGTATAAAGTTTAACGATCAATAAATTAATAATTTTTTATGTCAGCATCCATATCTCTGTGATTTTTTTACTTTTGCTTTCAATCATTTTTACTATTTATATCTACTATAGTCCAACTTCATGAACACATCGTTGTAGTGAATGTATCATAATCATTCTTTGTCACCTTAATTCATTAAATATTTTATACATTTAATTTGAGAAAAAAAGGTTACTATAAGATTAGCATATAACACATTTACTTTTTAGGAAAAAGCTGCAGTAAAAGTTTAGTAACTTCTAACCCAAAAACATAATAAATGCATATCTATTTGCAAATACACGATCATTTTCTATAATTAATATTGTTATTAGGATTTCTTCATTAAAAAAAAAAGGATTATGCGTTGCAAACTAAACAACAACCATGCTTCCAATCCTATTATTATAATCTTTTGTCGCCTAGAGTCTTTTAGTGGTATTTATTAACTACTCTTTTTACTTGTTATTGTTAAGTGATGAATCCTTTAGTCCTTTGCTGATAAATAGTAAATCCAATATGTCGTTACTGAAAAATTCAACATTAAAAGATAAAACAAGTAAATAGGAAAAATCAAATTCTTGTATTGTTGAATTTAATTTGTTCTCTTTTATTTTTGGCAACATTAAAAATGGTATAGAAAATTTTTTGTTATATTCTTAAGTTAAATTTCCGATTGCAAACATGTATGACCGTCCATTCAGATAATACCTAGTTAGAAATTATCAAGATTGATAACGGTAGTATATATAAAGATGAATAAGAAGTAAAATCATAATAACTTACTTCAACCAAAAGTATAATGAGTTATATTGTACTTGTGAAGTATTCGTCAACATACTTCGGGATACTTATATAAAGAAAATGATATGCATCTCCAGTAACCTTTATTTTAAGATTCAAAATTTTGAGAAGCAAAAAAGTTAGAATCACTCTTAGTTAGAAGGTTGTGTCGACAGTTAATTAGTAAATAATCTGAAAGAAGTAATTTCTATATCTTATTAGGGCATAATATTCCACAACATAATTTTCAATCATAGCCACATCTATTACTAAATGGAAAAATGGTGAGGGTACTCCGTAACAATCAAAGTAAGAAAATGTAAGTTAAGTTGATCAACGTTTTGAAGTTTGTGTTGGAGAATAACTAACATTTGCATAATTAAACCTATACAAATAAAGCATAGAGAGACACATATGTAATTGGATACAAATATAATATCTAGTCTTAACGCCAACAATAGGAAAGATGGGGGAAATGATTTATCATGTCTAGTTTTAATCTTTTTTGGTTTGTTGAATCATATTAGCAAATTTCATTAACTAATTAAAAGGCCGAACCAACTATCCGTAAAACAACGTAAGAGTAAAATTCATCTATCTTTAAAGAAGATTATTATAATTTAATGGTCATTTGAGAAAAGTTAATTATTCTACTTATGTCATAAGATGTTATCATCAAGGTATTGTATGTCCTAATTTATATAAAACATCAAGTTGTGGATGATAATTATATAAATACTCTTTATTATTGTTAAATTTTATGAAAAATGAGAGAAACATCTATGCAGTAATTGTAATATTTATTATTAGTGAAATAAATAGAATTGTTAGAATAATTTAGATTCAAAGCATGTTAATAATGTTTGAATGGTAAAGAAGCGATTTTTAAATGTAACAAGGGTATTGTGGTCCAAAAAATAATTTTCAAGAATTCACACTTTTAAATGTAGTATAGATATAGATATAGATATTTAATTACTTTGTAATCCAAACTAGAAATTAAGTAGCCACATGAAAACATTTTGCTATTAATTTTACATTAAAAAATACTAACATATAAGAAATACTTGGATTACCAGCAAAGATTAAGAAATTTGGTATGTCTAGAGTTGATCGGATGCATTCACAAAGAGACTCTAAAATAAACTTTTCAAGCTGTTGAAAAACTTTAATGTAACCGTGATAGTAAGGACGTGTGACAATCAATAATGAGATAAGCGAATATTAAAACTTTTGACATCATATTATCTGAAAATTCCTCTATCTCGTCAAATTCCCTCCGTCGATTACACCACATCATGTGTACCATCGCTACACCGACAAATTTCTTGTTAAGTTTGAACTTGATAACGGCTTCTTGTCTAAAACTTTTGCCTCTCCACTATCAAGTTAAGAATGGTGTTTCTGTGGGTTTCATATGCGAATTAAGCCAATCGCATCCCTTTAATCTTTGAAGGTCCAACTTGGCCGTATATTCGTTATCCCATATTATTATCTTTCTCTCTTTTTTGGAAATTAACTGTATATTTTTTTGATAATTAATTATTTTTTCTGTGAGAATATCTACTGGTGCACAGGGATATTATAGACCCCGCATAACAGTGGCCACGTGAAGCCCAACTGCTCATATATAGAAAATAATGGGCTAGACTGACAAGGCCCTAACGTTACCACATGGAGCCGAAGCAGGTAGCATCATTCTCTACTTTGTGGGCCCGGAGGCTGGATGAGTGCGAGGAGTAGGTCTGGGAGTGAAAATCTTACTCGAAATTTGAAGAATAAATTATACACGACACACCTGAAATTTACTTTAAATTACACATGAACTTTTTTATCTTTTTAAATTACATTCCGCTCTCAAAATTAGATTACTTTGACGGTATTAACGACTAGTCATAAAAAGACATTTCTGTCCTCGTATATAAGTACACAGTGTCTCTTGGGTTTTGGAGGAAAATTGAGAGGTTTGGCTTTTGGGTTACATACTTCGAGATAGGGGAGAGAGGGAAGTTGGTACAGAGGAAAAAACGGGATCAAAATCGATCCCGTTTCTTCAAGACTGCGAAAGCAGATCGGCCGAATTCGAACCGGTGGCGAGCAGTGGGTGGTCTTTGCATGAGGGTGTTGAGCGGTGGGTGGTCATGGGTTTGCCGGTAAGGTTTTGGGTGGTCGTGGGTTTTCCAATAAGGATTTGTGGCGGTTGGTGGTCGTGGGTTTGTCGAGATCTGGACTGATTTAGTTCGCCGGAATGGTGTCGCCGGCAGTGGCCATCAGTGGGTTGGCATGATTGGTGGTGGTCGGCGGCCGAAAGTGTGCTGCTATAATTGTGGATGACCTGCGGTTACGATGCGGCCGTCGGTGGGTCGTGGTAATGGGGATAGCAGTCGCAAGGCCACTGTCGGCGGGGTCACCAGAAGTTGTTGGTCGGCCTGTGGATTGTGGTGATGGGGGAGTTGTGGCAGGGACAGTTGCCGGCGCGGTAGCCGAACGGTTTTGCCGGTGGTGTTGTCGTTTGAGTGTGCAGGAGGTCGCAAGGAAAATTACAGGAGGTGCCACGATGTGCTGACGGTGTGGCCGGCGGTGGCAAGGAAAAGACTAATAAGCCGAAAGCTTATTAATGCAAAAAAAACTTTGCAGAGATACAGTCATATGCATACTAAAGGAATCATTTGCTTTTTGGGTTCTTAGAATTATGGCTTAGTAAAGAGAACATATAAAGAGAATCTTTCAATCTGATTTTTTTTGCGATAAGTCTCTTCTTATTCCTCATTTGCTCTGCTATTCAACGATCTACTCCATTTCATTGGAGGTTGTGACTCATAGCCACTCTTCGTTTGCAAGAGGCATTTGCCAGCGTTGTCGCTTGAGTGTGCTGCCGGAGGGTGTCGCCGGCAGTGGTGGATATATGGTGATGTGTTCATGCATTATTGATTGTACAATGTGAAATATCTGTTTTACAACAGTATTGTTTGTTGAGATGTAATATTCAAACTCTGAATGTTACTGTACTCTTGGGTTACAAGTTGATTTAGGGTAAAACAATGATCGAAATTAATTTTCATCGATTTAGATAACCAACCTCTTCATTTGCTTAGAAAATAGATAACTAACATGTTCATTCAACAATTCTAAGACTTGCTCTCTTTCTACACCAACAATTTATGTAGTTTAACCTTAGATCCAACCATTCCTCATTATTTCCTGACCTTGACATTTTTTGGTTAGAAGAGAAAGAATGAAGTGAAGGAAGAAAGAAAGGGAGGAACAAGGAGAAAGAAATGGGTCTGCAGAGGAGAAAGAGAATGAAGAAGAAAAGCCTGAAATGGCAAAATGGGTAGAAAGGGAGGGTAGTTTGGGAATGAAAAATTCAAAAAGTAAGATGTCAGGGAATCTTTAGACGGAGTTAGGGTCCCCGTCAATTTTGCATGGTTCCGTGAAATGCGGGTACAAACCTTAGGGAGCGAAGTGTAATTTACAATGATAGGATGGTCCGTGTGTAATTTAGGGTAAACTTCAGGGGTGCCGTGTGTAATTTACCCAAATTTTTATAATTCTCTCGGTTGCGTTCCTTTATTACAGCTGTAACGGCTTTCACGAAAGTAATGTGAATTTCGTACTCTTTTTATAATGCAAAATATTGTGATTGAATTGCCATTTGTTCTCACTTTCTTGTGATTGCTTTCATATTTTGCGTTAATAAAATGAAGAAAAAGTTTTGAATTTTGGAGTATGAAATTTTGGGTTCATCGGGTAATGTTTTCAAATGCCGTATTTGCTTCAGATAACGTAATGACAATTATGCGTTCCTTTTTTTTTCCACAATTGTACACACTCTGTATAATATACACGTTCATACCGTCTTTTGATAAAGCGCATATTGGCCACAGATATGAAATTTTGGGGGTCAACGGGTAAGGTTTTCAAATGTCGTATTTGTTTCAAATAACGTAATGATAATTATGCGTTCCTTTTTCTTTGCACCATTGTATACACTGTGTATAATATATGTGTTCATACCGTCTTTTGATAAAGTGCATATTGGTGATGAATCTTACATCTTACGATGATGCAGAGAAGATAAAAAATATTCGAGAATATAATCTCTTACGAGCATTTAACTTGTCCACCGTGATATTGCAGCAAAGTTATTTCAGATGCCTTGGTGCCAAAGCATTTTATTGGAGCAAGAACTGTAGGTCTCCAGATGCCATTACTATGGACCAAAGAGAATCTTAAGTTGCACTGTGCCATGATATGGATGGACATCATATTTTGAATGGCAAGGTTCAGCTGCTGATGAATAGTGATAAGACATACCCGAAAAAAAAAGTCAAATAATACGGGATCTTTTGGCCTTATTTGTTTAAGTTAAAAGTGAACTTATACTGTATCAACGTATACGCCAGCTTGATGCACAGCGGGATCCTATCGAACCTCTTATCGGAGATTCACAAGACCGATCATGAAAGCTTAAATCTTCACAAAATGGGAGACAATAATTGTGTCCATTTGGACGTGTCGACGCTCTCAACTAGGCTTAAATAAAATATTCAAGTACAGACAAGTTACTTGCATTTGTGACGGTAAACTGCGAGTTTTTTTTTTTTTGGTGTTAGAGGATAAATAGTCGCTTTGTATTAGCATTAACGTCAATCGAAAAACTGAGAGAAATTGATGAGTAGCAAAACGTAGGAGTTCGTTGTATTTTTATAAAGGAGTTCGAAAATCCTAGACACTATCTTCTGTTAGGCCTTACTTAGTTAGCCAGCCCAGCCCTTTAAAGGGTAGTTTGTTCTGGGCTTGATCGGGTTGAGCTCAGCCCACTGTGAAGGCATATGGTTCTTTCCCGTCTAAATTAAGCTAAAATTTTCATGGACCCGTTTTGGGCTTCAACTGAAAGACGCCCTCAAGTGACTTTTAGTTACCGGTTATAAGCTCACTTTTCGAGCCTGCATTGCACCTGCTTTTTCTTTTTCATAATAATAAAAGGGATATATATATATATATATATATATATATATATATATATATATACATACACACACACACACACACACACACACATACATGAAGAAGACTTCAAAGCAATCCATAAGGGTAAGAAAGTAGATATGCACATATACAGATGTTATTCTCATCCGGTAAACATCACGACTATAAAGAAAAGGCATGCCAAAAGTTAAAAAAAAAATAAAAATCGATAACAATATAAAAGCCAACAAGCTGGTCGCATGTCAATAAAGATAACCAACAAAAATAAGGTTTTTGATTCTCTAAAATTTTTAACTGGATCAAGATAAACATGTCACCCGGTCAGGTAAACCAACTCAATTTGTAATCCCTGCAATCAAATAAACCCAACGAAGTCAACATCTCCTTATAACCTTAACCCTTGTCCACCGAAGACCCAAGACCACAACACACGCCCATGCACATCACCGCGCTTTATTGCCACCGACTATAGTGCCGGAAGCACCCATCACCAATCATCCAACACAACGCCTTCCAACCGACTCACCTTTATGTCCATGAAACAAACACCACCACAAAACAATCCAAATGCTCCACCACCCCACATCTCGTCGCAAATACACTTTGTCCAACAGCCCCAGAGCCATATATTCAACACCTAGGACTGACCCATTAGCACCCTCCCCTCCCCTCCCCTCGCCAAATCTGATCTAACTCCAAAACAAAGATTCGATAAAAAGCCCACCCACCTCAACCACCATCAAAGACAGGTATTTCGGCCATCGAAATCGCACCTAGTTACCCAGCTCAACCGCACACCCCGCATTCCAATGCCACAACAACTGTAGCCCCGAATCTATAATCACAAGATCTCTGGCACAAGGAGGTTCAAAGAAAATTAACCTCATCTATGTAAAAACCTACCCTAACACGCCACATATTGGAAGAGAACGACAGCGGTGCTAACATAAAAAGAAATTTTGTTATTTATATTTAACATATAAATATAAATTTTTAATTAGTCGTTATTGGTCCTGTGTGTAACGCACGGAATTAATACTAGTTCAAGTAATGAAACTCCGGGCATGGCTGAAGCCACGTCGCACTGGGCCTGGTGGGCCGTCCAGGTCACTGGCACCTCTAAAATATTTGGATAAATGGGCCCACTAGAGCACACCCTTATGAGCCCACTTGCTCTCATCTCGTAAGGCTAGCAATTAACATGTACGTGGCAGTTCTGCAGCCAACTTGCTTTTCAAAGCCAAGAAAAATAAGTTGTTATCAAATGACAATTTTGTATTCGAAGAGAAACTCCATTAGTGACAAAATTGATACTAATTGCTCACAATTTCAAGTCTCTATTGAGAACAAAGAATATAGAGAAAATATCAAGGACAAAACAAATCTTGAGTCCAAGCCAAATAAAATTAATATTTTTGGTACGTTATTAAACTTTAAACTTGTGTGCCGCTAAACGTTATAATACGGAAGACTAAAAAATTTATATCCAAGCTCTACAAATGAACGAGCATAAAAGGTTCACCCCTAATAAGATGAAGAGCATGTGCACTCTATACACTTCTCTGTTTAATGCGTAAAATTGTTACATCCATTTGGTCGAACATTCAATTTATCCAATTTATCGATTTCTAGAGACCTTGAAAAGATTTGACATAAAAAAGCCATGTGCTTTTTTTAGCTCTCATTAGTTTGTTAGATCTCATATATTTCTTGACTAATGCTAGCCTAACTAATTTTTTTTCTTTTAAATTTTAACTCTCAAATTATATGTCAAATCGTAATTGAAGCATTTTTAGATAACGTGATTCACCGTTTTTTATTGTAACAATCGATATGTCTCACCTCATTCTAAAATAAAAGTTTAAGAAGCGTAGCATAGTCATATTTCTTTAGTCACATTTTCTTCTCGTTGGATCTTTACTTAGACTATAATTTAAAAGCGATTTCAATGCATAGTAAAAAAGACGAAAAATGTGAAAGACTAAGAATTAATACCACCACTAAGCCAAGAAAATGACTAGACGCAAGTACAGGGGCAAAAGGGGTAATTAAATCCTATATAGTTTTCCATTTCTTTTAGGCCACATAAAAATCATCTCCCAGGACCCCCGAATTTCCATCGAAAGCCAAATTTTCTCAACACACACACCCCTCACAGTATCTTCGTTATCCCTCTAACCAGAGCAAGACTGTGTGTATTTGTGCGTGCGCGTGTGTGTGATAGAGAGAACGAGTGTGAAAGCACTTGGAACTTGGGAACTGCTGCTGAATTTGAGCACCGAGAAGGAATGGCGGCAGAGACGGCGGCTGCCTCTTCGCTATGCAGCTTCAACGGGGGCTCCTCACGGCCGAGGCCACTTCCTCTCTCTCCTCGCCCCCACGCCCTCCGTAAGATCCCAGGAGGCGCTCGCTCCGAGTTCTTCGGAAGCTTCAGGCTCATTTCCACTGCTTCCAAGCTCTCGACCTTGCGGCCCCACCAACAGCAACGGAGGAGGAACTTCTCTGTTTTCTCCATGGCTGCTCAAGGTGTATACATGCATCTCCCTCTCTATGTATATCTCTATGTACATAGGGATATGATTAGTTACCCATTTTCCGGAGTACTCTTTTGCGCAATTAGCGTAATTCAGTCAATTTCACAGAGTTTGTGTGTCTGTGTGTGTGTGTGTGTGTGTTCATTGCTCCTTCAGCGTGTTATGCCAACTAAGCACTTGCTAAAGTTTTGAACTTTGGTTTGTTTTTCAGAGTTGTTCTAACTTTTGCCATAAATAATTTTTTTTTTTAAATTTTTTATAATCATATTTGGTACATTTGAACATCTCCTCATTGGCACTGATGTTTGTGACACGGTGTAGGTAGAATTAGGTAGCAATAGGTTATTCATGGCTGATGAATTTTCTCAATCGAGAACTCATGTCTGTTATTTTATAGTCAAAGTAATGTCTCTGAAATTCCTTGTAACATATTATAGACGTCGTGAATTCTTAATAGACTTAGTCATCTTGAATGTCTTAAGTACTGATTTTAGTCATCTTTGACGTTCGAGAGAATGTTAATGTTTGACCTATTGTGCTCGTAAGCTGATGACTTACACAATCTTTTCTTTCGTAAAAGCTGTCGATCTTTACGTCCGTGATGATATTGTCTGCTAAGCTTCTTCTTTCCTTTTTTCTTTTGGTGTTCCAGAGGGGAAACGCACTATAGCATTAAGTGAGTACCGCAATATCGGAATTATGGCTCATATAGATGCAGGGAAGACTACCACAACCGAACGAATTCTATACTATACTGGTAGGAACTATAAAATTGGTGAAGTGCACGAGGGAACGGCTACGATGGACTGGATGGAGCAAGAACAAGAGAGAGGGATCACCATAACTTCGGCTGCAACTACCACATTTTGGGACAAGCATCGGATTAACATAATTGATACACCTGGCCATGTTGACTTCACACTTGAAGTGGAGCGGGCTCTCAGGGTTTTGGACGGTGCCATATGTCTGTTTGACAGTGTTGCTGGTGTGGAACCTCAGTCTGAAACCGTGTGGAGACAGGCTGATAAATATGGGGTGCCTAGGATATGTTTTGTTAACAAAATGGATCGTCTCGGGGCTAACTTTTTCCGAACAAGAGACATGATAGTAACAAATTTGGGTGCCAAACCACTTGTGATTCAAATTCCAATTGGGTCAGAGGATAGTTTCCAAGGAGTTGTTGATCTTGTAAAAATGGAAGCCATAATATGGTCAGGAGAAGAATTGGGAGCAAATTTTAAGTATGAGGATATTCCGGCGGATCTTGAAGAGTTGGCTCAAAAGTACCATGCAGAGATGATTGAGACCATAGTTGACTTGGATGATGAGGCTATGGAGAAATACCTGGAAGGAGAAGAGCCTGATGAGAAAACTATTAAGAAGTTGATAAGGAAGGGAACCTTAGCAGCCAATTTTGTTCCAGTGCTCTGCGGCTCAGCTTTTAAGAACAAGGGAGTTCAGCTGTTACTGGACGCTGTGGTGGATTACTTGCCTTCTCCACTTGACTTACCACCAATGGTGGGCACTGATCCTGAAAACCCGGAAGTAGCGGTTGAAAGGAGCTCAAGCGATGAAGAGCCATTTGCTGGATTAGCTTTCAAGATCATGAACGATTCATTTGTGGGATCCCTAACATTTGTAAGAGTGTATGCAGGGAAGCTTGCTGCAGGATCTTATGTACTGAATGCAAACAAAGGGAAGAGAGAGAGAATTGGTAGACTTTTAGAAATGCATGCCAACAGCAGGGAGGATGTTAAGGTAGCAGTAGCTGGTGATATTGTTGCTCTGGCAGGGCTAAAAGATACCATTACAGGAGAAACATTGTGCGATCCTGAGAATCCTATTGTGCTTGAACGAATGGACTTCCCTGATCCCGTGATCAAGGTTGCCATTGAACCGAAGACTAAAGCCGACGTTGATAAGATGGCAAATGGTTTAATTAAACTCGCTCAAGAAGATCCATCTTTCCACTTTTCACGGGATGAAGAGATTAATCAGACTGTTATTGAAGGAATGGGGGAGTTGCATCTCGAGATCATTGTTGATCGGCTCAAGAGGGAATTCAAGGTTTGCGTCTGCAGTCCTTTCTATTTCTTTTACTAAACGTTTTGGATTTTTATACAATCTTATACTTGTCAATATTTCACGAAAATCGGCAGGTGTCATAGGATAGAAAGTACAACAGATAGACATAAAAAAATAGAGAACCGGCGTGCTATCTTAATTGACAAAGTTGGCTCATATGCTATGTGTTCCAGTGGACAATTCATTTCTACCGTACACAGTAGGACAAGGTGAATTAGCTCGCCACAATTGAATTGCAACTTTTGGGGTTTCGAGTTTGACCTTTTTCTGCACTTGGTACAACTAGAAACAATTACTTCTCCGAGTTAGACCACATTCTCGAGCCGTTAGACTGATGCTATTTCATTTTTTTTTTCACAGATACTGTTTTTCAAATGTTTATGTATTATGTTCAGCAGTTTAGAATTATTTAGTCATATCTTACTGCACCGGTTATGCAAAACTGGGATCTTGATAAGTGATCGGTCTCGATTTGATTATTATTGGTAGTGTGGTTTTTAACATAGGTTGCACTTATTCAGCAGTGTAAGTGAGCTTAGGCTGATTATAGTCGTGTGCTGTGCCAGTCACATCTAAAGCTGTTTAAGTCCTCCAAAGCTTTGCTGGCATCCACCTCAGCGACGTGGAAGGCCAGATGTGCCCCCCCCTCCCCTTCCCCGCATACGTGCAGGCAGCATTTTCCTAGGTGCCATTTGCTTGTCAGCAGCTGTCATTATGTATCTGCCACAGCTAGAGTATAAAAAATCTTATCTTCTGTTTTTGTTTTGTCTTAATGGTTGCTGCTTCAGCAATGGACTAAAAATGCGCAATCGACCTATCTATTTCGTTGCAGGGTGCAACCACCAACAGTTGGCTGCACCTTTATGTCTCATGTTAGATGTAAATGGCAGCCTCGGGTGGGAAGGCCCTATAGCCTGCCCCTATAAGTAGGTGTATTATTTACTTCTTTATCTTGTGTGGATTGGGATGTCCTTTGGCATGGGAGATTCACTTATTCTTTCTTGTCTAAGTGCAAGGACATTCATTTGCTTAATGTTTTGACTATGGGAGTAATGCTGTAGAGCCGGGCTAATAAGAGTTCTTTTCCTTCGTTTCTGATTGGTTTTTGTCCTTTCGTTTTGTCCTTTCCTTATTAATTGTTGTATTCACCTTTATCATTTACATAACCAACAATCTGTTGGAATTTGATAGGTGGTGGTACTTAAGTCTATTAATTTTCATAACTTGGTTTGCTTGCTACTTCTAGGTAGAAGCTAATGTTGGTGCACCACAAGTGAACTACCGAGAAAGCATCTCTAGAGTCGCAGAAGTGAAGTATGTCCACAAGAAGCAGTCTGGTGGGCAAGGGCAGTTTGCTGATATTACTGTACGGTTTGAGCCCATGGAACCAGGTAGTGGGTATGAGTTCAAAAGCGAAATTAAGGGAGGTGCAGTACCAAGAGAGTATATTCCAGGTGTAATGAAAGGATTAGAGGAGTGCATGAGTAATGGAGTGCTTGCAGGATTTCCTGTTGTTGACGTTCGTGCCGTATTAGTTGATGGATCTTATCACGATGTCGATTCAAGTGTCTTGGCATTCCAGCTGGCAGCCAGAGGAGCTTTCAGGGAAGGCGTGAGGAAAGCTGCTCCAAAGATGTTAGAACCGATAATGAAAGTTGAAGTCGTTACCCCCGAAGAACACTTGGGAGATGTGATCGGTGATATTAATTCAAGGAGAGGACAGATCATCAGCTTTGGTGACAAACCTGGTGGTCTCAAGGTACGTAAAATACTGGAGTTCTTTTCTGCCTTGTTATTTGCGTGGTCACCCCTCACCTGTAAAATAGCGTATTCTGATTAGATTAGGTCTTCCTTCTTCGAAAAGAAAGGAACTAAAGAGACTGAAGCGAAGAGCTCGGTTTGATGTTTGAGTGGTGGTAATATGGTAGACCAGAGACACTGCAGCGAACTTCCCTCCGCATATGCCAGCATGTGACTCTAGGGATTCTCCTTGAAAATGCCAAGACTCTTTGGCCTCTTACTGTCCTGCCTCATGCATCTCTAAAGACGAGATTTAAAGTTCCCAATCTCGCTGTGATTCTTTGTGAAGCAATGTGCTAGGAACAATCTAAGGAATCATACGACACATTATTAGACCATGGCCATTAGATATCGGAGTACCCCTGATCGTTGGTCATGTTTTGATGTTGCTTTCTTTTCCGTTTTGTATCAGGTGGTCGATTCAACAGTTCCACTGGCAGAGATGTTTCAGTACGTCAGTACCCTCCGAGGGATGACAAAAGGCCGTGCATCCTACAGTATGCAATTAGCAAAGTTCGACGTTGTCCCTCAACACATCCAGAACCAGCTCGCTACGAAAGAGGAAGCTGTTGCTGCTTAGTCGTCTTACGTTTATCCTCTCTTGTTTTACTTGGTTCACCTAAGGTTGATATGGATGCTGATTCTTGCTGTATAATACATGAGTGCGTTGAACTTATAGGATACATACAGTTTTGAGCAAGCTGTTGTGATTATCGAACTTTTACCGGCCATTTTTGTGATCAAATCAGATTAACTTTATTTGAATCCCAAGGCTAAAGGTCATGGATAACAACACAGTTTTGTTATGTGAAAACACCACATAATTTGTTATCACGTCCATTGTTTTATTTATGGGTAAATTACCCACGGTACCCTTGAGATTTATCTTAGAATAAACACGGCTTCGCTAAGCTTTGCTTATTACATTCCGCTTCCTGAGGTTTGTAGCGACATTTGATGGAGCTACACAAACGTAATGGAAAGCTTGACCCCGTCTGGAGATTCCCCAAACTATTTTTGCTTTTTTCATATCCAAACTACCCTCCCTTTGTTAAGTCAAAACAAACCTTGTCTTTTTGGATTTTAAACATCCAAATAATATTTGAGAATTCAAATTGTACAACAACCAATGCATGTTGTACAATCAATAATGCATGTTGTACAACAAGCAATACATGAACAATTTACATTGCAAGCCCTATCATCAACCAAACCCAACAACAGTGCTGCTAACCCTATCAATCCCACCGGAATTAGCACCACGGCCACCAAGCCTACGCCGGCAACACCCTCGACCAATTGCAACCCACCAATAGCCCCACCAACGGCCATCACACTGCCCCGCTCCACCACCTACTGACAGGCCACCACTGCAACCACCACGACCCACCATCCGACAACATCACCCTGCAACACCGTCGACAATGCCCCACTCGGCAACACCGTGCAACATCCCAACAATACCCACCAACAGCGCCATCAGCGACCACCACACTGTCCCGCCAACAGTCACTAAACAGCCCCACCAACGCCCACCAAAACCTGTCACCAGACCACCAAATTGTTGTGGTCTCTGATTTGTGCGATGTGTGGTGGTCTAGTATGGCTGCAGGTAGTCGCCGATCGGTGTGATCTGTGTGTGTGAGAGAGAGAGGGAGAGGGCGAGAGAGAGTGTGTGTGAGAGAGAGAGAGAGATGGGTAGTGGAGACCATACTGCCCCGTCGCGACCCACCACCGTCGGCGCACTCACATATAAATCTGTAATGTATCGAGCTTGAAACACCACGTCCATGGCCAATTGATTCTAGTTCTCAGTTTGAATTTACGGAGGGAATTAGCAACTGAATTGAATTAAAGAGAGAAGAACCAGAAATGAGAGGAGAGAATAGAATTCACTAGAGAGAGAAGGTTCTCATATCACATTTTTCATCCTTCTACATCATCTCTTCCCCTGATTTATAGGAAATCACAACTGAAATTCAAACAGGAAAACAGAAACAAGCGGCAACTTTTCAAAAAATAGGAAAGTGTCACTAAAGAAATTTAAATGCAATCTTTAAATGGTGGCCTCAAACGCTGTCGTCTCATCTAACAGGTTGAGTGTCCAAACGCTGTCGTTCCCTTAGGCGCGAACATAAGCCCAAACGTTGTCGTTCCCTTAGGCGCGAACGTCTTCTCCAAGCGACGTTGTTACTGGCGTCACAGGCTTCTTCTTGATGATTTTGATCTTCAATGTCTTCAATGGAGCTCGAGTTGCACCTTGTGGCCATTCTGTCTCAGCTCCGTCCCTGGTTCCCTCCTGAGCTTCAGCTGGGGCTTCAACTGCTGGGGCTGCTACATCCCCTTCCCCTTCAATTGACCCTTGTCCCCAAGGGTCAAATTCAGGGAACCTGCTTTTAAGGACTGCCCAATCCTCCCAAGTTTCTTCCCCCTGGTTGGCGTTGGAGCATTTGACCAGGACCTGTCCCACAGCCTGATTCTGTCGTTTAATGATCCTCTGGTCAAGAACTTCGATGGGTTCTAGGAGGATCTGCCCCTCAGTTCCCAAGTGTGGTAAGGCCGTAGAGGGTGTGATCGTGTGGCCAACCTTCTTTTAAGTAACGAGACGTGGAATACCGGGTGCACCTTGGAAGTGGGTGGAAACTGCAGTCTATAGGCAACCTTCCCAATACGTTGGACCATCTGGTAAAGGCCAAAGAATTTGGGAGAGAGCTTTAAGTTGCGTCTCAAGGCTAAGGTGGTTTGTCTGTATGGCTGCAGCCTTAGATACACCTAGTCACCAACCTCAAATTCTCTCTCAGTTCGATGCAAATTAGCATATTGGCGCATTTGAGCTTGTGCCTGAGTGAGATTGTCCTTCAATAAGGTGTGAACCTTGCTTCTATCTTGGAGATAAGCATCCAGATCAGTAATGTTGGTTGTCTCTGGAGTGGCCAAGTTAAGAGACCTGGGCTTGTAACCATACACAGCCTCAAAGGGTGTCATATTGATGGCTGCGTGGTGGCTAGTGTTATACCAGTGCTCTGCTAAGGTCAACCAGTTGGTCCAGCTATAAGGCCTATCACTGCACATGCACCGCAGGTAGTTTTCTAGGCATTTATTCATCCTTTCAGTCTGGCCATCCGTCTCGGGATGATATGCTGAGTTGTAAGCTAGCTTAGTACAAAGTAATTTGAAGAGTTTGGACCAAAATGCTGAGAGAAACACCTTATCTCTATCACTGGTGATGGACATAGGCATTCCATGTAGCTTAAACACAGCATCCAGGAACTTATGAGCTATTTCTTCTGCTGTAAAAGGGTGGGAGAGGCTGATAAAGTGGGTATACTTACTCAGCCTGTCCACCATTACCAGTATGGTGTCTTGACCTTTGGACTTGGGGAGTCCTTCCACAAAATCCATGGTAATGTGAGTCCACATTTGTTCTGGGATTTCCAGAGGTTGGAGTAACCCAGGGTAAGGAACATTTTCATGTTTGTTCCTTTGGCAAGCATCACACTCACTCACCAGGTGTGTGACCTGTTGCTTTAACCTGGGCCAATAAAAGAACATACTCACTCGCCTGTAGGTGTTGTTGATTTGTGAGTGACCTCCAAGGCCTGAAGTGTGCATTTCTTGCAAGATTTGTTCCCTGAGTGAACCATTGCTTCCCACATATGTCTTGCCTTTGAACTTCAAGATTCCCCCTTGATAAGTATAGTAGGAAGTGGCCATTGGTTCTATCACCAGCTCCTGGATGGACTTTTGAGCCTCCTCATCATTCTCAAGGCTGGCTTGCAGCTCTTGTTGCCACAGGGGAGTCACTGCAATAACTGCATTGCATTCCTCTTTGGGCTGCTGAGGTATTCTTGACAGGGCATCAGCTACCACATTATTTGTGCCCTTCTTGTAATGCACCTCAAAGTCATAGCCTATGAGTTTGGACAAAAGTTTCTGTTGCAGGAGTGAAGTAACTCTCTGGCCAAGCAAGTACTTCAAACTACCGTGGTCAGTCTTGACAATGAAGTGGCCATGGCTCAAATAGGGACTCCACTTAGTCACTGCATGCACCAAGGCCAGCAACTCCTTCTCATAGGTGGAAAGGGCCATGGTTTTGATACCAAGACCCTTGCTAATGTATGCCAATGGCCTACTTTGCTGCATGAGTACTGCCCCAATGCCCACATCACAGGCATCTGTCTCTACTTCAAATGGTAATGTGAAGTTTGGTAGTGCCAGGACTGGGGTTGTAGCCATGGCTTGTTTGAGTGTAGTGAATGCACTCTGAGCTTCTCCATTCCAGTAATAAGCATCCTTCTTGAGCAAACTGGTGAGGGGCTTGCTGACCACCCTATAGCCTTTAACAAACTTCCTGTAGTAACCTGTGAGTCCAAGGAACCCCCTTAAATCCTTGAGTGATTTAGGAGTTGGCCAATTGAGCATTGCCTCCACGTTGCTTGTATCAGCTGCTTCACCTCTCTGGTTAACAATGTGGCCCAAATACTCCACTTGCCCCTGACCAAAAGTACACTTGCTCTCCTTGGCAAAAAGGGAATGTTCCCTCAGTAGTTGTAGCACCACCTGAAGATGGTGAAGATGTGCTTGCAAGTCCTTACTGTACACCAGTATATCATTAAAAAACACTAGTACAAACTTCCTCAAGTAAGGCTGGAATATGGTATTCATCAAATTTTGGAAGGTGGCTGGTGCATTAGTCAAGCCAAAAGGCATGACTAAGAACTCATAGTGTCCTGTGTGAGTTCGAAATGCTGTTTTGTGAGTGTCACTGTCAAGCACTCTAATTTGATGGTACCCACTTCTGAGGTCCAGTTTAGAGAAAACTGAAGCCCCCTGTAGCTCATCCAACAAATCATCAATGATAGGGATGGGATACCTATATTTGATGGCCAGTTTGTTCAACTCCCTGTACTCTATGCACATCCTCCAACTACCATCCTTTTTTCTTAACAAGGAGTATAGGTGATGCAAATGGTGAGTTACTAGGCTTGATGATACCTGAATGCAGCATTTCTGAGATGATTCTTTCAATTTCATCCTTCTGTACATAAGAGACCCTGTAAGGTCTCAGGTTGATTGGTTTAGCTCCCTCCTCAAGTCTGATTGGGTGGTCATGACTTCTATGTGGTGGTAAACCTTGTGGCTCTATAAACACATCTTGATATTCAGTTAACAGCTCCTGTATTTCCATGGGTGGCTGGTCTTCACTGGTGGGAATAGTGACACCATAGACTTGACCATACAAGGACCCAGCATTATTCTGTACCAGCTTAGACATGGCCTGAGCAGTAATCATTTTGATGGTGGTGCCCTGGAATTCTCCTCCTGTGAGGATGTCAAGTTGGCCTTGATGTTGAAAAGAAATCTGGTTAGATTCAAAATTAAAGTTGACACTACCAAATTGCCTTAACCAATGCATGCCTAGCACACAATCACAGCCCCCTAAGGGCAAGATCCTCATATCAGTAGTGAACTCTTTGGTCCCTATATTCTATTTGAACCCCTTACACATAGTGTCTGACTGTAGTCAACTTCCATTAGCAACTGCCACAGTCAATGGAGGGGTGGCCTGGAGGGTACATCCTAACTTGTGAGCTGATTGAGGATCCAAGAAGTTGTCTGTTGATCCAGTATCAATCAAGATATGGAACAGCTTGCTGCCCACCTGTCCTGGAATCCTGATGGTATGGTGGGAAGCATGCCCTGCCAATGCATGTACACTAATCTCAAGTTCACTGTTGGGGAAATGCTCAGAGTTGTTAGGTTCTTCTAGCTGTTCGCTTTCATCACTTCTCATTTCAACAGATTCCTCTTCATCTATGTCCTCAGCTATTATCATAGCTACAGATCTCATAGGGCACACACTCTTGTGATTTGGCTCGAACTTAGCTCCACACCTGAAGCATAATCCCTGGCTCATTCTCCTTTGGTGTTCCTCTGTAGACAACTGATTAGATTTTGGAGGAGGTCTAGGGGGAGTTGGTAGTAGGCCTTTTTGGAGACTGTTGGTGTAAGGTAGGGCTGGAGGTTTGAATGGCATAGGTGGAAATGTGGCTGGTTTGGCTGTTGTTGTAGGAGTTGTAGGCTTATAGGATGGTCCAGGGTTGGTGAAGGTAGGCTTATAGGGAGTTTGAGTGTAATTTGATGTGGTGACTGCAGTGTGCAAAGACTTGTGGCCTCTAAGCAAATTCTGGATTGCCACTTCCTCTCTTCGGGCTATGTGTAAGCCTTGGTAAGACTTCCCACCTCAAACTGTTCAACTCTACTCTGGATCTCAGGCCTTAATCCACCAATAAAACTCATGCAAAAATAAGACTCATCCAAATAGTCAAATTCCTGCACTACTCGAGCTCGTAATGCTTCAAATCTGTTGAAGTAATCATCGACCGTTCCAATTTGTTGGAGTTTATTGAACTCTCCCAACACACTTACTCCAGTTAGAACTGAGAACCTAGCATACAAATCCCTCACAAAGGAGTTCCAATCTACATTCTCTATTGGTTTAATATAGGCAGCATACCAGTGTTCTGCCTGGGCATCGAAATGTACCGATGCATAAGGGACCTTGTAGTCCTCATGTATAGGACACAATTCGAAGTACTGCTCAGCCTTACGCACCCAACCCCTAGGGTCGTCACCATTGAACCTAGGAAATGAGAGCTTAGGTAACCTAGGAGGTGGTAGGTTACCTGTAAAAGGTGGTGGAGTGTTCTGCTGGTGATTATACTCCGATCGGTTGTTCTTGTGGCTAGACTCTCCATGTTCTGAGGTAGACTTGGACTGAGCTTCCACTCGAGCATTCGTCTGAGACATAAATTTGGCCAGCTCAAACTTGAGATCAGATAAGCCTCTTTGCATATCTCCCATGGTAGCTTCGATTGAAGCCATACGAACGTCATACGTTGCTAATCGAGTTCCCAACATCTCCTGAACTTCTTGATGTTCGACTTCAATGAGCTGGTTGTTCTTCACTGATCGCGGCATCTTCACTGGCTCGTCAGATCTCCTTCAAGGTCGTAATGAAATGAAATGTGAATTGCTATGGCTAAAGACTCGTACAGGCCCCCGTTAAGAGGCTCTGATACTAGTTGTAGTGTATCGAGCTTGAAACACCACGTCCATGGCCAATTGATTCTAGTTCTCAGTTTGAATTTACGGAGGGAATTAGCAACTGAATGGAATTAAAGAGAGAAGAACCAGAAATGAGAGGAGAGAATAGAATTCACTAGAGAGAGAAGGTTCTCATATCACATTTTTCATCCTTCTACATCATCTCTTCCCCTGATTTATAGGAAATCACAACTGAAATTCAAACAGGAAAACAGAAACAAGCGGCAACTTTTCAAAAAACAGGAAAGTGTCGCTAAAGAAATTTAAATGCAATCTTTAAATGGTGGCCTCAAACGCTGTCGTCTCATCTAACAGGTTGAGTGTCCAAACGCTGCCGTTCCCTTAGGCGCGAACATAAGCCCAAATGCTGCCGTTCCCTTAGGCGCGAACATCTTCTCCAAGCGACGTTGTTACTGGCGTCACAGGCTTCTTCTTGATGATTTTGATCTTCAATGTCTTCAATGGAGCTCGAGTTGCACCTTGTGGCCATTTGGTCTCAGCTCCGTCCCTGGTTCCCTCCTGAGCTTCAGCTGGGGCTTCAACTGCTGGGGCTGCTACAAAATCCCGCCCACCCACAACCACCAACGGCCATCCCGACACACCCACAACCATCAAAAGCCACCAATCACAAAACCTAAGGGCCACCCACGCATTTGGTCTCAAGTCAACAGACCCACTAATGGCCACCACACTGCCCCGCCATGGCCCAACAACGCTAGCCCATCAATCCAAATCTGGCCCACCCACAACAACCCACGGCCATCCCGTCACACCCAATCACCAACGACCACCAACCACAAAACCGGGATACCTGCTCCTTTGTGGGTTACACAGTGTTGCTCTGGCCCCAAGGTCAAGGGTTCAAGATCTGAGGGATAGGAAGAGGGAAAAAATGATCAATCAAATTTTGTGAGGGCAAATATGTCTTTTTGCGTCAAACTGTTAACATCGTCAGAAAAATCAAGAGTCAAGGAACGGAGTGTAATAAAAAAAGATAGGCGGAGCCATGTATAGTTTGGAGCAAACCTCAGGGGTACCGAGAGTAATTTACCCTCGTTTTATTAATATAATCCAATCGGAAGATTTTTAGAAAAATACTAAACTCGTACAATCTCTAAAACAACAATAAACCCCCCTCCTAAAAGCCAAAAGATATGTATCCCTCGTCCCGAAGGTAACATTTGGTAACATTAAGTTTTCAATTTTTTTTCCACTTTTGTAAATGAAAAAAAAAAAACACTATTGACACACATATTTCGTTTTTTTTTATTTTTTTTCCCGTAAGTTTTGAAAACCAGTTTTTAAAATAAAAATATTTTTTAAAACTCCCGTTTTAAAATGTTGGGTTTTTATTTTTGTTTTAAGACGACCACCACCACCCCCACCCACCATTGCCCCCGCCGCCACCGATCGTCATCGCCACTTGCCACCTCCGCCATCGCCACCCGCCACCGCGGCCCACCCCTACCACCTCCTCTGCCACAAAAAAATTCAAAATAAAAACCGGATAATCAAACACTCAAAAGAAAAAATTCAAATAAAACTAGTAATCAATCACCCATATATTTTTGTAAAAAATAAAAACTAAAATAGTTTTGATTTTTTATTTTTTTTGAAAACTGAAAACCAAAACTGTAACAGATCATAAACTAGGACTGCAAATAAGCCAATGTGTCATAGCCCGCTAAAGTAAAAATCCGCTAAAGTGAAACAAGAAAGGCAAACGTAAAAGACCGCATGATTTTTTAGCAAATCCACCGCCCTTTCTCAACCCTAGCAGGTAACACCACTATTCCTACCCTAGCTCACTAAAAAAGACTCAAAAACAATAAAACAGCCTAAGACGATCTCCAAATGTGAAGGAACCTTTGGTTGTAAGGCAAGTTGTCAGGAGTAAAAGAGAACTTAGTAATATGGAATGTCTTCGCCTCGGAGAGGACATAATGCTTTGCTTTTTGGAACTTACAGGATTAAATGATCAATAGTAGTTCTACTCCCCTATACTTCTGCAGAGAAGTTAACCTTCTTCTGCTGAAACTACTTCCTCACTATTTTTGCAAGTGCCAAAGCTCCTTTATGATTCATCTGCCCCTATTTTAACTCGTTATCACCATTTTTAAGCAAACAAAACCGTGAGAAAAGAAAACCTGGAGCCAACCTTGAATTAAACAGAATGGAAAACCTTCAAAACCATTATATCATCTCAAAAAAAGTATCATAAAGTGACAAACTTCTGTCAGTTAATCCACTAGACTAGAAATACACACTGGGGGAAAGACGATAAATGATTTCAGAGTACATTTGATGAGTCCCATCTTCCTTCCCAACTCTATCTCATCTGGACAATCCCTGAGCTGATAAGTTTCTGGATTTTGTTCATCACAAGAGGGTTCTTCATATGATCCTGCGCGGCCTTGGGATTCTCTTGCAAGTCGACCAACACCTGCACAAAAACAATCCAATGTTACCGCAAATAAGTCAGCGAAAGAAAACACTACCGAGGTTATACTTGCAAACACAAACCAAAGAAAACCGCATACCTGTCTCATGACGGGGTCTGTGAGAATGTTCTGAATCTCTGGATCCTGCATTCCCTTGGCCTGGAAAAAAAATAGGAAAAACTTAACACCGCCTCTCTAATTGGCTTCAACATGATAGAACAGGGTGGAAAGTATCAAACCTGTCTTTCCTTCAGTTCCTCGGGGGTTAAGTCCCCACGGCTGGCCTTGTTAATTTGTTCGACACACCTGCAGAAGGTTTTGATGACATTAACATGCAAATCCAAAACACTAGAGCAAATACAGCCACTTCATAAGGTAACCGGAATGCGCTGGTTGCCATACCTCCTTACACCGTCAAGCAATTCCTGGTTACGAGGGTCGTGTTTCAACCCCTCCTGGTATGTCTCCATAGCTTTGTCATATTCTTTCATGAAAAACTGGACAGCACCCTTTCTAGTATAACCCTTGACGAATGTGGGATCAAGTTCAAGGCATTTCTCTGCATCCTTCAGTCCCTCTGGCATAGCCCCAAGTTTTGTATAGCAAGCAGCCCTGTTACTGTATGCCTAGAGATATAAAAAGCAAAAAATCACGAAGCAAGTTATACGAGGACAAAGCACTCAAATAACACAATTATTTTGTCTGGATAGCAGAAGATTGAACAATACCCTTGGGTCCTTAGGGTTCCTCCTCAAGGATTCTGTGTAGTGCTGCACAGCCTCTGGATACTTCTGCTCTTTGAAAAACTCGTTTCCTGAAATTAGTGGTTGATTGGTAACGTACTTCACCTATGTGCCAGTCAGGGGAAAAGAACGGAGAGAGAGGAGAAAGTCCTTAAAAGGATTATATAACAAAAAGAATTACCTTTCTCCCGCTCCTCATCAGCTATTTTAGGATCAAAATATTCTTGTTGCTCAAGGTCCTTCTTTGCTTTTTCAGCATCGTTAAGCTTCTTCAAGGTGTCAGGATTGCGATGCTCTGTAAGGGCTTTCTGGAAGGTCTCAATAGCAGAGTCAAAGTCCTTGGAAGTTTTCGCCATCTTCACCAAAGCAGTGCCTTTTCTTGTCAAGGCCCTAGCAACCATCTTATAGTCTGACCTGAGCTCTCTTCCCCTCTCAACAGCTTTATCACAATCTTGAATGCATTCAGCATACTGAAACATATGAGGAAGTTCTTACATATACCTTCTAAACCGGAAATAAGAAAACATGCTCCAAATACAAAGGTTCATAAAGATACGATGCATAGACTATGTGTCATTTCTCACAAAGCATCTCGTTCAGCTTTTATTTTTGATATGAAAGGTATCTTCTTAAGCATTTATTATGGCAATGCAACCTTTCAGCAGCCAATCCACAACAAAGAACATCAACAGAACACCCATATAATCTAAAATGAAAATTGCAGTAACGACCAGTTTACCTCCTTTTTTTAGTTGTTTCCTCGGCACTTTGAAGGTAAACTGATGCAATTATCCTCAGCGAATATGATTAGAGTGATAATCCTTGTATACTTAGAACAAAATTTAAATCAGAACCCAAAAGCTACAACCCTTCTGCAGACTCTCAATCAATTATGAACAGCTCAACTATGTCTTTGCTGTGATACTTGACAGCGAACAAGGGCATCTGCTCTGACAAAAATTCATCAGCTGAGATAAAGCGAGCAAGTATACTAGGTCACTGGAAAAGATATATCGCTCAGAGGCAATGGTGACGACATACAAGTTAAATGGCTGTCATGGCACAGTCCAAGAAACTCTACAGTTAGCACACTATTCTTCTGCCCCCATTTATTCTTATAATTGCATAAATGAAGTTGATGAGTTTCATGAATGTGAGAGGTTTCCGTGAAGTACATTTCAGACACCAAAAAGCTACTCCGGACTGACAGATTGAATAAATACTTGATACGCCTTTTAACCCCAACTTATATTTTTGTTCATTTAATTATTATCTCTTAAAAACCAATTATTAGTCTAATCCCTCAGGACCTATTCAAAAGTTATACATATTAAAAGTCTACCAGCGTTCCTCAAATTAGTAAACTTCCTCATCAGAGAGACACCTCCTTTCAATACAGTCGCAATATCTTCCAGATTTGTACTGCTCCATAACTCGTTAACATTATGAATCTAACCAATCAATTGCACCAAACGTAATATACTAGACCGAACCAATGACTTCAAAATCAGAAGGAACATGCCTACTGTTAGCGATTAACAATGACCAAAACGAGAAACCAATCAAACCAATTTAAGCAAAAGCAAGATTCAAATCCGATTACATACCTTACCCATCTCCAAATACACAGCAGCCCTATTCGTGAGGAACGAGATATCAGTATCGTCCAGCTCAATCGCCTTCGTGTACCGCTCAATTGCCACATCAAAATCCTTCTTCTTATAAGCCGCATTACCTGCCTCCTTCTCCTTCTGCGCCTTCTCCTTCCTCTCCCTAGCCTCCCTCTCCTCGTCCGCCACCTCCATCGGCTCCGGTACCGGCTCCTTCTCTTCCATCGGCTCCGCCTCGGCAGGCCTCTTCCTCTCCGCCGCGGGCGGAGACACATCCGGCACCTCCTCGTCCTCCCCTGGCGACCTCGTTGAGAGCTTAATGTTCAACAATACCCCCAATGCTTGCATAACCCTCTGGTCCTTCAAATAAAGATTCAAATTGCTGGGGTTTTTCTGTAAATCCTGCATCATACGAACAAAATCGGGCTGCTGGAGGTAAATCCGGGTGGCCGGATCGGCGGTGAGCTTGGCCCACATCTCAGGGCCAAACGCATCGCCAAAGGGGCTGGAGGACGACATCGGTGGGGCCCGTGCCCGGTTCATAGCCGACTGCGCATCGGATAGTCCGGACTTCAGGGCTTCGTTGTTCGGATCGAATTCGAGGCCCTTCTTGTAGGCGGAAACGGCGTCGTGGTAGTTGTGGAGTCCGATGTGGGCCGCGCCGAGGCGGGAGTAGCCCTTGGGCCAGTCGGGCTTGAGCTCGACGGTCTTCCCGGCATCAGCTAGGGCCTCGGTGTACTGGTTGAGGGAGGCGTGGGCGGCGGATCGGTTGGAGTAGAGGACGTGGTTGGTCGGGGAGAGCTCGATCGCCGCCGTGAAGTGGCGGATGGCGTCGGGGTAGTCACCGGCGGAGAAGGCGGCGTTGCCCTTTGCCTTGGCTTCGTCGGCCATACTTGGGATGACGTCGAGTAGCTCGAACCTTAATTTTTTCTCGCTCTAGAAGGTGGTTGTTTTTGAGGTTTAGAGAGAGAGAGAGAGAGAGATAGTGGAAATGGGGGTTTTAAAGAGAAAAATGGGAAGACTAACGAGAGAGTTCTAGGTCGACGATTTGGCTTCTGGAATCTTCGGGTTTAGATTGGGGGAGAAGGTGTTTGGTTACGGGGGTAGGAAATCCAAACCCAAGATTGCACGGGGTTATCCTTGCTTGGAATATGATTTACATTATTATATTATTATTATTACTACTTTTGGCGGAGGGCTAAATGCCAACCTAATTATCTGAGTATGCCCTAATCTTACGCACTTGTGTACAGAAGCCTCTTAGATGCTTGCTTTCATTTTGAGTCCCTTATGTCAAGCCTTGTTCAATCAATCTCCCTGTCAATGGGCCGGGCTTGGGCCGGCCCAGCCAAGCCCACAGGCCTCCAACGAAAACGGGTCGGGGTCAGGCCTGGTGTCTGAAAAACGGGCCTGAAATGTGGATATATGAGCCCAGTCCAAGCCCTGGCTCTAGGCCCAATATTTAGGGCCGGGCTTGGGCGGGGCCTAGGCCCAAAAAAATATTTTTTTTGGTTCCTAACTCCTTATTATTTATTCGCGTCAATGGCCAATAAGAATATATCAAATTAATTGGTTGAGATTGATACATGTTAATTCTCGAGACGATATTAAGTAATAAGTATTGATTTTGACTAACAATTTTTTTTCTCTCTACTTGGTCTCATATACAAAATTTTATTCTATATATATGACTCTCATATGTATATGGATGGTTATGAATGAGTATAAAAAAATCTATGATATTAATATATTGTGTTTGTCATAAAATAAGAAGTAAGTGATGTTATAATTTATGAATGTACATAAATTATTAACGTCCATATAGAGTTAAATTGAAAATAAATGTGTTCATAGGCTTTCCTCCTTTTATCCGAACTTAGGACCGGCTGCTTGTAAACAAACAGGTGAAGTTACCTATTTTTTTATATATACGAAAAAATATCTATACTTGTATAAACTTATTATATATATATGAAAAAAAAACTATATTTTATGAAAAATTTATTCTTAAAACTTAAGAGAAGGAAAATAAAAAGAAATTACCTAATCATCCGGAAGTACTTCAATATCCGAGTCACTGCTCTTCCTATCATCAATCGGTTTATCTTGCTCGCGGTATTTCGCATCAAGATAATCCTTCCAACATACACATAGCTCGAGCGACTCGGGGTTAAGACGACTCCTCCTGTCATCCAAAACCCTCCCGCTAGCTGAAAATGCCGACTCTGAAGCAACCGTGGAGGCTTGCACTGGCAGTACATCCCGTGCAATTTGGGATAAAGTTTTATACATGTTTTGATTTTGTTTTCAAAAATTTAACAAATTAAAATTAACCTGTTCTTGCATTGATAAATCAGAATAATGATCAGTATTTGAATATACACCAATCTCATTAAAAGAGAAAAAAGTAGACGAACCTGCCGAATTAGAAGTACCTTCACCTGGTAGTTGTCTTGCTACTAGATGTTCAAAGCCCTTAAGGTATGGCGCATAATACCTCTCAGCAGTCGATGATGAAGCTCGCCCGCGCACGTCAGCAGAATTACGATAGAGGTTGAACATTTCCTCAAATGTCTTGCTCACTTTCGCTGTGAGTGCGGTTGTGTCCTCTACTGGGTAGCACATTAATCTCGATATCTCTTGTATCGAGACGTTCACGCCATGCAACTTTAACCTAGGATCTAAACAAGTAGCCACAGCAAAAATAACAGGCAGTTCACTCCAATATTTATTAAACTTTTTATCCATCACTTTTACTATTTCCTTAAAGGGTCCTATATATCTCCATTTTGTTAACATTGTAGCCATCTTGAGAATTTCTATTACAGCGAGAGGAGAGGTGGGATAGTACGTACCAGACAATAAATTGGTAGACGTGTAAAATACCTCCAAAAATTCAGCTAGGTATGTGGCCATCTGCCATTCCTCTTGAGTTGGCAAGCCGGCTGGGAACAAGGTTAGTAGAAAATGCGTATAGACTTCTCTGTATGCCAGAATGTGTAAAAGCATATGGTATGTAGAGTTCCACCTGTGGACCACATCTGTAACTGCTCTCCTGCGAGGCATATTATATTCAACACACAACGTTTTAAATTGTTGTGTTCTCGGACTCGAACTATTAACATACGCTGTCATACCCCTCATTTTGACAAGAATATCTCCTGCAGCAGCTAAACCATCTTGAACAATTAAATTAATTATATGACAAACACAACGAACATGAAATAATTTACCAGAAAGTACAGGTTTGAGGCTCTCCTCTAAAGCATCAACAGCAGCTGTATTGTTAGAAGCATTATCAAAACTAATACTCATAATCTTATCCTTTAATTTAAACGTGGTACATGCTTTTAATATAATAGTAGCAATGTTCATTCCATCATGCGGAAAAGGAAAGAGCTCGAAAGCGATGATTCTCTTGTGCATAATCCAATCTGCATCAATCCAATGGGCGGTCACACAAGTATAACTAACAAAAGTAAACGGAGATTGCCAAATATCAGAAGTAAGACTAACTTTACCGTCAAAATTATCGAAATAATCGATCAGGCGTGCTTTAGCAGCATTATACTGTCGGAGTGCATCGGATCTAGTTGTGTTTCTATGAACCTTTTTGTACAAAGGTTGAACGTATGTGTTCATATATCTAGAGTGCTTAGCATTATCGGCAAAAGAAAAGGCTTGTTCATCATGAATAACAAATTCAGCGAGACCGTCTCTTTGCTCTCGCTGATTATAAACAAATAACTTACCGTCAAAAGATAACTGCGTTTGGGTAGGTTCGACGTGGCCTTGTCGAGGTGCACACTGAGGGTAATGCCTGTTAAGATGTCCATTACCACTACCAGACGAAAATAATTTAGCACAGTACTTACATCGAGCTTTTCGGATGCCGTCCACCATAACTTCATCAAAATGATTCCAACACTCGGCTTTTTTTTTTTTGGACTTTTGGACTTCTGGCTCATTACCGGAGGCATTGCTCGGCCCTTCTTCATCATGACCAGGCATAGGGTTAAGATTATGCCACGGAGTAGTAGCTTCGCCAACCGAGCTGCGTCCTTGACTATAATGCGGGGGGTCTTGTCAGGCGTGTATTCAAGATCTGGAATGTTTTGATTGAACTCCCAATTGGCTTGGGTATCTATCATACAGCCTGTACTCATTCGTCCAGGAACGAATGGTTGTGGTGGTGCTTGGATTGGTGTTTGTGATGGCCGTGGTGCTGGCGCTTGTGCTGGTGGTGGTGCTTGTGATGATGATGATGTTTTTCGTGATGATGATCCACGCTTCAGTTTCTTCAGTAATCCAGCCATATTTGACGCTAAACTTTTTTACTAGATTGGAAAATAAAAATAGTAAGAATAACTAAATACACAAGTATAAGAGCAGTAATTAATAATTAAAAATAATAATTAAAAGAATTAAAGAGTAACAAATGAATCACCGAAGATAATTCAAAATTGAAGAGAGTTAGTAATTAAAAAGAATTTAGTAATAGTAATTAATAAATAAAAATTCACTAATTACTAATTACTAGACAAAAGAATTAGAGAGTAACAAATTAATAAGAGTAGTAGTTAGTAATTAGAATTTAGCATGAGTAATAATTAGTAAACAAGGTAATAATTAGCAAGAGTACTAATTAGTAAATAAGAGTAGTAATTAGTAAGAGTAGTAATTGGAGAGAAAAATAGTAGCAAAGCTTGTAGAAATGTAGAATGTTTAGATAAGAAAGAGTAAGAAGATTGGTGTGAAAAATTAGAGAGAAATAATGTGAATTTATAAAATTTTGAAACTTCACAAAAGACCAAAATACTCTTAAAAACTATCCGTTTATAATTGTTAGGGAGGGTAAGAGTGTAAAAATCCTTAAAAGAGTTGAAAAAATTAGGTTAAACCAAAATACCCCAAAACTGGCCGTTATATTGCTGTTGGAGGGTAAAAGTGAAATTTAGGAAAATAATGGGGTATATAACCGTTGGGGGGAAAATGAGGGGAATTAAATTAGAAAATCGTGGGGCCTGTCAGAACAGGGCCAAGCCCAGGCTTTTTTCGGGCCGGGGCCAGTACCGGGCTTTTTCGGGCCGAGCCTGGCTTGGCCCGGGCTTTTTTTGGAATTTTTTGGCCTGGTCCAAGCCCAGGCGCAAAGCCCAATTTTTAGGGCAATCATTGTTCACGGAGAGGGCCGGGCCAGCCTGGGCCAGAAAACGGGCCGGGTCTGGCCAGCCCGCGGGTTGCGCCGACCCTTTTGACACCTCTACTTGTTCTGTTGGATGAACCAAAACAAACAAAACTAATGTATCTATTGGGAAAAAAATTTAAGAATCAAATAAAAGTAAGTTAGCAACACTCGCATAAAAAGGCAAAATTCACTTACTTTCTAAAGTTGCGAGTATGAAAATTATATTTACCACAATCCTCCTTAACAACGCGTTATTCTTCTTAATAAATTTGGAACTGTTAAAGATAAAAAAATATTCGTCTTGAGCACCTTATAAACAAGTTATACTTCCACTGGGTTGAAGATGGTACCAGATCGCTCTTTTTAAGACAGTTTGTGCGCCTTGCAGAATATTTCGATGCAATATGTTGCGGTACAACACTTCTAGAATAAAATAGTCCAGCTATTTTTGCTAATTTTTTTAACTTGCACTACTAGATAAGTAAAAGCTGTCAAATTCTTCATTAATATATATATATATATATATATATATATATATATATATATATGGAGCTAATCCGTTGATAGCGTTAGTAAAATAGGTAAAGTTGCTAGCACGATCTGACCGTTCACGCACGATCTGTGGACAATCTAGATCTTTTTTTTACGTTTTTTAAGTCCGTCTGCTACATAATGTAGCGGACACTTTTATGACAAAAATACCCTCTGAGTCCGTCTGCTACATTATGTAGCGGACTAATTTTTGTACCTTTTTTCTCTTTGTCATTAATGTTCTGACTTCTTTCTCTCTCTCTCTCTCTCCTCAATTCCCTATTATATTTGTCCGCTACATAATGTAGCGGACAGTGCAATGCTCGTCCGCTACATTATGTAGCGGACAAATAAGGCTGTATATTCTCTTTCTCTCTCCCTTCTCTCATTAATGTAGTCTGACTTTTTCTCTTTCTCTCTTTTCTCTCATCACTTTTTGTTTTCTCTCTCATTTCCCTCCTCTCTTCTTCCTCTGTTTTCTCTCTCTCCCCTTGCATGAGATATTTGCGGCCGTAGCAAAGGGAATTACTCTTCTCAGAATCTCAACGAAGGCATGGAACTTTGCTTGAAGGCTAAAACGCAAAAGGCCCAACTTTGAGTACACTTGTAGGGAGAATTTGGGATGTGGAAGTGATATGGATGGCATCAAGATGGCACCCTTGAGGCCATAATGGAGATTGGTTGGTTGGTTACAATTAGAAAAACTGTACGAAGATTTGTTGGGGACCCTTTTAGGGAACAAGTGTGAATAAAAAAAGCAGTAATGCCATCCAAACGATTGAATGACAATGTAATCCACAACTATAACTGAAAACCCTTTGAGCCGTGCATTAAAATTGTACATCAGCCATCAATAGTCCGCTACATTATGTAGCGGACAAATTTACGTAAACATGGTCTTCAAGCTGGGATCTCTTTGGGTCACAAATGTCCGCTACGTTATGTAGCGGACAAATAAGGCAGTACTCTTCTCAATTTCTCTCCCTTCTCAGATTCATTCGGCAATATTTTACGTAAACATGGTTTAGGTGAAATGGGCGAGCCAAGAAATCGCCTCATCATCAAATCCCCACAATTCGTTGAACCTGAGAAGAGCAATTTCCGTTGCTATGGCCGTAAATATCTTCTGTAGGGGGAGAGAGAGAGAGAGAGAGAGATAGCTCATTTCCAGATTTGCCATCTTTAATGAATGGGTATGGGGGAGAGGGAGAAGATGGAAAGGATGAGAGATGAGGAAGAGAAAGAAAAAAAGGGGTTGTTTCTCTTTTTTCTAGATCTGACAGACGGTTGTCTTTTTCTAGAGAAGAGTTCTCTTTTCATAATTGTTTTGTCCGCTACATTATGTAGCGGACAGATATAATCGGGAATTGAGGAGAGAGAAGAAGTCAGAACATTAATGACCGAAAGAAAAAAAAAAAAAGGTCAAAAAGTCAGAACATTAATGACAGAAGGTCCAAAAATTAGTTCGCTACATAATGTAGCGGACAGACTCGGAAGATATTTTTGTCATAAAAGTGTCCGCTATATTATGTAACAGATGGACTTAAAAAAAACGTAAAAAAAGATCTGGACCGTCCACAGTTCGTGCGTGGACGGTCAGATCGCGCTAGCAAGATCTCCTATTTTGCTAACGCTATTAACGGATCAGCTCCATATATATATATATATATATATATATATATATATATATATATATATAAAGAGACACCTTACTTTAACATATCACGCAAGTGAATATGCTTTGTTATATAGAGGTGGTGTTCTTGACCTGAAAAGGCAATAAGCGGAAGAAAATAGTAGAGGTCTTAACAAATATGATGACAACTTAAGGTTGAACTTTTATACTAAGAATAAGATTGTCACCCCAACACCAAATACCATACCCCATGCATTATATATGCAGTGGTGTGAAAAATGTAACTCAAGACCATTTAAGTTCTCTACTGTAGGGTACAAAAGTTATAAAGATCAACTACTGCCTATCAAATGTATTGAAAAGATATTATTAGAAATATTATAATGAGGTATTATGGTCCATCATAAAATACTAGAACGAGGCACTTTAACCACAACTATGGACCAACAAAATGATGGTATAAAGCAATAATTCTATAGGTTTTTTCGTAAAAGATTTAACTATGAATGACATAAAATCAAACAATAACTTCAAAATAAGTATAGTGTTTCTTTTCAAATTAAAATACTCCAACGGTATCACTATAAGTTCAATGAGAGTTTGTTGAACATATACTTTATCATTACTTATTGACCTCTTGGTCTACGCGCGAACATTTATAATAAAATTAAATTTTCAAGTGCATTTAATTTGTGTGCAACAGAAAGATTGAAAGAAATTTACATTAATTTAATATTTTAAAAAGTAGAAGAGTTTGCGAGAAAGAATGATGTGAACAAAATTCATGTGAGTAGTTACAAATAGATAAAAAAGAGAAGATTGATAAGGTATCAGTGACGGGTGGTAGTGTGGGGCTAAAATGTAAAATGATTTTAAGTTAACTTGCAGATTACTTAAATGATCATTAAAAAATTTTTTAGGGATGAAAATTTTATGATTTCAAATAAATGAAGTAAATGATGTAATCGTGAGTGTAAAAAAGGCTTCACGATAATCATGAGGGTGCTCTCTAAGGAAAAATGTTAAAAAATAGAGAGTATCACAATTTTGCTATTTATGTAGTGCCAAAATAACTATTTAGCGGCTAAATTACGCTCGGTATTCTTAAGTTTTTATTTTAATCCATTGCTATCCTTGTCTCTTAGAAAGTGAACCTGACACTTCTTAACATGTTGTTCAATATATGACAAATATCCTCCCGTCAATCTGTTAAGGCGTTAAAGTATTTATGCCCCCCTCCTTACCTCGGTATTTCAATAAAGTCGCTAAATCAACACTGCCGAAACCAAGGCTTTCATCTCCACCACTCATAAGCATTCTTGCTTGCCTAACCCTCTCACCAACGTTCCCACCGATTTTACTCTATCCACCCACACACCGACACATAGATAAAGGTTTTTAAAAGCCTGCCCAACTCATGGAAAACTAGACCGTTATATAAATAAATTTAACGTGTACAAGATTCTTTTCCCTTTAGTCTTTAAAATTCTCAGACTATAAGAGTTTAGAGACAGTTGAAAACTTATTCTTTCTTCCTTCCTTATTTCTTATTGTAGGATTAGACTTTTTAAGATTATTTCTAGACTCTTAACTTTTTTATTTTCTTTTAATTTGGTCTAAAACTTATTTTCATGCTTATATCTAAATCTACTTTGAGACTCTGCTATACTTTTTTTTTCAGATTAAATAGTGGGCTTGGATGGTAGTTAAAATGCATGAAAACTAAGTAAACAAAAGCTCATGACTAATTAGTAGACTCAAATGGTAATTGATATCCTTAAAATTAAGTAAATAAAAATTGATTTGTGGCATTAATAACCCGTTGGTGGCTCGTGTCTAATCCGTTGTTAAAAAAAAATAAATTATGGGCTGGGTATGGACCAATATTATTCGGCCTGTATATAGACTGAACTGAACATGGGCACAAGTTTTTTTAGAGTATGAAACCTAGTTTGACTCTTGAGCCCGTTCAAATTGCCCAAATTACTACGCCACACAACACACATACCCACAGACAGACACACGCGACACACGCGACACATATGCACACAAGTTAAGTTGAATGTAATGATTGTTGGTGGTTGCAAAAACTATTGTGGGGGCAGTTCGATGGCTATGGTGCTGGTGGTGAGAATTTGACTGCTGTGGGGGTCGGCCTTGGCCTTCCTCTAGGGTAGGCCTTGGCCTCCCCCAATGGTTGGCCTTAGCCTTCCCCTAAAGGGTTGGCATTTGGCTTCTATACTTAGTATCTTCACTACTCTTCAAGGGGTCGGACGTCACTCCGCGACCCCCGTATCCCGGAAGTCACTCTGCGACCCCCGTCGCCCTGACGCCATTCCGCAACCCCCGTTGTCCGGATGTCACTCCGCGACCTCCGTCGCCGGAAGTCACTCCGCGACCTCCGTCGCCGGAAGTCACTCCGCGACCCCTGTCGCCCAGACGTCACTTCGTGACCCCCGTCGCTCAGAAGCCACTCCATGACCCCCGTCGCTCAGAAGCCACTCTGTGACCCCCGTCCCCCTGACGCCACTCCGTGACACCCGTCCCCCGCGACCCCCATCGCCCAGACGCCACTCCGCGACCCCCGTTTCCCAGACCTCACTCCGCGACCCCCGTCGCCAGGAAGCCACTCTGCAACCCCCGTCGCCCGGACCTCACTCCGCAACCCCAGCCACCCGAAAGTTACTCCGACACCCCCGTCGCCCGAAAGTCACTCCGCGACCCCCGTCGCCCACTACAAGAAAAAAGACTTTTAGCGACGAAAATATCCGTCGCTAAAAGCCTAAAATCAGTCGCTAAATATTTTAGCGACGGATTTAACGTCGCTAAAAGTCCGTATAAAAGTCCGTTACTAATAGTTTGGCGACCAAAATTTTAAATCCGTCGTATAATATTTAAGTTTTTGGGACAGATTTATTTATTAATTAGCGACAGAATATCCGTCTCTAATTATATTTTAAGTATTTTAATTTAATTTCTTTTTTGTTAAATTAGCGACGGAATAAATATTTTAGCAGCGAAATATTCTGTCGCTAAATGTCTTATTTAGCGACGGAATAATCCGTCGCTAAAAAATCGATACTAATAAAAAAATTTAGCAACAGATATAATCCGTCGCCAAAAGTCAAATTTTTTTGAAATATATTTTTTATTTTTCTAATACCCAAACCTGTAATAAAAAAATCAATCCTCAACAACAACACCAATAATCAATACACAAAGAAATATGTATAATTAATCATAAAAAAGACTCATTATGTACAAGTTAGGAACCGGATACAGCAGGTTAGGGGAGGGGAGAAGAGTACAAGCCGGGCGCGGGGGCCGGGAGGGGGGAAAGAGTTGGGACCGGGCACGAGAAGGGGCTCATCAGGGGTTGCCGAGTCCCAGATATGGATCCTATTGATTAGGGGCCGGCTCGGCATGTCCAGTTGCGGTACCCTGCTGATCTTGCTCCCTGATCATCCTCAACACCACCGTAGCAATGCCCGCGATCTCCTCGTTGTCCAACTGATGCCGAGGAGCAGGTGTCTGTGGAGGGGTAGCGGGGGGTAAGGACGTCACTCCGCGACCCCCGTCGTCCGGCACTCCGCCGCGCCACTGATACAGTCATGCCCCTAGTCTCCCTGTCACACTACAGTGCCCTCGGCAGCATACGCACTCCGTCGTGCCCCATGCGCTGTGCCATCTTTATGACATATGCCCCGGGCACCATACACACTCCGCCGCGCCCATGCGCCGCATCACTGATATGGTCGCGCCCTTGGCTCCCTTTCACACTACAGTGCCCTCGGCACCATACGCACTCCGTCGGGCCCATGCGCTGCGCCACTAACACAGACGTGCCCCCGACACCTTACTTACTCCACCGCGCCCCTGCGCCACGCCAATAACACAGTCGTGCCCCTTGGCTCTCTGTCACACTACCATGCTCCTTGCATCGGTCCATCCTTTCACCACACCATGCGCACCTTGCCTTGGTCGTGGAACATGCTTTGACCCACTCTTCGAAGTGTGCAACATACTACGGGGATAGGCGACACATCTGGGACACTATCTTCGCCAAGTAGACGGATCTTCAGGGATGCTACCTCTGCCAGTCGGGTAGACGGCTCCTCCGGGATGCTACCTTGACGCGCTCCGAGTGCTCTGGCACAAGAACTCATCCGCTGTGATAGGCAACTCCTCCGGGACACTATCTCCGCCAGGGAGCTTTTCAACTCCCCTTCCGCTAGGTAGATGGCTCCTCCAGGATGCTACCTCAGCCAGTCGGGTAGACGGCTCCTCCGAAATGCTACCTTAACGCGCTCCGAGTGCTCTGACACAAGGACTCACCCGCGGGGATATGCGACTCCTCAGGGACACTATCTCCGCCAGGGAGCTCTTCAACTCTCCTTCTGCCAGGTAGACAGCTCCTCCGGGATGCTACCTTAGCCAGTCGGGTAGACGACTCCTCTGGGATGCTACCTTGACGCGCTCCGAGTGCTCCGGCACAAGGACTCACCCGCGGGGATAGGCGACTCCTCCGGGACACTATCTCTGCCAGGGTGTCTTAGTGACTGGCCTACGTGCTCCGACACTAGAGGCTCGTGTCGGCACCCCTAGGGACTATGATCCCCGGGTCGCTCTGAGACGAGAGTAGGTCTTCGGAGGGCATCACACCTAGTCCACCAGGCAGCTGGGTGTCGGGTCTTCCCCACTGCTCCCAGGCCTGTGTGACTTTGTAAGGGCTTGGATTGGTGGCTAGATCAAAGGGGTTTTCTGGCCACACCAATGTTGTGGGAGCCAATCTTTCCAGACAGACAGAACGACGCTGTGCAGGGCAGGCAGATTGAATATGCGATTCGACAGTCCGTAGAGCACGACATCTGTGGACCCCTCGGTGACGTGTCACTCCTGGGGAGCGCCACGTGTCACGTGATGACATCATCATTTCAACCTCTATAAATAGAGGTCTTGAGAATTCATTTGGAGGGGACTTGAACATTTTCTGACGAAACTCTGACATTTTCACTTTCTCATTCTAGAATCCTAGAGAGAGAAACATACAGGACCCTGACTTTGGACTTAAGCATCGGACTGTGATTGTCGTCGTGTATTTATCTTACGCCATCGCCCTCGCAGCACTGCCACCCTCAGGTTATGTCTGGGAAGCCCTTGGTCTCTGCCCTTATTCTATTCTTGCTGTGTCCCACATCATCACACTATCCGACTCGGACTGTATTCCTTGTGACATCTCCACGTCGACTGCGAACCCACTTTCCTTGACATCAAATACATAGAGACAATTAGGTCATTAACTACAAATTTACCGTATTCCACCAAAATCCGATGGCAGGGGTGTCAAAGAAATTAAACGGAGTTGGTTCTAGGTACTTCGAAGGTTCTATGGGCTATAGGCGGTAAAATTAAACTCTAGGGTCTATGGCCTTTTGTTGTCAGACAAAAAAGGAAAAAAAAAGAGGAAAAAGAACAATATTCAAATTACTTGGGCGACTGACTTGAGTCAGTAGCAAGTCCAAGCCTTTCTGCTGCCGGGCACCACTCTTATGGACCTATCGCCACCGGTAAGTCGTTGGCCGGCTGTAAGTGACGAGTCTTATAATGTCGATTTGGTGTTGGCCTACATGTGGCATCATCTGAACTATTAACAGATGTAGGCTGCGAAAGGTTACAATGATTAGTTTTTACGCTGCAATTGCTTGGTTATACTATTGTAAGGCGATTTTGATTGTTAAATTTAGCTAACTATGTAGGGGACGCGAGGTTAAAGTGGTGCTTCATATATTTGTCACAAATGATGAAGTTCAGGCGTCTTAGGTATAAATTAGCACTGGATGGTGAGTTTTGAGCTCAATGTATACTAATTGTCACTTGAGATATGATGGTCTAAGAGTAGAGGTTTTTGGTATTGCTTGAAGCAAACCGCCGGAGTTCCAACCATCATTTTTCCATTTCACTAGAACAAAAATAATCATATGGCTGGTCTTTGACCTGGTTTCTGCAAAAGGCCAGCTCTAATTTTATGAACTGTAATATGTGCCAAGTTGATGGGGGTAGACTAAGAATACCATGCGAGACATGATTTTTAGGAACTTATTATACAATATGTGCTTTAGGAAGCATCGACACTTCTTTTAAGTAGAGGTATGATGTCCTATACTTATCGACACCCCGACACATTCTGAACACTGCCAGACACGTGTTGAATACTTTTCGCTGGTGTTCGATTTTTTTTAAAAAGAATTTATTATACCGTGTTGGACACTGCATGGAGAAGTGCCGAACGTTATGGGGTCAATATGAGATTTTTTGAACTAATTTCGGAGGGTCACTTTGCAATAAATATAAATATGGGGCACTTTTAGAAATAAACAACTAAAACGCCCTAATCTGTTTGAACTTTGAAGCCCTTACCGTCTCTCTCTCCTCGCGGCTGCTGTCTGCCGAAGAGCTGCTGCTCTGTCGCCGGAGGTCTCGCCGCTATTGTTGGAAGATCTCGCTGCCGTCGCCGAAGGATCTCGCGGCTGCTGTCTCCGAAGAGAACCCTCTCTGACCAACCGGTGCCCTTCTTCTCTCTGCACCGTCGTCTCTTTCTTTTTTCTTTTACTGAAACCTTGTCTAGCTTGAAACTCTCTCATTTCATTCTTTTTTTGTTCCGTGGTGCATAATCTGTGGAACGGCCATGTTGATTGTTGACTTTCAGTCAAATAAATTTGTTGAATACTTGATATTTCAGTTAATTTTTTTGTCATGTACATGTATCACCAAGTAAATGTTGCTTGTTTGAATTGTACCTTGGCCAAGTATGAAGGGACTTTAACATGAAATACATGATTGTGGAATGTATTTGATATTTGGCCAAGTATGAAGGGACTTTAACATGAAATACATGATTGTGGAATGTATTTGATATTTGGCCAAGTATGACTTCATTGACTTTTATTTGAATTCCTTGTTTTGGTGGTTATACATTATTGTTTGCTAAGATTGCGGAATGTATTTGATATTTAATAGTTAGATAATAAAAGTATACTTAAAAAATCAGCGGTGTCCGTCCAAAATCTGATTTTTTGGAAATTGCAGTTTCCGGTGTCCCGGTTCGTGTCTGTGCTACCTACTGCTTAGCTAGCAGAGAATTGATGAAAAAGAGATTCATTTAGCTGACCTATTTTGTGAGACAGACTTTGATGATGACAACAACGAGAGTCCCAACTTCCAAGAATTCTGCCCTAATACCCGCCCCTTCACACCCCCTCAACCCCCCCCACCAAACAGACACACACACACACACACAAATCACGGAAAATTATATAGTCGCCTAACTGTGTTCATTCGCCCCTAGTTGGTGTCTGTGAAGTTGTTAAGAATTCGAAGTAGCGTAAAGGAAATCCGCAGGAAAATAGCATAAAGGGCTTCGGTTATTGTTAGGGGTGTTCATCAATAGGTTCACAGAACCAGTTGGCTGACCCAACAAGTTCTGTTATTAGTTGTCTGGAATCGACAGTTAAGTTTGTAGTGTTGAAAATGAATGAAACGGATATGATCAGTCTATTCAGCAGTTATTTTGCGAATAAGAGATACTTCACATCTTGTTTTATTCCAAGATTGCATTTGGTTCAAGCGACTAAACCTGCAAAAGCGCTCAGGGAGCATTACAAGAGGTTTTAAACTTCTAAGGTTGTGTAAGTAAGAAACTACCAGTATATAAAGATGAGCACGCAAGGTGCAAGAAAGAGCAAAATAACTGGTAGAAAAGTGTAAGAGAAAGTAGAATACATATTGGTTCTTGGCATTGACTCACCATTAGAGCTCAATGAAATGAAGGATCTCCATCCTACTCAAACTTGGAGAGAAGCCTTGAATTGCCTGAGAAGCTTGAACTCGGAACTATTGACGGGTTGTATGGCTACTTATTGGCATCACGGAATTCATGTCTTTATTAACCTTTAATAGGTATTCAGGCTTGATAAGAATGATCTTACTTTGCAGTTCCTGCTTTTAATTGGTATCACTGGTGTACTGGCCGCCTTTGGCAGGACCTTCTCACCGACTCGTGCAGAGCAGCATTTGGCTTAGTCCTTTTCCTTTTTTGTGCCTTTCCTGATTAAGAGTTTTGTAGAAAGGATCAGGTGTGCGCTGTGGAATCTTTCTGGCCTGTATTTGGCTACCAATGTGGGAGTGTATGCGTAGAGACCTGCACACCTTGATTTTCCTCAAAAGGAGACTGATCGTTACCAACCTCTCTATTATGTCTCTGTGCATCTTTGTTTACAAAAGGATTAGATATAACCTCTAATCCCTTGGCTGGTAACTTTGGTAATGAATGGGGCTGGAAATCAGAACCCAAACCCGGGCTGGCAATCATAACCCAAACCCATTAACCTGCCCAAATCCGCCAAATTAAAGGTGACCCAAACGCACCCATTAACTAATCGGGTCTTAATGGGTCGATATTTTTCATTACCCAATAAACCACAGGTGTAAATGGGTGCCCATTTAACCATGTCATTTAATTTGATCTACTAAATATTGAGTCAAATCTGCCAAATCCGTTACACCACCAATAACTCAACATTTCAGCCCAATCGGACCAGCCATCCCCTCCCTCCGTTGCCATCCACATCCCAACCTTCTGCCGTGGCATCGCCGTCCTCACCTGCTGCTGCAGTGCCGCTGTCTACCGTCGTCGTGCCAACTCCGTCACCGTGCCAACTCCGTCGCCACTCGCTGTCACCGTCTACATCCCCACCTTCTGCTGCGGCGCAGCCGTCCTCACCTGATGCTGCGGCTTTACCGTCTACCGTTGGCGTGCCAACTCCATCGCCATTTATTGTCACCGTCGGTAGTGGCGTCTTTCTATAGTTGTGGTATTAGATCTATGTTTGTGGTTGGTGTTTGTGGTTCTAGATCCTCAAATCTGGAGCGGATGTATGCTTGATGGTGGTGGCGTTGGTAGTTGTGGTATGAATTTGGATTCTATGATACAAAGGAATGAGTTCTTGCTTTAGTGGATGGATATTGAGAAGTTAAAAATAGTTGATAAAAAGGATGAAGAGGGCTTGTAGTGGAGGTGGTTGTTGGTTTGGTTGGGGTGTGGTGGTAATTATGGCGTGGTGGCGGCGGCGAAGGTGGGTATGGGCGGCGGTGGCTGCGGCGGCCGTAGAGGTGGATTTGGGGGTGTGGCGGCGGCGGCACCATGTGCATTCGGTGGTTTTAGTAATTGAAGAGGAGCTGAAAAGTTTGTAAAATGCTTCATTATTGGGTAAATGGGTGTAAATGGGTGAAACCAATCCATTTAAGAGATAACTCATTTGACCCATTACTAAACGGGTTAAAATGGGTTGATGATCCATTTATACCCAATCCAATTAATTGACACCCAAACCCAACCCACCCACCCATATTGCCACCCTTAGTAATAAAGTATGGAAGAGCACTAGTAAAAATCTTGGAACAAATAAACTGTCTTTATCAAATCAATCTTTAGCACAACTACTTGTGTTAAGCGGAAGAGTGAGTAGGTAGTAGTAATGTCTTGCTACTTGGCGAACTCAGGGTTACCTGGTTCGTGTTTTGCTTCGGTACTTGTTACGGGGACGGCTACTGTTATGTGGTTCACAGATTTGTGGTTGCATGCTACTTGGGAGGTTGGCTTAGTTGGTTCTCTACATGGGACGGTTTTTGGCTGAGGAACGGCTTTTTGGTTTCCTTTAGCAGGATATATATGTATCTGAACAAGTTTGTATATAGTATGTGTATATCTCACTTTGCTTGCCAAGAAAAGTGAGGGAAAGGAAAAAATTAACATCTATCAACTAATGGCCAACTGATACCTTCATAGTAAATCAAATAAAACACTAACATACATTTGGTACTCATGTTCGGGTTTCTAGATTTAGAGCATTAGTACTCCAGATTACCATGTTCCAGGTTGTGGGTACTAATACGCGGGACTCTGGGGATGGAGGGGAATTAGGTAACTCTGGGTGAACTAGGCTATCAATCTTTATCTATATGTAGCAGGGGTTATTATTGGTTTAATCTGATAGAGGGATAATATTGATAGGGTCTTAAAGGTCTTGTTTTATTATCTTCTTGATGACCTTCTTTTTCCATATTTACATTTCCACCTTAACAAAGTCATATTCTCTCAGGAGGAACCATAGCTGAGATCCAATGAGTGGTGTTTCCACCTCTAGTGGGGTACGGGCCGCTTTCTCCTACTGCGTACAACAAGTATGAAATTACGATTATCACCACTACCTTTGCCTTCTTGAACTTCCTACAAACATGAGGAGGGCTGGATTTGCTCTCCGTGCTTTCAATATTGAAACGGCGAGAGCAATGGATGTTGCTTCTGATCCGAAAATAGGCCTAATGCGACTACTTTGGTGGCAGGAAGCCATAGACAAGATTTTTGCAAACAAGTTAATCGAGCACCCAACAGCTCATGCCCTTGCATCTGTGATATCAGAGCATAAAATTAGCAAGAGTTGGCTGAAGCGGTCTGTTTAAGCTCGCATCAATGATGCCAATAGAGAGGTTGATGAAATCCCAGGAACAGTTGAAGGGTTGGAGCAATATGCTGAGAACACTGCATCGACTATGTTGTACTCAACACTTCAAGCAGGTGGTATTAGGTCCACCGCTGCAGATCATGCAGCATCGCATATTGGCAAGGCTAGTGGCCTTTTATTGCTGCTCAAGTCGATTCCATACCATGCTAGCCGCAACCATCGCTTCTCTTATATACCAGCTAAGGTGGCAGCCAAACATGGGTTATTGGTCAAGCAGGGAGGTCAGTCTCAGATCCGTATGGATTCTCGTGAGGGCCTATCCGATGCAGTTTTTGACATGGCTTCTGTAGCTAACACTCATCTGCAGAAGGCTCGTGAATTGGCTGGAACAGTGCCTGTGGAGGCTCGCCCAGTGCTTCTACCGGCTCTGCCTGCCCAGGTCCTTTTAGACTCCCTTAGTAGAGTGCAATTTGAGTGTTTGATCCAAGACTGATTCGAGGGATTTTGGGTGTTCCTCCTTTGTCGTTCCAGATGAAACTAAAGTGGTATTCATGGATGGGGAAATACTAAAAGTTTCTTTTGATCTTTATCCAGAAACTTCCAGACAACAAAGTTGACACAACAAGGGCTCTCATCCTCATAAACAGCAGTTACATTGTGTACGGTTGACCTCATGACCCTTCTTTTGCGAAATGCAGATGGTTTTTAAAATATTCTGCAGGGTCAGAAATTGGAGTGGAACTAATTTTGTATCGTGACGATTATGCTGTAGAGGCTTTCACAATACGTAGGAGTTTTTGTAATCTCTTCCTGCAACAAATTTTGTAACCCCAAGTTTAGACATCTGATCAGTACTTATCTACCGAGTGAATAAATTTAGGTTGATTTACCAGCTTTATCTGTTAATCGCTTTACGATCATTTCATTATACGTCACTTACTCATTCATCAATGCATAGTCGTGAAATAGAACGAGCGATCCTTAAAAACAGCAACTGTTGTTAATTAACATGATGAATCTTGGCCTCGATTTTACCAAGAAGGAAAGTTTTACATGTACTTTGATGCTTTAGTTCTAATTTTCTACGAGCCTTGAAGGTTTCATTCGGTATGGGAAAAGGGCGAAAATCATTGTGGATATCTAGAAAATTTTGAAAAGAAAATGAAGAGAACCGCTAGAAGAAGGGCGGCTTGAACCTTCGACCTTGTGGTTAACAGCCACACGCTCTAACCAACTGAACTACTCCAGCTTTGATGCTTAATAGAAATATATATTTCTCATGCCCTGCAGATGCCAAAGTATGATTGTTTTCTTACTTTTCTTGTGGGTCTGAAAGCTCTCCTCCAGTTGAAAGCCAAACGAAATGAAGAATCACAGGGGACAAAATGCCAATAACGTGAGCAGAGTCTTAAGGGGAGCGACAACTTGAAGCTAGCAGAGCCTAGTTAAAGCGGCTTAGTTGTTCATAAATTGGCAAAATTACAAATTACCCCCCAAGGTTTGTATCGTTTTCTAACTTAAACCTATTGATTTTAATTGTATCACAGAATATTCTCACGTTTTCAATTCGTTGTAATTGGACCCAAAGTCATCCCTCTGTTAAAAAAATTGTGGATGGCCATCCACATTGAGGGGCAAATCTATCAATCTCTTAAGTGACATATGTATGCCTCTCTCACTCTCCCGGCCCGCCTCTCTACATTTTCACCCTTCCCCTCCTTTCCCCACTACCGCCGCCGCTGCCTACACTGCTCCACCATTCTGACCGACACCACCACCATATCCATAACCATCTTTATAGCCGTGACCAACACCATCTTCAATCCCCACCACCACCATCACAGATCTAACCCCTCTATTAGAGATTTACTCCATCCGATAGGTCGGTGGATGTGCTGTGCTGGTGGCGACGACTGTGGGTTGATGAGGCTAGCTTTGGGTGTTGGACGAGGCAATCACAAACAGGGCTGGGTTGGTGGCAGGGCTAGGTTAGTGGAGGAGCAGATTGTGGTGGTGAAGGTATGGTGGGTTAGTGGTGGTTGGGATTGGAAAGAAGACTTGTGAGCATACGGATTTGCCCCTCCAAGAAATCACGTGAGGGGCACATGGGAACAACTGTCCACTTTTTTTTCTTTTTCTAATAGAAAAACAATTTTATGTCCAATTGTAACTGAATTAGAATGTTGGAGTGTTATGTGATACAGTTGAAACCTTTGCAATTCCCTTTTAAATTAGAATCAACATTGAATTGTTTCCTTCTGTCTAAAAGACATGTGTACTTTAGGCATACGAAATACATGTGCAATATTGCATAACTTGAAGAAACAAACACGTCGAGTTGTAAAAAACCTACTTGTACTCACGTATCATAAAAAAAAAACAGAAAATAAAGGATGGTGTTGCATGTAGACTCTGTCTCCTGCTTCCAAGTTCTGTAAGAAATTACCTTCTCGTCCATATCAACACTGGAATATGAAGTTTATCTTGGTAGTGAAATTGTAATATCCGTGTAGTTTCGGGCGCATAAAAAAAAAGAAGAGTTTCGGGGGTTCTTTTGTAAATATTTGAAGCTGGGGGCTAAGGGTATAATTTTATAAAGTATAAAATATTGTGAGGTTGACACCTCATTTTGGCTAGGTGACTAAGCCAAACATAATATATATTAAGTAGGAAGATAAGTTTCGGGTGAAAGAAAAAGCAAAAAGGAAAAGAAAAAAAGAGAAAACAAAGAAGAAACAAAGAAGAGAAGAGAAACAGAACAACAAGAACAGAAACAGAGAAAAAAAACAGAGCAAGGGAAGGAAGACAATAACAGAGAGGAAAAGGAAGAGTGCAGACAGCAAAATCCAAGAGGAAGAAGGAGACCTTGAAAATTCTCCAAGGGTAAGCACACAAATTCTTAGTGTGTCCTTATTGCAGGTTGCGCGCAGTATACGTGAAGTATGAGGATGGGTGTGTGCTGTGAGACCATGTGGGTTGATGTGTGTTTATGAAAATATGAGGTGAATTTGTGTCTTCAGTGGACTGCCTAAGAGTGTGTGAGAGAATTGTGTGTTAACAGGTTGGCCGTGTGAAGTAAATGGGTGTATGAGGTTCAGTGAATTATTGTGTGGGTGATTTGCTAATAATTGTGCGTAAGTGAATGAGTTTAAGTTAGTTAGTGAATTCCGAGGGATTTGGGTGTATTGGAAGTGAAGTAGCGTGCGTATGAGTGTGTTTCAGTGTGTGCCGTGAGTGTGTGTGTGTGTTACAGGTGTGAAAAAGTGTGTGTATATATGTTTGGTTTATGTGTATAAGTGTAATTCATGGGTTAAGATGTGTTAGGGAATTGTGGAAGTGATTCCATGCAATTGTATGTGTTTTCGAGTAAGTGTATGCGAATTGGCTATGGGTGAAATAGCTTCGACAGTGAGATGAAGAAGATGAAGCCTGTGTGTGAAAAAAATGTGTTTTAGTGTGTGATTTGATCCAAATAGTAACTGTAATTGTCACTAAAAGTTAAAAGTAATTAGACAGTTTTACCATGAATTTTTATAAATACCTAGGGTCACAATTAGGCAAAGTGAAAAACTGTAACCCTCATTGATTTTACGATACATACGCCCTGGATTTTTTCGGGAATTTTTGGGATCCGCGAAGGGCGCTAAATTAGGGTATCAGGTAACTAAAATTAATGAATTATTTGGCATAGTAAATTAAATTATTTTAATCTGAGACTTTTAGGAGAACCTTAATTTATTAATATGATGCAGTATCTAAAATTTTGTAGCATTCCAAAGCAGATAGGTATTTTTAGCCGAACCGGCTTTTAAGCGCTCGGTCCGGACACCGGTTCGGAATTTTCGGGCAAAATTTTTCTAAAGTACTTTTTAGGCTAGAAATGGCTCTAGGATGCTTAAAATAATATTTTAAGATATTTTTGGAAATTTTTAGATGCCGGAAACCCTCAGGGGTATTTTGGTAATTTACCACCCTGAAGGCGGTATTTTGGTAATTTTACCCACAAAAGGTGTTTTGAGTAAATTCACATATGTTAGGGTTATTTTAGCAAGTTTAATCAGGGAAACGCTATTTTGGTGATTAGGGATGCGAGGGGTATTTTGGTAATTTTTACCCTAGGGGCGTTTTGGTAATTTTACACATCCGGCGAGGGGGTCTTTCTCAGAATGTGCGTGAGTTAATACTGACTTATAATACAATGATGTAAGTTGTCTTCTAATCTTTGAACTGTTCTGTCTACGTTAACGCAAGGAGTATTTCGATTAGGTTATCGTAGCAGCGAACCAGGTAAGGGTTTCTATCCGAACCTTGAGCCATCAATTTGCTTTTGTAATTATTCTTTTGTCTGCTTGTGACCGTTGTTGAACTCTAAATGTATATAGATTCAATATATTCTTGCCAAGTAAGCCCTAGTATTGAGCCTGATTCGATTATTGAACTCCTATCGTTGTCCACTTTTTACTGCGTATTGAGCATTGATCTGTGCATTGATTCTGAGATAAATGTCTTCTTTGTACTAACATGGGAATCTGTTCTGTTCTGTTCTGAGGCGGGCGTTATAAGGCTGGTCTGAATCATTCGTGGAACGCAGGCTAGTACCTAAATGGACTCGTATTCTGGTACATCATGCATGTGTACATTTTCTGAGCCTTGCCTGTATGGCATTGCTAGTACCCATGATCAGTATCATCTGAATGTACGAGCATTGTATCTAAATTCGTTGTTTGAAAATGTCTGAGTACAATTGCTTGAGATGCCTGAACTATTCGTCTTGAATTGTTGTAACTCCCTCCGGGATTATTTTGAACGACCTTACTGAGCTCTCAACAGCTCACCCTTAGTTATTCTGTTCTGCAGGTAGTCTGTAGCGGTAGCTTGTGTGAGGGAGGTCAGTATCAGGTAAGGGCTTAAGGCATCTATTCTAGACAATGTACATAGGACCCCTGCGTGGGCCTGTATAGCTAGTGTACTGATTAAGAATTATGTATGATCTGTAATATCTTAAGTCAGGAAACTTTTATTGTGGAACTTTATGTGTTAGAAGAACTTAGCGTGACGTTGTTTAAGAAATCTGAAATTTATGACAGGTGCTCTGATCTGTGTGATATTATAAGTTAACGTCCCAGGGATTCGGAGCAAGGGAGTTCCGAATTTCCGGGGCGTTACAGAAATTGATGGCAGGACACGCTTTGTAAATTTGAGTAAGGTAGCCGATTATAATGATAACTCATGGTAACTATCGCTATTAAATGGAGAAATGAGGAGAAATAACTAACACTGGAAAAACCGTTATTACCATTTCATAAGCCTTTTTTTTAGAAGTTAATTCAAAAAAGACTTCAGCATAAAGATATACTCCTACTTATTATTAATAAATCACAAAATACAAAAACTTTTATCATATTGCAGACTTATTTGCCTACTGATGTAGTGATGTACAATTTCTTTTTTTCTACATCTAGCAGTATTTAATTCTTGTTGTAAAGTCCGGCCAAATCAAGACCTTCCCAACAACCCACTCCTCCACTCAGAAAAGTGAAAATGAAAAGTGAACCAACCAAACAAGTGAGCTTAAAGCAAGGGCGAAAGACACAACTGAGAGGTAAAGCAGAAGCGTAAATGCCTGCACAGTTTCACAAATTCACCAAGTCATAGAGCCCAAAGCAATCCATAGTTCATAACATGTGCTTTCTGAGGCTACTCTATCTTGCAGACATTATAACTTCAAACAAACTTAATGAACTCTTCTCTGCTCTACCCCACCTTTACCGTAAACAACTTTAACGATAAATAATTGCCACTAAAAATATATTTTATATTATTATGCTAAAAATATATTTATCGACGGACTGTACATAATCCCCGTCCCTGTTTGAAACGCCTCGAGAAGAAACCTCTCCAATCACCAGCATACAAAGAGCATCCACATGGTTAACTAATACGAGTCTTGGACCCACCCTTTTCCAGACATTTTCCGCAGGTGTCTGTCTCTCGCTTTGCATGGCAACTTTAGCCGCTTTATATGAACCGCACCACACGAGTTGCACAGCACAATATATAGCACCAAGTTTCTTTCAAGCAGCTGCTGGTTTTCCTTTCCTCGTGTTCACGTTGCCGGTTTCCGGTGGTCCGGTTGCCACGGTTCCTTATCTTCGATGGCGTTTCATCGTCCTGTTTTTCACCTTGCCTTGCTGTTGCTTGTGCTGGTCATGTTGCCTTCTGAAGCTGTAGCAGGCCGTGGGGCCGGTCTGCTGAACCGGTGGGAGCCGTTTATCCGGTCACCTGTGGTGACAGAGGCTGGTGAACAGAAAGGGAACGGCACGAGGTGGGCGGTTCTTGTGGCCGGTTCAAGTGGGTTCGGCAATTACCGGCATCAGGTTAGTTAAGAGCTCTGAGAAGTCAATAGTCAGCACCCTTGTGACTGGATACTGGATGGTAACCCGGTTAGGCTTTTTGTCGCTAAAAGTGCAATTAGTTTTTGGCCACAAATGAGGTGTGGTGCGTACAATTAACGAGGTCATGAAAACAGACATATTCCTTGACATGATTCTCACAAAGGAAATGCCATTTCCACTTCTTATATATTTTTCTACCCTTTTTTTAGCTAAAAACATACTCAGTAGTAGGAACTGATAGTTTTTTAGCGACATTCAAGAAGAGGATTAGCATATTAGGGGCTGAAATAGCCTCTCCGTTCTCTTAGACATGATTTGCAAGCATAGATGTTTTAATGAAGTTTATGTTAATATGCGTTTGCTAGAGATACATATGCGATGTGCTACTCAGCACGAATCCACGGGACAATCTCCTACCGGGTATACTGTTATTAATATGTTAAGGCACCGAGCTAGTTTTTCTGTGTCGTGATATCCTTTGTAGTAGATTTTAAAAAAAGGTTGATAGTGAAATGTTGACTTTTCCCCTTACATAGACTGATAATATAGGGTAATGCAGGCAGACATATGCCACGCGTTCCAAATATTGAAGAAAGGAGGATTAAAGGATGAGAATATAGTGGTGTTCATGTATGATGACATTGCGACGAACGATCTAAATCCAAGGCCCGGCGTAATAATCAACCATCCTAAAGGTGGCGACGTCTATGCTGGTGTGCCCAAGGTACATATTCCTCACGATAAATTAATCCAAAAAATAAAGGAAAAAAACAATAAAGATGTAAACAAATGGTTCGCTGCATCATCATATGTATATGTCAATATCAGTTAGTATTAATATATATTTGTTGTGGCATCACTTGAAAAATGGCTTTGGTGTTTGGTACTGAGGTTGTTGGTGAGTTCTATACTTTCGAGATAAGAAATTATGCTGATAAAGTAACCTTTTTTAATGTGCACTCCACCAATTGTGGCCATGGTGGCACTAAGCAGGAAACTTCCATTGTTGCGACAGCCATTAATTTGATTCAAGTCCGTCCACTTGGTATGCATCTTGGCGTATTGTTTTCTTTACTGAACCAAAATTGCTTCACTCGCAGCACGATCCGACTTCTGCTTACGCAACATTGTCCAAGGAAAACCCCGTTGCACTCTATTTCTGATGAAGTAGTAGTTTCAATAAATTTTATCTCCACATTCATAAGGAGTGTGTTTAATTGCTTTAACTTCTTGGGACACTGGTAGCCCATACGGTTTTGTATTCAGCTTAATGAATGTACTTCTTTTTTTCCGGTTCAAGACCAAGGGGCAGGGGCAGAGCCACCCCATGACCAAGGGGGGCCATGCCACCCCCCCAAATTGTGAAAAATTCCTTTTCAATTTTTAAATAATGGATAATCGTATTTAAAATATTTATGAAAAAATACTATTATTTTGTTAAATTACTGTATTAGTTTTTTTTTGTTGTGTTTTTGAGTTTTTGTGCCACCAACCACCATAATCTTTGCCTTTCTTGTTCCTTTACTCTATCTTCATTCTTCCAAATTCCAAATTCCATATCTTCATATTACAAAGAAACATAAAGTGTTCAGGTTAGTTCTTTTTCTTATTCTAAATTCTAATAGTATGTTAATTTATATTCAATATAATTAGTAATTATTGTTGACTAACCTTAACAGCTTAAATACATCAATATGAATAGTGAAATTATATGATTAGTAGTCAAATTGAGCAATTTATTTTGCACTTAACTAACGTATTCAATAGTGACGCGAATTCTTTTATGTTAGTTATTAATTTTTTGGGCTAATTACACCTATGTCCCTGAGGTTTGGGGGTAATTACACGAGAGGACACAAAGTTTCAAAATGTAACACTTATGTCCGTTGACAAACGGAACCCTAAAAATTCTAACAGTTTTAACAAAATGACTTTATTGCTCTTATGTTAGAAAGTTATTTTTTTAAATGCCATTGTCTCTTTGAAAAGAAAAACCCTAAATTTTTTTGTCTCTCTCTCTCTTCCCCCACCCTTTCCCCATCCACTTCGCCGCCACCCACACCCCTACCCTTCGCGGCCCCCCAAGCCCTCCCTCCCCCGGTCACCCCCCACCCACCCCGTCTGCCTCCGCCCTTCGCCGTCGCTACAATCACTGACCCCATCCCCATCACCGCAACACCCTCCCCCTTCCCCGGCCACCGCACCACCCTCCCCCTCCCCCGTCACCGCACAACTTTCTCTCCTCTCCTCGAGTCGGACGCCGATCATCGCTCAAAGACCCCGTCGCCCAAGAAATGACGACGACCACTCCGTTGAATTGAATTACTGAATTGAGTTGAAATGGGGTTTAGAGTGAGAAAGGGCTGTCGGCGGTGTCTAAATGGTGTGGGTTTGCCAAGGGGCTTGCCGGCGTGGTGGGGCGAGTCTGCCGGATGGTGGGCCAAGAGAGGCTGCCGGCGGCGTGGGGTGAAAGAGGAGGCTTGGGCTGCCGGCGGCGAGATTAGATCTGGAGATAGAAACGGCTTGGGCTACCGGCGGCGAGATCAGATCTGGAGGCTGCCGGCGGCGTGGGCTGCCAGCGGCGAGATCAGATCAGGAGATAGAAACCCTAATTTGAAAATTAGGGTTTCGAAACCCTAATTTGAAAATTAGGGTTTCGAAACCCTAATTTTCAAATTAGGTTCTTAATTTCAGGGTTTGATAAGCCTAATTTTCAAATTAGGTTTTAAAACCCTAATTTTAAAAAATTAGGGTTTGATATCCTAATTTAAAAATTATAAATTATAATTATTCACGATATACTGTACATGGGCAGTATTGCCATTTTCAAAATACGTAATGACAAAAATTACACTTTTTGGACGGAACCCTAACGGTTGGATAAATGTGTTACGTTTTAAACTTTTTTTGGTCACGTATGTTACATTTTGAAACTTTGTGTCCTTACGTGTAATTACCCACAAACCTCAGGGACATAGCTGTAATTAGTCCTAATTTTTTTATGACCTTTTTTGTCCTCCAATTGCACTTTTCTGGATCCGCCCTTGCCAAGGGAGATCTAAGGGTAACCTCTCTCTCCCCCAAAAACATTTACTAAAATCTCTCCTTTCATTAAAATGTCTGCTATGCGCTAGTAGCGAAATTTCATTACCATCAGTCGGGTTTCGCTGTACGCTGGGTCTCTTACCAATAATGAATAGGAAAGCTGCTTGGTGCTGTCAACTGTTTCAATGGATATGCCGGGAGCACCTTATCTAATTAACCTATAATGGCTGTCTTAGGACTATACCGGTGAGCACGTGACTGCATTCAATCTGTTTGCCGTGCTTCTCGGAGACAAAAATGCTGTTAAAGGTGGAAGTGGGAAGGTTGTGGACAGCAAACCCAACGACAGGATCTTCTTGTACTACTCCGATCATGGCGGTCCTGGTGTGCTTGGTGAGTTTGAAACATTGTCTGCCAAATTGATGATGTAGCTTTCTAATAATAATTCTACTTATCTAGTTTAGCTTAAGACTAGGCATGCTCACCAATTCTAACTTTGAATCCTCTATTTTCTATTTAGAGATCGACTTTCTTGGCAACATTATGCATGTCTAGAAAACAACAGCTACTCTGTGATCTTAGTTAAGGATTGCCGGCATTCCAATTGTGAATTTCGAGTTTAACTTGTTTAATTTTTCGACATGGACTGTTTTTGGTAGTGGAGCCTGTGGAGGATTGGTCGGCATGAAGCCTTTTCTTTTCTTTTTTTTTGAGAGAGGAGGGGGGAGGTTAAATATTCACTTGTAGCATACCATATCTCAATGGTTGCTTGGCGTTGTCCAAGTTCTAATTCAGCATTTTTTCTTTTAAATATATGCCATATTGGGGAGTGGAGATGATGAACACTGGGTATGACTCCTTACTGTATCCTTGTAATGAAATCCCAGGGATGCCGAACATGCCTTTTCTATATGGTGTTGATTTCATCGAGGTGTTGAAAAAGAAGCATGCATCTGGCACCTACAAGGAGATGGTAAAAGATTGTTCTTTTTGGTTTTTTAATCGCGTGCGCTCAACTATGTTTTATTTTTTGAGGTCTGCCAATTTTTGTAGGTGATATACGTTGAAGCATGTGAAAGTGGGAGTGTCTTTGAAGGTTTGATGCCTGAAGATCTAAATATTTACGTCACAACGGCGTCAAATGCTGAGGAAAGCAGCTGGGGAACGTACTGCCCTGGGATGAATCCTCCTCCTCCCCCAGAATACATAACTTGCTTAGGGGATCTCTATAGTGTTGCTTGGATGGAAGACAGGTATGTCTGTTGCTTTTTTTAAGGAAAAACCTCTTGTAAATTATGAAGCCTTCAATTAAACGGAAAGTTTTCAGGTGACGTCAAATATATTTTTCGTTGCAATAGTTGGATCTTGCCTAACTAGATCACTTGAATGATTCTTTAGTTTTAGGTGTTGCTAAGTTGGCAGAATGATGCTCACTAAATTCTTTCTGCGGTTTGTCCTCAGTGAGATGCACAATCTGAAGAGAGAAACCATAGAACAACAGTACAAGTCGGTGAGTTTCAAACTAGTAGATGAAATTTGAGACCGATGGAGCGATTCTCTCAGTTGTGTGCTATGCCTAACTTTCCTTAGGTGAAGGCAAGGACTTCCAATTACAACACATATAGCGCCGGATCTCATGTGATGGAGTATGGAAGTAAGAAGATGAAATCAGAAAGGCTGTATCTCTATCAAGGTTTTGACCCAGCCACCGAGAACTTCCCACCAAACAAATTTCACCTCAACACCCACATGGACGTGGTTAACCAAAGGGATGCAGATCTTCTTTTCCTTTGGCAAAGGGTGAGCTCCATTAGCTTTCCTTTCCTATTTTTCCTCGTGAAGCTCAAAGACTAATGCTAGAGGCATACCATAGTTGCTTGGATGTGCGATTGATGAGATACTAGATCCATTTCAATGAACTAATGCTAGAATTTCCACTTTGTCTACCAAAAGTAATTTGCAAAATGACGAGGATCACTGCTATCCAAGCATGAAAGAAAAGCTGGTCGTGTGGTTTTATTGATTCTCGGTTGGATCAGAGTGGTTTTTGCTTGCAGAATATGGAATTACAAGAACTCTCCTTATAATTATCGAAACATGTTCTATTGTCGCTACATCCCGTACATTGTTAAAGTTGGTATATATGTCATCCAGTACAAGACATCCAAGGAAAAAGCCGAAAAGAAGGCAAAAATTCTCGAGCAGATTACGGAGACGATGAAGCATAGAATCCATTTGGATGGTAGCGTGGACACGATCGGAGTGCTTCTATTTGGACCAGAAAAGGGGCCTTCCACACTTGGTTCCGTCCGAAACCGGGGTTTACCCCTTGTTGATGACTGGGGATGTCTTAAATCGACGGTATGCACACTAATTATCTTTTCGTTCTTTTGAACAGTTGCCAATTGTCACTGTCAGCAAAGCTTCAGTCTTACTGTACAGGTCCGGATTTTTGAGTCACATTGCGGGTCATTAACGCAATACGGAATGAAACACATGCGAGCATACGCCAACATTTGCAACAACGCGGTGTCCCAGGCTGCGGTGGAAGAGGCTTGTACGGCTGCATGTAGTGGGCATAACTTGGGCCTGCGGGGTGGTTCAGGTGGAGCTTACAGTGCTTGATTGCAGTAGGTGCAGAAAGTGACACTGATATCTCAGTGTCATGAAAAGGTTAGGGGTTTCGGTTGTCATCCTTTTTGGCACTTTCAGATAACCAAGATGACTTGTGAATACAACCCTATGTGTCCATATATATATATATATATATTTATATATTTGGAGAATTAAATGGTGAGATAGTGATTAGTTTCCCCAAAAATGTTGTAGACTCGAGCAGAGCTGGATATGTTTCTTCTTTGGCTCTTGTATATGTTTTTTCTACCCTTCGTGGTCCATTTGAGACCTCTTTAGCAGATTTTCAATGCAATTATTGAACCATGTCATTGTTACAGCCGAAACAGGAAATTTTCTTTTTAAGTGTCCCATCGATGATGCACGTGGAATTCTATCCTCAATTGTTTTGTCACATCGAGACTACATGACTCTGCAAGGCCACCTCTGCTCAGTGTCACCTTGGTTGCCATGAATCTCCGTGATGATTAAGTTTTATTATTCTCAATAACAGTTCCATTTTTTGTAATTAGTTCAACTGATATGTCTATCAGTTGAACAGATTTGGGAACAGTCCAACTGATTTCTAAGTTAGATTTTCCCTTTCAGGATCTCAGCAATCATTTGTTCTTGAACTATAAGAGTGACATTTATCTTCTGAGAGTTGTATAAAAACTCTCTTGAAAAACTTTGAAGCGTACTTCTCTCTCTCTCTCTCTCTCTCTCTCTCTCTCTCTCTCTCTCTCTCTCTCGCGCGCTTAAGTTCATCATATTCATTTGTTTGAGAAACATTTGAAAAGATTCATTTGAGGTATTTTCTTGACCAAGTTTATCTCTATTAAGATCTCTCCACTTAGAGAACCTAGCTCATCTTGTGTCCTCTTTGCATATCCTCAAGAAGTATAAGCCATTTCAGTGATTAAGTTATAATCTAATATTTTAACAGTAATTGTTTGTAAGCCTTGTAAAGGCTAACGTTGTACAGTTGTTTGAGTTAGTACTCAAAGCGAGCCTGAATTGTGAAAGGCTTAAATAAGTTTTCCTTGTGTGTATCTTCTCAATCTTGTTAATTACATTTTGCACAGTTCTATTTTTTTATAATGTTTCCAGCAAACACGTATTCACCCCTCCTCTCTAGCCTCTAGGTGTGGTTAGGTATGCACATAAACTAATACGGCGGCAATGTAGCGATAAGCGCAAACATTGGTTTTACTATAACTGCTAAAATTTTGGCTGTACGAGTGCGCTAAATGTTAATCTCAACCAGTTAATCTCAACCGCCCGTTAGACGGTTTGTGTACACAAACATTGGTTTTACTATAACTGCTAAAATTTTGGCTGTACGAGTGCGCTAAATGTTAATCTCAACCGCCCATTAGACGGTTTGTGTACACCACTTTTCTTAATACCGATTAAACTCCTATACATAAAAAGGGTATACTTGAAGAACTAACATTGATTTGTGCCTCACTTCTCGAGGAGGACAGTTATTTTGGGACTACCAATCTTACCGGACATACTTCCATTTTCGTATAAAGGAGGTTAAAGGAAAACCTTTTCGGTCGTGGGGCATGGCACGTTATGCTCCTCCCCCTTTCGGCTTGGTGTTATCTCTCTGCCGGCCTAAATGTTCGCCACTTCGCTGTGCTTAGTTTGGTTCAGGGTTCTTCGTGTCAAGCAATTACAGGGGTTTCGGCCCATTGGGGACCATCGGAAGTCGAGCTTTTGAGATGCCTTGTGAATCAAATAGGTGTAGTGTAATGGGGGTTTATGCTCCTTACTGCTTTGAGATTGTTTGATTCCAGGAATGTGCTTCTGTACCATCAAGAAGGAGTTTCGGTTGTGCGAGTCAAAAATCGGGGACCTGGTATTGTACTCTTTTCATGACGCTACCAAATCAGTATGTGTACCAAAGTTCTTGGTTCACTTCATCTGGTCTAACCAAGCATGTTTCGGAACGGGTGGTATATGAATCAATTTCGATCCTTCTTTATAAGCGAAGTGGACTTTAACATTGTCCTTAAAAGTAACGTAGAATGTGAGGTGATCCTACGCCTCATTCGGTCTAAAGCGGACTCTCGTGTACTGGTAGAATATGAGGTCACAAGGTGAAGACTATGGCACGTGAACGGTATCATATTAAAGTTGTGTCTAACCCATGCCGAAAAGGAAGAGAACATAATAAAATGTAAGAATCGATCTCAATTCTCTGTTTTAATGATTTCAAATGCTATGCAGTTTATACGATGAGTGATTTCATTTTCTCCGAAAAAGTCAACGTATTTAGCACATTTCATATCAACGACGATATCATCCAAGATTTTTAAGACTGCAAATTTATGTAGGCTTTACATAACTGTATCTCCGAATTGAAACCTGTTTGATAAGGCTAATGTATAATTAGCATCGTGACATTTGACAATTTCACGTGCCTCGGACGTGCATCTCAAATTCGAAGCGGGTAACTAAGGGCAAAATGTTGTTGCCCGTGCGTTGTTCAACACTTCATTGATCTCTTGTAGATGTTGGTGGTATTATAGCGAACCCACCGGTCGATATGGGGGTGAGTCTTAACTTCCAACCTTTAACCAAGATTAGAATTCTGTGTTTTAGGGTAACACCTTTTTCTGTTACAAAATATGTTGGTTTCTACTTTTAAATTCGTACGGTCAATCTTTTTTTTTCCTCACAATGTCACATTTACTTTAAAGTACACCAAAATTACACTTGTACGTCCCTCCCTAGGACCAGTGGCTTCTTACCTCCTTTGACTCGTGAAATAAACTATGACACCTTCCTTTATGTTTAAAAGAAAATGGTGATGCTCTGCGAGACATAATATATTCCAAAGAAATTATGCATGAAATAACCAAAAATACATTTCATTTTAAGTAGAAAAATATTATATTGTTCGAAACTAATGGTCCGCTGCATTGAACTATTGAATATATCCAAGGATAACTTTCCGTCTCTCTTATTACATCAATCTCCTCTAATCTAACAATTTAAATCTTAAATAATCGAGAACAATGATCGTTGACCAAGACATCAACCAAATCCGGGGAGGCTTCATGACGTGAAAGAGCATGTCTTGTTCCCATTCCCTTGAGAAATAGAATCTGTGATTTGCATTTGCTCAATTGGTGAAGATTAGATCGTGGGAGTTTAAATTCTGAAAAGTAAACTCCTATCAATTGCCATGGTAAGACAAGATTAGGAGTTTGGCATGTGAGGATTTTACAATATAAAGTCTATCTCTTCACTAAATAAACTATTCGTCGCTAAAAACTGACGAATTTGTCATGCGGTGACAAATCTGTACCGTTAGCAACATCTACGTCCATTTGATCTAACCATCACAGCCGCCGCCGGCTCCGCCGTGAATGGCAGCTGCCACCGCCAGTGGCGGCAATCTTCGTTTGCACGTTCTCGAATTCGGACATCCGACACGGTATCTGGATCCCACCCGGGTGATCAAACCCGTAAACTTTCTCAGCCTCCCTCAGTAACTCCTCAAAAAGCGGGTGCGCCAAATAAATCACAGGCACCAGTATCCTATGCGCATCATCCTCCTTCTCGCCCACATACACCGGCAAATGCCCTTTTGGTACGCTTAACGGCTGGGACCTCCCCGGGTCGTCACCGAGCCGAAGGTAACCCGAATTGGGTTTCAAGAAGCAGCGCTTCATAGAACGACCCCAGCTGCATATCTTCGCCACGGCCTTGTCCGTACAGCTCGGTGAGTTCAGGAATTGGCGAGTCCGGGCCTTCTTACTCCTGTGAACGACCCATTTGAAGACCTTCACGAACTTGCGTCCTATCCTGAATCCTCTGATTTTTCTCATGGTTCCTGCTGTTGAAAATCTATGAGATGAAGAGGTTTGATGAGAATAAGGGACTCTGAATCCGGTTCTGTTTGGAAGGAAGTTTAAGGGTCTGCGATTGACGTGGTTAGGTAGAGATGGTGTATGTATTTGTACATGTAACATATGCTCTGTCGGTATGGGTGTCTATTGGGAAGCGTCCTTTGGTTTCTTGTGATGGCTTTGGTCTTTATAGAGGGTGGGGTGGGGTGGGGTGGGGTGGTGTGGAGGTAGTAGCGGAGTGAGAGACTCCTTAGATTCTTCTCATTGAATACAACTACATGTAAGAAGAATATATATACAGAGACTGTGTGTGAGAGAAAGGGAGAGAAGAGGGAACCCTGGGAAATGGTCGGCACACGGTTGCAGGGGGTCATAAAGTCAGCTAAATGGGAGGTCCGATGATAACAGCAAGTCCATTTGAATTTGTACTTAGTCAAGTACTCCGTATGACACTGTGCCTTTTAAAATAGAAAATATTACTGTAATCAACATCTTTAATTGCACGAACCAGAATTTGTTACCTTAAAAATTCGGAGTGATAATCTTCAAAAAGATGCGCTATATCCACGGTACAAAGTTAGAGATGCGCCCTATCTGTTGTTCGTAAATAATATACTTTGTGTATATTGCAGAAAATAATTTCAAAAATATACTAACATGCATACGTTAAGGTTCGAAAAACAGCAGTAACGTAAAGAAGGAAATAAAAGTATACGTAACAACTCACAACAACATTGCAGAACAACAAAGGAAAAAGTCGAGGCGTGAATTTGATTTATTATCCTTAAGACTTATTCGTCTCGCAATGGTGCTGACGGTTCTTGACGACAATCTCCCAGGATACAACAGCAATACGTGTGAAATAGGAGCACTCCAAATTACAGACCGGCAAACAAAAAAATGGCACAGAACTCTTTCGGATACAGAAAATTCGGAGACAGAATATTACATAAAAATAATTTCGAGATTCAGTTATCTTTTTTTTTTTAACTTCTGTAACTGACTCGTTTTTATACACAGAGTATTCACTGGGGGGTGTAACTCTTCACAGAAAAAACTGCTAGCTGGAAAGGTGACAACTTTCGAAAAAGAAAATAAATAAATAATAAATAAAATTTATTTATTTAAAATATTTTTGTCCCAAAAAGAATAAAGTCTGATGGCCCAAGCCCAAGCCACGGACCGGGACCGGGACGGAGCGGGTGGCGCGCTTGTGTGGTGGACCTTGGGTCAACCTAGGTCCTTTCTCCTTACAAAACATGAATACCTCCAAGGGGCCCAACCCTTAGCTCAAGGCTAAGCCTTATAAGGAGATAACTTGGCTTATCTCTTTAACGTGGGATACTCTTTTCCCTTCAAGGTGAATCACCAATCTTAACTTCAATTTTTTCATTCACCTCTCATTCGTTTTAAACATGTAAATATACCACGATCATCTATTCCAATAGATGAACATGAATCAATTTGTTCCTAACCAAAATATGGTTTGGAACCAATTTGAAAATTGAGTCAAAGTTGTTTCTCCACAATAGGTTTAAAACCCTTTAAACCCAATTCCAACACTATCCACGATACAATGTTTATTAAACTGGATTTGACTTTTATGCTGCAGCGTTCTCATTAGTTGACCAAATTATTTTGTTTCCTACTAAACTCTTTAACATTAAATCCATATTAAATAAAAGAATTGATTCTGAAACAGTTTTTTTTTGGTGCCTATCTCATTTCAAAAGTCAAATTTTGTGGTAAACATATGATTATTTTTTCCTTTTATCTATACGAGTTTTTTTGAATACTATGCTTTTAAAATTTTGACTCCTTAATGATATTCCTTAACGATATGTCAAATTATCGGTCAAGTATTTGAATACAAACGAATTCGGCACTTAACTCTAACATGAATGTGCCATGTTTAAGAGTCAAATTTTAGATGAAAATTCAGAAAAAAGTAGCACCGCAATGAAAATCAACCAAAACTAACCAATCTAAGCTTTATTTTCTATCAATTGAAGAAGGGGAAAAAAAAATCTAAGGTTTTTGGCTAGGATCATGTGGAGTGCTGGACCACAAAAGATTGGAATCTCCTAAAGATGATAAACCCTTCACAACCACACACGTGGTACGCAGTATAATGAAACACTTATAACGTTTTGGCCTCTGCTTGGCTTCTACCGTTTGTTTTGGCTTTTCAGGATTTCCGTTTTAAGTTGTTTGGGAAATATGTTCAGTCTTCTCATAAAGGGTAGGCGAAAGCATAACAGAAAAGAAGAAAGATGAAGAGCAAAGCAGCATGTAAAGGCAAGAAGTTTGTTTCCTTCGACTAACTAGTGTGATCGACTTTGTTAACGACTATACGGATGATATAAACTGCTATTGATGAAATGGAAGACTCTCATCTTATGTAACCACTTTTGTGTCAATTTTCGTCGTCCTATCGGTAACGCAGCCAAAACTTCTTTTTCGATCAGTTATAACTGTCTACAGTGACTCACGGTCCGAGTAGTTAATCTAGGCAAAGATAGATAGACTTGTGATCTCGTTTTTCAGTTGGCATCAAGCTATCGTTATAATTGTTTTTGACTGAAATTTTTCTGATGCCAAGAGTTGGAACTGGTCCAAGCCATCGTCATCCAAAAAAATTGGAGAACTATCTCCGGTGAAACTAGTAATAGTACTGAGGCCCTTTTCACCTAAAAAAAAGAAAGAAAAAAGATAGGGTCTTTGGTTCCGCCTAAGCAATTACTTACCTTTACGAGGCAAATGGTGGTGTTTATCGAATGAGATAATAACAAATACACTCTGAAAACAACCATATTATTTCAAAGATACAGTATTCGTGCGGGAAAGGATGAAATGAATTGTTAGTTTGTGGGTGAAAAGTAAGGAATTTTCTTAAATGGCTTGACCTAATTAAGCAAGTATCCTACCATCACTAAGGCATATGATATTTGTCAACCACAAATGTAGAACACAAAAACGTGCATTGATAAAGCTTCTATAAATTTCACACGTTGGCAAATGATGTCGTGAACCACCCAAACCTAATTTATAAGCATATGAAGTTAGTGCAATCCAACTCGATCTCCTTGTACACTTGACAGAGGTTCTGTTCTTGTCTGCTTAATAACAAAGTGGAAGGTAAACCATAAGATAGTCCAGCTTGATTTTTACAAAGTAACTTAAGCAACATCAACCAAGTGCCAGAACAAAAGAGTCTCTGCTGCTGATTTATTTATTTATATATTATTATTACAAGAGAAGTATATCAGGAGTTGAGGACGACAAGCAGACAACTGGGTTTCTCTATTCCTGCCGGTTTGCGTCCCTTCCATCACGCTTGGACCTTAACTTCAGTGCCGGGTTTTTATTTATTTATTTCTTATCCACATATGGCTGGGTTAAGTATTGGAAAAATGAGCTTGTCCGTTAGGTTAGAGTTTTTCGCTTTACCTGGTAAGAGACTTCAATGTAACGGTAATATTATCTTCCAACTTATGATTTTAATTATGCTCTCGGTTACCGACTAATTTTAATGTATAAAAGGGGTCAAAAAAACTCAACAACATTATCTTAAACGACCTGGTGCTGGAGCTGGGCCTAGCCGGTTCTTTTGACATATTCTCGTCATTGCTGATGAAGGGATAAATGTGATTTCTTCTAATGATGTTGCGTTTCCAACCGTTATATCTATTATCATTTTACTAAATATTTTCTCCTCCCGATCACGAAGTCCGAAAGTTTCTTGACCAAGGATGACTTCTTTTCTAAATGACCAGGAGATTAAGGATAATGGGGCAAGGCGAACTCAGATGTCTGCCTGCCCATTTGTACATGGGCAGAACAACACTGACTTAACCAGTGACAGAAACCTGGAGGAAAAAAAATCTAACAGTGCTCCCCATTTTTGTTTTCAGGCAAGCAATTAACTGACACAAAAAGGTACTTGCCGCTTCAAACCTGCAGGAGTCCATTTTTTTTTGAGCATTTTCATTCCCGACAATCTCACTGCAAGAACCAACTTTATACTAATTTGATTTGATAACCCTCTGTACATGTGTCCTCCATTTTCTATTTTCAGGTTCCAGCACCACAGACTTTGTCATTAATCTCGTTACTGTTGATTTCTACCCACTAATTTTGGCATTAATCTTAAATTTGCCATGCACAGTTGCCACCCATTTGTCACGAGATCAGACAAACAAAGAACGCCAAAGACTTGGTGTCCTTTTACTTTGTTGTTTTGCTACAATGTGTCTGGCCAAGGCTGTGTCATTCGCAATCTTCAATTCAGGCATAGTTGCAAAGTCCCTTTCAGTAGTGAGTAGTCGTGTACTTCCACTTTGTTTACGACCAATTCTAAAAAATTGAATTTGTTGTACATAGTAGCATCAGGCTATTATTATAACTTAGAAGAGCTTCTTAGAAATCAAATAAAAGGATATTATCATACACCAAAAGTTTTTGATTTTAGGATTAAATTGGGTCAAACACATTTTGAAGAAGTGAACACCCGTATTCAAAATATGAAAAATTATATAAAATATTCCCAATGTTAGGATTTTGTGACCCTAACTAATTACGATTGGCTGACGCGATAATTTCGTATCTTCAAATATCATTTCAAGTTTCTTAGTGAAATCATTGAACTTGGTTTCAGCTACGTCTCTCTCCTTCACAGGCCGTTTATAGCCTAGCTTCTCTTTTAGGACCCTTATTTTAACTTTTCTTTTTTTTTGTAGGGGAGGTCGGTAACCTGCACTATCACTGATGATTTCACCGTAGTCCTACCATCTTTCTCAAATTCAACCCGAGTGACTCGCTTGCCGACGGCTCTTGCTTCCTCTCTTTCCCTCTGTTAGAACCTCCGTAGTCTGCTCTTTTGGGATCTCGAAAGGATTGAGGCTTGGTAAGATCGCCTTGCCCTCTGCCATTTGTCAGTTTTGGCCTAACTACGTTATATTGTTCCAGATAGTTTCTCTTCGAATACAATGAGCCTAATAATAGATCCTAATTCTCTTAACTCAGGGTGGCCCTTATTGTCTTTGGCCACCACCTAGGTTATCTCAGCATCTAGAGAATCTTGCTCCCCTTTAAAGTTACTTCTTAGGCATCGTTCACCCCAATTGTTCCTAGACTGGTCGTGCTAGAAACCCGACTCTATCCCGAATTTTCTGGTAGTTTCGGTGCCATTTATCTTTCTTTCTCCTTTAGAAGTCTCTGTCACAGTAAGGGTCTTCTAGAACTACCTTCCGGGCCGAGGTGGATATCGGCCTACCATAGTAGCTGGATGACTACGTCCTCGAGAAACTATCTTTCTTTGTCCTGTTGGTTTCCCCGATGTTGATTTTCTTTCTTGGGGTAATACAACCAGTGGTGTTGATAGAGAGATGTAGGTCATTCAATAAGGCTTGAAATGAGTCAGAATAGATCATAAAAGTTTTTTAAGTTTAGGACTAAATCAGGGTCAAATATACAATATTTACAAAATGAACACCCCGTATTTTTGGTGAAATCATTGAACTTGGTTTTGGCCACGTCTCTGTCCTTCCCAGGCTGTTTATAGCCTGCTTATCTTTTAGGACCTTAACCTTTTACTTCCTTTTTTTTTTGTAGAGGAGGTTGATAGCATGCATTATTATGCCCGATTTCACCGAAGTCCTTCCATCTTTTTCAAACTCAACCCGAGTGACTCGCTGGCTGGTGGCTCTTGCTTCCTCTCTTTCCTTCTGCTGGAACTTTTACAGTCTGCTCTTTTGGGATCTTGAAAGGATTGAGGCTTGGTAAGATCGCCTCTTCTCTGCCATTTGTCAGTTTTTGGCCTGACCAGGTTAGATCATTCTCGATAGTTTCTCTTTGAATAGAATAAGCTTAACAATAGATCCTAATTTTCTTAATTAACTAAAGGTAGCCCTTATCGTCTTTGGCCACCATCTCGGTTATCTCAGCATCTAGAGAATCTTGCTTCCTTTTAAAGTTACTTTCTTAGGCGTCATTCCCCCCAATCGTTCCTAGACTGGTCGTGCTAGAAACTTGATTCTGTCCCAGATTTTCTTACTCTTCTTATACTCGTCCCACATTTCTTTAGACTCATATCTTTCACTGTTCCTGTGCCAAAGAAGATTTGGCCTTACTTCTTCCTTCGATGGTTTGGCTAGGGATTGTCGGTAGACTGAGCACATAGTCTCCTGATCGAGCAGAACCTATTCGTTTATCAGGGAGGCATCCAATCACTCCATTCAATTAACTATTTATGTCATTTCATTTGCTTGATACTTAGGATCCTTGGCTATGATCCTTAGCAGTATTCTCCACTCTTGTCACCCAGTCTTTTTATCGATGGTTTTCTTTTGGAGATTTTGTTATCTCTTGTAGTTTCTGTGCCATTTCAGCATCGAAGTATCTTCTCCTTGGGAAGTCTCTGTCCCAAGAAGGGTCTACTAAAACTACTTTCCGGGCCGAGGTGCATATCGGCCTACCGTAGAAGCTGGATGACTCTGTCCTTGAGAAACTATCTTCCTTTGTCTAGTTGGTTTCCCCCACATTGATTTTCTTTCTTGGGATAATACAACAACTGTAGTTGATAGAGAGATGTAGATCATTCACAGAGGCTTGAAATAAGTCAGAATTGATATTGTGCTCCTCTGGCTTTTTTGCAAACTTGATTAGATAGGTCTCAATCTTCTCCTTTATTGATCACAAAATATGATAAAATTTTTAGTTGAAACTAAGACCGTATACGAACCGAGTTCGAGCCGAACATGGGTGTGTTCGAACTCGGTTCGTTTATTTTTGGGGATATTTGAGCTTGGTTCGTGTTCGTTTAGGAGCCATGCATGGGTGTTTGAACTCGACTCGAGTTCATTAACGCACAACTCAGGCTCGACTCGGCTCGTTTGTCTAAAGAAACAAACTGAATCAACAATAAAAAAAATGGCCGGAGAAATGACCAGAGAAGAAGATGAATATCAGATCAGATCGGGGTGATGCCAAATCTGATCCGGGGTGATGGGCGTACGTGCGTGAGAGTGAGAAATAGACGGTATGTGCGTATGTATGTGGATGAGTCACGCACGCACACTTGTGTAATATCACTGATCTTTCATTCACCGCTGATAAGATAGCGATTAGAAAGGCATCTGTGATAGAGATGAGTTGGCTTGTGTGGAGGAGCAGATGCCGTCAGTGGGCCAGTTGCTTGACTTGGCGGTGGCCTTGCCAATGATGTGGGCAATGGTTTGGCCTGCGGTGTGCTTGTGTGACGAAAGAGAGAGTAGAAGGTGTTTGATTGTTCAAGTGTCTGAGACAAGGCCGCGGTGTGGGCGGCGGTGGTCTGGCTAGCGGTGTGGGCGGCGGTGGTCTGGCTGGCGGTGTGGGCGGCAGTGGTCAAGCCGGCGGTGTGCCTGCAAGTGATGAGAGAGGGGGCACAGATGTGAAGGTTGAGTCTTGAGTTGAATGTCTCTGAACTCTGAGGAGAAGGGAAATGAGTTTGGTGAGGATACATGATCCACAAGCTTCCACGTCCTAATACACAGATATTTTGTGTAGGTCTAATATCCTGTATTTTTTAATGAGTATAAGCGAACCAATGTTTGTTTATAAGACTCGGCTCGCTTTCGGTTCGTTAAATAAGCGAGTTCTTGTTCACGAACATTAATAAACAAACAACATTATGTTCAAACTTGGCTCGTTTATTAAACGAGCTCTAAAATTGTGTTCGTGTTCGGTTCACTTATTACATGAACGAGTTTTAGAAAGAACGAACATCGAGCTATTCGTGAACGCTCGGTTCATTTACAGCTCTAACTGAAACAGTCCATTCATCATGGCAATTGTAGTAAGTTATTCTTTAACTCTTCTAGTTTAGGAATTTTCTGACCAAGGGATAGCCTTAGGACATCATCACCGACATATGATTAAAAATACAAACTTTGTTTCAATCTTTTGCATCAGACGAATAAAGATTGGGGCCTTTCTCAGGTTGAACTACGGCCTTGCAACTAAATGGTTTCTTTTCAAAAAAAAAAAATTGTCAATTCAATCTCAGGCCGTTCTTCTATAGCATAACTTCCCTTGTTGGGTTCCTTGTAGTAGGTCCCTAAAAAGAGTTCATCATATCTATATGTTACTCTAGAGTAGTTCCACGTATTTGAGGCTTTGTCACTTAGCTCAAACAGATCATGAAATTTTATACATTCAAATTTTGATCATCTGATGAAAATGAAGACCATCCAAAGCTGCATGACTTTTATCAAAACAATACATAAATGTACTCCTTGTTTCATAATTACACATTATTTTGACAAAGTCATTTATGCTTTGGCATTCGAGCTTGCTTTTTTCTTTCGTTATTATGTTACAATTATATGCCCTTTATGCTTCGTCTTAAGCCTTTTTTTTTTTTAACTTTCATCCTTCATCATAAACATTGTTATTGACCTACGCCCATATGTTAGTATCGACCATTAGCTTGTCAAGTTAAGAGGCAATAATGGTTGAAATGAAAGATTTTTGATAAACAAGCGAATTTACTTCCATAATAGTGATTCTGCTTGTTGACAACAACATGTAAGCAAAATAATATCTTGGATGGCAATTTGGGGCCTAATTGAAGCCCCGTCCTGTCCTGGCCGACATCCTATTTATTTGAAAAAATTCCTAAAAATATTTTGAGCAAATGAGGAGCTAAATCAACTGTGGCTATATGAGTTTTCCCATCCTCAACATACCCTAAATAGATTTTTGAAAACTTAGCCTACATCTCTCTCTCTCTCTCTCTCTCCCCCCACATATCATATTTCAGATTTTCTTGGTCTGCAACACACACATGCACCCCTCTGCCAGCCATTTGAGCTGCCGCCGTCGCCCATCGACCATTTTCGATTATCGCCGTCAGTCACCACTGCAAACTCCGATAGCCGTGCCCCGCTGACCATCACCGTCGTCCAACTCGAGCAGCCACCTTTGTCCGCTGCCTCTGCAAACTAGAATAATGAAAAATAATCTCTTCCAAAAATATGACTGGTTTAAAACAAAATAAATTAGAGGCTAAACAAGTTGACTCGTATTTGATCGGGTTAAATGGCGTTAGATCTAGATGGGATGGGACGGAGCTGGGCAGGGGACATTAAAATAAAGATGGCGCAATATGGGGAGGAGGGTGGTGTTTCGGCGCCCCATATTGTCTTCCTGATAAATAATCTTGCGACGCAGAAAGTAATTGAGATTACTAAGTATATAAGTATTATTTGACAAGGCAACTATTTGACAAGTCAACTGAATGACATTATAAAGTTTAATTCCCATTTTGAAATTTATGTGGAATTTCGTAAAACTTAAAAAAATGTTAGTTGCCATGCCACTTGCGCTCACATTATTACGGTTATCTTTTTCGGCCCATGTACTTCAAGGCCCTTTAATAGGCCCAGCACATCCGAAATGGACATATGGGGCTGATCAACTTCCTCCGGCCCATCTTGCGTTGCATCCAAGAACCCAAAGTAGAGTAGTACGGCCTCGGCCTAGTTTTGTGACAAATTCCAGCCCATCACCTAGTACATTTCTTGTATTCTCAGTAATTTGAATTGAATTTGCTACAGTTTTAGCAATTTTACAAAATTAAACAATCTTGCTTGACCTACTAATGTAGCTAGTCATTCGTGGTAGAGCTTGATCATTCAATAGTCAATCTGGATAAAAAAACAAATGTAAAACAAAGATGTATGTATGAGTGTATGACCCATTTCAAACTATATTTAAATTGCACCATAACTTTTTGGGCTAATTACACCTATGTCCCTGAGGTTTGGGGGTAATTATACTCGAGGACACAAAGTTTCAAAATGTAACACTTATGTCCGTTGACAAACGGAACCCTAAAAATTCTAACGGTTTTAACAAAATGACTTTATTACCCCTGACTTTAAAATAAATTACCCACTTAATTTACTGATTATTCTTCCTCTCTCCACACCCAGCACCCACACCCCCCCCGCGCCCCCACCCCTCGCCCCCTGCCCCCAACCCCATTTCTATCACTTCTTCATGAACGAAACGGGGTCAAGGACAGCCCCCAATCGCCACACCCCTGCTGCGGGGGAGAAGAGAAGAGATGGAGGGGAAGAGCGATGGCGACGTCGCCGGTGGTGGATCTGCTTTGTTCGGCGAATAACAGAAGGGACTGCCGGAGGAGAAGGGGGCTGCCAGGGTGAGGGAAGGGGCTGTCGGCGAGGAAGGGGACTGCCGGTGGGGAGGGAAGAGGTTGCCGGGGTGAGGGAAGGGGCTGTCGGCGGGGAATGGGACTGCCGACAGGGAGTGAAGAGGTTGCCGGGGTGAGGGAAGGGGCTGTCGGCGGGGAAGGGGACTGCCGGCGAGGAGTGAAGAGGTTGTCGGGGTGAGGGGTTGTCGGGGTGAGGGAAGGGGCTGTCGGCGGGGAAGGGGACTGCCGGCGGGGAGTGAAGAGGTTGCCGGGGTGAGGGAAGGGGCTGTCGGCGGGGAAGGGGACTGACGACGGGGAGGGAAGAGGCTGCCGGGGTGAGGGAAGGGGCTGTCGGCAGGGAAGGGAGAGGCTGTCGGGGTGAGGGAAGGGGACTGCCAGCGGGGAGGGAAGGGGCTGCCGACAGGGAGGGAAGGGGCTGCCGGGGTGAGGGAAGGGGCTACCGGCGGGGAAGGGGACTGCCGGCGGGGAGGGAAGGGGCTGCCGGGGGTGAGGGATTGGACCTAATTTGGAAATTAGGGTTTCGGGAAAACCCTAATTTGCAAATTAGGGTTTCAACAAAACCCTAATTTTGGGTTTTAAAATCCTAATCTTTAATTAAGGCTTGAATTCTTAATTTAAAAAGGGGTAGTATCGTCATTTTAAAAATATGTATTGATGACATCAGCAAAAAAATACACTTTTTGAACGGAACCCTAACGGATGGACACGGCTGATACATTTGAAACATGTTTGGTCACGGAATGTTACATTTTGAAATTTTGTGTCCTTGAGTGTAATTACCCCCAAACCTCAGGGACATAGGTGTAATTAACCCTAACTTTTTTTTCTTCTAGAGAGTGAGTTAGGATGTACCACAGGGCACTAGCCTAACTAAAGGGGTTTTAGGTATGGCGAGCTGGCTATAAATGAACTTTGCATGCTTTGGAGTTTCAAAATTGGACCACACTTGCGGTCCTTTTTCTCTCTCGTCGAAAGAAGCTCCCAGTTATGATCTCATTCACGGAACCAAACTACAGGGAGAGGTCAACGTACGAGCACCCACTTCTTTTACACGGGGAAAGGTGTTAAATTTTAAAAGAAGTTCTCTTTTGCAAATTGCATACACTTTTTGGTTATTGGTTCAATGAGCAGTAGATCAGCAGTAGATCGGTAGATGATCCCAAACAAGCAATGATGTGGTGAATTCCGACGCTAGAAACGTGGGCTAATCATGGGCGTTTTTGCACCACCACCCTACCGAATGCCACCCCACCAGCCCACGGCTGAATAGGAGCCCTAGGCCATGGTGCCATGGGGCTATATGTGAATTTCCATTAGGGAAGTGGAAGTGTGCAATCAAATGGTTGGCTCCAACATGACCTTAAAGAAAGCAATTAAAGATAGATGTTACTAAAATTACTCAGGGTTGCCAAAGAAAGATGCTGTGCGTGTATCTCAGCAGATTATACTACTGCTGCGGCTGACATTAGAGGCAACAAGGGCAGTAGACGACCTCCCTCGGTTTACCAAAAAAAAATGAAAGATAATCATAAAGAACTGTGGTACAAATTTTCGTCCCCTTGTTCTTAAATTTCTTGCAACTTAATGCTTTTGAAAAGTGATTTTTGGATGGGAATGCTTATATGTGACCGATATTGGTTTCAAACAATTCTCTTGAACAAGCATGTGGCAATATCTCTCACTCTATATATATCACAATATTTCTTTTCAAAGATCCATTTTTCTCAACTTTTGTAATATGTGCAGTTGTTGTCACCTAAACGTATTATATATGGCTTGGAAATTACGCATTAAAAAATCAGTCATTTTTTGGAGTATTTGAGAACAATTCTGGTTCTTGATTGAGATTGTACTAGATATATATACTAAATGCCGCATATCTACACTAAAAATTTCTAAGAAAACTGAACCGTGATGTAAAAGAAGAAGTACTGAAATTCTACTGGCTTTAGGGGGAAACAAAGCTGCAAATTCAAATGTACTAAGTTAACTAGGGAGGCTGGTTTTAAGGAATGACAATTGAAATATTAACTTGGCAAAATGACATATACCTTAGTTGCACAAAGCGGGGGCGGGAGCGGGAGCGGGAACGGGGGAGCGTAAGCACCAAAAAGAATTTGAGGTTGGGAGCGGCTTGAATAAATAAATGCGTAAAGAGTATTATCATTTGTTTAATATAGTTTACATAGCCAACAACAACAGACAATGAAACTTTAAGGACTTGAAGGAAGAGAGAAACATGGAATTGAGTTGAAAATGACTTGATTTTCAAGTACTCTCTCACTTGTTCCATGCATCTCTATCCAGCTAACGGGATCGAGTTCCCATATTAGCTTGGGACGAGATCCCATGAAGTTCCTAACTTGGGATCGCAAAAGCAAGTTTCCGAGAAATAAATGTGACCACATTAGGAGTTTCCTACAACTAAGGCATATACTCATCATCTAAGCTTCCCTATACGCATAACTGTTTAGACTTCCTTTAACCAACACTGCTAGGTGTTGGAGTATTTAAAATTATTTTGAAAAATATTAGAACTTCGTGAAAATATGTCATATGCTTAAGTCGAACATTGAAATGATTTTATTTTTTGCATACTTATACTTTTTGAAAACACCCATCCCATGCCATTGTGATTTTTTTAAAAAAATCTTAGGAACATATAGTTGAGAACTTAATGGCATCTTGTTATTCGTGTTCGAGTGTCTTACTCGCACAGCCAAGGGTACAAATAAGTGCAGGAGATACAACTTATTCGTCTCCAAACTTGATATGGGATTATAGCACCATTTTTATACTACCAAAAATATTTCCGTTGGGCTATCCATTTTTATGGTGAGTTTCATGATTTAATTACCATTATTCTCCAGTATTTTCCTCACTTATTTCCGATAGTCATATCTTTTATTACCGAATTTATTCATCACAAATACGTTTATCAATGAACATTTTGTAGCCTATTTCTAACGGCTATTTTTGCATATAACTTCGCCTCTACATCACCTATAAAAAGAAGCTTTTCTCACCTGCACTTTATTGTTGAAATTCATTTTGTACCCTTGCAAAAGACGATGGTTTTGAAACAACATAAATGATATGAAACTCATATCATTTACAAAAGAAGATGGTTTTGAAACAACATAAATGATATGAAACACCATCTTCCTTTATTGTTGAAATACATTTACAAAAGATATAACTTTGCCTCTACATCACCTATATCTTACACTTTTTCATATCATGAAAAAGTGTAAGATATAAAGCTTTACTTATTGTTGAAAATGGATAGCCCAGAGGAAATATTTTTGGTGAGATATGAAACTTTATTGTTGAAAATCACCTCATTCATTTTGATATATATACAGGCAGAAGATGGTTTTGAAACAACATAAATGAGCTTTTGTAATTTTGCATAAGGTATATAATTAAAGTTTATGAGTTTTAGTAATCATAAAACTTGCATCAGAACAATTTTATACCTAGTTTTTAGTTTTTTTGAAAATGTATTTTTTTCATATTTAAACATATATGAAAATAAGAACAAAAGCAATATAGTAACCAAATAAAGCCTCAAGATATATTTCATGAATGTAAATCTACGTTTGAGTGATGGGATGGCCCCATCGCATTGCCCAATCTGGCTAGTTGACCGAGCTTACGTTGATTATAGGGCGTAACCGAATCTTTGTTGTTCCATCATCGGTTATAAAGCTAAGCTAAAACAACAGTTTGGCAAAAAAATACTAACCCCAGGTGACACCTTATATGGAGAGAAACAATATAAAAGATTGGAAAACAAGTAAACATATTTGATGGAAATAAACCACCGACTGCCATCACCCGATTATTAATGAAACTGCAACCCCCTCCCCATTTTTCACCAATTACAAGGCATATATATGATTTTTTTTTCTTTGAGGATCTTTTTTTAGCAGGAGCAAATATTTTGCATGTCCTCGGACCATTGACCGCTATCATTTAGAATCATTGGGTCAGGGAAGGTTGGCGTTACAAAAGTAGGGATAAAGAGGGACGAAAGAATATTGGGGGAAGAAGATTGTTGACAGTATAAAACCGTTCACGATGATCGGAACTAATGATCCGATGCCATATAATATTCTCTCTCTTCGCGGATAATTTTAAAGCTTATACTATCTTTTGATAAAAGACCTTCGCATAAACCATTTTATGTCAATTTTTTGGCGGTATAAGGTTGAAGTGTGTTGAACACACATCATGTGTAGGATGGCTTGCAGCAGATATGCCAACCAACCTCATTTTAGACCCGCTGAATGATATGAACACTATCCTCGCTCTCTACATACAAACAATTCAAAGCCAAAAGTATATCAGCTTATTTGACTTAGTGACTATGAGAACGTTGATGCTAGGTTACGATCTGTTCTAAAATTTTAATTTGGTAGAAAACGTTCCACAGTTATGTCATGCTTTAGCACTTCTCTACATGCGTAAGTCATCGATTGCATGTAGAGAGACAAATCAAGTTGCACCACAAAGTACACGAGCATAATTCAGGAGGGGGGTGGGGGGGTGGGGAAGGGAATATGCAAGCAAGAGAGTTGAACCCAAGATCTTACTTAGCAAGAGGTTTAATACCATTAAGTTACTATTTACTTTAAAAGCTTTTAGAGTAAAATGAATGGTCACTTGACATGATCCAAACTAGTCAATCTACGCCCAATAGACAATTCAAAATTAAATTCAATGCTATCCATTTTAATTCATCGACGTACTAATCCCACTCAAACAGAAGTCTAGTCACACGTGGGGAGGGCGCCCTTGAGATACAATCACACCTCGGGAAAAATACAATTAACAATATAACTTATGAGAGTTGTGGCCGCTCCAACCATTTTCAATTAGTTTTGAATTAAATATTTTGACACACTTAGCAAGATTTTGTGCTTAGTATATATGTGAGCACTCCCTTGTTTGTACAGCTTGCCAAATGGACAGGATTCACGTCTTATTACCAAACCGGCATTCCTTCTAAAAGATATCATCAAGTTCTGCATAGAGGTACATATTGAGTATATAGATTTCTTGCCCCCTAGAAAGCATCTTATGCAAGGGTATGTGCCATAAGTTTTACGAGAAAAGCTAACTTGTGATGACTTATTGTGTTTTGTTCCCCTTAAAAAAAAGTTTGCCACCCACACAGATGTTTCAATATGCTTTGATTTAATTCCAGAACAGAAGAACTTGGAAATTGGACGGAGGGTCGTAAAGAAGTCATGTACAAGATATTTCTTTCTTTGGCAAGGATAGACGAATTTTACAGTACGTCACAAAAGTTAAAAATGAGAAGAGCGACCACAAGTTCTTTAAATTAAAATTTTGAACTTGAAATGATGGCAATTAATTTTTTATATTTCTAGTTCCCATTTTTGCTTGTTTCTTGAGTTACAAGTACGAGAGAGAATGTGCAGCTATGACAAGGCACATACGAAACTGGTAAACAGTCAACTTTCTTGATTTACACTATTGATTTCCCAAAAACAGAAAGATGACTTTTTGGTATTGAAACGTATGCCCTACTTGTATTGAACTTTGCCCAAGCTTTACTCAATACCTTTTGTAGGTGACCACAAACATAGACTTGGGGTCGTAAATGGAACTTTAGATCCAACCATCATGTATGTTGGAAACATAAGAAAGCTAGAAAAATAATGTGACCAAATCATAAATGATTTTCACTTACTTGAATGTATTACGGGTTTGATGTTGCAGTCACTGAATATATATTAAGCTAGAGAACTTGCATGCATCGGTGATGTAAGAATTATCCATTTCGTGGAAATAATATGGATGTACTGAAGAAATCTCTACACAACCTGAAAAGCAAAAAACGTGTGAGCGCCGAAGGAAGATCAACTAAAACACTCAGTTGCTTGAATAAAAGTGAAATGAGAGAGCTATAAAAAAGTAAGAGTGTATGTCAGAGCATGAGTCGAGCATGGTGTCCCCCGATACATATGGAACCGGTGCAACGAAGACTGTGGGTTAGATTAGGACCGACCCCTACTATGTTTTGGAGACCAGTCATCCGCCCACAAGAAAGATCGAATTCAGGAAGTGGACTAGCACAAGTCTAGAGGGTTTCGTACCAACCTGTTAACTGTTGACTTCGTTTTACCATTGTTGAGATTTTTGGTGACACTTGTCACGCTTTCGGTTGTGGCTAATTTTTACCCTCACAACCCTTTTTAATGACAAAATTCTCTCATCAATTGATCAATTTTTTTTTCTTCATACAATTGCTTAAAGTATCTTGGGATAATATCATATGTATCTTTGACTTTAGAGAGTTATCTCATTTATTGACACACATTTAGCATTCTCTCGAGGAAAGAAAAAAAAAGGTGGCTATACCATTAATTTTTTCTATTGATCCAAATTCTTTACAAGATTGTTGTTGCAACGTCTGTATATTATGCTAGACAAATTCCATGGTGATGTATACAATTAGCGACTGTTGTAGAAGCAATATGGATGGACCGAATAAATTCATACGAAACTCAAAAAGTAGCAAATGAGTGGATGTCGAATGAAGACCAGTGAAAAGACCTTGTTGCTTGAGTTAGCACGGATACGAAAGAGCTATAAACAAGTAAGATCGACTGTAGATGAGATCGTGAGTTGTATATATATGGAGAGATCTAGACTAGATAGGTTAAAATACCCGAGTCCTTCTCATTGTACGATGAAGAATGTGTGTTGGATTGGGACCGACCCCTTGTATGTTTTGGGAGACCAATCATCTTTCGAGAAGAGAGATCGAAATAAGGAAGAGGTCTACCACGAGTCTAGATACGTTTTGTATCCCGAGAATTTGTCTGCTGACCTTATTTTACCCTTGTCGACATCAAGTTTTGGTGGCACTTGTCATGCTTTTAATTAGTTTAGTTAATTTTCACCGTAACAACCAATTAATCACCAACTTCTCTACTGTAAACCATCCATCCACCACCACCATTACTTCCATCTCCGATGAAACACAACGAGAGAATACACATCGAATCCATATTTATCAACGCCGGCAAGAACAGGAAGAACAATGGGAGGTTCCAACCAAATACACTGCCTTTATTTTTTTTCAGATGGTGAGTAAATATTTTGAGATTTTCACATATGCATGTAGATATTGGTATCTAATCTGTTTGCGATTCGGTCAAATGTAAAGGACTAGTACTATTGCCGAAGCAAGCATCGTTCCTTATGAACTAGTGGATCAAGTAAAATATTATCGGTAAAAAGACTAGTACAATTGCCGAAGCAAACACGGTTCCTTTTAAAGTAATACTTGCTTGGAGGTTGTTGTATAACCTGAAACCGCTACTCTACTTTATTTAAAGTATGATTATATCTCGAAAAAATAGAAGAAACTATCTATATTATCAGAGCAAGCACGACTTTTTATTGACGTAATATCCGTGTCGAGGCGGTTGTTTTACTTGATACCGCAATTCTACTTTATTTTGGCTATGTGTAATTTAGCATCAAGATTGGCCAAACAAAAGTGGTGGTGGGAGAGGAATGTGAAGATCAAACCATAGAGGGTTCGACAGGGTTCAAAGAAAAAGTGCGAGCAAACAAATTGCAACAGGGTTTGGAAGAGTTGCCCATCCTTCCTATCCATCCTAGTAAGGATGTGGGGAACCAAAACTATGATTACTTAGCTTCAGCAATGATTAAGGTCGGCTCCACCATTCGTTGAAGCTCAGCCTAATTTTCAGCTTTCCCTAAAAAAAACTTCACGTTCATTCATGAGCGTGACAACAAGGGACAACACCAGTGTTTATTTTGGCTACTATTTTGACTTAATGATGTTACTTTTCTGAGTCCTGCTTTTGGTTTAATTGTCTTCCGACCCTTTTTCCTTCATAATATTGCCTTACTTTCTCTGTACTTCTATTATTTTAGTTTTCTGGCTGAACTTTCTCCACAAAGAGAGATTACAACCTCGAACCTCGATCTATACCATGCCCAACATTCATCCCAGTGCAATTAGGCTAGACAATCTCCTGTCACAAGTATATGCATGAGTTCTTAAGGCCTTGAGTGCGCTTCCATTTGCTTGAGACACAAAAAAAGAGTTTAATGAAGCGACTGATTTACTTTCTTCAACATCAAAATCTCATTGCCATGTCGATAAATGCACAAGTTGAAGTACACAATTGTTAATATTGTAATCTAAGCTGCGTATATAGATTTTTCTTAACTTAATACCATGTTAAAGTATCTGCCGGATAACTAATTAAATGCGGCAAAGAACGATGAGTGCTTTTCTCCAACTAGAGGCTGTTGATACAAACGAAGAAGATATGAAAAGCTGCATGGCATCATTTTTCCAATCTTGTTAGCACCACTCAGAGTAAATGGGGGGACATTGTGCATGACCTTTCATGGCGCTTAGAAGGCTTGGAGAATGAGTATTTCACGACAGAGGATAATGATAAAAGGTTTCTCCGACTAATAATGAAAGTGTAAATATACCTTCTTGCATTGATCTAATTATATCCCCTTAACCTTTCAACTTGAAGAGTATTGTCGAATCCACGTGTATACAGATAGACGGAGCCACGCTATAGTGTTATGAAAAAAAGAAAAAAAAAAACACCACAGGAATGAGCAATTGAATAAAGAAAAATAAAATCAAGAGAGCAAGCACACGAGACCGTGACTAGACGAGGCTTGTCATTGTGGCCACATTCACGGCGAACTCTTCATTTGTCATTTCACTTTTCATCGCGAGATTACAAATGCAAAACCCTGACTCCGTCTCCCTCAAGTCGTTGCTGTCAGCTGTCCCGGTTGTCTTTCACGTATCTCCCTAACCTTGAGATATAAACATAAATGAGATCCCTAGAGCGAGGTACACATTTCTGTAACATATAAAATTTTGCATTAAGATTTACAGTACTTTGTTGGGCTTACAACAGGGAGCATGGAGGGTGGCCCATGAACCAAGATGACACTTTTATCATCACGTGTGAGACTTTTGCTTCACTTCTCTAACTGTTTATTTATGACAAAAGTTTGATCAACATTAACCAAAAGGTGGCAAAAACAAGCCCCTGAACAGAGGAAAAGTGATGGCTTGGAGAACCTCGATTAACTTATCGGCACGCACAAGCACACTCCCCAATGTATGTACAAAAATTTTGGCCACGTGTCGGTCTAGGAGGGAGTGGGACCCGTTCGTAAAACGGGATAACCGCGTGGGTCCCGCCCTCCACAACCGGCCTGCACCCAGGAATTGTGAGCTTAATGATCAGAGGGTAGCCCACGCCGGACCGTCCGCCGCCACGTACCGGAGTATCATTCCGCCTAGTGGGGTCCGCATTCCACCACCCCCTGTTAGCCAGTCGGACTCGCACTCGGCTTGGCTCTTCCCTTGTCATAGGCCTTTTTTTTTTTTCTTTAATGAAGGCAATTTGCGTGCATTTGGATTTTACTCTTTACACCATTTTTTTAAGGAAGAGAAAAAAAAAATATGGAAAGAATGGTCTCCTGTTTTTCTTTTTCATAGTTTGTGATATTCCAAATGTTTCACTAATTTTATCGTGATTTCATAGTTATTATAATAGACCTGATCGGTCACACAATTAATGCTCCGAACAAACAACATGTATGTATTTTTACGTGTATCATATCGAACATATCGTTTTCTGAGAAATTTATTCATTTTAAATTATTCGTGTAGCCGGCTGAATCAACATTTCAACTTGTGAATCATAAATAGATTCCTTTTTTAATTTACTAATCGGTTTAATTATGACAATTTTGTATAATCCTTACTAATAATACGAAATTATTATTATTATTTTCTCATTCATATTCTCGCTCTCTTGCTGTCACTCGACGAACGGAGACAGTTGCTAAACATACGCATTTGGAGAGCAGGAGAGGTGTCCCTGTCATAGTCAATTGGGTCGGTCCGTGGGTCCACTTCTCGGAAAGTAATAAGAATTTTGCGGATCGACCAACCAGAGGCCGCGTGAGGTTGCTGGTGAGGGCTTCAACTCATTGTTAATCACCTTGCTTACCTCAAATTTTTAATAGGCTTTTTCTTTCAAAGACAGGTGGTCACTTCTGACTCGGTGTTCTTAAGACTTGAACAAGTTCATGGCTGATCTATCTTTCCCAAGTGAGCAGGTTGGGCCATTGACATTTCAAGCATCGTACTGGAACCAGTTATCCGTGCACAGTTAGTTTTCAACAGTACAAGGAAGTTTCTGCGAATCCATGTGAAGACCTAAAAAAAGTCACCAAAAATCAGAGATTGATTAGGACTTCATTACAATAAGATTACTTGGTAATAGTTTGGTCGCACACAATGGCTGATTCTAAGAGATAACTACAAACTCCTCCATGTAATTTGAAGTCCAAAATGTGACATATTGACCAAACCTTTGAAGGGCAAAGTTTTTTTTTATTAATTTCTTTCAAAACACTAGATATAGTGCATCGAGGAGAATTCATTTTATTTATTCCAAAAGCCTTTTTTAGAATGAAATGAAATGACTCGTATTGATTCGAATTCTTGGTTCAAATTTGCCAACTCGTGAAAACAAATTTCCGAAACACTTGAGTATAAGATGGTTACTCTTTGTATCACTTTAAGCCACGCGCACTAGTATTCAATGGTCAAGATCATGTTAACGAGCACGCAATGCTATTTATCGCTTCAAGTTATTAAGTTATAGGGACAAGGATCCATAAGTTGTTAGATCGCTGACTATTTTCTCCCATCATAAGTTGAATTTACTAGAACCTAGTCAAGAAACTTCATCTATCGTTGAAATAACAATCATAGCACGAAGATGAATATCAACATGATCTCGAACCATGTGTTCACTATTGAACCAAACCGCGGAAATAAAGGCCTTAGGATCACATATATAGGACTATGTCACCTACTAAATGTCATCAATTTGACAAAGTATCAAGCATATCAAGTAAACAAATCAGTCTTTTTGGTCCGGTGTGGGGACTTCTAAGAAGGCCAAGAGTTCCATGCCGTCAGATTCTTGACCTTCACTTCCCCCCCCCCCCCCCCCCCTCTCTCTCTCTCTGGGGAAAATCTGAGGTATACAGCAGAGAGCCATTAAAATCTCATTCTGGTCTCCATCAGTTGCTGGTAGAGTTCTAGTAGTTCGCCACCACCATTTTTCCGCCTCCCTTTCCTCGCCCCCAAGCTTTGCCAACAATCAAGCTCCATAAGAAAGCTATCTGATATATTAAAAGAGAGGATTAGGGAGTAAGATGGTGATTAAGATCATGCGCTTGTAAATGGTGATTCACTAACCCTTGTATCCCTTCCCCTATATATCTTCCCAAGCCCCAAACCCTTTCCTTTTCGTTCCCTCTTACTTTCTATCTGAACTCTTTCCTCGGGATCTGATATCTTTCCTTCGACAACAAGAAGACAAAGGCTATCAGGTACAGTTTTTGTTGGCTTCAGTCCAATTCCCGAGGGAAACAACCAAAAAGCCTTCTTTCTTTTTTTGTCTCCTTCTTCAATGGGCTTCAAAAGTTGTTACATAGATTGACAGCCATAGTGAGACTCCAAAAAGTTTGTTTCCATCCCTTCTCTGACTGGTGGACACAACAGATCTGGGGAAGAAGGTTCTTGTTGGATAGGGTTTTCAGAACTATCGAAGGTTTTATTCCTCTTGTTATTTAGCTTTTCTCTTCTTCCTCTCCTCCTCCCTTTCATGATTTTTCCATTTGTCTTCGCATTTGTTGTGTTAAGTTCCTGTTGATCACCTTTCGGTTTTAAGTAGTTGATTAAGTATGTTATTTGGTAATAACTTCTTTAACACACGGCGATCGTGCTTTGTTTCCATGTCTGCAATGATCACAGCTTGATCTGATTAATGGCTTAAGTTCATTATACTTTCTTCGGTGTGGTTCATAGGTTAGGTTATCAATTCGTGTCTTGTATTAAGTTCGAGAACTTGTATGCTCTCTGGGCCTGATAATCTTTCTTTGAAGTCATTTGTCTTCTTTTTCTTTTTCTGTGTGGTTAACTTTCAGCAGTTCTTTCATGGTAGTACCACGCAAGAAGCGCTTTCAAGTTTCATCTTCTAATATATTTTCTCTTTGATCTTCTTCCCTTCTTCTTCTTCTTCTTCTAATTTCAACTTACTCTAATTCATGTTACATGATCTTATGCGTTGTGCTGTAAATTTTGCTTATTGTAGTGTATCCGAGCCCTCTTTGTATGCCAGAAAACCAAAGTTGATGAAATTTGATTATGCATGATATTCTTACATAGCATTCACTTTATGAGTGGAGAAACACCTTTTTATTTAGTACTTTTCGTTCATGTTTTATGCCTCAAGCTTAAGTATATATGAGTAGCTTAATCTTCATCATCAAGTTATTAGAGGCTGTTTCCAGGTGGGTTTGCCAAAATTAATGTAAACAACATGTATTTTGCTTCTATGTTGTCTCAGTAGTGTCGATTCTCTCTTGGTTTGAAACTCGATGGGCTTCATGGCATATACTGCCTTACACCATAAAATTTTGTAGAACCAACGAGTATAATATTCGTTGTGCATTGTAGTCGTAGCCAAGTCACAAAGCTTCTGCTTTCGTAATTCTATAATGCGTGCTTAACTTTTTGCTAGATAGATACAAGCCTATCTCTTCATAAACTTAAGGTAGGTCATCCTAAGATTTTGTAAAAGAAGGAATCGAGAAAACAAATACACGAATTAATGCCTATTCTTCTATTTCGTTTAGCGGATGAAAAGTGTTTGCTAGGTCTACTCAAGAAGGTGTTTGACTGCTTAGTGACTGATCAGCATGTTATCTTCTCGGTTGCCTTCCAATGAAAGTTATGGCATATACATAGTTCTGCACATGGTCATTGTCCTTCGAGACCATAAAGATGGCATCTAAGTTGACATTAGAAGAATGTACGTGCATGTTTATGCTGGATGGTCATAATTAACTTAATCTTAACAATGCCACGTACCAGAAAGCAAGATGTTCTCTAGGTTGGATTGGCTGGTAAACATGTTAGAAGCAGATGAGGAGTTCTATAGGCGTTGAAATGAAAAAAATTATATATACAATTCAATCGATGTTATCTCATGTACCCTCTGAAAGGAAAATCATGTTTTTGATTTGTATCTGATTCTCATGATTAGGGTTAGGGTTAAGTAACTTGTGCGTTAAAGCAGTTACATTCATGTTACCGTGCTACTAGATGATTATTCATGAAACTACTTCTGGAAAGAATTTGACTTTACTTCATTTTGTTATATTGTTCTTGATGTATTTAAGATGAACACAGCACCAGCTCACACAATCAGTGGCGTGCCATCTTCTTCAAGCATTTTCTTATCTAACTCATTCAAAATGACATATACAACTTAATCTCAATTCAACATAATGGAAACATGTAATCTTTTGTAGAAGCTATTACACTGTAGTTTCAACTACCTAATATGCTGTGCATTATTTACAAATTTTCAAATGTAGAAGCTATTACACTGTAGTTTCAACTACCTAATATGCTGTGCATTTCAAATGTAGGTATTTGAGTATACGCTGGAGGATATGAATACTTTTTCACATGTTCCTCCAGGTTTTAGATTCCACCCCACAGATGAAGAACTTGTCGACTACTACCTTAGGAAAAAAGTTGCTTCAAAAAGAATTGATTTAGATGTCATTAAAGATGTCGATCTCTACAAAATTGAGCCGTGGGATCTCCAAGGTAGCATTTTCTCTTCGCATCCTCCTCCAGACACCAATAAAACCTTTCTCATTCGGAAATTTATATATCACATTGCTGCTAATTTTGAACAGAACTTTGCAAGATAGGAACTGATGAGCAGAGCGATTGGTACTTCTTTAGCCATAAAGACAAGAAGTATCCAACTGGAACGCGGACTAATAGGGCTACAAAAGCAGGATTTTGGAAAGCTACCGGAAGAGACAAGGCTATTTACCGTAAGCATAGTTTGGTTGGCATGAGAAAGACCTTAGTGTTTTATAAAGGTCGTGCCCCTAACGGACAAAAGTCAGACTGGATTATGCACGAGTACAGACTAGAAACAAATGAAAATGGAGCTCCTCAGGCAAGTAACCAATACGTAACTTGTTTTACTCTTTGCTTGGCTTTTTGGAATCCAATGAATCAATTAATGTTTCAACAGCATACAGTTTTCCTCTACTTTGTTCCATTGCTGGAAGCATCAATATCATCTCTTTTTGGACTGTATTTGCATGCATGTTTTGCTACAAGTTCATTTTGCCTGCGAGGCTATGCTAATAAGCTAGGACTTGTAGAAGTTAATCGGGTAAATAAAAGGTGGTAAGCAAAGTTGCATAATTATTCAATTTTTTTTACGCTCAGATACTTTCTGGGATATCAACTTCGTGCAAAATGGTGTCTTACAACTTTGCAAAGCATGCTCTAACTTATAGCAGCATACCCATTCGAAGACTTAACATTAATAAACGTACAGTAATATTATACTTTTATTCGATTTCATCTTTTATACAGAACGTTTTTCAAAACTCCCTCTTCATGAGAGTGATTGTAAACATTCATATATGTGAGGATGCTAATTAAGTCTTAAGATATCTAAAAGTAACATATGTATCGTGGACATGAATCAAAGTAACTGAGGAAGGCCAGTTATACGATACTTAATTCGCACTACCATGCCAACTATATACGTAAAGTTGTTGTGAAGACTATAATACAGGATCAGTTTCCAGTTCTTCCTAAATTAGCATGAAGTACAATCACATATTAGGTATTTGATTTCTGCAGCTTTAAAACCACAAACAATCACTGCGTTTTGCTATGTGCTTTTTTTATTCTTTTATTCTCCTGCATAAGTAAATGTTTGACATGATAGAATTTTCATATTTACCAGGAAGAAGGATGGGTGGTGTGTAGGGTGTTCAAGAAACGAATGACAACAGTAAGAAAAATGGATGAGCACGATTCACTATGTTGGTACGATGATCAAGTGTCTTTCATGCCAGATTTTGATTCCCCAAGAAGGGCATCCAATCCTTATACTTCATACCACAATCACTACTCCTGCAAACAAGAGCTTGATCAGCTGCAGTATAATATCCCTCATGACCAATTCCTCCAGCTTCCTCACTTGGAAAGCCCAAAAGTTCCACATTCTGCTGCCAGCGCAAGCTGTAGTTCATTGGCTACATATGACTTCGAAAGGAACAACGCCTACTGTAACAACATTGAGCAAGGAGTGGATCAAGTGACTGATTGGCGGGTGCTTGATAAATTTGTTGCATCTCAACTCAGCCAAGAAGATGCTACTACCAAGGAGATCACATACAATAATGCTCCAATGCCAGCTGAACACATAAACATGCTAATGAATGATTCTAAGAGGCAAGAAATGGCTTCAGAGTGCACATCTATATCTACCTCTAGCTGCCAAATTGATCTTTGGAAGTAAGAAGCACACTTACTATAGTAACTAGACAATCTTTGCTAATTGTTGTAACTACAATTTCGACTGGAAGAAGTCTTGATCTAGTTTCTGTACATAATAAAACTAATATGGTAATGGCTTTAGCGCACTGTTGGGTATCTGTCTCAGCTTACCAAAGAACAGCAGGAAACTAGTTAAAAACCAAATGTGATGTTATAAATACATGTAAGGTGGATTGTATGGACGAGTGCTAGCTGTTGTGAATGACTTGGGATTGGGAAGTGTTCAAATATATATTGAACCCACTATTGCAGCTTATAAATGCTTTTCATTGGTTTTGTTATATTCATTGTGCTATATTGTTTGTCTTCTTCCAACTCTCAAAGCAATAGCAAGCTTATAGCTCTGCTATATTGCCAAATATGATGTCAAACTTTTGAAAACTCCATAAAGATTTACCTTGCCCAGGTCATGGCGTTAAATAAGCGTGTGTTGCATGATGAGACAGTTCATGAGATGATTCTTAGCAGGCCAGATTTGATACTAGTGATATTCATTGTTAGGTTTTAATCGTTTTTCTTTCTTTTAACATAACGTATTACCAGAGAACTGGTTTTCTAAGTTCTTGGGTTCCCCATGATTGTGGTGCAACTAGGAATGCAGCTTGGTATAAGCATGCCCCGCCCTGGTGTATGTCTCCACAGCTAGTGGAGGGCGTAAGCAAGGGGAGTGGTAAATACCTCAATTTTCTTCTATTTCAACACTACAAGCAACAAGAAGCTTAAGAAGGATTCGATCAAATTTAACCTCGAAACAAAAGAGGATCAGGGATTGCACTGACAAGCAGATTAATGATCAAAGCGAAAACAGCGAGGACAATGTGAGATGTGGCCAACCTGTAACTTTTTTCCAACTGATGAAGCAACACAGGATTTCAAAGCTGACAGCAAAACTCAAATATAGCACCCTAGCTAGTTGAAATGTACCATTTATTGCCAATTAAATGCATCACGAATTTAAGTGTTCATGCTGGAATCTAGCTAGGTAAATGGTCCTTTTGCTATATCTCTCGTTAATTGATTACTTCATTAATTATGTATTTCATGATTATTTCGTTAATCCAAAGTATCATCCTCAATAGACCTTATGCTATGTTCGACAATCTTTAAACAGATTTGTGATCCAACACATACGTTGATACAAGCCTTTGAACAAGTGGCGAGAAAACATTGAATACTGTGGGATGCATGTAGACCTGACAAACGGGTAAACCCGCCGGGTACGGGTAAAACGGGTCCGGGTAAATTTTACCCGGTTTTTCTCCGGTAGAGTTTTTTGGTGCCCGTACCCTACCAGGGCGGGCCGGGTAATTACCCGGGGGTAAATTATTAATTTTTTAATTTTTTACTATCAGATGTTTTCTGAGCTATTATTTACAGAGTATTTTTTTTCCTTCTTTCTTTATTACTGCTACAGAACATCTCAATCCAAACACAATGTTCTCAGTCCGAATAAGCACAACATCAACACAAACTCCAGAAAATAACCTACAAATTAATTCCTACGACAGAAGTATTAAAATACTTACGTACATAAAAAATAAACACAATTAATAATAAGAAAGGGATCTGAAAAAAAATCTGAAAAATTAAAATAATACTCGCTAACAACGGAAAGCCTAACAAAGCTATCAAAGTCGATCGGAGGCCACGATCGGAGACCTCTTTGGTCTTGTACTATCTCTATCCTGATAGAAGGTGTGGTCGAGGAGCTGTGGCGGACCTGATCGGAGATATTGGAGGTAGATATGTGGCAGATCTTGGTCGTCGACGGAGAGAGCGACGTCGTCAGAGAATTTGGCGTAGCTTGGTCGTCGATGGAGAGAGCAACGTCGTGAGACAGCGGCGCCGTCGTTGAGATAGCAGCGTTGTCGTCGAGAGAGCGGTGCTGACGTCACAGCAGCCGGGGAGAGAGAGAGAGAGAGTTCAGAAATGGAGGAGCGGCGCAAGAGAATAGGACAGAGAAGAAAGAGTGAACTCTAGCACGCATTTATATAGTAAAAGACACGGGTAGCCCGGATAAACCGTATCCGACCCGGACTTACCCGGATTTTACGGGTCGGTCTGGGTACGGGTCTGACTTGAACAGGTCTTCTAAATACATACCCGTACTGAGAGTTTTTGGCCGGGTATGGATCGACCCGCGAGTCCGGATCTTTTTTTGCCAGGTCTAGGTGCACGCTATTGAGAGACCCATTGCGCTTTCTCTCCACTGGTACCCATGTGCAAGAATAATACCCTCCCGTTTTGGTGTTGGCCTGCATCTGTGAACTCCTACCTGATAGTCAGTCCGAATGAAAGAAGTATAGTTACAAAACAAGAAGCCAAAGACAGTAGAACCTCTGCTTAATGCCATCCAAGAGAACTTATAACCATGAGAAAACTAAACCATTAGTTTCATGAAGTGACTTACCGAATCAAGATAACAAAAGTCAAAGATGCCAATGATATATAAAGGTTATATAGCGGCTACTTTTAAGTAATACCTACTTGCAATAGCCATTGAAACTTGAAAGGCTACAGAAAGTTTTCAAAAGCAGCCCAACCGTGTAGTTTCAGATGACGCCCATGTAAAAGAATGAATAAAAATACAGAGGCCTCTTCCTGAATCTTCCAACTTAATGCATGCTTTTACAGCCTGCAGATTAGGTCTTGGAATATGAAAGAGAAGCAATACCTGCCTATGCTTGCGCTTCATTTGCTTTCATCTCATCTGTCACCATGATCCTTGATTCCCCAGGTCGAAGAACAGGCGATATAAAGGTGCAGGTGGAAGGCTTGAGGTACGGTTATGAAAAATTACCAGCTTTCAAGCGTGTATATATATGCCCAGGCTAGAAAGACATGGAAAGCTTTACTGCATAATTATGCAATAAGACTAAGAAACAAGAATGATTTCAATGTTTTTCTGAGCCTGTTATTCACCTGCATCATGATTTTCCGTGAGTTCAACTCGTCAAGCATGAAAATCGCTTTCAAGCAACAGCCATTTGGCAGGAGACATAATAATGGAGCGTGCTCTCATGGGCTCGTAATTCACCATACCTCATTCACTCACACACAGGCATGCCTAGCTGACAGATCTCTTATAGGTAAAAATGCTAAGTGAATGCTTCTTTGTGGCTAATTTTGACCGACTAAACCTGGATCTGATTAACAATGCTATATATTATTAGGTATATTCTCCAAGAATAGATTAAGATCTTAGAACAGATGATAGTAAATGGACGCCACAATGGTCATAGACCAATTAATTGGAGGTTACACTTTCAACAACTATTGCATGTCTACATACCACATATCCCGTTTTAGATGTAGACCAGATGCTCATATTAGCCGTTACATTGCCACGTACTTGAAGGAGTCGGCTAATGGTATTGACTTATCTCTTTGTTTGCTTTAAGTTGCCACTTGATATAAATGGAAATACACAATGGATAGTGCAGTCCTTTTTGCCTAATTCTTGGGCACAAAACAAGCAAAACACGCGCATTGATGCAGTGCGCTCAATGTGTGACTGCATTATTAGGGTTTCATTAACTAGTCAAGTATGTTGTTTGCAGGCTAAGTAAGACTACATCATTGAACGTCCAGTTAACATTTGTGTCGCGTAATAGTCATAAAAAAACCCAAATCTCAGGCCTCTCCATAGTAATCGGAGTCCTCACTCCTCAGCACTGCAGTGCATGTGTGTATCCGTTTATAGGTGTGTCTATGCACACAAATCTGACACAAGCCTACAGGTCCACTCTATTTCACTTCTTCTTTCCTCCTTTGGATGGGAAATTCACCAGTCTATTATACAACTAATATTAGCAAGGGTCATGTTAACACGTTCCCTTTCTAACACAAGCATCTAACCTAACTTAGCGGAAAAAATTAAGCCATAATAAACGATGCAGGGCACATATTAGCATGATCCAAGAAGAATGCAAACGCTAACGTCTGCTTCTTTTTGTTTCACCTATAATGTAGAGCATATTAAACTCGAAACACCAGGTCTGGCCAAACACTAAAGATCGAGTTGAGTTGTGTTTGGAAGAATGAGCACTAATGATCTCAAGCTAAAAAGTTTGATAACCTGGGAGAGAGAGAACTGGATAGATCCATCACGCCAGTGAATTTTATTTAGGAAAAATATCGGGCGCAACCTGAGGTTAGTGAGAGGTTGCACCCCTCTTGATCGTATAATACGATAATTAATGGTTAATAAATATAATTAGCAGCATTAAGTTGTAATGCAAAAAAGATGTTGTTAAGATTTGTTGCCTCAAGGCTTTTTGTCACTTATTAAATGCTGCTAACCATATTTAGTAACCACTAGTTATTGCTATATGGAGGTCGCGCAACCTTCTTAGGCTTCGTTTGACAAATTTTTTTTTTTGGTTTTCAGTTTTTAAAGAGTAGCTTAATTTTTTTTTTATTTATAAAAACAAGTGGGTGTTTGATAACCTCTTTTTTTTTTAGGTTTTTTTTTTTGGTGTTTGGTAACCCTTTTTATTTTGACTTTTTTTTTTTGGTGGTTTGCGGTGGCGGTGGTGGGGCGTAGCGGTGGTCGACGGTGGTGGTGGTGGTGGTGGCCGACTGCCGGAGGTGGCTGCCGGCAGTCACCGGCGGCCGGAGGTAGCTGCCGGCAGTCTCCGGCGGTGGTGGCCGGCGGCCGGAGGTGGCTGCCGGCAGTCACCGGCGGTGGTGGCCGGCGGCCGGAGGTAGCTGCCGGGCGTCTCCGCCAGTGGTCGCCGGCGGCCGGAGGTGGCTGCCGGCAGTCTCCGGCGGTGGTCGCCGGCGGCCGGAGGTGGCTGCCGACAGTCTCCGGCGGTGGTCGCCGGCGGCCGGAGATGGCTGCCGACAGTCTCCGGCGGTGGCTGCCGGTGGTCGCCGGCGGCCGGAGGTGGCTGCCGGCGGCCGGCAGTCTCCAGCGGTGGTCGCCTGAGGTGGCTGCCGGCGGTGGGAGGGTGGTGGTGGTGGTCGAAAAAAAAAACCAAAAGTGAAAAAAAAAAAACCAGTTTTTGGAGTTTTTTTTTTACTCTGCAGTTTAAAAACTGGTTTTTTAAATTGAAAAAAAAATGGTTACCAAACGCTCCTTTTTTTTCAGTTTTTAAAACTGAAAAAAAAAAGGGAAAAAAAGAGTGTCAAACGGGGCCTTAGAAAAATGAAAATTTTTTAGCTGCTACACTGGTTATACATACCTACAAACTCCCATATGACTATAATTAATTATCACCAAATGTTTATAGTATCTTTTATTTTAGACCTGGCAAAAAAAGACCTGGACCCGCGGGTCGATCCGTACCAGGCCAAAAACTCCGGGTTCGGGTATGTATTTAGAGGACCCGTTCAAATCAGACCCGTACCCGAACCGACCCGTAAAATTTGGGTAAGTCAAAGTCCGGGTCGGATACGGTTTACCCGTGTCTTTTACTTTATAAATGCGTGCTAGGGGTTCATTCTTTCTTCTCTGTCCTATTCTCGTGTGCCGCTCCTCCATTTTTGAACTCTTTATCTCTCCCCAGCTGCTCTGACAACGGCGCTGCTCTCTCAACGACGGCGTCGCTGTCTCACAACGTCACTCTCTCCATCGACGACCAAGTTGCGCCAAATTCTCTGACGACGTCACTCTCTCCATCAACGACCAAGATCTGCGGCAGATCTACCTCTAGTATCTCCGATCAGGTCCGTCACAGCTCCGCAACCACGCCTTCTATCAGGATAGAAATAGTACAAGACCAAAGAGGTCTCCGATCATAGCCTCCGATTGACTTTGATAGCTTTGTTAGGCTTTCCGTTGTTAGCAAGTATTATTTTAATTTTCCAGATTTTTTTCAGATTCGTTTCTATTATTAATTGTGTTTATTTTTTTATGTACGTAAGTCTTTTAATTCTTCTGTCGTAGGAATTAATTTGTAGGTTATTTTCTAGAGTTTGTATTGATGTTGTGCTTATTCGGACTGAGAACATTGTGTTTGGATTGAGATGTTCTGTAGCAGTAATAAGGAAAGAAGGAAAAAAAATACTCTGATAATAAAAATTTAGAAAATTAATAATTTATCTGTGGGTAATTACCCGGCCCGCCCTAGTAGGGTACGGGCACCAAAAAACTCTACTCGAAAAAAATCGGATAAAATTTACCCAGACCCGTTTTACCCGTACCAGCCGAATTTTACGCGTACCCGGCGGGTTTACCCGTTTGCCAGGTCTATTTTATTAAGTAACTCTAAAAAAGTATTGTTAAAGATTGTTACTAAAAGTGTTAGCAAAAAATTTACTAAAGACATTTAGTGACTTATTAGTTGTGGCCATATAAGGAGTTGTAGGTGTCTTCCTACATCCCGAGTAACAGCAAAAATTATTTCTCAAAAAATATGTCATTTCTTTCGGCCAAAGGTGCCATGTCTATTATCTCGTGATAGGGCATTGGCAACAGCGACAGTAAGTAAAAGAAAAGAACCATTGATAATCATTAAAGAAGCATTTAAGAACTTTTTTAACGGCATTGAGGACCATGTTAGCCACCATTCTCTTTGCATTATCTCCTTATGAGGTAATAGATGATCACCAGAAATAATTCTTATGGTGCATTCTCTCTCTCTCTCTCTCTCTATATATATATATGTATGTGTATATATATATATATATATATATATATATATTATAAGCATTCTTATGTTGCATTCTCAGTCGTGGAATCGTGAAATAATCAAAAACTTACTAATAAATGAGCAAATATTTGTCACATCAGCGGTCAGCCACTATCACCACGCGTAATTTTGCTAACTATAACTAATTTTGTAAAGTCACTACATTTGTGATCTTTTTCTTTTTCCGTTCAAGAAGGAACGTCATTAAAATGACTTGCACTAGGATGGCACGGGCATGGCGAACACCTCCTACATCATCCTTCACAATAAGAATAATAAAGGGGGGAATGACAAAAATAAGGAATAACCTTCGCAAAGAAATAGTCCCTCTTTTGATAGAATAATCCTTCTTGATCATTTGTTAGTAAGTTTTACTCTTACGGTACCGATTGCTAAAAGTGACGATGCATTTGAACACCCAATATGTTCGGACTCGCTAAGATGAGAATGTCAGCCTTTTGATTTAACCTGACAGGCAAAGCGAGCTCATTCCCTGAAGGGGAAATCTTTTAAGGGGAATACATGGTCCACTGGGAAGGAAATAAGTGGAGTCCAAGCAATTAATTTGTACTCATTTAGAAAGTTGCAAACAAGACTTGACTTGGGAGCTGAGATAGCAGGCGGGCTTCCTGGCCACTCAGAACGAATCATTCCCTCTGCTGTTGCTCGACTTCCTTTAGCTGGAATTGATGTTTTCTTGTGACTTGACCCCCAACGTATGCAGAGAGCTATCAGGTTATTGCATGAGTCTTAAGTATACTGACCAAGTAGTCGCAGCTTTGTAGTCGATATGTATGGCTTTAATAAGTTCTGTTTACTCTTCGCAAATTTTTGAAGAGAGCTGAACACATATGCACTCAATTGTCTTGACAGTAAAACTTCTTTCGCAACCAAAAGAGTAATTAAGTGATTGCTATCTGTATTGTGTTCAATATCTTTAAAGCTTAGCAAACGATAACGTGGCTAGGAGACGGATAAGCAGAAATTTTCTGAATCTTGGAAGTCAAGACCTAATCGTTACTTTCTCAATTAAATGCTCTACCTTATGATACATCACAAACTTTATCTGATTCCCATGATTCTCATAGCAATTGAATTTTCATAATAGAGAGATCGATAACTGGAAGTAGCAAGTGGTACATTCAGGGATATACAATCTGTTTTACAGGAAATTGGCCCAGAATATGTTCAGCGAGGCGGAGCTATTTCAGCTCGTTCTGTTGTTATGCACTACATGACCGATTGTTGTTCCATTGAACAGCATGATTCAATTGCTATTTTGCATGGAGCTGCAATTTTTGTGTTGTGCTATGCCTGATCTAATTACTGTCTCTGGAAAATTGAAAACAGCTGAGGAGGCTTATCCCTCTACACCAGTATAATGAGAGAGCTAATGGATCTCATCAGCGAATCTGGCCATAAGTGATTAACCAGAAACCTCACAAGGTCAAGAAAATGAAAAACATCTTACACGAAGTAACCGCTTTGGATACCAACCATCCTAAATTTCATGGGTCGGAGGGGAGGCGGTTAGGAAAGAATATGACCATTACTGCTGGGAAGTTTCAGCGGCAAAAAATCAACACCTGCACTGAACCATCACAATTATAACAAGATACAGAGCAACAGCCGGTTTAAATTGGGGCATGAAAAGCATATTAAGCGAAGCAAGAGATGAAGTCAACTTGTTGGGTTACATTGCTTCAAAGTGCGACATCCATTCTCTCTTCAAATGTTCAAAAAGTAAAGTTTATTAGTACAACACATAAAAACCATTTTTTTCTTTGTTGTCAGCAATTCAAGAATCTAAACCATTTTAGCACTAAATTCTAACATATTCTGCAGACGACCAATCACGCCATGAGTTTTACGACATAGGGGCTTGGGCATTCGAATTAGGTGCACCGGAATTTCCGGTTGGTGAAGGTGCTGGATTATCAACCGGGATTATGCACATGTTAAATAAGTGCTTAACTTTAGAATCTTGACAGCCAATAACAAATGTCATGCACATGTTAAATAAGTGCTTAACTTTAGAATCTTGACAGCCAATAACAAATGCCATGCACATGTTAAATAAGTGCTTAACTTTAGTGTCTTGACAGCCCATAACAAATGCCATGATCTATTTCCCTTCCTTATTGTATAACTTAAGTTTTGGGCATAGTTATAAGATTTTCATCTTTTACAGCTTCATTTTAGCCCATAGAATTAGTTCTTCAGTGTATATATATAGTGCTACATGTAAATGAGAAACACAACAATTGATACCATTCTTGTCATGGTATCAGAGCCTAATATTTCCGCTTAGCCCTTTTTTTTCTTCTTATTTTTTCTCTCCTCGTCCGGCGTTTATCCTTCCTGGACCACTGTCACTCGGCTGCGTCAAATTCCAGCCACAGCCCATAGAACTGGCCTTCGCTTCATCGGACTCTCAGGTCCCGTATCCTTCTTTGCTGGTGTGCAAGCAATCCGACAACTCTCGGCAATCACTGCCGACGCATTCAATTAGACCAGCAATCAAGGAGCAGTGTGTTTCCATCTTTATCGACATGGCCAAGGACGCAGAAACCTCCAAGCCCAAGCACCTCGATCCAACTTCAGAATATTACTTGTCCAGTCAAGCAAACTCAGCCACTACAGGGGACCCAGACCGTACACTTACTGGACGGCCCTGGTGCACGTTTTGTCATTGGGAGGGTCACACACAGGAGAAATGTTATCGCCGCCTTGGTATTGCTCCGCCTGGTAAGGGGTGAGGGAGGGGTCGTGGATCACCTGCCATGTCACAGAACGCAGTCGGCTCCTCATCTGGCCCACTCCAGGCCTCTGCCGCCGCGACACAGAACAACAACCCTTCTCTCAGCCAGGCACAGGCCGCCGCCACTTCCGTTCTTCCGGGCCTGACACCCGAGCAGATGCAACGCCTCATCACTTTTCTAGAATCCTCTCCACCGGGTACAGACTCTCTTGTAGGTAAATCTCTGCCTCCTACACATACTTGGTTGATTGATAGCGGTGCCTCGCACCATATGACGGGGAACTTGAATTTCTTTTCAAGTATTTGGGATATTCCACCTTCTCCGGTAGGCTTACCGGACGGTCTTCAAACTAATGCCATCAAAGCAGGCAGTGTCTCCTTGGCAGACGACATCACTCTTCGCCACGTGCTCTATGTGCCAAACTTGGCTGTTAATCTTATTTCTGTCTCGTGTTTAGCTACTGACGCTAACTGCTTTGTGACTTTCTCCAATGATATATGTGTATTGCAGGACCGCACTTCAAAGAGCCCGATTGGACTGGGTAAGATGCATCGGGGGGTATTCGTGTTTCAGCCATTCTCTACTGCTACAGTGGCCTTCGTCTCTGAGTCTGAGTCCTACGAGCTCTGGCATCGGCGCATGGGGCATCCCTCCAGTCAGCCTCTTATTCATCTTCCTACAGTTTCAGTTGTTTCCCCTTCCCTTAAAACTATTTGTGATGTGTGTTGTCGTGCAAAGCACAGTCGAACTGTTTTTCCTGATAGTACTAGTCGTGCTATGGATATTTTTGGATTGGTACATTGTGACATTTGGGGCCCCTATCGGGTAAGCACTATTTCTGGTACAAAATATTTTTTGACAATTGTGGATGACTATAGTATGGCTGTCTGGGTTTATTTAATGCATGATAAGGGTCAGACTGGTACCTTGCTTCGAAACTTCTGCAATATGGTCCATACCCAATTTGGCAAACTCGTCAAAATAATTCGAAGCGATAACGGCCATGAATTTGATTCCCAGCCCATGACCCAATTCTACAATGATCACGGTATATTACACCAAACATCTATGGTCGATACACCCAAACAAAATGGGACGGTTGAGAGGAAACACCGTCATATTCTAGAGGTCGCCCGAGCCCTACGTTTTCAAGCCAACCTACCTATTGAGTTTTGGGGGGAATGTGTACTTACCGCTGCTCACCTCATAAACTGTACTCCTTCAGCCATTATCAAACACAAAACACCCCATGAACTCCTCTTCCAAAAGGTCCCATCATATTCCCATCTTCGGGTCTTTGAGTGTCTTTGCTATGCTCACACAAAATTCGCAGACAAATTTGCCCCTAGAAGTAGATGCTGTGTTTTTCTTGGGTATCCCCCGGGCAAGAAAGGTTGGCGGGTATATGATCTTGAAACTAATCAAGTCTTCTTCTCCCGGGATGTGAAGTTTGAGGAAACCGTCTTCCCATTTACCACACCTCTCGGCCCTTCTCCTACACCCGCGACCACCACTTTCTGCCCAGCATGGGACTGTGCCGAACATCCTATGGCATCCCCTCCGGTGATTGGGGGAGACACACCACTAGTGACAGGGGGAGATCTGCCACCCTCGCCGGCTGCCACTCCTTCCCCTGGTCTGTCGGGTATCACTGCGGGTCCTGACCCCGAGATCTCATCTTCGGCTTCTCCACCGAGCTCTCCTACTGCTCCGTCTCCCACTCTTGGTCGTGGAAAGCGACAAAAGAAAGTTCCTTCTGTTCTCAAGGACTATGTATGTCACACTTCTCAAGTTCTTCCCCCCGCATCTTCAACACCCACCAACGGCTCTAGCGGTCCCAGGTATCCTCTGGCTAATTTTGTATCTTGTAAGTCATTTTTTGTTGCGCACACTCAATTTTGGATGCAGTTTCTTCTGGCTCTGAGCCGCATTCCTACAAGACTGCATCCCACGATCCAAAGTGGCGTGCAGCCATGCGAGCAGAAATTGACGCTCTTGAAGCAAATGGTACCTGGACTATTAAAGACTTACCTCCCGGCAAGAAGCCCATTGGCTCAAAATGGGTGTACAAAATTAAATTCAACTCTGACGGGTCTATTGAGAGATACAAGGCCAGGGTTGTGGTTCGAAGGGATACTCAAGTTGAAGGACTTGACTATACCGAGACTTTTGCCCCAGTTGCCAAAATGGTAAGCGTCCGGGTATTCTTAGCAGTTGCCGTTATTAAAAATTGGGAGCTCCATCAAATGGACATAAACAATGCCTTTCTGCATGGTGATCTCCATAAAGAAGTATATATACGGCCACCTCCGCAATTCTCTCCTTCTAGCCCAAATAAGGTTCTCCGTTTGCACAAATCTCTCTATGGTTTACGACAGTCACCCCACAACTGGTTTGCAAAGCTCTCCACCGCCCTACGTTCTTATGGTTTTCTTCAGTCGCATGCTGATCACACACTCTTCACCTACCGGAAAGGGGACGTCTTTCTCTCTGTTCTTGTGTATGTGGATGATTTGATACTCGCTGGGAATAACAGCACCGCCTGCTCTTCGTTCAAAAAGTATCTTAACGACTGCTTTAAGCTCAAAGACCTCGGGCCTCTCAAGTATTTTTTGGGCATCGAAGCAGTACGTGGACAGCGTGGCCTCTTTCTCTCTCAGCGCAAATTTGCACTGGATATCCTCTTTGAATCCGGTTTATCTGCATCTAAGCCCGCTGCATTCCCTATGGAACAGAACCACGGTCTTGCTCTTGCTGGCGGTCCTCTCCTTTCCGACCCAGGACCATATCGGCGACTCATTGGTTGCCTTGTCTACCTCACCATCACTAGGCCTGACATTTGCTATGCGGTCCATGTCTTGTCCCAGTTCATGCAGTCTCCTCGTTCCCAACATTGGGACGCCGCACTTCGGGTTTTACGGTATCTTAAAGCCACCCCGGGCCAAGGCTTGTTTTTGCCGGCTGATAGTCCTCTTCAGATCTATGCCTTTTGTGACTCGGACTGGGCCAGCTGCCCACTCACCCGGCGTTCCGTTACTGGATATTTTGTTTCCTTGGGAAATTCCCCCATTTCATGGCGTACCAAGAAACAGCCGACAGTTTCTCAATCATCTACTGAGGCAGAATACCGTTCAATGGCGGTAACCACTTGCGAGCTCACTTGGCTCAAATCCTTTCTTCTCTCTCTTGGCGTTCACCATGATCGTCCCATGAGACTCTTCTGTGACAATCAAGCGGCATTACATATTGCTTTGAACCCGGTCTTTCATGAAAGGACCAAGCACATTGAGATTGATTGTCACTACGTTAGAGAGCAACTACTTGCTGGCAACATTAGTACCGCACAAGTTCGCACAGCACAGTAGGTCGCCGACATCTTCACTAAAGCACTTGGGCATCACCAGTTTCATTATCTTTGCGGCAAGTTGGGCATTCGAAATCTCTTTGCTCCAACTTGAGGGGGAGTATCAACCGGGATTATGCACATGTTAAATAAGTGCTTAACTTTAGAATCTTGACAGCCAATAACAAATGTCATGCACATGTTAAATAAGTGCTTAACTTTAGTGTCTTGACAGCCCATAACAAATGCCATGATCTATTTCCCTTCCTTCTTGTATAGCTTAAGTTTTGGGCATAGTTATAGGATTTCCATCTTTTATAGCTTCATTTTAGTCCATAGAATTAGTTCTTCAGTGTATATATTTAGTGCTACATGTAAATGAAAAACACAACAATTGATACCATTCTTGTCATGGATTGGCTTGATACATAGATTGTGAAAATATCGGAGGGGTATAAAATTCAACCCGAGAAGTTCAGACAAATAAACAATCTCAAGTTTCATACAAATATCAAATACAACCCAAATTAAGTAAGAACTCCGCGTCACCCATTTACCTTCACAGCAGTACACTAATAAACATAATATTCATCAACCCGAGAAGTTCATACGTGTTCCTCTGTTCGCTCCAACTACGAATTTGTGTCCCCGTGTCCTGATATTTTAGAGATTGGCGAGTCCGACACTTGAACACGTGTCCGATCCGGACACTTACACTGAGTCCATGTAACATAAGTCTCAAGGATTCCATGAATTAGAACAAGAGTTCCCCAGTCACAAATCCTCCCACCCACACCCTTCACTTCCCAAAGTTTTTTGCACTGTTACTCTGTTAGTACTTAGTACATTGGCTTTTTCTCTAGGCCTATTTCTGTTGACTATAATTACATGGAATTAACACACGCTGAAGGAGATAGGAAAAAAAAAAACGAAACCAGCAGCCAACAAGTTAAATTTGAATACCTCGACCATGACACCATAACGTTTTGCAACTATTGTTGTTCAAGGACTGCAAGGTTGTGCATAAAAAAAATTTAACATAAAATTTTCAAAAGGGTAAGAATATACGTTAGTGCAATCACAAGTAACGGAATGACCTGATCATGACAAGGTAACCTTTGGCAACGATTTTTCTTGTTAAGGGACTGCATGGTTGTGTCAAAATTTTTGAGATAATTTTAAATAGTAATATACTTTATACAATCATAGCTCACAAAATGACTTAACAAGGCTACCGTAACCTTTTGCAACGGTCTTTTGTTGTTGAGCGACTGTATGATAGGAAAGAATTCTAAACTATGTATGATCACCTGATTTTTAACCTCGTTGCGGCTCTAAAAAAATTTCTATTTGTTTTAACGTTCTAATGATCTCCATGCTCACTATTCTTTTCTGCAAATAATGGGAATTTATCATTTTGAGGTTTCTTACATGCACGATTCAGACAATCGTAGGGCACTTCATCCGAAAATGGAGCTTAGAAATCAGTAGATGCTGCATCACATACACAGTATATATAGGATGGAACTTGAACATTCACTTTACTGAACTCTGCCATTATATTTCTACATTTCAAAGAACAGAAGTAAGGAATGAACATCACTGTCCAAAGGTTGGATATAACGAAAGAACTGCTTGTTGGTAGCATGGTAGAGCTTGGAGAGAAAGGACAGAAAGAAAGAAGAATCTTTCTTCATAAACAACTCATCAGAACAGTAGAAGTAGATGGAACTCTCTGTTCCCGGATTTTCCCTCCGAAGGTTGAAAGAAATGATAGAAGCAACACCCTCTTCCGTGGTAATGATAGAAGCACCACCCTCTATGTACAGATACTGCGGATGTTCCATTGGAATTACTTTGCATCACACAGACCAGTTGATTCGTCACAGAAGCCATCTCGATCAAGCATTTTTGGTGGAGGAGCACTCAATAAAGGAGAAGAAGGGGAGCCATAGGCGTTGCGCCGCGCGTTCCCACAGCCCAGGCTAGCTCTGGTGCTTACCCCTGTTGTAGGGTTTGTGCCACTTGCATACTTGCAAAGAGCCTACGTGAAAAGGGTAGTAAATCGCAAGCACAACATGATGTAAAACAAGGAGGAAGCTGGGGATGGGTGAAACGATTGTACCTGCTTCTGGAGGAGGTCCAAAACTGCATCACTGAAGTCAGCTCCTTCGATAACAGCACCTCCAAGGTCACTGCGGGTGAGAACTGATCTAACCAGGACTGCATTTGTGAGATTTGCTTCATTGAGAACCTACAACCAAAAGCATAGAAATGAGTCCAACTTCATAGTGTTGAAAAACCAAAAGAGATTGAACAAAAAGTGTGAGTTTCTTTATTGAGGAACACGTGTTAATCAGCACCTGCAACTTGAAAGCTAATATAACATGAAATGGGCATATATGGATCTTTTACCAAGCTATGGGTAGCCTTACCATGCGATCCATCAGGGTGTCGCTCAAGTCTGCACCTGTAACAGGAGAAATCAAATGTTTTAGGTCTTTCACTGGAAACTGACGAAACTCAAGTTGTAACAAGAAGCAGTAGGCCAAAAAGAAAATCTATTTACCATCCCACTTGTTATAACTTCTTCATTTCTGCAAGTTATACTTTATGTTCCAGCAAAATCTTATTGCTTTAATCTAAATGTGAACATCCAATAAGACCACCCCAAAATTACCGAATTATTTTGACTTTATATTTCGCATTCATTTGATGACTACAAAGTCCCAAAACTTTTCAACAAAAACAAAAGTCGTTATTTTTGGATCGTGTATCTAAAAGGGAAACAACCATGTAAACCTCAATGGTTATTTGCAAATTTCCCATTTAGAAACTGTTTCAGTTTTCAAATCAAGAACCATCTATGGAATTCTAGGGTGTTTGGGATTTTGATAAAACAGGTGTTTGCTATGTGTGGCAAAAGAATGAAGTGTTTAGAACCCCCCCCCCTAACAAAAAAGAAAACAATGTTCAAAATTATAAGCCATACTTTTGTTGTTCATAGTTTTAGAGGATGTTTGGAATTGATTTTGAAGTAGTCTCGCTTATTTTTTTTAAAAAGCCTAGTGAGCATTTGACCAAAAAAAAAATTTGTATGAAACAATCTCCTCAATTACAGAAAAGACGTTTAAAGTTATAAACATAAACATGGCTACTTTCGATGTTTCTCGTTTTAGGCTTTTTTGGAAAAACAAGTTTGATCAAGTGAAGTACTAGACTTTCCTCTTACAATGTAGAAAACGATAATGAATTCCCTTGTTCGCACTATTATCTTTTGGGAAAGAGAGTGCAATACTTACACATTTTTTACTTTCGCTCTTTGTCCTTATTTCATGATTCTGAGTTGTATTTTTTTCACAACTTTTTATAAACATTTATAGGCAATATGATGATACAAAATGGTAATAGAATAAACCACAATATATGGTTTATTATACTGTATTATAGAAAATCTTGCATATGTTAAACAATAACAGAATTTATCTATTCGGTACCTTTGTTGGTCATTTTCTCAGATCACAATTGCTTTCAACAAATTTTACTCAAACAAATTTTTTACAGCTTTCAAGAACAGTTTTTGCAACTTCTCCCAAACAATTATCGATTTTACGAAAATTTGGTTATAATTGTTTTGAAAAAGTTATTTTGTTTTAGTTCAAAAACTATCTGCTAAAATAATCTCAAACAGCATCTTAAAATACTTTTGGAGAAAAAAAAAACTTGAACCAACAAAAATACAACAAGTGTTTTTGTAACTTTTTACGGAACAAAAACTAGTTAAAATTATATTTGTTTTAATCTAATAACTTGTTTTGAGGACCAATCCGAACGAACTCAAAGCAAAGCAGAGGACAACAGAACTGCTTGCAAGAGCGCCGAGGCGATGAACATCGTACAAATTCATCACAAAAATATACTGTCATTCACCACGCAGTGAAACCATCATCGGAGAACAGGTCAGATTCTTCTCTTGGCAACTGCCCTGTCTATCTAACCCATACATTTAGCTTCGATTTTGACCACCTTCTTATTAGATTTGTTCTTCTTCTTGAATCCTACTTCCGCCGTTCTTCAGTTGATTGTTTGAAGTTTATAATTATTGCTGCGTACATGCGGTAGTGGTATGTGGCAGATTCAATTTATGGGGATTGATAACAACACTATTTTTGTCACTTAAAATTTGCCAGATGATGCTTTTCGTAACTCATGATCCTCATGAACCCAAGGGTTCATCCGGGACGGCCAGTGAGCCACATTTCCACCCTAGAGACGCAGAGTTAGCTTGCCCCCTCCCACATAAATTAAGTAAAAGAGAGCAATTTATGATCCCTATTATTCTTAATTTAGTCTTTCAAATTAATAAAGAGAGGTAAGAAGCAATTGAAACTCTTCCTGTAGTAAAGGTACATTCTGTTTGTTGGTCAAGTGTACATCTAACCGGTTTTACGACATGAAGTATGCAAGTTGATTAATGACGGAGTATATTAAGGGTGAGGTTAGGTCCACATCCTTTGTCACTAGAGGATGGGAAATTGTCACTGATTTATCTTTGGGCAAGCGAAGGGTGTGGATTTAGTAATAATGGGTTTGGATCAAGCCACAACGTATGCTAACCGCGCAATTGACTGGCCTGCCTTGAAATTCTGACCTCCATTCAGTCATGTCATTGCTAACAGCATGGGTTTATACCAGTCGGCCATAATGACAGTTTTGATGTCGTAAAGCTCATATTGTGCTGGGGACTAAATTGTGAAGGCACTGCAATTAATTGATATCCACCTTGGGAATAATTGATGATATAAACATTGGTGGGGTTTGACGTTGGCATGCGTGCAGTATGAAAGCGCATAAATAAGCAACTTTGTTCTGTATATCATATTTATATTCAGTTACTTGTGTGGCCCTCACGCTTAATCCTAGTTTTGACATATCCTTTGTTTCTGACAGTAACTGAATTCGTGAAAGCTGAGACTACGTTTGTGTTCTTTGCAAATTCGAAATGGTTTCATTGGCTTGTTATGACTTTCAGCGGAGGCTATCAGCAAACAACGTAATTGCTTCTTCAGATGTCCCACTCAAGTACAAAGGACCCAGGGCGTTTGCAGTACACGATTTTCCTGAAGCATTTGGGTGGTTTGCTAGATCTAGTAAGGCGGAAGCAGATGAAGCAGGTGAAAATTTATTGGGCAAGGACTATGCTGGTGATCCAGATGAAGACCATTCTGAACCTTTTGAACTTGATGATGGTACTCAAGAAAAATTAACCCGTACTAGATTTGAGTTTGAGAGGTTGGAGCAAATGGCTGTTTATGCTCAGGGGTTGGGTGTAGAGTCTCCAAAGGCTTCGCATGATGCAGAAGCAATTGATCCATTAGAAACTCCAGAGCTTGAAAGTACTGATCTTATTGACACAGGGAAAAATATAGGACGGCTGCAACAGAACAATGTGTTGCAAGATGGAGGTCAAGCTCAGCAGGCAGACAGAACATGTACGTTAAAAATGTGGCCATTGCCTAAAGCCTGTTTTCCACGCCGAATGGTGTTTGCCGTTCGTGATTTCCCGAATGCTTTTGAGCAATTTACTGGAGAAGTTCACAAGATGGCGTAAGTAGATGCAGTCGAGACTTCAAACGGTGGTTCTGATGACGAATCTAGAACTTTTGAAACAGAAACACATAGTTTCTGCTATAATCGGTAGCTCCTTATCAGGAGAAAGCTCATCAACTGCGAGTTGGAACTGCTGAAGGCTTCAGTTGATGCAGAATCTAGTTGCAAACTAGAAGCTGCAGAGAACGAAAGCAGTGAATCAAGTGATTTTATGACTTGATGAGTCTTGCATCTAGGCTGAAAGTCAAAACTACGCTGGGAAGTGGAAACCAGAGTTAAGGATCGGCAGGTAGATAGAGGAAGTAGTGTGGAAAAGTGGAGTGATCCCTCACTTAGAAGTCCTATTCCACGAAGAAGAGTTTCAGCTATTAGATGCTTCCCTCCAGGTTGTGGAAGATATGCTGCCTATCTCAGAAAGGAAGATTGCTTGAAAGCCCTAACTTCTTATAAGAATAAGGGGTTCAGTCCTGAGAGATCGAGATCTACTTTGGAGAGTCATTTGAGAAGGCTGTAAGTAGCAATGGACAACGAGTACAGTTGAAGCTCAAGGTGAAGATGCAAACTCAGAAGGGATCTATACCATAAACTCGGGTGACAAGAGGTCAATTTAATTCTGTTGATGCTAGTGAAGGTGTGAAAAGGGATATAAAAGTCGCAGATTCTGCTAAGTCAGAACAATCAATAGATGTGTCAAACAACCAATGCACAAGATAATAACTGTGCAGGCTTTGATGGCTGAAAGCGCTTAGATCAAAACCCGACAAGCATTAGGACAGAAGAAAGAATTATAAATCAGCAGAGTAAGGAAATGACGACATATCCACAGGAGAGTGGATCCATGAACTTTCAGATTTAAGGAAGAAGGAACCGTAAAATCCCTACAGGTTAGGCAATTTATGAAGGCGTGATACGTTACTTTTGCAGTTGTCTACTGAAAACCATTACTTGAATGTTTCTCTAGTCTTTTCTTTCTTCTGGATACTTATAGTTTGAAAGATGAAATGGTACCTGCGAAATTTGCTCTGTATGCAACAGCTTTCTCAAGATACGCGCCATTGAATGTTGAACCACTGAAATCTGACTCCCTCATATCAGCAGATGTGAAATTGGCTCTTCTGTATTTGCCAATTGAATAAGTTACGCAACATGATGTAATACTCGATTGATGATAATCTTAATTTTCACAGGAAGTTATCACAAACTTGATGTATGGTAAAGCTCAAGAAGTTAAGACTATATAATGTTCCAAACGATGCCTAGTCAACAGAGAGCAATCCAAGTTCTGATTGTGGATTCTTTTGTGGTTTCGTTCTCACCATGATCGTGACTATCACTATGTCCATCTAGAACCGCGCCCTTTTCATTTTTTGCTTCACAAGAGAAAGTACTCTCCAATTGTAGCGTTCCCTTTTGCTTTTTGGTGACTAGAAAGAGACATTGATATTGGGCGTTATATCGGGCGTTAGAGCAACACAATGTTTTGGTTACCGTATGAACACAGCTTATTGTCATTGATAGGAAGCTCTTGCTTAAAATGGTGAAGATTTAGCTGTCAATGACTTGGTTAGGATGTTTTTGTTTGCCATAACAGCCTTATCCAACCCATCTTGTTGTATCTCGCACCGATCGTATATTTAGCTTAACAGTATTACATTCACAATAGTTTACTGCCCTGTTTACCCAAGTACGATATAGGAGGTGAAGCATAAGTTCCAAGTAGAATTTAGTTTCCGTGCATTTCCTTGCAAACATTTATGCTAGAGGACATTAAACCATGTTCAATTGAAAGATGAAGAGCTGCAGCTTACCTAAAATTCTCGTTAGCATGAACTGCCTTTCTGCATCAACACAAAATAGCAATCAATGTCAATTCCCTGTGAACCCACAATATTGCGTGGAAGACACAGCCAAGTTAATGAACCTGAGGTCTGCAGAACCAAACTGAGCAGCAGAACCAATCCCAAACTCACCACGAGTTTCGGCTTCGTACTTATTTAGATCAGCCAGCGCCGACATGTCTGAGCTGAATGTAATCACTGCAGCTGCCAACGCTGTTGAAACCAATGTTTTCCACTTCTTGGGTTCTGCACTGGCAATAACACGTTGAGCTCAAGCGTGGGAAGCTGGAGTTGGAAGCGGCTAAACAGTAAGCAAAGCTACAAGGTATGAAGCTCACCTCTGACATGATTTTCATTTTGCGTCTCTGCTCGGCAGACTACTGCTAAGAACTTCGAAGGAGAATTCACATGATTTACAGCCTTATATGATGAACTCTGTGAAGAATGGATGCTGATGGACTTAACTGGCAACAGAGAGGTTGAAGTGAATGCCATTTAGGGGGCTTACTGATTTGTTAATGGATAAACTGAGGTGGGGATGTGTAATCAGCTGGAGGTAGAAGAGAGATGGATAGGGAGGGTGAGTTGCACGTGCCCGTACTTCCACTCTGTTTTTAAGTCCAACTCCAACCACATCTTCTTTGAGGCATAGAAATTAGGATGGCGGGGCTTTTATGTTTTTTTTTTTATAAGTTAATCAGGAGAATGAGCAATAGCCACTATGTTACAATTTAACTTGTAAAAATTATTATTATCATTTTTTTTGAATTATTTAAAAAAATTATTTACTTTTTAAATTAAAAATTATTTAATAGGTAATTTTTTTATATTTACCCTTCGTACATTTTTTTTAATTCAATTTTTCTCTCCTCATTGAGTCCTCAACCAACTCATTTTTCTCTCTCCCGACTCATTTTCTTCTATTCCTATCTCTTTTTTTCTCTTGAGGTAGAATGAAAAACTCATAAAATATGATTCATATCATAAATAAACGTGCTAGTCAAATATAATCCATTAATTAGCGGCGGAGGTACTAGAACATTAAAGTTATATACAGTTCTTCTCGCCATATTGGAGGCGTCTAAACTCTTTGAGTCGGAGCGGAATCGCTGTTATTCTTATCTTCAAATTTTCTTACATTATTTATTTATTTATTTTAATCCATGGGTTTTTAATCTAATTTTAGAAGAATGACATTAAAGGTATAATACTCAAAATTGGTTAAGTAGAGTTTTTGATTGTTTGATTAGTTTTTGAATTACAAAAATGCTTACTAGTACATAGGTTAACTAATCTAGAAATAATAAATCTCATCCAAGAAGAATCGAAGACTTTTACACTTTTATGAATCCCATCCAAGACAATATTCGAGAATTTTATATTTTTCTGTTTGGTACATACTTTTGATAAATCTAATGTTACATTATAAGCGCAATGTAATAATATCTCTTGCAAAGAATTATCAGTGAATTTTGTTGCTTTGCTTACTTTGCTTAGTACTCCCTCCATCTAAAAAAAATTAACCATATTTACTTTTTGAGATGTCCCCAAAAAATTTGATCACTTTCTCTGGGTGTTTTGTCATGTTTATCCTTTTTCACATTTATTTTGTTTTATTTTCTCTCTCTACATTTAATCATCCGCCAATTTATCTTCTCTGGTCCACTCCCCCCCCCACCCCTCTCTCTCTCTCTCTCTCTCGGGTATAATAAAAAATTAATAAAATATAATTTATATTCTAAATAAACGTACAAGTCAAATACGGTCAAATATATTGAGACGAATAGAGTATATAGTAGAAAAATAACTACCGGAAAGTTTTATCGAACATAGTCTTTCCTTTTGTACAGTTAGTAAAGCCCGAGTAGATGTAGATGGGCCTTCCTTTTGCAGTTTTAAGAGAAGCCCATCATTTCTAAGCCCAATAAATAGTAGCTTATATATACGGTCCGGCTCCTTACTCGTCGTTATAGAAAAGTCAGAAATTACTTCGTCGCAAAAAAGCTTCTTCGTCTTTCTTTTTTCTCTCGAAAGAACCTAAACTTCCCCCAATTCCTCCTTACAACCCTGGTCTGCTCCAAATTCAAAAACCAGTTCCTTGCTTTATCTTCCACTCAAGAGAACACTCGTAATCTCCATTTAAGCCTTACGGTATGGCAATGCATCGCCCCCAGAAACAAAGTTCGCATAGATTTCGCTTCAGAACACTAGATATGTTATCCACAATTGGTGCCGCAAAGAGGGTCCACAAGAGTGACGGTGACGATGAAAGAATCAGAAAGCGGGCGAGAGTATCGACGGAACTAAGCCTCGGTAGCCTGAACTACGACGGCCCAAGTTTCTTGCGCACCAAGCCAACACGGGAGGAAATCAGGGTGGCTAGGCAACTAAGATGGTTGAGCCTTTTTTGTCCCGAGGGAGGAAAACTAAGGCTGTTTGAAGATCCTTGGCAAATCAAGAAAAGGTTAAAGAAAACCGATTTGGGCAGGGTCCTGTTGTCCAAAGAAGCAGTGGATACCCATGTCCTGCGTCATTGGAACGCCGGATCGATCAAAGCGCTTCCTACTGGCGTGATGGTTAAGGTTTGGGACTATGACTCTGGCACAGAGCACCGATTGGCACTCGTAAGATGGCCTTACGGCAAGTACTGTGCGCTTGGCAGGAACTGGTCGCAAGATTTTGTGCTTAGGAGGAACTTGCGTGAAGGGGACGAGATTGGGCTGCTTTGGGACAACAGTGCTAGGAGATTTGCGTTCTGTGTCCTCGATCAACCTCGTACCAAGGTCTTTGGGGCTTTTCCTTAGTTGATTCTCTATCTTCACGGTTAGAAATGCTGCTGTGATTCAACACTTGCTTCTTGTTCAGTTCTTTTTTCAGATAGCTGTTATGGATTCGTTCAAATTCTGTTTCCTAGCCAAGAACTGGGATTTGCTGTCAACCCATGAGACTTGCTAGTTTGTTCTTCTTAGGTTTTCCTAGTTATATTGATCGGCCTGCAGTTGATGAAGAATCTGCACTTTTGTTGCCGTGTACAATGTTCTTCTTGTCACAGTGTCAATTTAGCCATGGAAGGTACCAATTCAATCTGCGACATGAAACTTGTTCCAAAAATTTAGGTATATGTACTTGAGTACTCGTATCTCATGGATAGTAGTATTAAATAAACGTTGCAATAGGAAAGCCGTCGAATGTTGTTAATGTACCAATATGGAGAACGATATGTGAAATGTACAGTTTGCAATTTTGTGACGTTGGTTGGGTTTAGTGTGAATTTTCCATTTGCTATATCGAGTTGATCACATTTGAGGACTGTTGAATGAAGAAAAAGAAATTTGCTTGTGGCTTAGGGATGACCGAAACGAAGGAGGTTAAACATTGATTTATCTTTAATGGATCGTAACAAATACCTTATTGTTTTGAATACCTTGTGCATTTGCTTTTGGGCCAAATCATAGGGCTTTCTTTTTGTTGACCATTGTTGGCCTTTATGATTTTGGGCTTTGACTTCTACTATAAGATCACGATTTACATTTGCTTTTGGGCCAAATCGTACGGCTTCGTTTTTGTTGACCAATGTTGGGCTTTACGCTTTTGGGCTTTGACTTCTACTAGAAGATCACGATTTACATCAGTTCAGTACTTTTTGTGCTGTATAATACTCCGTCCGTATTACATAAATTAATCATACATTTTTTTTTGGATCCGTTGGTTGGGTTTAGTGTGAATTTTCCATTTGCTATATCGAGTTGATCACATTTGAGGACTGTTGAATGAAGAAAAAGAAATTTGCTTGTGGCTTAGGGATGACCGAAACGAAGGAGGTTAAACATTGATTTATCTTTAATGGATCGTAACAAATACCTTATTGTTTTGAATACCTTGTGCATTTGCTTTTGGGCCAAATCATAGGGCTTTCTTTTTGTTGACCATTGTTGGCCTTTATGATTTTGGGCTTTGACTTCTACTATAAGATCACGATTTACATTTGCTTTTGGGCCAAATCGTACGGCTTCGTTTTTGTTGACCAATGTTGGGCTTTACGCTTTTGGGCTTTGACTTCTACTAGAAGATCACGATTTACATCAGTTCAGTACTTTTTGTGCTGTATAATACTCCGTCCGTATTACATAAATTAATCATACATTTTTTTTTGGATCCTCTGACAAAAATTGAATACTTTTAAATTAAAAAAAAATTGAGTGTATTTTTACATATTTACCTTTTTATAAAAAAAATTTAATATATTTTTTCCTTCACATTTAACTCTTCACAAACACGTTTTCTCTTTTTGGATTCACCTTCTTATACTTTTTTATTCTATTTCTCTTTTCACATTTAATACTTTACCAATTAATTTTCTCTCACTTGACCCACTTTCTCCCACCTCTATCTCTCTCAAGGGTAAAATGAAAAACATACAATGTATTATTTAAATATTTAATATGTGTGTAATGTCAAACTGAACGATTTATGTAAGACGGAAGAAGTATAATTTATGGTATGATACCTCGGTGGCATGAATTCTACTTGAATTTAACTAGTACCGGCTGGGATTCGTGTGATTAGTTAAGTTAGCCTCGTAAATTCGACCGCGCTAAGTATAATTCTTGACAACGCCAATTACAAGGTGTTTAGATGCGATAATGACTCTTAATATCACCACCAATACGTCCCTTTTACAAGGCTAGGAAATGGATTTCCTGTACTAAATCGTTTACCGCTAGTAGGATACCTCGATGGCTTGAACTTTTACTTGAGTTCATCCAGTATTGGCTGGATTTCGTGTGGTTAGTTATGCTAGCCTTGTAAATGTGACCTCATAATTATAATTCCTGACTCCGCCAATGACAAGGTTTGGTGCACTTTCTCTTAGGCTTTGGATTGGTTTAAAGTTTTAAAATTTTAAGTTGTTAATTAGAGGATTAGACCGACATCATTTGCACAACTTTCGTATTTAATGTACCGTTAAAGATTTCAATCTATACTAATTATAAGAGTGGATATGTGAAAATCAATTTTTGGACGATTATAATCCTGTGAAATAGTTTGTTGATTTTATTGCCATTCAAATAATTAAGAGGAGATTCCTGATACTCCTCGTCTATCCAGATCTCCTCTTTTATGGACCAAATAGGAAATGAAACAATAACGGAACCGTTAATGCATATATTCATGTTGCATTTACTGGTCAAATATTTATTGGCAGTGGACCCTTGATTACAAAAACTCTAGCTCTTCCACCTTACTTCTACTATCATTAACTTATTTTTGAACTTCTTTACCATGCATATATGCTTCCTAATTCTTTCACCACCTTCATTTTTCTTCCGTTTAATTACCGTGGCATGTTCAGAGGTATGATGATTTCACATTTATACTTTTGATTTAAACTTCTTTAGGTGTGTATCGGGTGTCTCAGGAAGTGTTGTTGCTAATGCATTCACAGTTAGAAAGCATGCTACATTCCCACTTTAAGAATCATACTTGCTTTAGATAATCGACTTTCTCAAGAATTCATCTAACATTATATGTGTTCATTTAAAAACATCACGCAATATTACCATGAAAAAGTACTGTTACAAGAGTAATTTGAGGAGTATGAAGCCATCATTATGACTAAGTTAGACCCCTTGAACAAACACGTTGCTATCTCCTACGTATATTACGCTCAGGAAGGATGCAATACAAAATAAAAAATAAAGTACTCATCAAGTTAAACAATTTAGTATTTGTCAAGTTAAACAATTTTTACGCTGTCGAAACTAATAGTTGAACCTTTATTCTTTGCATGACAGGTTGGAATCAGTTCATACCAAAAAAATAAAGAAAGAGGTAGCTTAGCATTACTTTAAGTGAAAAGGAGGAGTTGCTTTTATTCAATAACTTACATGTATGTTGGAAAACCTATCCTTTACTTAGAGCAATGAACAAAAAGGTGGTTTCATGGACTAAGGTCTTGTTAACATTATTGAATCCCAGATTTCAGGTTTCTTGTTACTCATTATTCGATATGATTTATAATTTCTTTGACGATTTTTTTTTGTTAATTAGGTGGAGTGTTAAAATTAATACTGTGATTTGCAGGTCTTGCATCAAACAATGTTTTATTTTACAACACATTGTTTAATTGAGAAAAAAAGATTGTTTTGATGTTTATACTTTTTGCCCATTCTCTCAGAAAAAGCATTTTGTTTCCTTTTGAATTCTACTTACAAATGCGAGTAGTATTTGTTAACAAACCGATTACAAAAAGACCAGAAAAAGTGCATCTATAAATAGAGAACTGTTGACAGTCGGAACGATTCATTGACTTTTTCCTTACTAATATTTAGGCTTTTACACAAAATATGAGTGTTGTTTCGTAAAGTATGGTTGAATCAACGTGCAACATGCATTGCTACTAGTTGGACTAAAAGGTTAAGTGGTTAGAGAAGAGACCATCTTTTGTCTTTGATGCAACTTCAAATTTCTTATCGGCTTTTTTTTTATTAAATACGAATGTACTAAAAAGAGAGATCCAGGTGGAGAAGCACCAAGAATGTGCCCTAGCCACACATTAATTCCCTTTCAAATTGTGACCCTGTATACTAATGTCATCCATAAAGGGTAACACTGCCTCGGACGATGGGGAGAGTCCCTCCTTCCAAAAGAACCATCGGTTCAGAAAAGAAGAATGCATTCGAGACAAACAGGTCTCAACTCCTTCAGAAGCCTGTAAATCTGATCTCTCCCTGTCTTTTACGTCAAGCTTTTGGAAAACTAGCCCCATTGAAGACATGCCTTCTTATAGATAACATATTGTCGAAATATCTTTAATAACTTTTCAATTTTAAGGAAAATGAATGTTGACAGAATGTTGAGGGACCGATTGGCTATAAAGACTGAGACCTCTTTTTCCTTCTTTTGATCCCAGTGCTTAGCAACCCCTTAATAGCTATCGACTGACTTCTCCAGCTTTGATAGGCGGAATCCGGCGATGAGGAGATGACGGCGTCGAAGATAAGCGATGACCTTCGACAGGCAGAATCCAGCGATGGGAAGATGATGGCATCGAAGATAGGTGATGATAACATCGAGCTGATCGAAGCTGTGATGACCGTGTGAAGAGAGAGAGAGAGAGAGAGAGGCCTATGTGCGATCTGTGGGGCGTGGGATTATGTTCGATCTCAATATGTGAGTCACGCACGCGTGCGTGTGTGTGAGAGAGAGAGAGAGACGAGGGAGGCGACGAGAGAGTGAGTGCGACTGTGTGATCTGTGAGTGAGTGTTTAGGTTTAGATTTTAGTTAAAATAGTTAGGGTTTCCAGGTGTTGGGCTTCATAGCTTGGGCTCTTTTGGGGGTTGGGCTCTATATTCTTAAGTGGTCTTGGCGTTTTGGGCTTATTGACATCAAGGCCGGGCATCCAGTTTTAAATTTTGATTTATATGATTTATATAAATATTAATTCCTTAAACAAATTTTAATTAATTTATTATTTAGATGAATTGTTCGCGAACACATTTGTGAATATTTTGGAGTGTTCATGTTTGGCTCGTTTAATTAACGAGTTTTAAAAAAAAATTTATGTTCTGTTTGTATATTATACGAACGAACATGAACGAATTTTATGGAAAATGAACTACGAGCCGTTGGTGAACAGATCGGTTCATTTACAGCCCTACTCTCTCCCCTTGAAAAATTTGGCTGCAACTCAGGTCGTAGGAAGAGCCTACAACCCTATATATAGTAACTTATGATAGGATGCTAAATATGCTTAATTGCTTTAAATTATTTACACTAGGAAGTGCTACTAGGGCAGATCTTGCATTTGGCGGGGAAAGGTGCGGCGGGCAAAGAAGGACCATGGTCTTGTTACTAAAACTTACTTACACTACCTACATGCCATTTGGTTGAAGCATTGAAGTAATAAAGATGAAAAATCATAGTAGCATATATTCCATAGAATTTTCACTTATGGTTGAAGCAAGTGCCACCAAAAGTCATTTAGAGTTTAGAAGAGTTTAATGAAGCAAATTATCTAAGTCCAATATAGATGTGATTGATACTAGTATTATTGCACATAAACACAAAATTCTTTCTTCTGCATCTTACTAAATCGGATAATATTATTGCTCTTTGCACCGAATTGTGGTCATACTAGATCAATTTCATTACACTAACGACTAAAATTTTAAATGAAATTTTTTACACCCCTCGAAGTGACATCCAAATGTCTACAAAAACATCACTATTAATATTTAGCGATAACTGCTAGTTTGTAACTAAAACTTGTAAGGAATTCCTACTATCGAAGTTACACTCAAAATCTTTTGAACCTCACCCTGCACCACCCTTCGAAACAAGGTGTGTTGACCCATCCCCTTTGTCGGGTACATGCATGTCGCTATGGGGTTCAAAGAAGAGGATACATGTATGTCTTCATCCAAGCACTGTACAAAGGACACCGTGTGGGGTTATGAATCTATCTATCTATCTAAGGAGCCAAAAAAGCTTCGACCAAAAAAAAAAAAGGAGCCAAGAAAGCTGTCACAACCCTGGGCCTCCCCTCACCTCAGTGCGTACTTGAAAGTCGCAGTAAGTACGTAGTTGTGGCCAATCCACCTATCACTTAGGGTGGCCACAAAATTATCAGCAACCTGAATGCATTCAATGTAACCTTTTTCGGTTTGTACCCTATTACCCCAGGGCCTTGATGATATACTCGGTATAATTTAAGTCGTCTGAGAAATGAGAAGCAAAAAATTTATGAAATAATTCGCGACAAATATATGCAGTAACCAGATACTGGAAGTCATAAAGTCGCAAAATATTGCTACTCAGGAGTTTGTACCACTTGGAGTGAAAGGTGGACATTGGATTGGATTATGGTAGACCTTTTTAGCCACAAAAACTGGGTTCGGACGAATGGACAAGAAGCTAACTCCAATGCTATTGTGGGATTTCAGGTGGAGAGACAAATCAGAGTTGAGAAATGTATCAAGGCTGAGTTTTCCTACAAACTCTAAGTCGATCTCTCCTCTCAAGAAAATTTGGCCACGGCAATGGTTGAGCCATCAACTGCATGGCGAAGTGCCATTGCTAAATGCGTACAGTACATTGTAAGTGCCACTTTGATATCTTCTTTAGCGCTAATAATTAGTGTTTTACTTAAAAAAATTGTCAGGAGACAATGTTTGAACAGCTTACGTGGTACTTAGTGTCGTGTCTTTAGCAAAATGTACTTGTTACCATTTTGCAAATATTCACCACTCATTCCAAACATATTAGTGCCTTTATTTATTGGAGTTCACAACACCCAATTTAACATAATACTATGTAGCAAAATGGTATCCAAACAGCGTACATGTGCTCGAATTCCTTATAAGCATGTTATGTTAAATTTATTTTACTATTGACATCTAAACCAAGTAAATATATCTTTCAATGTTATCTAAAGAAGCATTTTCCTAAACCAACAAATTAAGAAATGTAAAACCTACACAATTAAAATACATATGTTACGCAAGTGTAGCCAAAAGTTTCCTCTCTTTAATTTCTCTCTGCATCAATGAAGAGATGGAGAGATCCTCCTCATACCGTCCCAAAAGTTACAAATTACAGATAGCCAGACTTTTTCCAGTGAAAGCTTTCTCCTCTAACGTACATGCTTGCATGTCAGCGTGCATGCGTGCTGTCTCTGTGAATTGCATATATGTACATGGCATGCAGGGAGTACTAGCTAGGGTCATGGGCGAGAGAGGGCTCTCTCTCTCTCTCTCTCTCTCTCTCTCTCTCTCTCTCTCGTGACCCTCCCTTTAGTACAAACAAAGCGAGATTATTTATGGAACTAAACATCTTTGAAGCTTGGATGAGAGCTCGAGCCTTAGTCTGTAGGACTAGGAGTAGACTCCCTATAATCAGCATTACAAGTCAGGTTCCGAGTCACTGAAACTAGTCTATCAGAAATTTGGTGTATATAGTCCAGCTGCACACCTCTGTCAGAGAAAGCCCTATGGTGTATGGACTGTAGCATCTTCAAAAGTCCGCAATTTAGCTTTGTACAAACTAATAATGTCACCACTCGATCACTTTGTTGTTGTCAAATTGATTAATGTAAAACAACATGGTGGAACCGTTGGAACGTATTTGGAAAGTGGTCCTTTTTAAGGGACATAGTACAACTTGGGTTGAATGAATGACATGCCATAGAGATCTTCAATTTGCTCCTGTAATAACTTATCTGCTATTCTACCCGATCAAATTAATTGTTTCAGTGCTTACTTTACTAAATGGTCACCCACCCCAAGTGGGCTCCGACTTCTCCAGGTAGACTTCGTGTTTGAATGAAGTACATCGAGTGCATTATGATGGAAAAAAATAAAGTGCGGGGTGGTTGAGGACAATCAAGAGCTAAGGGAACAGAATGGTGCTGCAAACATTTATTTAGGTTAACTCTGCTACATAGAGTTACTGTTTCAAGCATCTAAGCAACAAAAAAAAAAAACCTAATTTCTCGGTATAGCCCTCAAAATAGTATTTCCTCTCGAACCAAAAACTTGTCAATATTTCATGTCTTTACAGTAGTATATGATGTACTTAATAATAATTCTTAAATTTTCAGCATATGTGATGTAGCATGAGTAATAAATCTTGTATTTGCCAACCTGCTTCCTTTAAAAATTTCAATGCAATTTATGATTTACTTGGTCGCTGCTCTCCGATGAAAATTGACTTTCTAGCACAGGCCCATCCACGGATGTCTCTCTCGGACTTCTCAATCTCACTTCTCCGCCAACAAAGTTGATATAGGTACCGTTTGGAACTCCAAAATTTTACCAACTTTATGGTCTGTAAAAGGCCAAACAAACTCTTGTAACTTTTTCCTTGTAGAAGAAAGCACCACTTAACGAGTTCTTATTTCCTTTAAGGAACCACACTACAAGAAAAAAAGGCTTTTAATGACGGAGAAATTCATCGCTAAAAGCCTAAAATCAGTTGCTAAATATTTTAGCTATGGATTTACCGTCGCTAAAAGTTCTTTGTATAAAAGTCCGTTACTAATAGTTTGGCGACGAAATTTTCAAATCCGTTGTGTAATATTTAAGTTTTTGCGACGGATTTATTTATTAATTAGCGACGAAATATCAGTTTCTAATTATATTTTAAGTATTTTAATTTAATTTCTTTTTTTGCTAAATTAGCGACGGAATAAATGTTTTAGCAACGGAGTATTCCGTCGCTAAATGTCTTATTTAGCGACGGAATAATCCGTTGCTAAAAAAAATGATAGTAATAGCGACAGATATAATCCGTCGCCAAAAGTCAAAATTTTTTTAAAATATTTTTTTTATTTTTCTAATGCCCAAACCTGTAATAAAAAAATCAATCCTCAACAACAATGCGCAATAATCAATACACAAAGAAATATGTATAATTAATCATAAAAAAAAAACTCATTATGTACAAGCTGGGAATCGGATATAGACGGTTAGGGGAGGGGAGAAGAGTACAAGCTGGGTGTGGGGGCCGCGGGGGGGGGGGGGGGGATCTGGGACCGGGCACGAGAAGGGGCTCATCAGGGGTTGCTGAGTCCCAAATTTGGATCCTGCTGATTCGGGGTCGGCTCGGCATCTCCAGCTGCGGTACCCTGCTGATCCTGCTCCCTGATATCCTCAACACCACCGTAGCAATGCGTGATCTCCTCGTCGTCCAACGGATGCGGAGGAGCCGGTGTCTGTGGAGGGGCAGCAGGGGGTGAGGACGCTCCTATCACGGTACGAGAAGTCCGACTAGGCAGGCCACGTATGCGGCCTTTCGGCCGATTGACTACCTCCGGCGTATCCAGCCATCGCTTCAACGCCCCAGTACTCGCACCCGCACTAATGGACGCTAATGGCTGTCCGGACTGCTCCTCGGACCCCCTAAGCTGTTCATACGAGGCCTGCAAAAACAGTGATATAAAGATATGTTAGGGCATTAATTAACGCAACAGACATTGAGGATAGAAAGACAAAAAATTAACAACTTAAACAAATTGACTCAAATCGATCCGCCGGGAAATATCTATATACTCGCCCGCCCGGTATGCCTCGTCCTTGTCCTTCTTCCACACGTGCGTCTGATTATTTGTTAGAGCTACGACCTCATCGTCTTCCAGATCCGGGTGCTCGACCTTACGCTCGATTGTCCTGTCAAATTTATCCTTTAATTTAGGGTTCAATTATTTCAATTAAGGGTTCGGTTGGATCAGGGCATTCAATTAGGGGTTTAATTAATTTAATTTAGGGTTCGATTTGATTAGGGCATTCAATTTAGGATTTAATTATGGTTCAATTACTTCAATTTAGGGTGAATTTTTGGGGTTGTATTAGTTTAATTTAGGGTTCGGTTGATTTGGGACATTCAATTTAGGGTTCAATTAGTTCAATTTAGGGTTCAGTTGGATTAGGGCATTCAATTTAGGATTCAATTTGATTAGGGCATTCAATTTAGGGTTTAATTAGGGTTCAATTACAGCAATTTAGGGTTCAATTACAGTAATTTAGGGTTCAATTAGGGGGTTTAATTAAGTAAGTGGCCACATATACGATCTTGACACTTGTCGACAGCTGTGCAGTGTATATATATAAATAATTATACCAAACTAGTCAATGGATAACATCTCTACTTTGACCAAATTTGGTGTCATGCATCCATCTTTTCTTGGAATGACGCCTAACTTTAATTTTGTCTAACCGAGTTTATAACACTATAATTTTAGTGCCTTTATTTGTTTGGTTGCCATGAATTTAGTCCCATAGAATATATATTCATAGACCTTTCTATTGTTCGTCTTTTAGAACATTTGTTTATAGTCGTTTACACTTTTGCATCACCCTCTCTGTATACAAAAACCAAAAGAGCCCAAAATTGTTTTGAAGAGTAGAGTAAAATAATTCCAGTAGCTCACCGACCCTGATCTCTTGCTTGGTCGGCATCTCTGGTTGCCCTTGCCGCGTCTACTGCATCTCACCATATGATAACTTCTCCTTTACCAACTAGTTCACCGGCCTTTTGAGCTTCCTAATACTCCAACTAATAATTTTATTTCATAGTTAGCCATTTTTTTTCTTACAAACATATTGAATGCAACTCTATGAACGCAAGGGAGCGAGGAACCTCGTAATATGCAGTTACAAACCGTGTTGCAGTTTAAATATATAAAATTGGTTGAAGCTTTGTTTCTTATCTTAGATTGTGAGTGTGACTTTGCTTTTTGTTCTTAAAGTATTTTTCCTCACACATTTCTCGGAGCAAGATAGCTTCATCTTTTATTAGTTTTTTGTTTGGAAGGTAAGTGGTATTCACGGTAGTGGCTGCCGGTCACCGACGGTAGGCAGTGGCATAGACTCCTTTTTGGAGTTTTCAAAAATAGCCCTGTTTTCAAAAACGAGTTTATTTTCTCCAGTTTACAAAACTGGAGAAAAAACTGAAAAAATAATAGTTACCAAACGGAGTCTTAGTTTTCAACATCAATTTTCTTAACATTCACATTAAATTCAAATTTTAGATTAACAATTAATTATTTTATTAAGAGTTGTAACAGCCGGGAAGTTTTTTATTGCTAAAACTTTTGAACAAAGTAAACTGAATCTTTTATGAGTTATGTGTCTCTTCATTTGTGACTTTTCAAATGTTTATAAATACATGTTGAATTCTATTTTTTCAGCCGCTGAAAATCTGAGTAAATGCTTGTTAGCATTTTCTAAAGAGAGATCCACAGATTATTGCCTGCACTGTTGCTTGCCAAGAGCCCTATCACATCCATAAGGATCTGTTTTATTTTTTGAGGTGTATTTGTCTCTAATTCTTTACAAACTCTAAATTGTACGAGAGTAAACAACGCTTCTAAGAAAATAATGTCCTTCAGAGATTAGTAATTCAGTCCATTCATAGCTTTCAATCATAGAGAATGAAGAGATGCATCAATCATCATGGAAGGCGATTTGGGATTTGGGAACATACCCCTTGTCGCCGGTGGAGACGTGGAGTCATGGGCTGGAGATCGTACGTGGCGACTCCGTCACCGGTTGAGGTGAGGTAGTCAGTGACCGTGAGCTCGTTGTCGGCACGTAGATCTAAACCCAGATCCAAACAGCTTAGATTGTGGCTCGTGTCGTGGCCGCCGTCGCCAGTCTACGATTTGCCGGAGTGAGGCTCCTGTGGTCGTGAGTCATGAGACTGTGAGAGAGAGAAGTCGTGCAAGTTGAGAGGAGAAGAGGCTGAAGAGAGAAACAGGGAGAGAGAAAATATAGATATCTGCTAATTAAAGACATTTTAGCGACGGAATAACCCGTTGCTAAAAGTCTGTCGGTCAAAAAAAATTTATCCGACGGATTTTTTTTAGCGACGGTATTATTCCGTCGCTTAAAAATATTAAAAAAACCTCAAAAATTACAAATTTCATAAAAATATTTAACGACGTGATCCCCGTCGTTAAAAGCCCGTTGTTAAAAGTCCGTCGGCAAAGGTTTTTACCGACGCAGTATTCTGTCGGTAAAACTTTTTACTAATGAATTTTTACCGACGGAGTTTTTCGTCGCTGAAAGATCTTTTGGCAACGGGATAAAATTCTGTCGCTAAATCTGTCTTTTCTTGTAGTGCCATTTGAGGAGAGAAAGCCCTATAAACAAAATCTCTTTGTTTTGTGTGGTTAGTCATTTCTACAACACGTATCAGCGCCTATAATAATGAGCATCTTAGGAGGAGAATTTTAAAGCTGAAAAAAATGAAACAACACAAAACATTCGTTAAAGAACGAAGTCTTCTCTTTCCAGATTAATTGGTTCTTAAGAAAAAGGATGAGAAAAGTAATCGAACGCATAATTGTGGCAAACTAAAACTACCTTTTGCCCTTTAAAGGAGGGTTGCTTTGCAAAACGTGCAATGGGGAACCCTAGAAATGTGTGGATGTGAAGGGAATCCCACTAAAACTAGCTAATAAAAGCAAAAAAGAAAAAAGAAGCTTAGGAAAGGACAAAGGTGGTAAAGATTGCAGTCAGTCTGCTGAGATGTTTTTCGCTGACCTAAAATACGTATCTGAATGTGTGTGTGTGTGTGTGTATAGGGCTGAGAGATTGAGTGGTCAAATCATCAAAAGTAAATTTCTTGAATATGTGGAGTCATGCATGAACTAAAATAATGTAGAAATCATTGAAAGAAGATGAAGAAGCCCTAAGGAGGGGGAGACGGAGGCGAAGGGTGGAGGGTTTTGGATGTTGGCTTGTTGTCCGGGGGACACGAGAGAGAGAGAGAGAGAGAGAGAGAGAGAGAGAGAGAGAGAGAGAGAGTTAGTTTTAACTTTGTGAGCTCTGCTCTGCGAATGCAAAAGCCATACGTAGCCCCCCCACCCCTCATAACTTTTGAAAACAACAGGTGAATGAGTGAGATATATATCGGCCCATGCAAACGTCCCTTTCTGGCTCCTCTCCCCCACATCTGCCCCCCCCCCCCCCCCCCCTCTCTCTCTCTCTCTCTAGCACATATACATACACATTGGGAATGTCAGCCGCATATCATGTTGCTTTCTTATGTAATCCCCATGTGTAGTTTTAGAGCTCATTGACAACGTCCAAGGAAATTTGTTCATTATAGCCTAATAATTGAGAACCCCCTGAAACTCCCAAGTCGAAGCTTATCGGTTATATCAGCCGACACTTATGGTAAATAATAATGTGCTATCGTAACGACTCATTGAGTATGCTAATCGTATGATATTATGCGCTTTACATTATTTTACATCAAGTATTGCACTATATTTTTCAATACCTAAGATTATGGTTGTAAATGAACCGAGTTGTTAATGAACTACTCGTGGTTCATTCCCTAAAGAACTCGTTCATGTTCGTTTGTATAATATACGAATCGAACATGAACAAAATATTATAGCTCGTTTATTAAACGAGCCGAGCATGAACATTTCGAAGTGTTCATGAACAACTCATCTGGATAATAACTTAATTATAATATATTCCAAATTCAAAAGTCATATAACTTAATTATAGTATACATTAGTTTAAACTTGGAAGCCCTAAAATCAATTAGACAATTGGATCAAGTAAAGTGTAATTCTGGTTTGAAAATAACTATTTTGAACGAGAACACGAGTTTTCAAGTTCGAGTTCAGTTCATACAAATAAACAAATGAACTTGAGCCGAACACGAGTTTAATGAAACGAATCACGAACGAGTTCGAACAGAATTTTAAACAAACACGAACGTAGCCTGAAACTAAATAAACGAATTTGAACATACATCTGTTCTACTCAACGGTTACCCGAGATGGTAGAATGATCACATGTATGCATGTAGATATGTGGGGATGATACATGCATGTTAGTGTGCCTGCATGACCGACCTATGAACAGCACACACAAAAACAGAGAGGAGAAAAAAGGGTTTTGGCTCTGACTGCCTTCTTATATCAACATACTGCAACTAGACAAACCTCTCTCTCTCCCTCTCTCCCTCGCTTGTTGTTGCTTCCTCTGTTTGCTCATTTCTTTCATAAGTCATAGCAATCAAAAAGAGAAAGCAGATCCAAGGTGCATGGTGGTTAAATCTGTCAATCCCATCAGTCAATCAATCAAATCCATCAAATCAACCAATTAATTTTCAAAAGAAAGACCAGCCAAGGGAATCAAAGGAATGTCTACCTCTTCTCCCTCATTGTCACTGGACCACCACTTTCCTCCTTCCGAGCAGCTCTGTTATGTCCATTGCACCATTTGTGACACTGTACTTGCGGTAATTACACTTCTCCTTTCGAGCCAATCAAGTTTATTTTGAGCTCGTTTACTGGTTTCTTGTTCTGTATATCAGTACACATATGTATGTGTAGGTGAGTGTTCCTTGCACGAGTTTGTTCAAGACTGTGACGGTTCGATGCGGACACTGCACCAACCTCCTGCCGGTTAACATGCGCGGCTTGCTGGTGCCTTCAGCTCCACCTTCTTCTAATCATCATCATCAGCAGCAGCAGCAGCAGCAGCTTCAGTACTTGGCTCACTCTTCTTTCTTGCCTCCACCTTTTTCTCACAATCTTCCGCTGGTATAGACATTTCATTTGGCTACAATACTAATCATATAAGCAGCTTATGTTATGTGTTCGTCTCTATACTAATGTTAGTCCTTCGGTTGATGTTGGCAGGATGAGGTTCCAAATCAAACAACACCAAGTTTTTTGATCAATCAGATGGTAAATAACAGCCCCAAAGATAATCACTTCTCCCTACCAGCTCGAGTGGGAGGACTAGGGCTTGATGAGCTTCCGCGGCCTCCCGCCATTAACAGACGTACGAATTAGATTCATTTTTCCTTAGTACTTTTTTTCAGTCGTTAAAATGATTGAGTTGTACTCTCTATACCTGCTTAAGTGTTTAGATGAATTTCCTCAAACTGCAGCCACAGCAGGAGCTCTTTCTACATTCTCCAATCATGATATAACAATATTGCAAATCACATATTCTCTTTGTTTCATCACTTAAAATTGTACACCAAGCACTAGAAAATACAAAAGCAAAAATGAGAAAGCCAAATGAGAGAGAGCTATCAACTCACTGCTATTAAATTTTCATGGTATCTTCTTGAGAAATTCCTTAAACACTTATGTGGTGGTAACTGCTGATTCTCTAATGGCACAAACATAGTACACATTTTGAGATTTATACACGGAATTATCTTAGTTGCAAAATAAGTTTTTTTGGTAAGCTCAGAAGTCTCCAAGGTTGATCAAAGCCAAAATGAGTATCTAATAGGGCTTATCAGTGCGTGTTTGTGTGCGTGTCTGGAGTTGGGGGGGTGAAGATAGTGGATGGTAATATATCTCATGGTTCTGATGTCTTTTTTGCATATATATTATGTGATTGTCGTGTGGCCAGCTCCGGAGAAAAGACAGAGAGTCCCCTCCGCCTACAACCGATTCATCAAGTGAGTGATCATCACGAACAAGAAGCTTCCTTATATGCCTGTATCTCTCTTAACGTATGGACAAAAACACAAAATCTGGTTAAATCGAAATAGGAAAGCTCATGATATCCATCAATCTGCTGCAGGGATGAAATCCAACGCATCAAGGCTGGCAATCCAGATATCAGCCACCGAGAAGCCTTCAGTGCTGCTGCCAAAAACGTAAGTATATTATAGAGTACTATGGTTTAAATATTTCCACTCTGATCTGTGACTTATTGTACATTTTTTCGTACATGTTCAGTGGGCGCATTTTCCACACATTCACTTTGGGCTAATGCCTGATCGGGCAATCAAGAAGGGTAATGTGCGCCAACCGGTAGGCTTCGATGATCTCTTTGTTTTTATCTCTGTTGATCTGAGTTTGGTTGCACTAAGTTTGGGGGGGTTTAATTATGCTTTTTGTAGGATGCGGAAGATGTTAGTATGATGAAAGATGGCTTCTTTGCTGCAGCTAATCTTGGCCGCGCTGCCTACCAAAACCAAGTGGCCGGTGGAGCTGCAGTTGGCTTTTAATCAAGGCTCTTTCCTAATAACAGTCTTCATTTGCCCAGCTTCTGGTTCCAAACGGTAGAAAAAGAAAATGCTTTGGACAAGATGCTAGTCAAGTCAAGTCTAACAACTTTAGTTTCTAGCTCTGCATGCATGCTAGCTTATCTGCCAATGGGGTGTTCTAGATTACTGTCTTGGAACTTCTCTAGCATCGTACCTTTCGAAACTATAATTGTACTTCTGAACATCTAATAAACCTTTATGGTTTACGTTCCTGGCTAATCTAGCTTTAAGCCGGATCTATGTGTAGTCTGGTCTTTGCGATTTTTATGCTACAAAAACACGCGAAGAAGTGAGAGGCAAACTTGTCGACCTGTCAGGTATGGTAATACGGGTTCAGACAAGAATTACTCGATTTGTTTTTCGGGTAGCTTTTCCATAACCGGAGCCTACCCGGGGGCTCCAGGTAGAGCCGCCGGTAATTGTCTCATATTTCAAGTGGCAGATCTATGAGCGTGAGGTGAGTGACGGCAGATTTGTGAGCGGCCCAGAAGGATGGAGATCTCGTCGCTTCGTGGTCGTGTGGACTGTGGCTCGTGTCTGGGGAGAGAATGGACGCCCAAGGCGCGGAGCTGCGGCAGACTGTGGAAGAGGACGACGACGGTGAGAAGCTACGAATGGTCATGACGACGGTGAGGATCGTGGTATGTGGAGCCTTGGAGTGTGGAGCGTGTGACTGTGTGAATGTATGAGTGAGTGAGAAAGAGAAAGAGGGGTGGCCGCCGACGAGAAGTGAGGAGGAGAAAGAAAGTCTTCCAGACCCTAAAACTAAAGTGGCTAACCCAAAAATGTTTTTTTTTTAACAAAAAAAGAAAACGTATACATATATCCTCGTAAACCCGATAACCTGTAGCCGACCTAAACCTAGTCGAGATTTATGATTCTCTATTTGACATGCCCATACCCATTTTTTGTAGCCAACAAGGGTTGATTCAGCGATTCTCAGGATCATAATCCAGGTTTTTTACCTGGGTTCGAATCCTGCCCGCCGCACTTGTTGGTGACAAACTTACGTCATCGCCCTGCTTGTGCTCCACACATGGGTCCTTGTGCGCTTTGGCCCCCACATAGGTGCTGGAATCGGGGGCTCAGATGTATGTGGCGGCCTTGTAAGTCCCCGAGGCGCAATACTCCCTACCGGTTGGATTAGAGTCTTACGATTCAGCCTTTTATAGCAAAAAAAAAAAAAAAATACCCATTTTTTGTAGCAGATTTTATTGACCTGCGGGTACCGACTTTTCTTTTTCCAGGTCAATGAGAACTCCCAATTCAGATCCCAGGTTGCTTATGGCAAAGATTGTAACTAAATTATTTTATCGCTCTCCATAACATTTATAGTACAATCTTGTCACAGATCATATTTCTCTATTACAGTCGATGATCCAAGTCAGATCCGTGCATGCCCCTAAAGTGTCTTAATATAGCTAGTGCAACAAACAAGATAAAGATTCGATTTACACTTTACTTTAGCCCACAAAATTTATTCGGAGTCGCAAATTCTAAGAGGTTCTAGGATTTTTCTATTAAGGTGACTGTTGTTATAATTGGGATAAATTTAGTATGCTTTTGGTATGCTTTTGGTATCATTCAACACTTCCATGTCAATAAACCCTAAAGTACCAGTTTTATTTAGTCGCACAATTTTAGGACAATGATTGCTCTTTCGCATTGCTTTTTTCCAAGTTTAAAGGAATATTTTAGAATAGATTTCACAAGAATTTAGAAAAATCTTCTAACATCTGGTATGTGAAGCAGACGTCGTAAGAGACCAGTTTTATGGCCTGGAGGTCCCATGCAAAAGGATGCCTTTTACAGGAGACGTAAGATGTCCACCCATGCATGTTCAGCATATTTCCGGATGCAGCCCATAAAGATTAAGGAGAAAGTGGCACCAATAGACTAGATTGGTCCCGAACTTGAATAGCCATCTACATTGCTAAAACTAGATGCCTCCGAGATTAAGACTGGTTTCTGAGCTTCATGAGGTTCAGGTGACTGTTGAGGAAGCAAAAAAGATAGTCAATGTGTGAATTCCCACAATCAAGTAATGTAGGGTCAATGGGTAGGGATGGAGCTTTAAAAGCAGGCAAAGCGTGACTTGTAAAGTTGAAAGAATGCATAGGATGCTACCAAGGACCAAAACTACAACTATTTCATCCTCTACCCCGACGTTCTGCCACTGTAGTTCTATCAAGAAATGCCTGAAAGAGAAGCCCCTAGCTACAGTGAGAACTCAATTTTTGTCAAAGATTCATGCTTCCTTTCGAGTTGTTCTTATTTTCACTGCACGAAAGCCTGAAAATCTACCGCAACTCCAACATGCTGGGCATTCCCACACTCTCTTTACAAAGTGCCTAAATGTTAAAAGAAGAGCCATGGTGACATAACCTGGTAACTTTACTCACTTGTAAAGACTGATGCTGCTACTATCATTCAGTGACCACAAACAGGAACAACATATTTTGGCGTGGATGGGGAAAGGTTATACTTCAGTTTTATAGAAGGCCATACAAGGTTGAGGCCTTAGGGCCATGTAATGTTGAAGATCCGGGCTGAAATTTCAACCCCAAACCTGGGATTGGTGATGTATGAAATGAAAATGGTTTCTTTAGACTGAACTTCATACGTTTTCCTTGCCATTCGAAGAGTTTTGTCGTTCAACACCTAGGATAGTTCATAGATGAATGGAAATAGGATTAATTTTACACTACACCCCGTACTTAGGGGTCAGTTGCACCCAGCACCCCGTGATTCTAAAATTGGCACCCAACATCAAAAATTTAAAAATCTTGGTATCAAGCACTAATTGAGAGTCAAAATGGCCTTTAACTAGACGGCTGTTAATTTTTTAAAGGCAAATTGGTCTTTCCACCCCTAAAATCCTAGTAAGCTCCAACCCTTAAGCCACATAATTTCTCTCTCTCTCTGACTGCCTCTCTCTCCTCTCTTTCGTTGCCTTCTCCGTCCCACCATCTCTATTCCCACAATACACCAAAAAACCTTTTACTTGGAGAGAGAAAGCAAGATGGAGAGCTAGCAAAACCCCATTTTCCATTTTTGCTTCCCATCCCAGTTCACTAGTCAAAATTGTTTATCTCCAAAACAAATAGAAGAAGAAGAAGAAATGAAACACCCATTTTGAAAGATGCCTTCATTTGGTGTTAGATACCAAGATTTTAAATACTTTGGTGCTGGATGTCAATATTAGAACTACGGGAGCGCTGGGTGCAACTGACTCCTAAGTATGGGGAGTAGCGTAAAATTAATCCATGGAAATAGAGTAAAGAAAATCCAATTTTGTGCTTAAACATTCCGTCTAAATGCTCTCTTGCCTAGACGTCCTAGTTGATAGTACGTTGCTTGTTGCTTATGACACTTGCAGCGCGTTTATGCTGTTTTTGTTTAAGTGATTTATCTCTCTATATGTTCTTGTGTCGGTCACTAGTTGTATAGTCTTCAATATGAGTCCCTTCGATATGGCCTTTGGAAGCTTGTAAGCTGCTTTTGAATCATTTTATCTACCAAAAAAGAAAGAGTAAAACATACCACTGCACCCGCCACAAAGAAAGAAGGAAACTCAAAGCGAGGATCAAACATCCTGGCCGCCAAGTAAAAAAACTTGGCTGCTACCCAAATTAAAGGAATCTTTTCCATACCCGCCATATAGCGACAATTCATGGCCGATAAATGTTTTTAATGATTTTTATTTAATGACGCTAAAAAAATACTTCTAAAAATTATCGTTGCAAGTATTAGCGGAAAAGCCATCAGCAGCCAATATTTATTTCCCGCCAAGAGCCCTATAAGAAGTGCCCTCTAAAAAGGTTTACCTGTTGAACGGGCTTTCAGCCCTATATTTTTGGTCCTAAGAATGTATCTGCTGCCTTTTAGAATCAAGTGTCTCCCTGAATTTACGTATCTAAGCAAGGCCTTTTCAATTTGGACCAATAAAATGTACATGAGCGGAGAATTGGCCCGTTAAGCTGAACTCTTTTTCAGGCTCAACTCGTGTTCGTCAAGGGCTCAAAATTATCTTAGTTTTTGAAAATGAATGAATGTTGAGCTTAAGAGCTTAAGCTCGTGTTGAAAGTAGGATTGGAGGTCATGATTGTACTTGAAAGTACCAGCACGCCGCTTTAGAAATTACTCTGTTCGGTTTATTAGATTCTTCCCTTAATTCTTCCTCGGATGTTTCCCAAAAAATCATTTTTCCAAAATAACACAATAAAGTGCAGTTGACTTCCAAAATTACTTGCCCTTCTTATTTTGTTTTCCCAATTCAATGTCGCCTGTACAGATTACAGAGTAGAAGATATTGAATGGTTTGGAACCATTAATTCCGACCATCTACAGTCGTTCAATCAAGCAGGGCTGACATGATATTAATCAATCACACACACACACACAAACATCATACACAAATTAGAAACACCATACACACCGACTTACGCACACCGATGCGAGTAGGGGCGGATCTGGTATAGGGACGGGAGACCATGGACACCCAACATTTGCCACTAAAACTTCTTTATATTACCTACAGTATATAAAAATTGGTTAGAGCGTTAATAAGTTGAAAATTCGTAGCATCTATTTGGGATTTGAACTTTTTAAGTCCATTTTTGCCTTTAAATGTTAAAATTGTGTCATTAACAAGTACCATTGGAGTGAACTTATCGGCTGTCACTATTTTGTTGTTTTGGTTCCAATTTATGAGAAAATTCCTATCATATGTTTTGTTTGGAATGTAGAATAAATAGATAATAATAATTAGGAAAGACAGACAAACTTAAAGTTTAACTAATACTTTTTTCATCTACTCAATAACAATTAGTGAAATTATTTTTGAAGTATTGTGCACGCCTAAAAATAAGAAGCCAATAAGACTACAATTTATAAATGGCTAATTACACCTATGTCCCTGAGGTTTGGGGGTAATTACACGCGATGACACAAAGTTTCAAAATGTAACACTTATGTCCATTGACAAACGGAACCCTAAAAATCCTAACGGTTTTAACAAAATGACTTTATTGCCCTTATGTTAAAAAGTTATTTTTTTAAATGCCATTGTCTCTTTTTAGAAAAAGAAAAACCCTAATTCTAACCACCCCACCCCCCCCCCCACCCCTCCCCACCCCATCTGCATCCCCCTCGCCCTTCCCCGTCACCCACCCACCCCGCCTGCTTCCCTTCCCCGGCGCCGCACCCCGCCTGCTCCCCTTCCCAGGCGCCGCACCCCGCCTGCTCCCCTTCCCCGGCGCCGCACCCCGCCTGCCTCCCTTCCCCGGCGTCGCACCCCGCATGCCTCCTCCTTCCTCGTCACCCCGTCACTGCCCACCCTGTCTACCTCCATGAATGTGGGCATCGCCGGCGACGTCACTCTTCCCCTTCATCTCTTCTCTCCTCCCCCACAGCAACCCACTCCCTCATTCCATGCCAGCAGCTCCATCGCCCCACGCCGCCGGTAGCTCCGTCGCACCACGCCGCCGATTTTGAAGCCCTAATTTGCAAATTAGGGTTTTGAAGCCCTAATTTGCAAATTAAGGGTTTGAAACCTTAATTGACAGATTTAGACTTTTGAGAAATGGCAGATTGAAACCCTAATCGGCAGATTGAGAAATTAAAGATTGAACCCTAATTTGTAAATTAGGGTTTTGAAAAAATTAAGGTTTAATTTGAAAATTATAAAAATTATTTAGGATATACTGTACAAGGGCAGTATTGCCATTTTTAAAATACGTAATGATGAACAGTATATTTTTTGGATGGAACCCTAACGAATGGACACGGGTGATACATTTGAAACATTTTTTGTCACGGAATGTTACATTTTGAAACTTTGTGTCCTCGCGTGTAATTACCCCCAAACCTCAGGGACATAGGTGTAATTAGCCCATTTATAAAATATGCGCAAATTGCTTAACGCCAATATGCATGTGATACCGGTACTAACGCAAATGGAAATACAATTATTTTTGTACATCCTACAAAATTGAAAACTGAAAATACTTCAAGTTTCATTAAATGTCGCTCGCTGGACCAAATGTGATCATATCAGAGCAACTATGATATACTGGTGCCTTAACAAATGTGATCATATCAGAGCAACTACGATATACTGGTGCCTTAAGTTTTTGCTTTCAATGTTTGCCTTCCTCGACATGACATCGATCCGGCCTCCACGCGCAGATACGCAGCAACCAACGCACAAGCCCAATTGCACACAGACAGGCAAGGTATCACACGTACACATAATCACACAGGCACGCACACGGACACTCAAATGGGCAAAAGGTTTTTATTTTTCGGAACTGCTTTGGTTGTAGATTATGTGTGCCCGTCTGCGTACGTGGTGAATCACACACACAAGCACAGACAAGCACACCAGTCTTAATGTATGTATATCAATGTAAAAAAAAAAATTGCTTTGGATTCGGGTTATGCTTTCAGTTCTAACGTTTCAAGGAGGTACTTTGGCAAACCCAACCTTCTATGCCTTAGCCCAAAAGTATTTATGCAGAATACACGGGATTAAGACTCGCTACTCTATGCATCGATGCTACGTTGAATTTACAAGGTACAAGTAGAATAGCATTGACAGGGATGATCAATGGATTAGTCTACTCATGTAGGAACTGATTGATTGTCATCATTACATAAATAAGGTAATAAAAGAATGGTAATAATCCCAATGATAAAACAAGCTACGAACCCTCAGTACGATGGGAAGATAACTTACTGTGTCAAAATTACCAAAGATTCATATGAACAAGCCTAGAAGTACACACCTAAGCACTCAAAAGCACAAACTAAGTGAAGGCAGGCTCTCCCGCGTTCAGCATAGAGGCACCATGGAGGTAGATGCCTACGAGGAAATGGATATGAAAGCGCATATCGTCATCAGCAAAGTAAAGAACAGCTTTGAACCTTTGCTCCTTAAAGTGGTTGATATTGCCGAAGAAATATCTTGTGGCCTGAAAATGAAAAGACAGTGCAAATTCAGGATAAGTCAGCCGCAAGATAAGAGGAAGTTAGGTCTGTAAAAGATGCTTCCTGTAGAGATGCATACTTCTGGTATTTGCTGAGGGCACCACAAAAGAGAGCATTATCTGGCATGGGCAACTCTGTTTTGTTATTGACCTCTGAATTAACCACCTTGACATATGTCTCTTGGCCAAGATACCAGGAGTCGAGGTTTTCTGTTCTCAAATTCCAAACTCCAACATTATCAAGGGAGATTAAGATTGCCGTCCATGCCCCAGGAAACACCTAAACAGCATAAGCAACAAATGAGCCAAAGTCACCATACCTAACTTTAAACACAGTGGAATGCTTCCAGCTGTCATAACATAGGTCCCCGTCATTCAAGAAGCAAAATAAGAGGCTTTAAGTTGATAGCTTCTTTCAAATATTTAAGCTAGCATGGGTCAAATATTACCACTTCAAAGCAATGCAGCAAGCAAAAAAGGGGGCCAGCTGAAAAAACTCATTCAATAGAGCATGTCCAGCTAAGGAAAAACATAAGAAAAGATGTGATGAATGCAACTTCCTGTAAAACAGGCATGTAAGGTTCAACCTTTTCAATATTCAAATTTCAGTTTTAAGATGAGCACCTGATTTCTGCAGAAAAAATTCCTTTCATGATATCAAAATTCATATCACAAGTCCAGATTATTAACGATGAGTAAGATTTCTGGATTCTTACAATAGATAAAAAATGCACCAGAAACACAAAGTGGTTAAGGCTTCACAAGGAACCAAATAGGACTTAGCAGCGTGTTTCAAATATCACCTGTGTCGTGGCACGAGCGATTCCATCCCACTTATTATACGTGCCCCTGCTGTTCTCTGTCCAGTCACCAAAATCCATCCTGCAACCAGTTAGTCAAAGTATAAGTAGTGTGCAAATTTAAATCCATACAGACACGTAACCAATGAATCTAAGAGAAGGGAAGCCAGTTCTTACCCAACCACAAAAAAGGCATATCCATTCATGTGGTAGCTTTGCATCTTCGTGTCATTGTTCTGTAGTATTACTTCCATAAATCCCCTATAAGTACCATTAATTATTGATGTAGCCATCTGGGGAGGTCCTGTAAGTGGCCTGGGGGGAAAATCAACTTTATACACTCCCTTCACTTTGTATTGGTCAGCGAGTCTTATTGGTGTGTGGGGGCTAACGAATGAGATCCCACTAAGAGTTGTCCGTCGTTTTCCGTCAACCACCTCTGGTGCCTTGTTTTTCAGTACATATACCTCGGTCACATTGATGGAGCCATACCTAAACGAACCTTGTGGGTTTGGACGAGCACCGCTAGCAGACACATTCCACCTGCATGGGTTGAAATTATTGGGCAAATATTGACAAAATAAGGGAAGGGGATATCACACAATGTACATTCGAAATCACTATAGATTAAGTAGTCTGATATATAATATGTACACATACATGTAAAGTACATTATATGCTCCTTATTCTCAAGCTTTTATCCGTACCTCTCTCGTCCCGACACCCCCCACCCCCCTCCCCCCTCCTCCTTCTTCCCCCCAAATCCTAAATCGCAGTACTTGTCTAAGTTAATTTTCAGTGCTTGCACCACCATATTTCCTTATATTCATGATCTTTTCATGATTCACTATGTCTTCAGAATTATGCACTTACTACTATTCTGATAGCCTGGAATTCCCTACTAAATACTTATAGATCATGTCTTGAAGCACCTTAAATTGCAGAGAAACGAACCTGATGGACCTGGCCTGATTCATGGAGAAGGTCTTGTCAAACTGATCATTTGGTGGGTCAGGTAGGGGGCCAGATGCCTTTCCTTTTGAATTTGAATAGCGTAAGATGGCAACACCAGTAACTCTTTGCCAAATTGATTCGTTAACAAATCTGGCGCTTGCTACAATATAGTAATCTGAACTCGCATTTTGATCCATGGTTACTAAAAAGGAGTATGATTGTCCAACGTGAATATCTAAGCTTGTATAATTTTGTTGCACTGTATATGATCCCTCTGCTTCTGCTAGAAGCAAGTTATGGTTCTGAATTCTGAAATTCAAACTAGTTGATACTCCGACATTGCTGACACGAATGCGGTAAGTTTTGCCTGCCAAAAGACATATATTTGCAACTTAGAGTTAAACAGAAAGAGGACACATACAAAATGATTAGTTATGGAATTAAGGTAGTGTGTGATTCAGTGAAGATCTCGAAGTTAGCTCTTCATAGTAATCTAAAGTCATGCTGCAAGTGAAAAAGCATATGCGCGTTTGAACCCCCGGGCTCAATCCAGTTCCACCATTTTCTAGCTCAATAGTTTAGAGCAATAAACAGAAGAAGCTCGCTTCACAACAAGAGTCGAAGGGTCATTTGCAACCACCAATATGCTTGGCTTCCAATTCGACAACCCAAACCAAACAACAGTCAAATGGCTTTTGTTACACAACAGAAAACTACATTTGCGGAAGTCAAAAATATCAGTCTCCTGATGCAAATAAGGAGTTTAACTGTGACACACTTGTAACAAAGATATGTAGCCAGCCAAAAGTAGCAGTTTTCCTTACTAAAACAAGGGTCAAGTAACTATATGCAGCGAGTTTCTTAAGAGGATGTATAGTGTCTAGCAGGGCCTGCAACAATCAAATGTCAAGGCCATGCCCAATTTAAGCTAACAAAAGAGATTACAAATCTAAAATCCCAAAACTTTAGAGACCAACAGAAGACTTATAGAACTAGTAAGTTCGATTTTCTTTCAGACAATGTATGTCATTGTACTGACCTGGGTGGACATTGATTGTTTCATAGTCAATGCCATCAGGGACAAGAGTAGTGTTATACTGATAAGGGCCTTTTCCATTAATGAGGACTCCATCAGGCATTCCAAGATCTTTCCCACCATTAAGGGTCCTCCTTAGAGCCTGATATCCAAAGAAACAACCAACTATTAAGTCGAATTTGCTTCATAAGCTTCGGTGTGCACCAATGCAAAAGACTAAATTCCACAAAAACACTAACCGTGTGGTTCCGTGTATACCAATCACCAATCATAAGTGTAATATCCCCATCTGGGGTTGCAAAAGGAATGGGAATAATATCCCTGTTGTTAATTATAAATCCACCGAAGCCGCCTGACGCTCGTTGAAAATTGAGAGAAGGGAAGTAAAAGAAGCTTCCAACTTGGTCCTTAACCTGAAAATTATAAGTCCAATTCCACTTTGGAGGAATTGGACAATTCGTTCCAGGCACCCCATCTTGCCAAGAACTTCGTCGCTGTTGAATCCCTGCCCTGTTTCACCCATCAAAATATCCCCTAAAAACCATATCAACCAAACCCTCGACCGAATTTTGAACAAAATCAGTGGAAATAAATCATACCAAGTAATAAGGAGGTCCTCATCTAGTTTGTTTCGTACATTGACGACAACATTGTTGTTAGTAGTCGTATTGATGACCGGTCCGGGAAAATGGCCATTTATAGCAATAACCTGGAATACAAACCAATGAAATCATAGCAGCTCATCACTAATTCCCAAGAATCACATAAACAAAGAGGTCAAACTATTGGGGCTCCCTTGTTACTAATAGCGCACTAACATAGAAACAAGCTTGTACCTCATGCACAAATGGTTGTACAGAAAGAGCCATTAGCATTGGGAGCTGCCAATTAGGTTTCCACAAGTGGAAGGGTAGTCCTATCGGGACACTCAAATTCGATAATGGCACTCCAGGCACTGCTCATTCTTGCACATGATTTGTGCAATGTACAGTGCCAAAAGTAGTGGGAGTATCGTGAACACTTCTCAAAGGCAAAAAAACAAGCATCCTCGATTGAACCTTGTACAAAGAGTGTCGTTAGCAAAACTAGGAGCACCAATTAGTTTGCGGTTGCTCAAAAAATAGCCCTATCGGCAATCCTAAATCGTTTATGGCACTCAGTGTACTATCTATTCTCCCAAAGCACAATGCAAATCAGTACTTCGGGTGGCATTATCAGTTAAAAGGAAGTGCAAATAGCGCTACCGCAAGTCGACCACTAAACACAACCCACATACATTCAACCACGTCATGCAGATCTGAAACTAAACAAGCTCAAATAACAAAAATCCAGCTTGAAAACTACACCGAATTGTAACTATTCAGCAGACCCATATGAAGATCTACAGAGTAGAAGAAAACAGACCTGTTGGGGCACGCCCAAAGGGGAAGCAGTAATGTAGGAGACTACGAATTCGTAGTTGACAAACGGATCTCCAGCGAAACAGAAGCCGACTAATAGCGAAATGCAGACTAAGTAGAGCGCGGGGAAGACAAAAGAAGCCATGTACTGAACTTTTCTGAGTAGTGTTTCGAATGGGGGGGGGGGGGGGGGAAATCAGACCTTTTTTTTCTTTCTTTTTCTTGAGTTTACATACTGGAGGAAGAGTGGAGAAAGAGCAGAGCAGGAGAGAGAAGGAGCAGAGAGAACGTTGTGCGTGTGTGTGAGTGAAACTTGGAGAGTGAGAGGCTGTAGTTAGGCTTTCATTGGGAGTACGAAAAGTGAGGGGGGGATTGATAGTCTCAAGCTTTTGTCGGTCCAACAGGCCCATCATCATCATCCTCCTCGACAAACATAAAATTCCTAGTGCGAGAAATCATGGATTCTCCAGTAAGAAAAATCATCAATCAATGGTCCAAAGATCACAACCATCTACCCTTCTTCTTTCGGTTTGTTATCGAAGTTTATAACGAGATTTTTAGCCACAATTTTGAACTTGTGCGGCAACGCCTCAATAACTTTAACTGAAATGAAACTCAAACGGTACCATCGGATGTTTTATGTCTTTCAAGATAAAAATTACGTTAGTTGACAAAGTGTCTATTCGTGCGAATATCGGTATTCATATTTTCGGCTAGACTCGTTCAATTCTGATGTCTATTACGCAATTTAATTTGGCTTCATGAATTTCAATATAAAATTTCATTAGCAAGTTTGTCGCGGGCCGAGTTTGGAAAAGCCTTCCCTTGACTGAGCTCCACTAGTTGTGCTTAAGAAGCTCCAAAACAATCGAGACTAAAGTATTACCAAATTTGCTGCAAAACTTAAGCTAAAAGGTAATGTTAAAAGCATATCTTTAGGGCCCATAAAAAAAAAGAAAAAATTATAGTGCAAGAAATCATCAACCTGGATCATAGCTGCGTACTACTACGAGCAGTATAATTTAAGGTTGTACACCATCAAATTTAATGTTACACGTACTACAGTGCCCGCCCGCGGTTTAGCTCGACCTCATAAATAAATGTATTACAAATGCTCCTCTCTGCCAATTTTACCAAGAGTTGAGTGTGGGAATCCTCTTCCTTCCTTGACTAAGCTCCACTCAAGCTAAAACATGAGACTGACACCACATTTGCTGCAAAGTCTAACCTAATTTCTTGCGATTGTTTGTGGGTGAACTGGATTTCATTAAGACTACCGTCTCATTATTGCATGAGGAAATTTTGGCTACAGTAAAAAAGCGTGCAACCCACCCATACACTATTGCCACAAATAATGATTGTCGAAGATATTTCTTGAATTAATTGTGTTTAAAAATATCTACGTAAAATTCATTATAATTATTTAGCGACAATTTTAACTGTCACTGCCTGGAGTTTGTAGGCGATATCCAGATTGTAGCCAAATTCTTTCTTGATAGAATAACGACTGAGTACTCACTATTTCTTCCTCACTTTCTCTCATTTCTTTCGTTCTTAGGATTTCTTTCATTTTTTTAAATAAGATTGGGCGACGATACCTCATACTTTCTTTGCACCGAAAGAGTTCTTACTTTCTTTATTCGATTCCATATCTTATTTTGTTTTAAAAGGATTATGCTTCAAGTCTAACTCACAAAAGTAATATTTTACAAACGACTACAAAACTCTATATACCGTTACTTTATATACGTAACGCAATCGATAATCGGGTCAGCGGAACGCAAATGAAACTACCCATAGCAGTTTTATTTCTAAGGACCCATGTCCAATGGTATAAGATCCCCCAAACCTGCCTTTTTGGGGAGGGTGCGTGGGGGTGGGTATTGCCAGCCAATAGCCAGATCACAAATGGGCAAAATGGATACGCGGTACGCACGCTGCATCCCATCTTTCCAATTGGACCAACACTGTCGTCCAAACCCTTTGAATCTGTGTGTGGGGGCAAAAATGGAGCATAATGTTGTATTTATTTGTACTCATGTGGGTGCCTCTGCATCTATTGGTAACCCCACCCCCCGGCCGATAGCGCCACATGATTGCCAGCAAATTGGACCCCATTTTTGGCGAAAGAGCGTTTCTGGCAGTAATTAAGTTATGTGGTTGATTGAGTACGGTTTTGGCTACAAACCGCGCTTGATTTGATTTCTAGATGATATGGGGAAGCGCGAGATTGACGCTAAAATCATTAATGTAGTAAATGCGGTGGGTGATTGATTGGTTCCGGTTAGAACGGACCAAATAGTGGGCCTGAGAGCAGGAGTCAAAGATAGTTAGTTATCTGTGCAACGGGCAACTGAAACCCTGATAACCGGAACAGAATCCAAGACTCATTTTATGAATAGCATATATTTTATCCGATTATTTTTAAAGTCCATTTAAAATCACTTTTAATTTTGATCTTCTGTTTATAAAAATATATATATTAAATTTTTTTAATTTTTATTTTGTGCAAAAATAAGTGAGTGTTTGATTATCTAGTTTTTATTTAAAAAAAATTCTTTTTGGTGTTTGATTATTTAGTTTATATTTTGAATTTTTTATTTAGTGGTAGTTGCGGTGGCGGTGGCTGACAATGATCGCCGATGGCGGGCGGTGACTGTGGCGGTAGGAGGGTGGTGGTAGTGACGATCTCAAAACAATAACTAAAACTCAAAACTCTTAAACGAAAGTTTTCAAAACAGTCATGTTTTAAAAACTAGTTTTCAAAATGGAAGGAAAAAAAAGGAAAATTGTGTGCCAAACGGTTTTCAAACGCTCCCTCAGTTTATCCCTCCCACAATTTTTTATACTCCTTCCGTTCAATATAATTTGATTAACTTTTTTTGCACGGAATATTCTACTCCTAAAAGAGAAGAGGGAAAAAAGTGGATCAGGAAAGAGAAAATTGATTAGTGAAGTGTTAAATTTTAGAGAGAGAATCGAATAAAAAAGTGTAATAAAGTGGGTCAAGATAGAAAAAATGAGTTGATGAAGATTTAAATGTAAAGAGAGAAATAGAATAAAAAATTATAAAAGGATAAACATGTAAAAACACTTACAAAGTCTTCTTAACTTAGAAAGTGAGTAATTTTCGTTAGAACTGTCCAAAAAGGAAATATGATCAATTTATGTAGGACTAAGAGAATATTCTTTAATAGCAAAAGACTTCTCTCACATATCATGAATATAGCAACAGTTATGCAGTCTTGATTGTAGCCGTTAAGTCGAGGATGTTTTTGGTGGTTCACTTAAATACATGGATGGATTTTTACAACTTACAATTTTGGAAAAGAATTTTGTTAAATTTTGATAAGGACATGTATAAACAAGTATAAATAAGTTTTCCCGTTCTCTCCCTCTTCATTTTCTCTTTGCTCCCTTTTATCATGGCATTTATCTTATTTCTTAGCTTCCTTTATCGCTCTCTCTCAGAATCTCAACTCTCTCACATTAAAACCTTTATTTAGATCTTACAAATGCCATATCTTTTTTTCGTCGCTACTGTTCAGCGACCAAAAAAAAAAACACCCGAAGCAAGCTATAGGCAGGTCATATGGGTCAGCTTTAGGCCCGCTGCTAAGACCACGTCCTCTACTAACTTTGGTCTAAATTTAGTTGGGCTTCTTAGCCAGAAGCAGCACTACTGTAGTTTTCTTTCATTGTGCACCAATTTTTGTTTCTCCTTTCTTTTTTCTGGTCCACGGGCGCATTATTATAATTATTTTGGATAGTAGGAACCCAGCACTGGTGGACTAAATGTCGTCTCGGCGGACTAAATGTCGTCTCGGCTTTTAGGGCTACAAAAAACCGAGTATAATACAAGAATCGAACAAAATAGGGGCTAAGCACCGACTATGTTGACAAGTTAAATTTACAAACATCCTACGCGATGATGTTTATTCCAAGAATAATTATGATTTTGCCTTGCAGGAGGGTACAATTTGTGGTAACTGTGAAAACACAGTTCATCATTTAAGCACTTCGGCTTATTTAAGAAAAGTGAAATATATATATATATATATATATATATATATATATATATATATATATATATATATATATATGTAAAATGTACCTGACACATGCATGCAGTTGTAGTTATTAATCAGTTGTTTCGCAGGATTGTTGAGTTGTCTCTTTAGTCTGTGTATGACACACTATTTAGGTCCACTTCGAAATTGGGTAGATGCAGAGTTTCTAGGTTTTTTATACAGTATTATGGTAAAAATAAGAAAGAGGGTGAGCTCTTGCTTTTGCACATAATAATGAAAGTCACGAGTTCATATATAACACAAAAAGATCTATCTTCCATGCTGTTGCTACTGTCATGATCGAGAAATTATCTAGAAGTTTCATCCACGACATCAAAGACATGAACTAACGACGAACAAACTAGAGTCAAGCTACGTGTTGCTAGAGAGAATGAAACAAGGGTGGGTTTACACCTTAAGCAAATAATATACGTATTAGAATCAATTCTTTTCGGATTTGGATTTCAAATTCGGAATTGGATTTGGAATTCAATTCACTTCTTTTTTGTTTGGAAGGAATGGAAATTTAAATCACATAATTTTCTATTTTGTGTTTGGAGAACAAAGAAAATGAAAAGGTAATAAATTTTTAGACAATTATATCCTTGACTCACAATAAAAAAATAAATTATAGTAAGTGAGTTCAAGTATGTTAGTACCACCACATGGTAGTGATGGTGGTGGGGCGATAATGATGGTATTGACAGCGGTGGTGGCAATAGTGGTGTTGCCAGTGATAGTAAAAGTGATGTGGCGGTAGTAGTGGTGGCCATGTTGGTGCTAGTAATAGCAGCAGTGATGGTGGTGGTGACGGTGATGGTAATAATAGTGCCGATTGTGGTAATAAAAGTGTTGTGGCGATAACAGTAGCGGTACTGGTGGTAGTGGTGGCGAGGAGGCAATGATTGTGGCGGTAGTGGTGGTGGCGGTGGTAGTGGTGGCAATAGTGGTGAGAGTAGTGATGGCGGTGATGGTGAAGGTGGCAGTAGTGCGAGCAATGGTGCTTGCGGTGACAGCGACGACAACGATGGTGACAGTAGTGGTGGCAATAATGGTGGCAGTAATGGTAACAATAGTAATGCCGGTGATGGTAGTAAAGGTAGTGTGGTGGTAGTAAAGGTGGTGTGGCGGTAGCGATAATGAAGACGATAGTGGTGGGTCTTTGTTGAGAGATCCAGAGAAGGGTAAGATATGAAAATAATTACTTTTAGTTCAAATAAATCCAAATTTCATGAAATCCAACCATTTTTTATCGGATTTCACGTTGTAGAAACAAATCCAGTCAAATCTCATGAAATCCAATTCAAATTCCTTTTTTTCTTTTTATGTTCCAAACAATAAAATTTAATTATTTGAAGTGAAACCCCATCAATTTCATGGTTCCAAACACATTCTTAATTATCGTGTTTTCGTAGATTCCTACCTTGGTAACACCTAAAGACGTTGAAAAGAACTGTAGTAAACAACCAAAGTGATGGTTCCAAACACATTTTTAACTTTTTGTAGATTCCTACCTTGGTAACGCCGAAAGACGTTGAAAAGAACTGTGAGTAAACAACCAAAGTGACCACTAATCTAGGGGTAGCCACATGATCAGTTGGCTCAAGCCAATCCGCCAACCATTCCGTAAGTACTTGGGTACGAGATTAAAGAAAGGAACATTAATTTGTAAGCAGTCGGCTGTGATATTATTCTATATATGGAGTCAAGAATACTCAACAATAATATGATGACTTACTCCACCAAAATAAAACTTATCAAAAGGCAAAATTCACTCTTAGACTCCATCATTACCATAAGTTGCCTATTCTTTTGGTTTTCAACTGGCGGGAGGCTTTGATAAAAAAAAGAGGGGTTTGATAGAAAAGCTACTCCATTGGTAATACACCGCTTACCAAGGTTGGATCCAGCAATCTAAAACCCATTCCGGGCTCATACTCCTAAAAGTGGCCATTATTGCGCCACGAGTATGTGCACGACACGTTTTTTTTAGAGCGATTTGTCCAATATATACGAGTGCAAAAGCAAAACGAATGTACTTTAAATATCTAGAGTTTATATGTAAAATGGAAAAATCTAGGAGGCATTGCGGTTGTCCATATTATATACGTTTCAAAATGTGTGCTAAGGAGGAAAGAAATTGTCATCCATTTGCGGAGAAATCTATTCTCCAAAATTTTTTACTAATTACTCAACAAGAATACGAAATGATGCAAAAATTGATGTTTTTTCATTTATCTTTTCTTTGTCCTTGTGGCGTCTACCAATAGGGTGATGAACAATCATGTATTCACCTATGGCAGAGCTAGCAATGGCTGTTCGGAGAAAAAAGAATCGATCATGATCTACCCTACTTATATTTCAATGAACTTAAAAGTTCTAAATTAATCAACAAAGAAAAAGGAATGAATACAATGTGGATATGATCGAAAGAATTGAGGCAAACACGGCTTCTGACCATAATCACAGCATGCACACTGCTCAATTGGGTGGGCTATGAGTGAATGTACGCAGAACTCATTTGCCATATCTTGAGCGAGGCAGTAATCTCTGTCTCGGTAGCGTTGTTAAACAAGAATAGCCGAGCATCTCCGTATATCGCCTTCGTTGGATAAACTCGCGACGTGATGCATGACCTCCCACCTTGAGCAAAGCTTTCTACTATTGAATGATCCACCTATATCATTAGAACAACAATTTTAGTAATCGTACTTGATCTTTGTTCCAAAATTTGAGTCACGACGTTATATGTCTGCTTTCAGAAGTTAGATATATAGTCCTAGCTGATCTACCAAGTTTGTTCTGTCCATCCAAAACTAGTCAAGGTTAAAGGGTTAAAATTCTTGGCAAAGAGTCATTAGGAAAATGGAAAGAAAGGGTTCTGCACTTACCAGTATCCTCATGTGTAGTCTTTCGCCTTTGAGTACAGGAACTGTGCTGCCATAAATTGATTTATCAACATCTGTTGCCTCAGAAGACCTACAAGAACAGAGATGTACCATAGTTAGTCAGTTAACATTATTTTTCAAGGCAAAACAGAAAGCGGGTTCTCTGCAGCAATATGGACTTTCAAAGCCCCGGTAACTATGTCATGGACATGGTGCAAGATTATTAAACTCGGAGGTTCTCTGCAGCAATATGAGAGGCATTCCTCAACCTATGGGAGACAGGGAGGATGGATTCTTTGGACACTCAATAAAAATGGCAGCTTCACTGTAAACTCAGCTTGGCAGGCTATGAGAACAAGAAAGGACAAAGTGCTTGCTATGGCACAAATTGGTGTGGTTTCAGGGCAATATACCAAAGTGTGCCTTGATTTTATGGATGTTGTGCAAAAATGGGCTTAGAACTAAAAACAAGCTCAAACAATGGAATTACATAGCAGATGATATCAACCCTCTATGTGTAAGAGTCAGGAGGATACAAATCACCTATTTTGGAGCTGTGAATATACACAGGAGATTTGGCAGAAGGTGCTAGACAAGCTATTGATCACAAGACAGTGGCAAACATGGGAACAAATGCTGATGTATGCTACTACACAGTTTAGGTGGAAGAGCTTTCAAGCCAAACTCAGGAAGCAGGGGCTTACTGTGACAGTCTACATGATACGGGGGGAGAGGAATGCTAGAATTTTTAAGCAGCAAAAACAATCCACAGATCTTACCTTACAAATAATCAAGACATGGATGCAATGGAGTGTGAGAAGCTGGAAGCAAGTGACAACCACAGTATAAACAGAGAACTTTGTGCCAATTGGGAGCTGAACATGGGCATATTAAGTGATTGAAATGTGCATTGTAAATGTAGCATGTGAGGAAGATATCTAGTTAGATAGGACAATATTACTTGTAAAAATCATCATTTGAAGCAATATAACTGACTTTCACCCAGAAAAACAGAAAGCGGGTGACTGCATAATCTTAAGTGTGAAGCCTAGATGTCTCGCTCCATTTAGGTACCAGGGTTTGCTTATTGATGTATGCATACTTTTTTGGGTGCATTTGATATAAAAATTGGGGGGGGGGGGGGGGGGTGTTCAATCCCTTTATACTCTTGAAAACTAAGAAGGCACTGCAGAAAGAAGCATGATGAGGAAACAAACCTCGACTGATCAGTGCAGAAGAAAGTCTTCAAATTGCCATTAGCGCCTTTAGCAATGTAGAAATATACAGGAGTCTGCTCAGTTAGGTTCTCATCTGCAAGAACCAACAAACCAAACGGTCCCAATGCACCTCGTTCAGCGGCTCCGCCGTTGGCGCTACACTTGTACTCCACATCAGTTCCATTTATCCTCTGCAAGGCCTCCTTATCTACCTCAAACTCGGCCATTATGTCCAACTGAGACCCTGAGCTCACATCCAGTGACACAACTGATCCTGCTCTAACCTCCAGTTGATTAAATTGGTCACTGTTTAGTCTCAACTTTTCAACCTCCTCAATTGGCCATTGAAGTATATTACTACCCGTCTTCTTATCGAACAATATTGTCCTCGGAATGCCCTGTTACACCTCTTTTTAGCCAAATTGACGTGCACAACAAATGAAAGAAAAACAGATCCTCGTCCAATTCCTCTATGGATGTCTATCTCCTCTCACATTTGATGTGCAAATATACTCTCATAACGCTCGTGTGAAAACCAACTCGAAGATTAGCTTTAAGATTGTGGGTGTACTAGAAATGAAGGTTCCATGTGCGCATTGTTTCTCACATGGTAATGGCTTCTGCATCAGATGAAGTCTAGTATGTGAAAGAAAGCAGTGCACTCGAGAGGGTCCAATCTTGTGTAAGTTCAGGTCCCATTAGTACGATAAAAGACGACATATTTGTTGGGCTGCTAGGAGATAACTCCAATGATGCCTTTTCTGAGTATTTGATAGTTTTGTTGTGTGTATAGTTTTGTGACCTTGTATACTATTCCTGACCATAGTTTTAGCTCCTCCTTTTGGTGCATTCTATTAATAGGACTATACTTATATCAAAAAAAGAAAGCACAATCAAACACATACCTGAAGAGATGCCCAACCCTTCTTCACATCTGCATTTTCGCTATCGGACTCTTTGATCCAACCCCACAAGACTCTCCTCATTTTTTTGTGGTCGTAAAACGTTTTCGATGCATAGAATGTTCCATAATCGTACCTCAACCCGAAACCAACGTCCACCTTCGGGTCATCCGGAGTCCATATACCTGAAGCTCCATCATAAGTCCCAACTGCATAGTAGTCTATCTTGGTATCATCAAGGCTAGCCTTAACAACATGCTTCACTCCAGGACCATCAACTGATGTGTCCAAACCATTTTCCTCGAGTTTTGAAACCGGGTAAAAGTCCACACACTCCCACATGCCGGTGCCCGGAACTGCATGGAGCAACCCATCTAAGAGCTCATAACTTATGAAGTCCTTGGTTTCATAAACAAGTGAGATGCCAGTTTTGTTAAACTTGGACCCAATGGTGATCCGCCACTTGCCCTCCGACGTCGACCACGCGGTCGTCGGGTCACGGAAGTCCTTAAAGTGGATACCGGACGGTGGCACGAGGACCGGGTTCCCGGAGTACTTGACCCAGTCAACCAGGAGGGGATCAGACAAGTTGGCAGGGTACGCAAGATTTTGCACCTGCACTGATTCATTGGTTGATCCTGTGTACAGCATGACAACTTGGCCATCAGGAAGGACCGTGGCAGAACCAGTCCAGACACCGTTGATGTCGTACCAGTGATCGGCGACCATCGCGATCGGAAGGTGGCGCCAGTGAATCAGGTCCCTTGAGATGGCATGGCCCCATACAATGTTGCCCCAAACTGCACCATCTGGGTTGTATTGGTAAAACAGATGATACCATCCCTTGTAGAATAATGGACCTGCAATAGTTCGTAGGTAGATCTTATAATTATAAGTCACTTCGGGTAATAACAAAGATCTGAAAAATATTTTTCCCAATTATGTAAGTAAAGCGATTCCCGCATGAAACGCTGTATGAGTGTCCCTGCACATCGTCCATGGTCCGACACCAATAATCTTAAATTATAAAAAGAAAAAAAATCTCTCTCTTTCCAACGTAAGTATCTTTTTTAGTTTAATGTAACATGTTTTAGTGGCAATTATCGTATGTTGTAATAAATTTTAATATGATAAATGCTATTTAATTTTGACCCTATTTTATTGTTAAATATGTACTTGATGCTAAGTGCTAAACATTTTAGCGAGAAATAAAGTGTGGACTAACATATTAGAGATAGTACCTTAGTTAGTCTAACGCAACATGTTTTAGTTATTAGTAAAGCAATTTCTAGTAAGAAGTAGTTTTTCCTTTATCACGTGTTCACAGTTCAGTTTAATAACTTTGTATATTACAATCAATTTTACTTTGAGAAATGCTATTTTAACCCGTATTTTACTGTTAAATATGTAGTTATTGATAAGTATCGATATTTTAGCGGAAAATAAGGGATAGATTAATATATTGGGGGCGAATACAACCTCTCTATCTCTTTTTAACGAGAAAATATTCAGTGGTTGTCAACATCACGTCATCAGCATATGTGGTGTTAGACAACCAATAAAACTGTGCCAACTAATTGCTTTGTGGACTAAATGTCTAGCTTATTAACCATGATTAACTGTGACTAATATACAAAACCACTCTGCCATTCATCTTTCTTTGTGACTTCCCTACTAAAGACCTACTCCTAAGTGGGTAGACCACCACTGGTCGTCCATAACCATGGCTACACCATCATCGGTCGTCCGCAACCAGGGCTGCACCACCCCCGCCGCCCACAACAACTACTTTACCACCACCGCAATCGACAACCAAACCGGAAATCCCCTAACTGCAATCCACTACCTAACCGCAGTCCACCACTCCCCACCCCTGAAATCCCCACCCAACCTCGCTGCCTTCAAACCTTCCACCACCCCTCACCCCATAGCCCAAATCCTCGCATAGCCCGTCACTGCAACTCATCCAGGTATATGAAAGAGAAGAAGGAGAGAAGATGAATTCCGTTCAATCTGAAAATTACCCCCTCCTCCAATACAATCCACCACCCAATCACCTTACCCCCTCGTCGGCGACGCTTGCGCTGCCTTTCCTCATCATCGCCCTCGCCTTCACCCTATATTACAAGAATTGCTTCACCATCGGCCATTAAATGTATTTGAACAGTGGGCATACGTTTGTTATCAAGTTAAGTGTAAACCATGGTAAATAATGAGTGAAGTTAAATGCCCCACTACGTAAAAAAAAACATTGTTTAGTTGGCACAGTTTTATTGGTAGTCTAATATTACATATGCTTATAACGTGGTGTTAGACAACCATCGAATATTTCACAATTCGAGCCATTATGGCGTCCTTTAGTTCAAGTAGGCAAGTGCGAAAATTCAAAGGATTGAAAACCCTTGAATAGCTCATTGCCTATTCAGGCTGCCCAGAGATTCTGGTGATTATCCAATAAAGAGGGGATGGCGATTATCATATCTTGTTACAACAATGTCAAGTTTTGACTCTTCGACCAGCAAATTTTAGCTGTCAATTCCTGTTGTCCTAATTGATAAACTTCCAAAAACAGTAAACAAATTAGAGATTCTTTGCCTCTGACTCAGGACACCTGACAAGATAACTTAGTACGTGGCCACAATTAGTGCCCAAGTCAATCTGTAGTTCGCGGTTTTCAAATCTATGAAGGGCGTTGCTTAAATTAAGGCAAAACTTGAGATTACATATATCAGGTTAATGTTGAGGAAAAAATATCCCATTTCATAAAGGAAAGGAACCAAGGCTGACGAATTGTGGGACATTGGACTTACCATTAGGATCTTTCAGAGATGATGCAGATTCCCCCACAAGAACAATGCCAATCCAGAGACGCAAATGGAAATTGGGAAAAGCAAAGTCAGCATTCTCAAGCAAGAACACAAAAACTGGAAAAAAAAAATGACAAACAAGAGATGACAAAATCCACGCATACCATTCATCCAGTTCATTATTGGTTGGAAATGAAAAGCAGTCCTTTGCCAAGCCAGCATTTTGACCGTCCATGGAAACGAAGGCAATTCTGCTGTTGCCAAAAAGGACTTTGCTGATACCCCCTCCGCTACCCCACGCGGCCTGATTATAGGCTCTATCTTACCCGGCGACGTCCGGTTGGACGTCGCCTCCGAGGCCGAACCTAATGCAGTGGAGCCACCCCTTAGAACCGAGCCTGGTCCGGCCAAGAGAGCCACCAATGTCAATCCAGCAAGCAGCAACAACCCACATGGTACTAGGACTAGCGCTCTGAAGGGCCGCCGGGAAATGGAAGGGGGGTTGACCGGAGCTCCGCCGGCCTCGTCCGGCAAGGGGGTGTAGGGGCATTGGTGGGAGGTGGTGGCTGGTTCCTCCGCAAAGGAGGACGCACGGAATGGGCTTGGAGACACCATTACACGTTGTGGCTCAAATGGAGTAGCAATGGTGGGACGAGAGAATCGCTTTTATACATACTAGTTAATGGACCTGTGCAAATGCACGGGGCATGATGCAATTTGATTTCATTGTAATATATATTTTAGCATAGTGGAACTAATTCTAATTCCAAATGACAAACAATAGATAATATTTTCAAAAATAATATATACGCTAATACATGTATACATCTTAAACATAATAGTTGCAATCAATCAAGTATATAAGTTTCTCAAACAAATTAGCCCACTGCCATGAATAAGAACAATCATATTCATCAAATCTGTTTAAGGCATAGAGAGATCATGTTAGTTCAAACTTCGGTTCCACCATTCTATCATCTAGAACTATTATTAAAAAAAAAAGTTACAAAAGATTTCACCAACAATATGTTGTTTTTGTAGTCTTTTCATCCTCTTTGAATTTTGTGTATCTCCGATAAAGAATGTTTGCATACTAATATTAAGATATAGCTCTAATATTATGATATAGGTCTAATGCATTGTCTATTTTAGTCACGACAAGGTGTTGACTTAGCGGTGATGGGCAATTTTTTTTGACTTGAAAGACCATCACTTGGAAGGTAGCGAGCTCGACAAAGAAGGGTCTGAATTTAATGTTACCCAATCTTTCGTTTTTATATAATCTAATAAATCCATACATTTTATATAGTTACCTTATATCCTTCTTCTTGACACTTACTTTATTGCATGTGCTGTTTTGACTGTTTTATGAAATGTGTTTTATGTTTAACTAATTAAATTTATATGTACATTGCATATTGAAAGTACCATCGAGAAATTGTATGGACTTTTTAGGACCGTGGTAATACATGATAAGATTTTGTTAAAACATTAAGAGCTCCTAGTCCTAGGATAGAATTTTCAAAATGTCCAAGTTTTTATCAATGTACTAAAATCAGAATCATCCACTTAAATTAATCCATCAATGGTTCTTTAATCCTTTCAAATTATTTTGTAAAATGCACAAAATTTGACATCTTGCAGATAAAATACAAAAATTGAGAACCTTTACAATCAACCCATTACTTGTTCTTTAGGCTCTATTTCATTTTTGGTTTTCATCTCTTATATTGCCAAAATGATAGTATTTTTGAGTTTCAACACGTTTTTTTCACTCTTTGACCCATATTTGCTGGTAAAGAACTGATATTAGTGCCCAATGAAAAGATATCATAAAGAGGGTTCAAATACCCTAAGTACTCAACCATATATACACAATTAAAAGTTCAAGAATTTAGTTGTTAATATGTTACAATACAAAATTAATCACCTACATTCACAACTGGAGGATGAGTAATTGCAAATTTAATAGCATAGTTTGAGTGTAAATTGAATAAACGGCGGTAGATGCAAGTATGATATGGATTATAGCGCATACACAATTGAAATTCATACATCTTTGTCTAAAATATTCTAGTACTACTTACTACTATGACTACACCAATATACATATCCAAATAATTTATAATGGCTTGTAAACTATGTAGCTTTTGTAGCATTTTGAAGTAATTGCTACTATCGGTTATGGCTTCTAACGACACTCTAATGACACAAACATATTTTACTTCAATGTCTTAAAATGGCTAAGTTTTAAATGCGTTGGTAAAAAAAAAAAAAAAAAGGG